>OV656873.1:100231615-101431615 GCA_927399465.1 Sarcophaga caerulescens
CGCTAAACCTCAAACAAAAGTCAGGCGAAAAACTTGCCTATGGTGCCCCAAAAAAAACAAAAATAAAAATAAATAATTAAAATAAAGATTGCGACCGGACTTAAGTCTTGTGTAAATACTGTTACGAAAATGGAAATGGTGTTATTAAAATAATAAGCAAAAGCTCCAAAAACAACACAATTGACTTGATCACGCATAAAATGGTAAACAAAAGCTCCAAAAACAAAACAATGCAGTTGTTCACGTGATCAAAGAATAAAAAAAAATATAGCAACAACTTCAGCATAAAAAAAAATATAAGAGATAAAAGATGTAAATAGCCAACAACAAAGTATTGTACCATGATTTTACGGTGGCAATACCAACACAACATTTCATGTGCATAAACAAAAGAATATCTAGTTGCATATGACTCAATGTTGCTGACCGTCGCTGCAGCGTATGACTCCACAATAGTAATGCGCACACGCGACGTTCATTTGACACTTTGATAAGTGGTTGCCGGCAGCATTGATATGCATATAATGTTAAGTTTCGAATATTTCAAGAGACTATTTATTTTAGAATCAAATAAAAATAATTACATTTCAAATGACAATTAATTTCATGAATACTAAGTTTATGTATACACAAGTATTAAAGAATACAGTGAAGATTTATAACATTATCCCTCCTTCTTTTTCCGAAAGTCATCCGGTTTGAAACGAGCCACAGCAGTGCGAGTTCTCTGACTTCTTCTTAATTCTGGTTCTATCGCTAGCGGTGGAGTAGAGTTTCTATTAGGCGACTCCGGTTGATCTGCCCTCTCTTGGATGCTGCTTCCGTTATCTACACAACCTTTTACTGGATATAAAAAAGGACTCATAGTTTCGTTTGTAATAATTCTACGCTTTAGTTGGTTTTGATGTCTTTTATAACTATGAAAATCTGTTTTTACCATGTACACCATTTTTCCGATGACCTTTTCAATTCTTGCTTTAATCCACTTTTTCCCTCTCGAAAAATTTCGGATAAAAACAGGATCATTGACTTTGTATTTGGTACTTTTGTCTTCAGTGTCAAGCTCTTGTTTTGGAGGTTTTCTCTGTATTTGAGTTAACAGTGTTCGTATTTTACGGCCGTGAAGTAATTCAGATGGGGTTTTTCCTTCCGAATTTGGTATATTGCGATAAGTTGATAGATATTTCAGCACAGCCTGTTTAACAGCTAATCCATCTTCAATATTCTTGGCTACTGATGTTTTAAAAGTACGTACAAAACGTTCAGCTAAACCATTGGAGGCGGGATGAAAAGGAGCTGTTGTTAAATGTTGTATACCGTTAGTTGAGCAAAATTGTTTAAAATGTTCAGACGTAAATTGAGGACCATTATCACTTACTAAGGTTTCTGGCAAACCTTCAATAGAAAAAATTGTAGATAACAACGATATAGTAGCTGAAGATGTCGTCGATGACATCTGACAAATAAAAGGAAACTGCGAAAATGCATCAACACAAATTAGCCACATGCTACCGAAAATGGGCCCAGCAAAATCAATATGAACTCTTTGCCACGGACGTATGGCGGAGGGCCAGTTGCTGTGTTCTTGCGTTGGACTTGCACCATGTAAACTACAAATTTCACATGCTGATGCCATTCTTTCTATCTCTTTATCCATGCCTACCCACCAACAATGCTGTCTAGCCAATCTTTTCATTTTTATGATTCCCCAATGACCTTCGTGCAATAATTTTAATACTTCTTTTTGAATTAATGTTGGTACTACAACGCGAGAACAATTTGATGACTCCCAAAATATGATGTCATTTTTGACTGTTAGACTGAATTTTTTGTTAAAATAGGGAATAAACTTTTCTTCTGTCCCGATGAACTTTGGCCATCCCTTTTCCACGTATAGTTTTACTTTGCTTAGTATGGGATCTTTAATAGTATGTTCTTTGAGAATATCAATATTTATTGGTGTTTTGACTTCTATTATCGAATTGCAATACTCGTAGTTATCGAACTCAGGATCAGGTCCAATCGGTAGACGCGACAATGCATCTGCGTTAGCATTTTCTGCGCTGCTTCTGTACTTTATTTCGAACTGGTATGCCATTAGTATGATGGCCCAACGTTGAATTCTATGTGCTGTCATTGTAGGCAATTGTTTATTATGGTTAAAGATCGTTACCAAAGGCTTATGATCCGTTAGAAGTATAAACCTTCGTCCATACAAATAAATATGAAAACGTTGCACTCCAAAAATAATGGCCAATGCCTCTTTTTCAATTTGACTATATTTCTGCTGGTGTACGTCAAAAGTTTTCGAGGCAAATGCTATTGGCTGCTCTGTTCCATCGGGAAGCAAATGAGAAATAACGGCACCCAGCCCATGGGAAGAGGCATCAGTTGCCAGGATAATAGGCAAATGTTCTTGAAAATGGGCCAACTCTGCAGCATGTACGATATGGTTCTTTAGAGTCTCAAAAGCTGACTGTTGTTCTTTTCCCCAGATAAATTTGGCATTCTTTTTACGAAGTTGATTTATGGGTGCTGAAATTTGCGAGAAATTTGGTATAAAGTTGTTGTAGTAATTAACCTTACCAATAAAAGCTTCCACTTCTTTGATGTTACGAGGAGATGGAAGCTCCTTTACTGCACGAACCCCTGCTTCATCTGGCAGGATCCCTTTTGCACTAATTTGTCGTCCAAGATATTCTATTTTGGTTTTTAAAAACTCTCATTTAGACTTTTTACATTTAATACCATGTTCGGATAAAATGGCAAGAACTTTTTCTAACCGCCTCATATGTTCTTCTTTGTTAGGAGCAGATATAATTATGTCATCCAAGTAATTGCCGCAACCTTCAATTCCTTGCAACAATTGCTCTAGGTATTTCTGAAATATAGCGGGCGCACTTGCTATACCATAGGGCATGCGCTGATACTGAAACAACCCAGCTGGTGTATTCACAACTAAAATGCTTTTGGATGACTCGTCAACTTCCATTTGAAGATATGCTTCTCTTAAATCAATTTTAGAAAATATTTTGCCATATCGAATTTTGTGAAACAAAGATTCACGAGTTGGCAAAGGATATTGTTCTATATCAATTTGATTATTTACCGCCACCTTAAAATCACCACAGACTCGAAGGGAACCGTCTGGTTTTGTAATAAGCACTATTGGTGAAGCCCAATCGCTAAACTTGATTGGTTTCCAAATACCAGCTTTAACCATTCGTTCAGCTTCCTTTTGAAATGTTTGCAGTTGAGCGAAAAGAACTGGTCTGCTTTTGTAAAATTTTGGTACAGCGTTGTCTTTTAAAACTATACGTGCTTTAAACGATTTTATAGTGCCAATACACATAATTGGTCATTACAACCCTTCAGTCAGGATTATTGACCTAGTTTCTCACACCACTTATGTTGTGTGTGTTAATTTTATACATAAGTGGCGGGACCTACAGTTTAAAGTCGACTCCGAACGACAGATTTTTTTGAGAAACTTTTCATGGCAATTTTATTTACTCTCAGAGTTGTTGCCAGAAATCTGCTGAGAGGAAATCGCCGAAGAAATACTTTTTGTATTTTGTTTTGATGTCTGGCCTGGGGCTCGAACCCTGGCTTTTTCGTCTAATAAGCCAACACACTACCTACTAGACTACGGCGACTTCAATAATTATAGTGCCAATGCCCTCTTCAAATACATGTTTATATTTTTCACAGAGATGATTACATTTTTCATCGGCATAATCTATCTCTAAGTTTGCGATTTGAACAATTGTAAAACCAAATTTTTCAAAAAGGTCTGCTCCAAACAGATTGTCACCAACTTCGACATCGGTAACAACTAATGGTACTAGTTTCTCCTTTTCACCACATTTAATTTTTGTTATTATTTGACCAAGAATGTTTAAACGAGTATGACCGTAAGCAAAAAGCGATTTTTTGTAGTTTTCCAATTTAGGTTTTTCCAACATTTCATATGTTTTCTTGGTAATTACTGACGTTGGAGCACCAGAATCTAATTGAAATTTAATAATTTTGTTTGATATTTGAACATCAATAAACATTTTATTATTTTCATTTCTTATTAAGTCCGTTATACTTAAGATTTGATCGGTTGCTTCTTCAGTTTCAATGTTATTGTTTGCATTGTTTTTCATTTTCTTTTTATTCGCAATTGACAAACATACAGCAGCTATGTGCCCTTTTCTATTACACTGATGACAAACAACAAAACGAAATCGGCAGTTCTCCCTTTCATGATATACCCCACAACCAGTACATGACTTATATTCTTTTCTTTTATTATTCTTTGGTATTCCTTGTTTATGTACAAAATTTAAATCCGAAAAACCCTCTGCACTCTCTTCTTTATTTTCATTTATCAATTGTACGCTTTTCGTTGTTGACTCGTATGATTCTGCAATCAGTAGAACTTCTGCTAGCGTCGGTTGCAGTTTTTGCATAGCAGCGATGCGTACGGAATCGTGTGGAGTATGTAGAATTATCATGTCACGTATCATCTCGTCGGTATACTCCTTAGCGCATGTGCTTGAACTGCAAATAAAATTGCAGTTCAGCGCAATTCCACGCAGCTCAGCTACCCACTCTCTATATGTTTGATTTGGTTTCATGACTAACTTATGGAATTCGTATCGTGCAGCAACAGTATGTACTTTTGACAAAAAATGTTCCGTTAACTTTTCTTTTAATTCATCATAAGTTTTATTTTGCAAATTTTGTCCACCAAATAAATTTTTTAACAGCTCAAATATTGCTTCACCACTCCAAGCTAAAAGAAATGATTTTTTCCTTTCTGCATTTTGTACAGAATAAGCTGCAAAATGTTGTTCCAATTGTTCTACATATGAATCCCATGGTTGAATCTCTTTATTAAAGGAATGAAAAGTTGGCACACTAACACTTTGTCCATTTGAAGGTCCAGCTTGCGAAGCACCTAAAACAGCCTCCATCCATTGCTTCTGTTCCTTAAGCATCTTAGTCGTCCAAGCTTGTTGTTGGATCAACATCTCTTTTAATAGCTCATTTTCATTACCCATTTCTTACACAAATTTTTTTTTTTAATTTTTCGCTCGTCGCCAATCTGTTAAGTTTCGAATATTTCAAGAGACTATTTATTTTAGAATCAAATAAAAATAATTACATTTCAAATGACAATTAATTTCATGAATACTAAGTTTATGTATACACAAGTATTAAAGAATACAGTGAAGATTTATAACATATAATATGCACTATGTGTGTTGTTGTTGTATTGCTTAGCTAGTGATCGTGTGTGGCTCTCTTCACGCTTTACCGTGGGAATGATTATGGATAGCGGACGCGTGTCATATGACATCCACTTGTCCCACGATAAACACACACACAAACCCTTTAATATATAGTTAATTATTGATTGTACACACAAACATGTGTTCTAGTATTAAGCTGAACTAAAATTGTATTAGAAGTAAGGGTTGATTTGGGATTGTCAAATCAGCAAAATTTTAGTATAAAAGAAGGGACATTTTCCCTCAAAAAATTAATTAATAATAAACAGTCAAACAGTGCGCCTCAGAGTGCACTTAGACAAAACAAACGAAAAATCTTTGATTCATATTCTACATGGCGATCCTGCCAGACTCTGAAGTGCTACAATAGCTAGCACTCAGAAGTGCTAGTGCTGAAAAGTCCTGCACCCAGACTAAACAAATAAATATAACAACAACTGGTGTGCTCAAAAGCACCCAAAATAAATCTTTATCCTGACGGACAGCCGAAAATCCGTCAGTTGCGTGAAGGACGACCGCCTGGCCAAAAGGCAAAACAGAGCAAAAGGCAAAACAAAGAAGAACAGATGAAGGAAGGCCCGAAACCTATAACAATAGAGAAGTACAAGGAAAGACAGAGGAAGAGGCAGACACCATCAACAACCTCCCAAGAAGCCCCAATCCCCATCAGAAGAAAACGCCGAGGTGGCGTAGTCCAAAAACTTAAGAGGGAGAAGGCGATCCTCTTAAGGCTGCTGAAGGCGGACACACCCCCATCCTGGGCAGGGATCTCACTACTGATAACTCAAGAAGTGCGCCTAATTACGCATTCGTAGGCCAGTAAGCGAATTCGCTCTAGGCAATTTAGAATTTTTTTTTTAACAATAAATGAGTATATATTCAATTTAAATTAAAAAATTAAATATGGTAAAAAATTAGACAAAATTGAATAAACTAAATATATTTACATTAAATTAAATATAGTTACATTTAATATTTAGATTAAAATTAAACAAAATTAAATAAAATCAAATTTAAAATATAAATATAATTGACTAAATATTAAGAAAATAAAAGAAATTTCAATTGTAGAATGAATAGAGTAAAAATTAGGCCTAAGAATCCCATTGAGGATAATCCTCAGATAAAAACAAAAAGTAGCAATGATGAATATTTAATATGGTTAACCAAATATTGGAAAACAATAGGAATGAATAGGACTCCAACTATGGAGGATGTAATTAATAAGGGTTCAGTGGAAGAAGAAACAGTCAAAATGTTAAGAAATTTTAAGGTTTAATGGTTCTTTTTATTTTTCAGGATAGAATGAATTTGAACAGGATTGAAACTTGTATTATAATAATTACGATATTGTTAATATTGAATTTTATGTTGCGTATTTATTCACTACATAATAGGAGAATAAAGAAGAAGTATTCAAGTAGAGCTAATGACTTGGATAAAATATAGATAAATTTTTTTTGTTGTGATGGAATGGCAGGATATTTTGAATAAAGCAAGACTTATAAAAGAGAATTTTGACCGAACATACAAATGTTTAAATATTGACAGACCAACAAAGGAGGAAACTATTAACCAACATTTTCAGAATCTTTTTATATATTTAGAAAAAATATGAGTTCCGTTTAACGTACACTACAATAGATTAACTCCAGCTCACCAGGTTGCAGCTGATGCCTTTTTTCAGGATTTGAAAAATAGAAAGTATTTAAATTATCACTAAGGAAAGGCATACGTATTGAGTTACCAAATTCACTACACGAGACTGAACCCTATAACATAACGGGACTTACCGAAATAGTTTCAACAAACATGACTCAGACAATAGTAGAATTTCTGAATACAGCTTCAAATGGCAAGTCAGAAAATCTTAGAGCATTTGTAGATTCACTGCAATTGCTAAACACGATTAAAGGTGACAATGAAGCGACAGCTGTATCTCTAATAAAGACAAAACTTAAAGGAACCGCTAGAAATCTGATTGAGGATGAAAGTACAATATCAGAAATAATCAGCAAATTCAAGGACGAGTCGGTAGAAGTACTGACAGCTAAAATTATGAATAATAAACAGAATAATAAAACTGCAAACGCTTACTGCAGTGAAATTGAAAACTTAACAAAGTCATTAGAAAACGCATATATATCAGACGGGTTGTCATGTGAATTGGCAAACAGGTATTCAACACAAGTTGCCGTTAAGGCATTAACTAAAAATTGTACCATAGATAAGGTAAAACTTATCATGGAAGCAGGCCAATTCAACAACATGTACGAGGCAATTACTAAATTTGTAAATAGTTGCACCGAAGCAACAGGGCAACAAAACGCTATATTATATTTTAGACAGAAACCCAAATATAACAATTATCGTGGAAGCAACGGAAGATTTCGTGATAGAAACAATTACCCACGAAACAACAATAATAATAACAACTTTAATAGCAATACTAACAATTACAACAATAGCAACAGGCAACGATATATATCATCATTTAATCAGATCGGATAAAGATTACCGTAGTTATTATTTAAAGAGTCTAAAAGTCGTGTTATATTTTTTATATATGTCATCTCATCATATGAACTTTTAGTTCAAAAATTTTCAGAATTTTTGATGGATCTTGATTGTTTATCACAAAATGTGTCAATTTCACGTTTGCACGACTATCAGAAGTCGGCTAATGTTTGTGTTTCTTGCAAATATTATTATTTCCCTTTGTGCAAACATTGGCCAACTTCTGGTGGTCACTCAAACGTGCAATTGACACATTTTGTGATAAACAATCAAGATCCATCAAAAATTCTGAATTGTCCGATTTGATTAAATGATGACTCAATCTCTTCACAAGAGAACAGACTTTAAGAATATTATCACTTATCCTATATTTTTTATTAAAGTTTGCTACTATGAATGGACTAACTTGAAAAAATATGAAAAAAATTTGAATGTTCCAAGTTCACCTTATCAAATCTCATTAAGTCGAATAATATACATGTGTACACCGTTTTAAAGGTCCATCTCTCCCCTTTCCAACAAAATTATTTTATTCTAAATAAATTTTAGAAATCGGGTCGGAAATGTTTGAGTAATCCAGAAATTTGTATGTAAAGTAAAAAAAAACAGTTTTTGTCAAATAAAACAAGTTTGGAGGGTTCGAGAAATATAAAAAACGTATTTTTCTACTCAACAAAACTCACAACCTACACTATGTCATTAGCCGGGTGTATCTAATTTTTTTTATTTTGTCGCATAGTGTAATTGATTAATAAAAATGTATTATTAGTGTTTCTAGCCACTAGTATCAATCTTACTAGCGGTTAGGTTAGCGGGTAGCTTGTCGTTCATTCTTTGACCCATATGACCCACAGTATATAAGACTAAATTTGCCAAGATTCAGTTGGTGCAAGGAGTGGAGTCAAATAAAAATTTTCATCGTCTGATTCATGTCCTATGGACTATTCTCTGTTGGGCTACATCAGAGGGAAAAATTATTCAATTTTCAAATTTAATTTACGTTTGGAAAACTAACATAAACTTAACAGATCTAGTTTTTTCATATAAGGTCGGCATTATTTTTAACTAAAATTGGTTTAAATTTATTACAGTATGCTTTACAACGAGCTAAAGAAACTTACTGAAAATTTTAAAATTTGTCTCTGAATAATTTACATTTAACACGTCTTAATTACTAATACAAATATAAACAAAAATAATAATAATTCAACGTAAGTACATATTTTAGTTTCATTATACTGCAAATTATTAACCCATTAACCGCCAAAATAAATCCAGAAGCGATAATTAACAAAAAAGTTTATTTTTTAATTCATTGTATATAAAATAAATATAAAAGTATGAAAAAATTTAAAAAAATAATAAAGGGTTGGAGTAGGGAGGGTGTACTCAACTGAGTACAGCGACGGGTTATAGGTGAAAAATTACAAAACATTGTTTTTCAATGCATAATGTTTTTAAACATTTCTCGCATTGCCAGCGAACTCTTGCATGACATAAAGCACATCTTAATTGCTTTTCCAACTTTTTGGGGTAGTGGCTTATACCATCTTGGGGTAACCCTAGGACCAATGATGATGAAAGTCGAGCTTTAGTTTGGACGTTTTGACGTAAATAGTAACTTGCAATTGAACGTCGGAATAAAAGTTGATCCATGCTATCGCTATGACTCATTACATATAACCGCCAAGCGTTTGCAATGGCCATATCTATTATATAGGTAAACAGTGCCCACCACCATTCCTTACCATGAATAGCAATTCTGTAGAGTGCAATAGACTGGTCCAGCTCATCTACTCCTCTCATACGTTTGTTATATGACTGAAACACTTTTGGTATTGTTCACACGAGTGAACAAGTACACACAACCCCACCCCTGACTTATAATATGACAGCACAAACATCACTAACAAACAATAACATCACCAACATACACAACATTCACCATACATATCAACATTCACCACACACATCAATATACACTCTTTCTGTAAGAGATTCAGAATTATTACTAATATCCTGATAGATCAGTTGATTATCGACCTTGACCAATGCCAAACAAAACCCAGCTATCCTTGCGCGAGTGCACCATAAACGATCTTATTAATTTAAATAAAATATAAAACTGGTGAACATAATTGTGAACATTAACAGATTTCAAATGAGAATTGTGAGTTACATATAAATTGTAAAGAAATCAAATACATATTGTGCAACTTATACATCTATTGAAATTGTGAACGATTGCGAACAATTTACATATATTATAGAGTAAACAAAATACGTTTTATAACGTTTGAAAAATATATATACACATAAAACATTAATACACTCATCATTTACATACATATATGCAAATAATATAGAAAAGGTTTGTGTATCCTATTATATCATTTATAAACCCCGCCCCCTCTTACCCTAAATATTAACCTACCCTATAACCCGTCTAAACATGGTCCTTAGAACCGGATTTAATTGCTCAAAAAAAAGAGGGTGTGGGTAATTGTTTTTTCATTCACAGGTTGCTGGCCCGGGAGGATGTTCACATGAGTGAACAAACCTACACATCACCAACACACATCAACATTCACAACACACATCACATACACATCCATCAACACCTTCAACATAGTTATTCACATCCTTTGTAGATCAGTTGATTATCGATCATTGAACAACACAAACCAAGAACCCAACAACCCCTACGCGAGTGCTCTATAGCCAATATCTTAGTTCAAATAAAACATAACATTGTGAACTTTTATTGTGAACATTAACCAATATAAAACAAATAATTAAATAAACATTGTGAACATTAACAAACTTTAAATCAAATTGTGAACACAATGTATATTGTAAAACACACATATATAGATACGTTTTATAACGTTTTAAATAAACAAATAGAAATTAAACACTTACATTTATTTAAATATAATATTAATACCAAAAAGATTTGTGCATTAACTACTTATATATAGTATACCCTACCTACTCTTACCCTCAAACTAACCCTACCCTATAACCCGTCTATTCAGGTATATTGACATCAATTTTTTGTCGTTGTGTAGAAGACCAACGTTTTACTGCTCCTAATGGTTCTATTGTGTCATAGTTGGTTGCCATTGTACAGACTCTATTGTCTTTCCATTTCACCAAAAGAATTTCATTTTGCTTGTCAAACCTATAGTCATATGAGGCCCGCTTTTCTTTTTTCATTTCTTTCGAACTTCGTAATGGACACTTTTTTGTTCTATTCTCTCTAATTGTTCCAGTCGCACAAAATCCTTTCTCTTTGAGATCCACCAAGAGATTATAGCTAGTAAAAAAGTTATCAAAAAATACTTCATACGATGCTGAGTTAGTCTCCATTTTCTCAAGCAATTTTTTTACTACTCTTGACCCTAGGGGATCAGTAGAAATTTCCTCCGATTTTCCACAATAAAAATCGGAAGTGTAGCAATATCCAGTCTTACATAGATGTGCATTTATATTTCTGTAAATACAACAGTGTTACCACATTTTGTATATGGATTCCGCCGCTGTACTCAATTGAGTACAGTTGTATTTAAATAAGCATAACTTTGTAAAAGTAAATTGCAGACCATTTGTTTTTACATATTTTATAAACAGAAATGCTTGCTTTTAGAAAATAAAAAAGAAATTAACAAAACTGAAAAAGCTAAAAAATGGTAAAGTCTGTGCTTATCTGGCCACACCAATTTTGTATAAGTTTAAGAGTCCATTTTGTGACAGTCGATATATATATAGCCGGATTTATTTATTATTTTAACAGGGAATATGTTTCTTTTATGCTAAAAACGCAAAAAAATTACAAAAACTTTCAAATTTTAAAAAATTTCGCCTAATGATTACCTGTACTCAATTGAGTACGGCGGCGCCAAATGGGTTAAATAAATCATAAAGATGATATTACAAAATATATTCTATATATGACTAGACTATAATACACTTGCATTAACAATATGGACAAATTAATTTGAATGTTCGACCATAATGGACACCTTCCAATATTTGTTAAATTGGTTTCGAATCTTTTTTGCCACCCACCACAGGAAACTAAAGGAACTGAATAAATTTAGGAACCATTAAGTTAAGGGCCACCCAGTAATATATTTTATAGAAGGTTATGTCAGAGGCTGCCTATGGAACAATGTGTTTACGTTTAATAATATTAAATAAACTTATTTTGCATGGAGGGTTGAGAAGTCTATTGTATATCATTTCAATAATTATACATAAAACGATGTGAAGAAAAATATATAATTTGGCGATAGGCGGCTGTATTAATATAATGTTCACAACATTGAGATTGATGTTGAAAATTTCTAGAACATCTTTGTAATTCCTTGTCTTAAATCTTGAAAATCATGTGGTATTACATATTATAGTTATACCACAGTTTTGGTTTCGTCGATTCACATATACAATTGGCTACAATCCTCAGTATTACGACCAAATTTTTCACACCATTTATGTTGTGTGTGTTAATTTTCTCCATAAGTGCCGGTACCTACAGTTCAGAGTCGACTAAGAATGTCAGATTTTTGAGAAACTTTTCCTGGTAATTTTTATTTACTGTGAGAGTTTTTGCCAGAAGTCTTTGGAGAGTCGCTGTGGAAATATTTTTGCATAATTCGTTTAGTTGGAGATGTCAGACCTCGAGTTTGAACCTTTGAGGCTTCACGTCTAATAAGCCAACACACTATCTATTAGTTTACGACGACTTAGTTTAGTCTCAAATATGCTGTACGCCCTGCAAGTTGAATTATTGGTCAAATAATAAAAGTTTGACCATAACTTAAGCACAATTTTAAGCGTTCAGAAGCCGAACGCCACACAAAAACCTTTTAATAACAAACAGAAATTCTTGATAAGGATTAGAAAACAAATAACCCCCATGGGTTTAATTTTCAACTATGAATCGCTAACAAATCTATTTCTAAAACTGTTTACGACCTAGCTACGCATATTAATTAATTTTACACATGAATGGCGGGACCTACAGTTTACAGACAGATATTTTGGAAACTTTTTCATTGCAATTTTATTTACTCTCAGAGTTTTTGCCAGAACTCTGGTGAGAGGGAGTCGCGGAAGAAATATTTTTTATATTTCGTTTAATTAGTAAATTCTGAACTGCGGTTTGAACAGTGGCCTTCCGTTTAATAAGCCAACACATTACCTACTAGACTACGTTAAATTCGCCCAAGTAAAAGGTGAGTTTTATAAGATTCCTATGCCTTCTGCAATCTGTTTAACTTTCTCAACTAGAATGCGTTTAATGTTATCAAGTAAAACACGTCATGATGGCGTACCGGTCAGGCGAGCCATGTTCGACTGTCACGAAAATTTGCTGCTTGACCGGAATGTGAAGCAAACTCTTAAATCCGACATATACTATCAAAAATTGGAACATATATAGTTTTCATTTATTCAGTCTCCTTTGTAAAATCACCATGGACGTGTGTAGCAGTCAGCAATACGTGCAAATAATAAATAATAGTATTGTTACGTTTTTACCTTTTAAAAACGTTAAAAATATGAGTTCGTAGATTGCAAATAAAATAAAAATAAATATGTGTTTAATTTTGAATCAATTCTTTATTATCTGCACAACTTTTGTGCCAGTGTTCGAACTTATTCCACGTATACAATGATAACTTTCACAATATGTGCTTATTCGTGATATTTCTCTGCTTACAACCTTTTTTGTTAGCAATAACAACACTTGTTAGTTATTCTTCTTTGCTCACAACCTTTTTTTGTAAGCACAACAGTAACAACTGTTTTCTTCACGCAACTTGTCTGCACACAAGTCTGACTGAATTATAACTCGATCTCGTATTTTCACACACCACTGGTTGAATTCTCACTCAGTTCAACGCGACGTCGTCACACGACTAACTTAACTCGATCTTCGAGAATCACGTGTCTTCATACACGACTGACTGAATTCTAACTGAATCCTCGTTGCTCGCTTTATCTTGCCTTTTATATCACTGGATCAACAGTGTGATGAATGCCCTTGAAGGATGATGACGGCCTTCGTGTATCTTGTTTACTTTCGTCCAGGCAGAGTTGTTGTTGTTTTGTTTGTTTGTCTTTCCGCTATATTTTGTTGCTATGTTTTTGTTTATTCATCGATCTTTTAAACAAGCCTGTTGTTTTTGTTGCTATACGTTTACTAATTCGTTGATCACGTGAACAACTGCATTGTTTTGTTCTTGGAGCTTTTGTTTATCATTTTATGTGTGATCAAGTCTATTGTGTTGTTTTTGGAGCTTTTGCTTATTATTTTAACAACACCATTTCCATTTTCGTAACAGTATTTTATCAAAATAAGTATTCTGTTCAGGTCGCTTCGCCCATTTTATAATCACAAGACGAATTTGTAACCACTGGTTTAGCGACCAACTCCCATATGTCGACGGAACACAAGATCTGACGAAAACATCTCCTCTATCCGTGAGAGTGCTCTGGAGAATCCAGTTTCGTGGATTGACCTTTCGCAGACCATAGGTTAACAAATTTTGCAACGCGATTTGAGCCTGCGTCTGTGCAAAATTTAACTGATTCAGACACTGAAGGCAAACGACTATAAACAACGACGTAAGTTTACTGAATCAATTGCCAACTGAAAAATCATCTTGAGTGATGAGTTCCAATTTTAGATGAAAGGGTGCATGAACAAACAAAATTGTCGATGATACCAATACAAATGAGATTCAAAAGCGTCGAAAGCACCCCGAAAAAGTCACTGTTGGGTGTGGATTTTGGGCTAAATGATCAGCTAATATTCTGCCAGAGGTCATTACGTTTTTACCTTTTTAAAAAGGTTTAAATATGAGTTCGTTAATTGCAAACAAAGTAAAATCAAATATGTGTTTAATTTCAGTTAAACTCTTTATTGTCCGTACTATCTTATGTGCCACTGTTTCCAGCTTATACAACAATAACTTGTTTATTCGTTATTCTTATCACACAACTATTCACTGTTTTCTTCACACGCAATTTCACACAAGGCTGAATGAATTCTTACTGACTCGTTGCCTGCTTTGTCTTGCCCTTTTATATACGCAAGAGATCAGTCTGATGAAAGTTCTTGAAGTGGAATGTTCGGGGTTTCGCCTTCTCGAGTATTCTTTTGCAACTACATTTTTTGTTTTTGGGTTTGCTTACTTGCCTATCCCCTTTTCTCTCATACTTGTTGTTGTTGGTTTACTTGGAACAAGTTCGATGTATTTGTGTGTAGCTTTTGTTTATCGTTAATGTTAAACGATATTAGGTCGTTTCCATTTGCGTAACAATATGAACAGCTCATGCCGCATTGGATATTCTGCACGAGTAATGTAAGACCGTGATCATCTCGAATGAGGTGAGGTGAACTTGCCACCGATAGCACTAGTGTACGTGAATAATACAGAAATCACAGCAATTCTCAAAGCCAACATAAAACATGCTATTTGTTATATCAAAACTGATTTATGCGACCTTTATAGAAAAATGGAAACATCGGACGTGCTTCACTCAGAGAAGACGATGTTATATTACAGACGTACTGGCATCAATACGTATAGCAAACGAATTATAAATTCCAATTATTTCTTGCATACAGTTTGTTTTATTTAAATTTAATTAAAATTAAACTTAAATGAAATTTTAAATTTTAGGATGGGAAGTGCTTGAAAAACTCCACATGCTACTGCCATTTATGTGTTAGTCTACGAACTTATTTGCCGAACGATTAAATGTTGAACATATTTTTAAATTAAATTCATTTCGCCAAATTTGCTGTTGCTTCCGTTATGTGAAGAAAATTTAATGGTTTCCCATGTGCGTAGCTACCCTGTACATTTCATTTCATACAATTTCAGACATTTCCTAAGTAGCATAGTATGGTATATTCTATAAGTGCTAATATGGAGCATATGTGTACGTACATATCATATGTGTAAGTATATGTATACACATCTACATACCATTCATTCAGGAAACACCTGTGAAGAAAAATATATTTTTTTTCAAACTTTTAACTCAATTTCAAATTAATTCATTTGAGTTTCAATTAAGCAAATAATTTTTTGATTACATACATACATACAAGCTCATTCCATATTGTCTTAACTTATCAAGGAATTTTCCTAATTTCTGCTTAAGTTTGCTTTTTTCGCTTTTTATATGCTTTTCTTAATTGAATTATTTTTAATTGCGCTGTGAACAAATGTCAAACGAAATGATGATGAATTTAATGTCTTTGAACAAAATTCTATAGAAATTTAATTTGAAAAGTGAACGAATAAATCAAAAGTAATGTTAATAACATCAATGTTAACTGTCAATGTCAAATGAAATGAAATAATTCATGAATATAAAATTATTCGTTTTTTTATTGCTTAATTCACTTATTCCTTCCAATAGCAGTTTAAAGTGCAAAAATAAATTCAGTCATTAAATCAAATTCAATTTTTGAAATTAAATTACACTGAAGGGTATTAAAATAAATGACATCACTCTGGGGTCGGGGTAGTCTAGTAAGTAGAGAGTTGACTTATTAGCTCTGAGTCCATGATTCAAACTTAAGCTCAGACATCTCAAACAAAACAAAAAAAAAATAGTTCTTCGGTAAATAAAATTGCCATAGATATATTTCGCAAAAATCTGTTGTTCGAAGTTGACTTGAAACTGTAAGTCTCGCAACCCATGTAAAAAAAAGAAAAATTAACACACAACATGAGCGGTGTACAAAGTTAGGTTGTAATTCTAACGTAAGGGTTTTAACGACCAAGTCCGGAAAATGGATGCCCTTGAATTGAATGACAGGTAGACGGAAAACCGAAAAACTACTTCTGAAATGTTGCTTCAACGACACGATAAAAAAAAATCACTGTTGCATCGAATTGTTGTTGGCAATGAAAAATCCATCATCTTCGTCTGTAAATCAGATTATGTCGGCAGGAAGACAACGCTGTGTTTCTGTTGGAACCAGAAAGCTGTGGTGTACCACAAGAACTTAAAACCTGTTGAAGCCATTAATAAAGATCAGTGCCGATTAATTTTTACCCTGTATTGAAGGATAAAATCTGAAAATCAGAATCTGCCACAAAACTTGGCAAAGTAATTTTACAACAAAACAACGCCGAGCAAAACAGGTTTAGTAAACAATCAAAGTACAAGGCTGAGAACTGCTATCCTAACCGTCATATTCATCAGGTATGGCTCCTTCCGACTACTATTTGTTTTCATCAACGTGACACGTTTTGACTGAGTTGCACTTCGATTCTTATGAGGAAGTTGAAAATTTGGTGACTAATTGGTTTGCTTTAAAAGACAGACAGTTTTAGTGGATTGGAATCTACAAATTGACTGAAGTATGGAAAAAATTTAAAGCCAGCAATGGCCAATATCTTCCAAAAAAACGTGTTTTACTTTCCCATTAAAATCTTGTGTTTTATTTTCACAAAAATAAAAGCTTATTTGATACCGGTACTCCTGGTAAAACATTACTTACCGTACGTCATCTGTAAATAGAGTTTACGGAAAGAATATTTTCCAGGAACCAAATTCTTGTATTTTTAAATCCCATTTTACGAATTAATTTCTTTTTAACAAATTGTCACCTTAAAATTCTCTGTCATTACGCTGACTTGTTTTGCACAAAATTGAAAAACTTAAGTTAATGACAGTGAAAACTATTATTTTTTTATTTATTTCATCACAAATGAAAGCTGACATCATGCCAGCTTAAAAGAAACTTCTGTTAAATTTGCCACAAATCCTTAAGAAAATCATTAAAAAGTTTCTTAGTTTATTCTGCAACTTAAAATATCTGTCAACAGATTCAGTCTTCCCCACCGGCGTTATGTTCAAATACATGCACATTAGTTAACTCGTTAGGTGCTTAGAAAAGAGAAAAACTTTAATAATAATGTTGATGATGAAGCCGAAAATAAAGTTGAGGAAAAATTTGGAATGTATTTTCATTTGCACAATTAAGGAAGTGAAAAGAAGTTATGTTGTATAATGATTAGACGGTTGCTGAAAGTGAAAGTTTATTAAGTAGTTAAAGAAGAATTTCTTTAATTTATTTATTGTCTGTTAGAAGAGCTTTAGCCCTTTTTTTTTCCCAAATTTTTACTACAAGTTTTTAATGTTTACATACATAATTGGTCATTACAACCCTTCAAGCAGGACTACGACCTAGCCTTTCACACCACTTATCTGGTCTGTGCTAATTTTATACATGAGTGGCGAGACCTACAGTTTAAAGTCAACTCCGAACGACAGATCCCTACGGAAATCTTTTCATAACAATTTTATTATACTCTTAGAGTTTTTGCCGGAAATCTGCTGACAGGAGAGGTCGCCAAAGAAATATTTTTCGTTTTTGATTTATTTGTATGTGGCCTCACGTCTGATAAGCAATAACATTACCTACTACGACTATTAGAAGGTAAACGACCATAGCAAGCAGCATATGTTTACTGTGTGAGCTCCGTAGCATTTGGTAACTTCATTGATAAAACCCAATTCTTGACGAACAGGTAAGCGAACAAACAATACTCCCGAATTTAGGACAATACCAATCCACATGAGACCCAAAACACACACACAAGTTGTGTGTAAGTTTTATGAGACACTGGTGTCACAAGTGGCATTTCATTCAAGTTAAGCAACTTTTTGGCAATGGCAATACTACAGGAATCAAGGACGGGAGATGTTAGTAGTGAATGCTACATATATATTTGTTACAGAATTGGTTACAGCATAAAGTGACACACATGTCTTAAGGTATTCATGCTAATCAACTGACGTTTTATAAAAGCAAGCACTTTTCGAAATGAAAGCTGAATGACAAACGTATGTATTCCTATCATAATACGTAATGCTTCATAAAACGTGATCAAATTCTGAGAAAATTTTCCGTATTTGAATTGTGTCTGGAAGGTTTAATAATTATGATTTAGTTGTACCCAACGAAAGAACTGAAACCGGTTAATATACGCTTACTCATTAAAATATTCGTCCAAAACACATTTGTTAACAAAATGAATGAATATTATATATTGAATTATGATTCTGTTTTGTTGTTGTTCCTGTTTATTCGAAATTAGGTCAATTACATAAAACGATACAACAAAAATATTGCAAATTTACTTTCAATTTTATAATTGAAATGGTACTAACCACCCTTATTTTGTGCCTTGCATTCATAGGTAAATAAGAAGGCTTACATGCAACAAAGAATGTTAACTAAATTCAGTTTGAAAGCTTAAAAACCTCACCACATTTTTTTTTTTTCAAACTTTCACGCTTTCAACTTTGTAGAGTACAACCACCAGAATTCAACATTTATTTTATACCATAAAAAATTTTCACATAATTTTACCCCAAATAAATTCTTCAAATATCTGTTATAAAATTCTTTCGTGTAAAATTATTTTCACTTATAACTAGATAAAGGAGTCGATATAAAATATTCTAATAAAAATAGGAAATATTTCTAAATTTTAAGATAAAAGATTAATAAATAATTGGACCGCCTTAAACAATTTAACTCCATTGTGTTTATAAAGAATTTTTCATTATTTTCAACATAAATTCTTCAAGAAAGAAAAGATTCCGTATCTTAACAAATTTTAACCAAACATTACTCAAATTTTCTAGAAAATTGTTCATGCTTTCTTTTCAATCCGTAGCAGAACATATCAGGCTGATAAAATGCTTCTTAGAAAACCAAAATAAAAACTTTATTTAACAGCATAAAACAAAAACCGCAACCATTTTCTGCAGCTGTTATTTATATCCTCCAGCCTAAAAAGTATTGGTATTTTTAGCTTGAATTTTATAATTAAGTTCGTGAACTTGTTTTATTAGAGTTTTTCGATTCGGTATTTCATACAAAGACGAAAAGCAAATTCATCAAAAAAGTATATCTTTTTAAGCTGTTTATGATAGGATGTCAATATCAGAAATGTTTGAGTAATCCAGAAATTTGTGCGTAAAGTAAAAACAAACGGTTTTTGTTAAATAAAAAAAAATAAAAAAAAAATATTTTTGAGATCTACTTAACAAAACTCACCACCTACACTATGTCATTAGCCGGGTGTATTTAATTTTTTTATTTTGTCGCATAGTGTTATTAAAGGTGTCTCAGTAAAAATGTAATTTTTCATTTTAAAATGAAAACCCGTATATGTTAGAAAGGCATTTTGCGATTAAGTATGGAATAAAATAGCCGTCATAATTTCCTTACAGCCCTCTTTATTAAATTTATTAATAATTTTGCCCACAGATAATTCTGTATCTCACCACTGACCAGTTGTAGTTCGGATTAGGGTTCTTGAATTGTTTCTAATTAATTTACATA
This sequence comes from Sarcophaga caerulescens, assembly GCA_927399465.1. Classification (NCBI taxonomy): domain Eukaryota; kingdom Metazoa; phylum Arthropoda; class Insecta; order Diptera; family Sarcophagidae; genus Sarcophaga; species Sarcophaga caerulescens. The sequence continues at coordinate 100,251,806 of OV656873.1, forward strand.
AACCCGCTATTTCAGAAAACCCAAAAGAAAAATTCCGGTCAAAATTAAATCATGTGATTTGGTGGCCAGTTTACACCAGAATTTCTTGAGTTAATTTGTTTTGAAAATCATTTCTGGAATAAACCACGAAAGTGTAGCTAGTCGCACTGTCTTGATAAAACTACATGCTGTCTAGTTCATTGAGGTCAAGTTGAAGCCACTAGAGCTTCGTTATCGTGTTTCTGTAACGAATGCCGTTTACATACATAATTGGTCATTAGAACTCTTCAGTCAGGATTGCGACCTAGTTTCTCACACCACTTATGTTGTGTGTTTTCATTTTATACACAAGTGGTGGGACCTACAGAGTAAACTCAACTCCGAATGACAAATTTTTGAGAAACTCTTCATGGCAATTTTATTTACTCTCAGAGTTTTTGCCAGTAATCTGCCGAGAAGAAGTCGCCGAAGAAATATTTTTCCATATTTCGTTTACTCGTGTTTGAACCGAGGGCTCACGTCTAATAAGCCAAACACACTACCTGCTAGGCTATGGCGTTTACAATGCCGTTTACAATCACGTCGCATGACAAAAATCTGCATTAGAAATTTGATCGTTAGGGTATATTTTTGTGTCATATATTACGTAAGGATTTTTTGACTACGAAATTCGACAATTTTGGGTATTCACATTGAATTGACATTGAATTGGCAAAAAATAAACATTGAACGTATTGCCGGCACTTGCTAGGGTTTACTGATTTTAGATCCTTTTGTATGCATAATAGGTCTTATGTCAAAATTCGATGCGTAGAAATTCGTGAAATTTAGGTTGTTAAGAATAAAGGTGAATTGATTTTTTCGGGTTTTTGATGAAACTCTCTTTTACAGCACAGAACGACCGGTAAGCTAATGCAAAGGATTCTCTTTGCTCTTTACCCACCCAGTTTCTTCAAATTTGTAAAAAATTCTTGACATATTAGTTGCACTTTCTCGACTATAAATTTTTCGGCTTTTGCGATAAAAAGTTTGCAATCAGTTTTCGCAATTTCAATGCGCAGTGCTTTCGTAAAGCTTTTCATTTTTAATTATCTCAAATTTCACAAAAAAAAAGAAGACACTCAGTATTTACAAATAATTTAATTTAAAAAATAATGGTTTCAGAGTGGTATTTCATTTGGTATTGGATATACATACATATATTGATGGGTCGTACAGCTAATAAGTGCCCTAAATATTGGGAACCAATGTGTGACTTACGCTGATAATATAGCATTGATATTTACGAACCGAAGCCAGACAAACTGAACAGCTAGCAAATGTTGATGTTGGGGTTCAATGGTAGCTAGGCAACTCTGTTTCTAACATAAAGCTTTCTAGAATATGCAGACACGCAACCATAAAATTTAAAATTACAAAAATTTCGTTGGATTGCGGGCATATACTGGAAGCCGTCAGACAATATCCCAAATGTGGCTGTGTCCTGGAATCCGCAGGAAGTTTTGGGCCAATTGGGATATGCCAAAGCTCTTCTAGACGAAATAACGACTGTTATTCACGAATTGAAATTGACAATAGAAAACCAATGTGAAATCACAATAGAATTTAATAGAAATAATAATAGAAATAATAATACAATTGAAGATACACAAGAGCTAAATAAAACCGTAAACTATATTAAACTTTGAAAATGTGCTCCATTTCCTTGCACTCAATTTCGTTGAACTGATTGAATGTTTATTTTTTATACATGACGTATGAGTAATATTAATTAATGGGTCAGAATATTAATTATACTTACAACTTTAAAATACTTGTATGGTATCAACTTTTGCAGTTGATAACTGCCATTTTGTTGAAGCTAAATTTCGCATATCAATTGCCATATATTCAATCGTCTCCGAACAAAACGAAATTTTAAAATAATATTTCTTCGGCGACTTCCTCTCAGCAGGTTTTTGGCAAAAATTCTGAAAGTAAATAAAATTGCCATGAAAAAGTTTCTCAAAAATCGATCGTTCGGAGTCGACTTTGAACTGTACGTTCCGTCACTCGTGTATAAAATTAACTACGTGTGTGAAGCTTAAAGAATTGTAATGACCAATAATATATGTATGAACGTATGTATGTAACAATAAAATTTATTTTGTTGATAATTTTTTGATTAAAAAATTGAGGTTATAAGTGTACAATTTTGTTTGCTGTCTGCAGTTTTAAACTTATCAAAAGCCTAGGCAATACTGTGGGTGCTTCTAAATAGGAATTACATAAGTATATCAAAGCAATTTTTTGTTCCGTTTTGCTCGTATATTTGTTATTATCTATTCGGCACATGTTAAACGCATCAATTTCATCAAATAAAAAATATCTTCAAAAGTCATTTAAATCATAAACATTAATTTAAAATTCAAATTCTTTTATTTCTGTGTACATAAATTCATGGATGTAATGAAAATGTTTTTAATGCATAATTTAGTAAATAAACAGTAATAACATAGAAAATATAATTCAAATATAAAATAAGAAAAACATATAAACTTATAAAATAGATAAATTAATAGTACACGCTCTCCTTCAATGGTCTCTTTAGCTGTAGTTTTTCCTCCTCATATAATATTTAAAAATAAAACCATACTGTGTGCCATCAAGCATTGTACAGTAAGTATGTAATGCACTTACAAACGCATGGCTAAACTTTATTCCATCAATGTAAGCAGGTATGTTCTGACCTCGTCTTAGCTTTCACAAAAAGTTTGTGCTTAATTGCACACAAACACAAAGACTCTGGCATAAATGAAACCGAATGGTAAAGTATTAATATTGAGGAGATCCAATTTACAAACAATTTGTGGTTGAATTCTGCAGAAACATGACTTTTAATTTTAATGTAAGTTGATGGTGGTTGAGATTTTCTGACAGTGAGTAAACTAAAGACTTGAATATTACTATGACTACGGTCAGGCTTTACTTAACACCGGAGATATAGGCGAAGAAGTAAAATTTTTTTCTCAAATTAACAGAAGAAGAAGTACTCTACATGAGCCGACCAAAATCGAATAACAAATGGACCCAGTGGGATAAATGAACCTAGAGATACAAGTTATCGACCAAAAATACAAGTCATCGATCAAAAAAATGCAAGTCATGGACAAAAAATACAAACAAAAAGTGCAAATCATGGGCAAAAAATACAAACAAAAAGTGCAAATCATGCATACAACAAAAAGTGCAAGTCATTAACCAAAGAAATGTAAATAATTCACCAAAAAAATGCAAGTCACTGATAAAAAATTAAAGTCATCGACCAGAAAAATGCACGTCATTGACCAAAAAGCAAGTAATCTAACAAAGAAAATGCAAGTCATCAACCAAATGATGCAAGCCATCGAAAAAGTGCAAGATAGCGACAATAATGTAAGACAACGAAAATTATACTCGATTTATATAGAAATATAGAAAACTGAAATTATATATATTATTTTGACCTGTTCCCTTTATGATCCAATCAATAAAAATATTTTAGCTCGAGGTCAATTTCTTAAATATCAATTTTCTTTATTATATATCGATATTTCGATATCCATCGGATATCATCTTCAGGATTCACTATAAATAAAAATAACAATATAAACAGATAAAATATCTTGTCATACACTTTCTTTTATAAAAGGAATAACATTTCTCCCCTCACCAATATTACAAAAACAACTATTCAAAATAATAATAATCATATGTTACAACAAAAATTGTAATGTAAATATATGAAAAAGTAGTCAAATAAAAATGTACACCGAAAATAACATAAACACAAATTTAAGCAACAACAAAATCTGGCTTACAAAAAGAGAGTAGCAATATCTAAAATATAAACATTATCACTGCTCGCTATCACATACAATATTGCACTGATTCTTATTTATTAATTTTCTTATTTATTATATGTCTATAGCTTCGCGCGCAGTTTTCCGTGTCTGATTTGTAATTCATTCTCTCTTCTCTCGGTGTGTTCATTATATGAAGCATCTCCAAAATGAACCGTTTGTTATATCTGTTCTCCCTCTGCAATACTTTAACTTTTTCCAAATCTGGTGTATGACTCATCTCCGCACAGTGGGTCGTAAGTGCTGTTTTTTGGTTAATTACGTTCTTTCTATTTTTAAAATCCGATCTATGTCCAGCTAATCTTGTCTTTAATTTATTCTTTGTCGTACCAACATACGACATATTACATTTAGTGTTACCATCTCCCAAACAGTTTATTTTGTAAATTACATTATGTTTTTCCATTACTCCAAGTTTTGATTTTGTATCGGTAAATACTTGTCGAAGTGTATTATTCGAAGTTTGAGCAATCTGAATTTTATTTTTATCAACAATATTCGATTCAACCATTCTCTCTGAAAAACCGGGAACATATATTACCGATTTATATGTTTTGGTAACATCTTGTTTTTCCTTCATTCCGTTACTATCATGTTCAAATTGTTTAATCAGCCTTTGGATGAGCCCCAATGGGAAGTTATTCTTTATCAAAATATCAGTAACTTTTTGGCTGTTCTCCAAATGGAACATGTCGTCACTGATAGAGAAAACTCTCCTTATAAAGTTCCTGGCCGTATTGATGGTAATATGTCTTGGATGGCTTGAATAAAAGTTTATCAATCTACCAGATGATGTAGGTCTTTGATACCAGTTCGTTTTAATTTTACCATTCTCCCTTATAAGTAAAGCATCTAGGTAGGGTAATTTTCCATTTTTCTCCTCTTCGATGGTAAATTTTAAATGTTGGTTAAAGCCATTGAGCTTAGTCAGAATTGAATTTATTGTACATTTTTTGACTATCCCAAACAGGTCGTCTACATATTTTGTCAAAAACCTAGGTTTATCTTCAATATTTTCCAAGCAGTTTTTAAGCAATTCTTCCATCACAATGTCAGCTACAATAGGAGACGCCGGAGAACCCATTGGTAACCCTTTACACTGGAAGTAAAATTTTTCTTTATATTTAAAATATCGATTATCCTTAATGCAAAATTTCAGAATTCTCAGAAATAGATCTCTTGGTATACTAGTATGTTCCGATATTTCATCCCATCTTCTTTCTATCAATTTCATTGCATAATCCACCGGAATGTTTGGAAAAAGCGATACTACATCGAATGAAACCATTATCTCATCACTGTCTATTGTACTATTGTTGATCTTATTCTTAAATTGTACAGCATCTCTAACATTGAAATTTGAATTCTGCGTAAGTTTTCTCAAAATCGCAGCCAAGAATCTACATAGTTCATTTGATGGTGAGTTAACTGACGAGCAAATTGGACGCAAAGGACAGTCATCCTTATGTATCTTAGGTAGTCCATAAATTCTAGGTGCAGATGCCACGTCATTCTTTAATCTCCTGCGTTCTGTTTCAGATATGGATTTACATGAAAATAATTCATCCACTAGGCTATTATTTTTCGCTTGTAGGTTGGATGTTGGGTCCTTTCTCATTCTTCTATACGACATTATATCGTTTACGATACTGCTCATCTTATTCTCATAATCTTTTCTCTCCATTGCGACAGTAACATTCCCCTTATCGGCTCTTAATATTAAAGTATCCTTATTCTTTCTCAAAAAGTTCTTCGTTCGTTGGAATGTTTTTAGGATGAATCGTTCCCTTATAGATGGTTTTCTTTTATTAATATGGTCTTCCAACATTGACGTGAATTTTGTCCTTGGCAGTTTCTTGCTCCTCTTTATCAGCAAAGGTTTGAATACAATCCTCAACATCAGCTATCATCTTGATTTCGGTACATTTTTTTCGGTGTACATTTTTATTTGACTACTTTTTCATATATTTACATTACAATTTTTGTTGTAACATATGATTATTATTATTTTGAATAGTTGTTTTTGTAATATTGGTGAGGGGAGAAATGTTATTCCTTTTATAAAAGAAAGTGTATGACAAGATATTTTATCTGTTTATATTGTTATTTTTATTTATAGTGAATCCTGAAGATGATATCCGATGGATATCGAAATATAGATATATAATAAAGAAAATTGATATTTAAGAAATTGACCTCGAGCTAAAATATTTTTATTGATTGAAATATAGAAAACTTTTTGTTGCTCATTTGAAGAAGACATTTAACTTCGACGCCTATGTCTTCGGTTCCATGTAACGCCCGACCGTAAATAAACTGGTTTCGGAATTCTTGGGATTATGACCACTAAGTCCATTACCCCGTTGCGTCCATTTCTTATCCGTTTTTCTCGAACAGAATACCCATTTTGCTAAAACAATTTTATTATTTGGACAAGTTATTAAATGTCATACCTGTCCATGGATAATTGGCAAAACAAACTAATTTGTTGAAGCCACAACAAGATAGCCTTCGGCAACTGTGATAGTTTGGAAGTTCCTGATGGAAGACCCTATACATAGATAATATTTGTTTTATATAATCAGAGTAAAATCAAATCTTCTTCACTATGTGGTGAAAGGAACATTTCCCATAAGCTCAACTATGAAAATGCAAAAGTTTGTACATAATTTTTGTTTGTTCTTTAAGAACTCATAAATACAAATTGACAGGAAAATAACTTTAATAATCTATTATTTTCGGAAACTGTTCAATAATCACAATATTCGTTTTATTTTAAGTACTTTGATAGTCCATATATACCATAAACATTTATCTTCAATGAGTTTTTCTTTGTGGAAATTTTTTGAGAACATATTCCTCCCAGGATTATTGAACACAAGACAATACAAAATTGTAATAGGTTGTATTAATAAACAATAACACCATAACAGAAATGTTCTAAATGATTCTATTTCTACACAGTGTTTTTAAACACAATGTATAAGCATATGTAGGAATATTTTGGGGTTGACCACAAACCAATAAAATAAAAATAAAATCGATAAATTTCGAGACGATGTCCAAATATTTTTTTTAAGTAAAGAATAAATACAAACATTCAATACATTTACGTGATACAATACAAAAACAGACACCACATTCGATTCCAATAGGAAAAGTCAACAAATTTTATTACTCATCCATATGAGTATACGCATGCAGCGTATTTATGTAGATTAAAAAATAACTTTTAGTGGCACTTCGTCATGATAATAGATAGTCGAAAAAAAAATTATAAAAATGAATCAGTTCCACACATAATATTGTGTCTCATTCAAAAAAAACTTTAATATAAAAAACATTCTTCCCTGTTTGCTTCAATAATGATACGTTTGGAAAACAATAAAAAGAAAATCTAGAAATGGAAATTTATGGGTGCTCTAGGCTGTTAAGAATTTATGGATTTGATTTTAAATGTAACAACGTATATACAGTGGACAAAAAAAGGTCTAGTACTCCAATAAATTTTGACAAAAAAGTCCCCACAGGTTTAATACTCTTCCACAAAGTCTCGATTTGACTTCAAGAGAGTATTTAGGAGATCATTTGAAAGAACGGTTCCGTAACCGCTAAACCTCAAACAAAATTCAACCGAAAACATGCTCATGGTGCCACCAGAAAACACTAAACAAAACCTGTACATTCAATTCCAAATGGGTTAAATGGAGTGCTTGACCTTAAGGGATATTCTACTAAATACAAGGGATAACATTTTCATATATTAGGCCTTTGAATTTTAAATTTACTCAGGGTTTTCCTTGAGGGTACCTATGAAGTCATCTGAAACTTTTCCTTATTTTTCTCTTGTTTTATGAAAAACATTAAAAAAATTTTTGTTTTATAATAAAACAGAAATAAATTACTAAAATAAATATAAAAACCTTAATCTTTTATACAAACTATTGGTTAAAATTCATGAAATTGTCAAAATATATTGGAGTACTAAGATACATACTAGGATACATACATGCATAATTGGTCATTACAAAACTTCAATCAGGTTTACGATCTAGCTTCTCACACTATTTATGTTGTGTGTTACTTTTATACAGGGACGGGACCTTCAGTTTAATGTAGACTCCGGACGATAGATTATTGAGAAACTTTTCCGGCGTTTGCCGGAAATCTGCTGTCACAGAAGGAATATTTTTTCATATTATATTTTGCTGGAAACGTCCGCCCTGGAGTTTAAGCCATGGTCTCACGTCTAATAAGCCAACCTACCTAAAGTGACTATTTTATAATATTATAAAAAAATAAAAAGCTACTGCAGAATATTGCCTAACATTTGCAAAACTGTCTCTTTCATACTTCTATCACGCAAGTGGTCTTCTCATTCTCTATTGTTGTGTTTAATGAACGTTATCTAAAGTTTAAATTGCATTACACAGTGGTTGACAATTTTATTTAATGTTACATTTCCTTTGAAATTCCAAATTCCATTTTATATTTAACACGGAACTAACGATGCAGTTAACCAGTATGCAGTCAACCGAATGATAAAATGAATGACCAAAAAACTAAACTGTCGATCGAATAGCATAGTTATGGTTGACTAAACTCAAAACGGTATATTACAGTATTCATGCAAAATGGGATAACATAGGTACAAGGGGACTTTTTTTGAAGGAGAATTAATTGGATTGCTGATGTGAGCGGCGAGAAGCTAGTCCGTAATCCTGACTGAAGGGTTGTAATGGCCAATTATGTTATGTTATGATGTGAACATTACGTATTCATATAGGGTAGTTTCGATATTTCGAAGCTTAATTATAATTTTTGTTAAAACAAAACCCAGCATTATTAAATGATTTGTTAAATGAAATTGCTTTAAGTGGGGAGCAGAATAGTCGCTGTAGTATAGCGCTGCAAGCTGTCAAAAGTTAAAAACAGCAATTCAAATTTCTGTTAACAGAATACGTAGTTGTAGCAGTCGCTGTAGTAGAAGCTGAAGTTAAAAAAATTTGTCGCGCGACAAATATTAATTGTAAACAGAGTTTTCATGAATTTCGATATTTACAACATTAATATGTGAAACATAAAATTTAATGTTGCTGGAGACGAATATTTAGCATATGTTATACAATTTGATACGCATATTGTTAGAAAATTCACATAATACTCTTGCATTATTCTGTAAGTTTTTTAAAGGTTTGTTTGGTAACAATAAAAGCATTTTTTCTTGCTACGTTGCTCATTACGTCGTAAGTTTCAGCTGCTACTACAACTACTTTATTCTGTTCCAGCCCTTAACCCATTAACGCCTGGTAAATTTTCCAAAATTACTCCATTCAACACTGCACTGAATATAAAATTCATGCAATTTGGCATATTTTCTCATAGTATTTCTGTGGATGAACAGATGGTCGCATATTATGGTCGCGACTGGGTGTTGGCTTCTATGACAGGATATTGTTATTCCTTTATCCCACATGCTGGCGCTTCTGCTAAAAATAATGCTGACTACGGCCTTGGAGAAAGCGTGGTACTACGACTATTAGAGAATATTTCAGATCCAAGTCAATATAATGTTACATTCGACAAGCCATAATTTATTATTATTATAAACCTCGGGGTTCATCAGATTTTTGCTTTGACAAACAACAATATTATCGCAGTTCTCTGGAACGATAATTCGTTAATTACTCGTACACATATTTATTATCATATTATACCTATGTATGTATGTGTATATTTTAAATCTTTCTGAAGGTGGTAACTGTGATGTCTAATTTTTTGGGTGCAAAACCGATGTGCAAAACCAAAAGATATGACCGTAAACATCGCATGATGGCTGTCGTCGAACAACCATACAAATACATGCATATAATCAGCGAATGGGTGGGGTTGACTTATTCGATAATGGCGTCTACAATTATCGTATTCTAGTGCGCGAAAAAAAGTGTTATTGGCCATTACTCACTAACACTATTGACGCAGCTTTGGTAAATGCATGCAAACTACACTGCTTGTGCAGAGAATGTAAAGGTTTGCCACCTATGAGCCAATTCGATTTTAGGGTTAGCGTTGTTGAAGCGTTGGTAAAAATTCGTGAAAATCGACGCCGTAATGGAAAAGTTGTCACAAGTGCGCAGCAAATAGCAAAACACACTGACAAATTTGACCACATGATTGATAAAATTGTCGCTGTGCGCAATGTGGTGGGAAAATAGAGTGCGGTTGTGCAAAATACAGTTTGAATGTGCATCCAAGAGATTCTTTTGCACAATTTCATGCCGGAACTACCAAAAATATAAAAAAATAGAGAAAAATAAATGATTTGAAATTTCTATTTGAAATTAATTTTTAAAACTTTTATGAAAAATATTTCATACCAATGCCTAAGTGGGTATTTTTATACCCATGTCATTTAATCGCACCTGTAGCTAAGGTAAGTTGACCAATTCAAGTGAAAGTATTTTTATCGGGTAGAAGATATATTATATTACATGGCATCTAAAGGTTTTTCTGAGAATATCATCCATACATATTCAACAGAAGTTCTTTCTACAAAATTTTGATTTTGAAAAATTCGTTATCTTTGACCTTTTTTTCTGTCATCCAAAATATGTGAATATCATGGCTTACTAATTTTTTTAACCGTTCTATGTCTTCTTTATTCGTTCTTAAAGAAAAGTTTGAGCTCTCGTTTAGTTGGGTCAAGATAGAATTTTATAAAAAAAACTTCTTTTTTTGGGTATTTTTCTACCCATTCGGCATTAATGAGTTAAATAGGTGCTGAAGCTTAGAATACCTAAATATACATATGATTGGGTATATTCAATAAAAAAAAAATTTTAGAAATATAAAAATATTGAATGAAATTGACATTCAAGAGTCTTTGTTATGCATATGAAAAATTCCTATCAAGTATTCATTTAGAGATTACGTAGAGTAGTGATATAAATTCTTGGCTATAGATTCGAGTATAACATAACAGAAGACACAAAAAAAATATGTTCGTTTTTTGGATTTTTTAAACTTTCTTTTCTTCCTTACTAAACATAACTATTTTTTGTAATATTGTTTTAATGATAATTTTTGAAATGGATGTATACCCTGAATGATTATATAATTGTGTCCTTGAATATTATCATATTAAGCCCATTTTTACATCATGTATATTAAAGATTTACCTAACAATTACCATGATATCGTAATTGTATTTTTTTGAAATTTCTGATGGTCTTCGATTGGTACATATTTATTTGTCACTACAACCCAGTTAATCAAACTTACAACATAACTTCTCTCACCACCTACGTTGTATGTCGATTTTATTTTTTTGTGGCGTGACCAACAGTTCTACGTCGTAAACAAGACATCAAAATTTGAACTGAAAGTCAATTATTTGGCAACCTAATAAAGAACAATACCAGAAACATAACGATTTAAGGACTTTGTTAAATTTTCTTGATGGAATGAATTCCGTGCAGTTTAGAAAAATAAAATGAAAAGAATTGAAATATTGCAACAGATGACGCAACTGGTTAAAAGTTATATACATGCCCCACGGCTGAACTGCTGAACTCAAATGAAACCTTTTATAATTTTCATTCTTAGTAAACAATAATTTACTAGTAAATAATTGAAGAACTTTAAAATTCACCGTAGACTCGTAGGCAGTGCATTGGCTTATTAGACGAGAATCCATGGTTTAAGCCTCAGCTCAGACATTTCGAACAAAACGAAAAAAATATTTCTTTTAGAGCTTTTATAACTGTCAAGATTTGGAAATCCTTGTTACATTTTATCTTATTTTCCTTTCGGTAATAACTAATAGGATATTTAACATAATTTGTTAGAAATGTTTTTATTTAGTCCTGTTACTGTTATTTAGCTGAGATTTGATAATCTGGAAAAGTACTGAAATTGATGGTACACAACTTTCAGTCATAAACATTTTTTTCAGCCATTGAAGATTGTTTGACGAAAAATTCTCTAAAAGAAAAATTTTAAATTACAAGCTTCTAATCTCTCGCGGCTTACAACGAGCACACCAGATCGTTTTGAACATAACATATGTATAGGCTGTTCTTGCGTTGTGAAACATTTAAATAAATATTTGACTTTTAGACAAATGTTAAGCACACAGAGTTCATAGATAAATTTATATTTATATATTTATAGTTCCAATGAATACGTGACGTATTTTTGAATATTTCAGAATTGCACACATATGGCTAGAATTTGATAAGAATGTTCTTGCAAAGTATTTGCTTTTCATTACAATATATTTTGTTGTTATTTTTAAAATAGAACGATTTGATGTTTGTTTTCATACGTGTAGTACCTCTTGCATAGAAATAATGTGCTGCCAGAACAACTTTGTATGTGACAGTATTACAGTCTCCTGAACAAATTTATATACGTGTTATAGTTACTCAATAATTATCCCTGTTAAGTCACACTTTAAATCAGTAAAATTATTATATTAAATCGTTGATAATATCATGCTACCCTATGCTGAGTAGATTATGTCATCACCCTGGTGCAACGTATTAAGTTCAACTTAATGCGATGCGAATTTTAAATGATAAACAAAAGCTTTAAAAACAAAAACAATGGACTTGTTTTCATGATCAACGAATAAACAAAAATATAGCAACAACATCATAATAAAAAAAGAATAAACCAGAATTTGATAAGAATGTTCTTGCAAAGTATTTGCTTTTCATTACAATATATTTTGTTGTTATTTTTAAAATAGAACGATTTGATGTTTGTTTTCATACGTGTAGTACCTCTTGCATAGAAATAATGTGCTGCCAGAACAACTTTGTATGTGACAGTATTACAGTCTCCTGAACAAATTTATATACGTGTTATAGTTACTCAATAATTATCCCTGTTAAGTCACACTTTAAATCAGTAAAATTATTATATTAAATCGTTGATAATATCATGCTACCCTATGCTGAGTAGATTATGTCATCACCCTGGTGCAACGTATTAAGTTCAACTTAATGCGATGCGAATTTTAAATGATAAACAAAAGCTTTAAAAACAAAAACAATGGACTTGTTTTCATGATCAACGAATAAACAAAAATATAGCAACAACATCATAATAAAAAAAGAATAAACCAGTAAACAAACAGGCAGCAACAATATTGCAGTATAAAAAAGGGGATAAACAAGTAAAAAGGCAACAACAACTCTGCAAGGACAAACGTAAACAAAATACACAAACAACAATGACGTAAACACATGTTGACATTTACAGAGATTTCGCAAAGACATTCTCCTTCAAGTGCATTCATCAGACTGCTTACCCTGCGATATAAAAGGCAAGACACAGCAGGCAACGGCAATTCAGAAAGAGTTCAGTCAGTCTGCGTGTGAAGAAAATAATTGTGGTTTGAAAATCTCTGTTATAAAGATCTATTAAACAATTGTTATTGTGTACGCGGAAGAGTGTAAAGAACAATAACAATTAAAGCAAATTGTTGTTGTTTAAGTCAAGTCGTGAAAGGTGGCATACGGAATTGTGCGAACAATAAAGAATTGATTTAAAACTAATCACAAATTTATTTTTATTTTATTTGTAATCTACGAACTCATATTTTTAACGTTTTTAAAAGGTTAAAAAGATGAGTCTTACTGCAACATTTGTAGCATAAAGACGTGTAAAATATCAGCTGACTCTTGTAAATTTTTTGCATACTAAATTATAATAAAAAAAAGAAAAACAAGAATCATGAGTTCTAAACGCAAAAGATTTTGGGGAAATAACCCTAAATACAAAAAACAAAAGTCTGCCATACCAAGCAGCAGTAATAGATATCAGTGTCTATCTGACCTAGATGGAGATGACGATGATACTAGTGTGGATGTAGGTCATGACATTCAAGAGAAGCAAAGAGTGCCGCCAATTACTATAGATAATTGCCACAGGTTCAAAGACGTAATGCAACTCTTAGGAATAAACTGTAAGTACAAACGGTTATCTATTGGAATAAAGGTGATACCAAACTCTCTAGTGGAATACGAAGAGGCTATTAAAAAATTAAAATTAAATGAGGTGAAATTCTTTACACATCCTGTTAAAGACAATAAGAAGTTTAAATTAGTCTTATTTGGTCTACCCAAGCTTGATATAAAGACAATTAAAGACGAGCTCAAATCAACTTTCAATATAGATGCTGTTTCCATTAAAGAAATTCCAACAGCTCGGTCTAGTGTGGATGATGCTTTATACTGCGTGGAATTTGATAGAAGTCAAGTTACAAAAAGGGATGTCCGAAAAATTAGGTACTTCTATAATGTAGTAGTTCATTGGCGCAACCCTTTGAAACGTGCTAAAGGTCCCACTCAATGTACGAAATGTACAATGTATGGCCATGGATCATCAAACTGCCATCGCGTAGCTGCCTGCTTGGGCTGTGGGGGTCCTCACGATTTCGCTATCTGCCAAATGAACAAAGTTCCTGACGGAGGTCCAGTGATATACAAATGCTGTAATTGTATAAAGAGGAAACTACAAAATGTCAATCACCGAGCGGACGATCCTAAATGTCCATCCAGAAAAGAATATTTACTTGTTCGACGTAAAGTAACGCAGAAACAACTCCCGAGCAAAGTCTCTAAAAAGATCTCAAATGTTCTATACACGTCTGATGATGACAGTTCTATTCATGGCTTTAAAGATCCATTTAGTGTATCAAACGGAAAGGATCGGAAAATTTCATATGCAGATATGGCAAATTCTAATAATAAGCATAATGAAGATGATAATATTTCGAATGAAAAGATTCTAGAAATCTATTTTGAAGCACTTGATGCTCTCCAGAAATGTAAAAATAAGTATGATAAAATGCGTGTTTTAGGTATGATGTTAAAACATGTCATATAGATCAATTCCGAAACAGATATTAAAAGTTATGCACTGGAACGCTAGGGGCATAACGACCAAAGCCTCCGTTACACAGCTTGAAGACTTTCTCCACGAAAAACAAATAGATATCTTGTTTATTAATGAAACATTTTTAAGTAAAAGTAACAAAATACATTTGTTTAATTATTTTATATACAGAGAAGATCGTCCAACGCACGGAGGTGGTGTATTAATAGCTATCAAAAAATCCTTTCCACATCAGCGTATATCCAAAATCTCAACGTCTGCAATAGAAAATATTTCCATCATAATATCCATAAACAATAGACCGGTTAGATTTACTTCTGCTTACTGTCCAAAATATACAGCACATTTTTTGAATGATTTAAATAAATTAACAGCTGGTTCAATAGACTATTTCATATTTGGAGACCTCAACGCCCGCCACACTAGTTGGAATTGTATACAAAATAACACTGCTGGCATAGCTTTATTTAATCACCAACTTAACTCTAAGTATTATATTTATTCCCCAAGTTCTTTTACTCGCTTTAGTCCGAACGTAACTCCAACACAACCATCTGTCGTTGATATTATTCTTTCCAATTCCTCGTTGCAAATATCCTCGCTTATAGCACACCCTGGAACACTTAACTCTGATCACTTACCCATATCATGCAGGATTCACGGTTCAACGTTGGAACATATTCAACAAATTCCTTTGTACAAGCTTGCCAATTGGAAATCTATAGGGGAATGGGTCGATAGAAAGATAAAAGAAAACGATATTGACCGTGCACTTATAACTAGTTTGAATGTAGAAGAATTGTTAAGCAAAATCACTTACATAGCACAAGAAGCAGCAAAACAAATTCCTTTTGGAGAAAATCAAATCTGGCAGAAAAAACTTTCTGCAGGTACATTACTCTTAATTGGTCAGAGAAACAGAATTCGGAGAAAAGTACAAAGAAGTGTTAATCCATCAGAAAGAAATTTAAACATATGCATTTTGAAACAGCTGAGTTTTATGATAGATAAGCACGTGTTAAAAGATAGAAATAACAGCTGGTCAAAGTTCATCAAAAAGTTGCCACTGGGTAGCAAAAAATTTTGGAAACTATCAAAAGCAATGAGAGAAGAAAAAGTAAAAAGTGAAAGTATAAATGTAGATGGCGCTGAAGTGTACAATAGTACTGAAAAAGCCAACGTAATTGCAAATGTTTTCGAAAACTCCCATAAAACAACAATTAACATGACTTCCAAAGCAGAATCTAAAGTGATGGGTCATATGCAATGGCTGAACTCCCAAATTATACCTAACAATATAAATTTAACTACAAAGGAAGAGGTTAAAATGGTTACAAAAAGACTCAAAAATTGTAAAGCTCCTGGTATTGATGGTATAAAATCAATTGTATTAAAAAATATGCCTGACACTTTCTTCACTGCTATTACAAACATCTTTAACTGGTGTCTAAAAAACGGTTATTTCCCAAATAGTTTTAAAAGAGCAAAGGTTATTAGAATC
Source organism: Sarcophaga caerulescens (assembly GCA_927399465.1). Taxonomy (NCBI): domain Eukaryota; kingdom Metazoa; phylum Arthropoda; class Insecta; order Diptera; family Sarcophagidae; genus Sarcophaga; species Sarcophaga caerulescens. The sequence continues at coordinate 100,268,072 of OV656873.1, forward strand.
CTAAAACCAGGAAAAGATGCGAAATCACCAAAAAGTTATAGACCAATTAGTATGCTGAATTGCCTTGACAAAATTTTTGAGAAAATTGTACTGCAACGTATATTGGATTTTTCAGAAGAGAATAATTTAATAAATAATGAACAATTTGGTTTTAGAAAGGAACATTCAACAGTTCATCAAGTCAAACGGATAATAAATTTCATACAGAACAATAAACGCATTAGACGAAGCACTGGAATTGTATTCTTAGACATTGAGAAAGCATTTGACGCAATATGGCACAACGGTCTCATTTATAAACTTAACAATTTAGGATTTCCGACGTATTTGCAAAAAATCATTAACAGTTTTCTGAGCAATAGGACCTTTATTGTAACCATTGATGGAAGTAATTCCACAGAAAGAAATATTCCAGCTGGAGTTCCACAAGGGTCTGTGCTTTCACCCATTTTGTATACCTTATATACATCTGATTTTAAAGTCTTAAAAGATCAACACACAGCCCTATACGCTGACGATACAGCTATTATAGCAAGCGGAAAAGTTACTAATGCTATAATAAAAAATATGAGAAGAGCTCTCGAGCATGCCGATAAATATTTCTCCAAATGGAAGATAAGGATTAATGAAACAAAAACACAAGCCATAATCTTTCCATTTAATAAATCCCCTAAAAGAATTCCAAGCATTCCACTATGTTTTCAGGGAACTGAAATTTCCATACAAGATGAAGTGAAATATCTGGGTATAACTTTAGATAAAAAACTAACATTCAAAAACCACGTCTTGAAAACTTGTGAAAAGGCTGTTAAATGCGGATGTGCACTTTTCCCACTTTTGAACCGCAGATCTACGCTCAACATTAAAAATAAGTTGCTATTGTATAAAATGTGCATTCGACCAATTTTGACTTATGGATCTCAAGTCTGGTACACTAAAGTCGCTAAAACATATCAGAAAAAGCTGCAGATTATCCAAAATAAGAATCTTAAAATCATATATAATTTACCAAGGCGTTATCCAACATTTCGACTACATAGATATTACAAAGAATATACCATCAACGAAGTCATAAATAAATTAACAAGAAGCTTTGAGGATCGAAACAGATCATCTAACTATAATTTAATAAGAAATTTGTAAGTGTATATCTTTTCTTAACCTTCTTCCACGAAGGTGAAAGAAGTTTATAACACGAAAATTTCTTTAAAATTCAATAGGTTTTTACTATCTTTTTTCCTATAAATGTAAACATATAATAGAAAAGCACCATTTATGGTATAAAAATAAGATTTCAATTGTTGCAATACTTTATGTAAAAACTCAATATATGTAAATAATAAACATTTTTTTTTTTTTCTAATTTTTAAGTTGTTACATTGATAGTAAAATAAATAAATAAATAAAAAAAAGGTTAAAAACGTAAGAATACATATTTCGAGAGTTTAAAATAAACACAGTGCGATTACGAATTCTCTCCATCTTGTTTGATCGCCAGTAATGTTTTCAACTTGATTCTATTTTTTATTCTGAATTTTGTTGTACCGGGTCAAACCCATTGTATATGTTCATACTGCAATTCAAACTTAACTTACTGTTCGATCTCTTTATCTTTATAGTACTTTTGTTTCACACACTCACACCAATCCTTTCCATTGTCATTAATTATATACTCGTATTTATGCATCAGTAAAATTAAATTCAAATTTTCATGAATGCTTAGAATGAATACGAAACCTCAGTTTATAATTCATACTGTTAGTCTCTAAATATTTATATCACGCTTGATATGATGATGTTATATTCGCCAATGTTTATTGTTTTAATGAAGTGGTTTTAGTGGTTTATGGAAATTTTGAATTTATGCAAAACATTATTTAACATTTAAATTGTGGTTGAATTGTCAGTGAATATAAAATATTCGCTGTATGTCAGCCTGTAATTCCGTGCATTTTCATTTGATTACAGGAATATTACGTGTATTTCACTTCACACTTCATAATATTTGCACGTGATAGAATTTGTTCTTGATTTTTGCAGGAAATAGTGTAAGAAACAACGTTTTTTTTTTCATTGCCGGAAAGTTTTGTTTTACTTCACACCAAAAAAAAAAAAAAAATAACAAGCAGTTGTGCTGCAAAGAAGTGGTTATTTTATATTGTAGGCCTTGAACACCTAAGATTTTGAATTGGTGGTGTTTCACCTATGAAGGTTGAACTAAAACTCCAGAAGAATTTGCAATATTTGTGCAGCAATTTTTAAATGTCCTGAAATTAAAGAAAGGTTTACAGAAGAACGCTATGCATTAGTGGATGTTTTGGCCTGCAGGCTTGAAAATCTTATTGTCAATATGTACCAATCGAGTGGCAAATGGAACCGTCAGCCCTTGGATTCACGATTGATGCCGCTGAGGCCCGTTGTCGAACCGCCTTTGGCTTTGCTGCAGAGACCACGCCTTTCGACGTTTGGGCCACATCATCTGGCCGCCTCGTCGTCTTTGTTGAAGAAGATAGGTATCTTTGCCCATGGTATTGAGTTTGCTATCGGAACCGTCGGCGTTCTCGTACCACCTAACGAGGTGGGCATGCATCTTCATCAATTTTCGTTTCTGAGTAGTAAACGATTTTGGGTCAGTAAGTTTTTGTTGCAAGTCGCCGTAGTCTAGTAGGTAGTGTGTTGGCTTATTAGCCTGAAGGCCTGAGTTCAAACCCCAGGTCATACATCAAAACGAAAATATGAAAATATTTCTTCGGCGACTTACTCTCAGCAGATTTCTGACAAAAACTCTGAGAGTAAATAAAATTGCCATGAAAATCTTCTCTAAAAAATCTGTCGTTCGGAGTCGACTTTAAACTGTAGGCCTCGCCACTCATGTATAAAATTAACGCACACAACATAAGTGCTGTAAGAAGCTTGGTTGTAATCCTGACTGAAGGGTTGTAATGACCAATTATGTATGTATGTATGTAAGTAAGTTTTTGTAACCCTATCTATGCTTATGCTCTTGGTACAGGTTTATTAGGTGGGTCTCCGTTAGTAATCCCATTTTTGCTTATGCTTCAGGTCCAGGTTTATTAGGTCTTAGCCTTAGTCTTAGCGGATCCTTCGGCACAGACCTGTATCGTCGGTTCACAGACATCTTCTGTTTGGGTTGGCGCTTTTTTCTACTGAAAGAGGAGTTTTAAGTACTTTTCATCAGTCGAGTAGAGAGTCAACTCTGAGGGCTTTATTCAGTCTGTTTGGCCAAATCACCATAGCCGGAGATATTACTGACTCTTTTAATTATCGCCGCAGCAAGAATTCCCGAGGACAACACCAACAATAATATTCAAAATAATACTTTCTTCCAACCGATTTAGATATGGATATGATATGAAGCTGTAATTATCGCCCTCAAGCTATGGGAAAATGAATTAACCAGAGCTATATCTCATGTCACCAATATATTGTTACGAAAATGGAAATGGTGTTCTTATAATGGTAAACAAAAGCTCCGAAAACAAAAATAATGGACTTGTTTACATGATCAACGAATAAACAAAAATATAGCAACAACATCAGTATAAAAATAAGGGAATAAGAAGTAATTAGACAACAACAAAGTGCAGTATTTAAAAAGCGGATAAAGAAGTAAACAAGCAACAACAACTCTGCAAGGACAAACGTAAACAAAATGCACAAACAACAATAACGAAAACAACTTGTTTACATTTATAGAGATTTCGCGGAGGCAAAGACATTCTCCTTCAAGTGCATTCATCAGACTGCTTACCCTGCGATATAAAAGGCAAGACAAAGCAGGCAAGGGGATTCAGAAAGAATTCAGTCAGTCTTGTGTGAAGAGAATAATTGTGGTTTGAAGATCTCTGTAAAGATCAATAGAACAATTGTTATTGTGTACGCAGAAGAAGTGTAAAGAATAATAACAATTAAACCAAAGTGTTGTTGTTTAAGTCAAATCGTTAAAGGTGGCACACGGAATTGTGCGAACAACAAAGAATTGATTTAAAACTAAACACAAATTTATTTTTGTTTTATTTGCAATCTACGAACTTTACGTTTCTAAAAGGGTAAAAACGTAACAATATTATTGTGATACTGGACGAACACCCATAACCCACATAACACAAAATTATTGTTTTCCAATCAATCGGGATCAATTGCATTAATTTGATAACAGAAGGATTTTCTTGGTCAAACTATGACGCGAATACGCGTAGACATTGTTGCTGCATGGATGCCTCTAAATATGGAAATAAGACGGGAATGGATATAGAAGAACAAAAACCAAGCAATATTTTCTAGTACTAAAAACTGCATGATCTTGGCAAGTAGAAAGGTGTCTTCATTGGCCGTAATGGTTGCGCCGTCCTGATTTTAAGAGAATAAGAGTATTTCTATAGTAACAATTAAATATTTTTTGGATTTTTTAATATTATAAGAAAATAATTTGTAATTATTGACCAATGATGCCTCAGCACCACAAGCCGCACCAAACAGTCACTCTTAATGGCTGCATTGGCTTTTGTAAGATCACGCGTTGGTGTTCTGAGCCCCAAATATGGCAATTTTGCTTATTAACGTACCCACCAAGATGAAAACAAGCTCCATCTAAAAAAATTGTTTTTTTTGCAAAATCGACATCAAACTTTAGCAATAAACTTGCATATACCGGGCACTGTTGGTCCTTCTTTGCGACCAAACTGTCTTTGTTTTGTAAATAAATTTCAAATAAATCCCAACGTTGCTCAAGCATAAATCGATTCATTACGTTCAGTGGAGATAATATACTGATTCGAAATTCGAAATATATGTACTGAATAGGTATGAGAGCTTTAATCTCTATGGTTGGTCTCATCCTCTTCAAACTACCTACTTCACTACATAATTCCCTGAGACTGTGAGTGGTCTCAAATAATTTTAAGGATTCATTTAATACAGGAGTATGAGCGCCCATTTAAAACAGTTATAACAGCAACAGCGTACAATATAAACGAATATAAAATGTAGAGGCAGTAAGTGCAATACCTTTGTATTTTGCATCATTTTTTATCATAACTATCACCACCGTCATCTTTATGATTGCACTTCAGCAAGGAACTCCGACCCTTTAATCCGTTGATGCAATGGAATTAATCCTATCGGCAGGCAGAACACCCTTACATCAGGACAATTGTTGCCATAAAAACTATGAAAACCTTTTAGGCTACTCTCAGAGGGTGAACCACCTCAAGGTTGATTACAGAACATATAGGACGTCGTTTGACATTTTCTGCAGGTGGCATGAGTAAAACCAAAAAAAAGGCAATGTTTTTAAAAGCATACGTGCGTGCTGACGTTTATAGTTTGCAGAATATAAGCAAGGGTTACAAGCAATAAATAAAAAAATAAAAAATGGCAATTGAAAAGGGAAATAAAAAGATTGAAACACTAAAATAAGCGCAGAGAGGTCAGGATGAAAAACATAAAATATTTTATACTTATCATTTTATTGCTGTATAATGTAACAAAAGATAAATTGATAGAATCAAAGAAGAAAATCGCGAAAGGAAGATCAGATTTTAATATTTGCTTGCAATACGCAATTGTTAAAAAACGAAACACTTAAACAATTATTTAAATTCAAATACGAATAATTACACGCCATTTAGTGTAAATAACGAAAGAGTAACAGAAGTAAAAACATAGCAAGAATTCAATTGGAGTACACTACACAGACTGTAGGTTTGATCTATATGTCACGCCATTCAGTTTCTCTACTTAAACTATAATTGCAAAATATTTTCAAACATAAATCACTACCACAAGCAACATGATTTATGAAGGTGTTTGTTGCAGGACGCACATAATTTTCTTGTGTAGCTGGTTGGTTGATTTTGACAACACTTTGTATTAGAAAATAACGTTTAACAGGAGATTATGAAAAAAAAAATCCTTTGTGTTAACACAAAGTAATTGTGTCAGGAAATATGATGCAGACCAGTGACAGCAAACAAGCAAAAGAAATTGTTTTTATCAACTTTTTTTCTTGAAACAAAGCAGATTTAAAATTCAAATATGCAAGAAATTCTTCTTTTCAATTTCTCCCCGTCTTTAGGTATGCAATGGTTTCCATTCTTTTTTATAATCTTGTCAGTATGTTTGGCCTTCATGTTTAGCTTTTGTGGTCTTGTTTCAATATAGCATCTGTGTTTTCTCAACAAACAAACCAAAATTTTTGAGTTTAATTGGAGTATCATTTCTGTTTCTACTTTTAGCCTTACGTTAGTAGAAAAAGAAATAAAAATAAATAAAAGGAGGAAAAAAATAAATAAATATACGGCACATCTTGCAATATTTTGATTTAGCCATTACTGAGGCTTCTTAAGACTTGAGAATTCCACATTAGCGCCATGTTCTAATACTACTCTGTTTCGTACGTCGGTATGACTTATCCAACTCTATTTTCCATGTTTAATATGATTCAGCTAATTGTTGGTTTTGGACTAAATATCATGGATACAGCTGCGAGGTACGACTTAATGGCTATCTGTAGTTATTAACTTATTATGTTCGCAATTAGCCAGGTTCACTTCTATACGACAGAGTGGATTTCATACAAACGCTAAAAATTATTTGTTTCAATCGTACAGATATTTATAAGGTCCACTATACTGATTACAATTTTGCGTAGCCATTCATTGTTAACAAAGTACCCAGATAGTATAATTGAGTAGGAACTAAGTTGTAAGATTGAGAACAGGGTCATAATGCTAACTAATTTACAATACATATTGTTAGGTTTTTACCTTTTAAAAACATTTGAAATCTGAGATCGTAGAAAAAATTCTTTATTGCGCGCGCAATTTTGTGTGCCACTGTTCACAACTTGATGTAAACAACAAAAATTTGCTTTGTTATTCTTTCGTTAGATCTTTACAACCGAGATCTTCAAACCACGATTATTCTCTTCACACGCAACGCGTCTTCACACAAGACTGACTGAATTTTTACTGATCCCGTTGTCTGCTTTGTCTTGCCCTTTATATCGCAGGGTAATCGCAGTCTGATGAATTTTCTTGAAGGAGAATAACTTTGCCTTCGAGAATCTCTATAAATGTAAACATGTTGTTACATTGTGTGTGCATTTTGTTTACATTTGTTCTTGAAGTGTTGTTGTTGCATTTTTGTTTACTTTTTTATCGCTTTTTTATGCTGATATTTGTTGTTGTATTTTTGTTTACTTAGTAACATTTTGTATACTGGTGTCTTGTTGGTATATTTTTGTTTACTTTTTATCATGTAAACAATTTCATTATTTTTGTTTTTGTAGCTTTTCTTACAATTTAAATGACGTAAAAGCAAAACATCATTTCCATTTCTGTAACAATAAGATTTTAAAATTTATTGCTTAAATATTATAAACATAAGGATTTTAAGAAATATTTCACATGCATACATATATATTCTTGTTAAATCAGTTACAATAATTGTAACGCAATTCTTAAAAACAGACAAAAATTCTATTTCATATTAAGTTATTAGGGGAAAATGTCAAAGTCTAAAATAATTATCAGATATTGACACATCATTAGTCTACTCCATGGAAGATGGCATCTCCGATAAATACACAAACTAAAACAACAAGTTTACTTACCTAAATGAACTGCAAAAGGAGACCTTACTAGTATATACACGTGCATACCCTTAAAGAAAACAAAATCGTTTATGTTGACAACGACAATGTAATCAAATTTGACAATTACTGTGTTGATTGAGTCAGAAAAGATAGACAAGGATATTAGAAATAAGACGATAATACTAAAAAGCATTTTAACAACGCTAATGGATAGACAATTCACCCTTAAAAGTTTGTAAAAGACAAAATTTAAAGAGAGTGAAAAAGAATTTTAAAGAAAATCTAAGAAAAAAAACGTACAAACAAATCGTGGTAAAACAAAAAAATAACGAGAAACGAATTGAAAGCGAAGAAAAGAAATAACAAACCGGAATAAACAAACAAATCTACGACGTGCGGTAAAGAAACCAGGGGAAGATTTCATTTGCAATTTAATTTTATTGATGACAAAAAGACATTTATGGCAAGGCAAACAATTAAGACTTTTCCAACAGGGACTTCCAAACTTTGACGGTTGATAACGTCTATTCTGTTGAAGCTACATCTGTCAAATTAGTTGTCATTTATTCCGTTGTTAGCCAGATCACCTTAGACGGATGTAACATTCAACAACATGTGTAAATAATAATTTTGTTTCAATCAAAATGGGTGCTCTGTTCGGGCAAAGTAGCACAGGTTTAAATTACGTACGGGAATGACGTCCATTCCTGAAAGAAATTGTGGAATTTGGAACAATACCAATCCATATGAGATCCAAGAGCGTTCAATACATACGGAAAAAGTCACTATTAAGTGTGGATTTTGGATTGGTTTCGTTAGCGATCCATAAACCTATGAGATTAACTATGACCAAGCTATCATCGATGATTACAAACTTTTTTTGGACTGAATTGGATGATCTAAACACCAACAACATATTGTTTGTATGTGCCATACAACTCATGCCACATTAGATAATCTACACAACTGATTCAATAATATGGTCATCTCGTGTGGAGGTGATATGCACTGGCCATCTACAACGTGCGATTTGACAACGCTATAACTTTTCTTGTGATGTTTTCTTAAGTTGCAAGCGTATACGAATAAGCCGCAAACCGCAGAAAATCTCAAACCAACGTAATGTCATGGATAACTGAACATTTCGGTTGCGCTCTACACAGACAAGTTATGTCAGACATTTGCACAATGTATTATTCCACTCATAATGGATTCAATAGAATAAAAAATATTGATGACATCTTACATACACGCTTAAAGAAGACCCTATAGTATAACTAAGCTCTTCATTCAACAGACGCAACGTACTTATTCGGTCAATACACTCTTTTAGTCAGGATTACAACCACTCATGTTATGTGTGTTAATTTTATCCACGAATAGCGAGACCTATAGTTTAAAGACGACTCCGAACGACAGATTTTTGAGAAGCTTTTCATGGCAATTCTACTTTAGAGTTTTTGCCAGAAGTCTACTGAAAGGAAGTTGCCAAAGAAATATTTTTTCATGTTTCGTTTTGTTCAAGATGTCTGAGCTGGGGTTTGAATAATAAATCAATACACTATCTACTAGACTACTGCGACTTCTAGTAGTTGAAAGAAAGTGAGTTTTATTCTATCCAAAGAACACAGAGAAGTGTTAATTTCAGTGAAGTACAAATAAAATTAAAATAAGCTTTGCAAACTTCTTGAAAATCATTTCAAGTTCAACATTATACTTATATACATACATAATTGATCATTACAATCCTTCAGTCAGAATTACGACCTAGCTTCTCACACCACTTATGTTGTGCGTGTTAATTTTATACAAGAGTGGCGTGACCTGCAGTTTAAAAGACGACTCTTAACTACAGCTTTTTGAGAAAATTTTCATGGCAATTTCTATTTACAGTCAGAGTTATTGCTAGAAATCTGCTGAGAGAAAGTCGCCGAAGAAATATTTTTTCATATTTCGTTTTGATGTCTGATCTTGGGTTTGAACCGTGGCCTTACGTCTAATAAGACAACATACTACCTAACAGTCTACGGCGACATTTAATTACTCACCGTAATTACTTATTTAATCCTTTTAATATCTTTAAGTTATTAAACAGTTTAAGGAAATAAATATGTAACTTGACTTTCTCCAATACCATTCTGTTTCATTTTAAAGGCAACAACAGGACTCTGAGGTCAAGCCATGTCAAACGCTTTTCTTTTTAATAAAATAAATACCGTTGCTAGTTCTACTGGAAGAAGCATATCCCAAGGAAGTTCACACGCAATGTCACTCAATGACAAGTCAAAAAAAATTTTTCTTTTCAATTACTTTCGTTCCGACCATTAATTGAGCCGCTCAGTGCACACATTGATTAACTCCATAAAACTCCAAAAAAAAGTTGAGAAATGCGATGAAGTAATGTAAATTGTTGTTTAAAATTCCCTTTACAATATAAATGCAAATATATTTTGTAGAATACATAAATACATATATAGCTTTCATTTAATGGTATATAAAATTAATAAGAAAGAATAGCCAAAAAAATAATGTCCGTAATGTTACAAATTTCATGTGACTGGTGGAGTTAATCCATTTGGCAACGGAAAAAAGTAATAAAGTATAGATTTCCTTATGTTAATATCGTTAAATTCTAAATCTCCATTATAGTCATATTGTATGAGATGGGGTTTTGACCTTTCTAACTTTATGCAGCGTATTTTAAGCCAATTTACTGGAAACCCTGTAACGGTTGCTTTTCTGTTAATGATTGAGTTTTCTAAAGGTTTTGTTGAAAAAAAACTTGGTGGGTCATTTGAATTAGATTAAATGGTGTTTATTTTTGCACGTTTTGATTATATTGTACCAATCATCTGGTGAATAAATGTTTTGAATTTTTTTTTTCATGTGACTCAATAATGGCAAAATCTGAGTCATTAGGTAAATAGCTGTGACTGCTTACCAAAAATTTCATTTCAATTAACTCAGCTTTTATTTCCGTACTTTGAACCAGTTTCAATAAACTTAAGTCAGTTTTAAATTTTACTATTTTGCCCGGTACACGAATCAGAATATGTTATTATATTTTCAAAGTTTGCAGCATAAGTTTTCATGTACTTTGTTAGACAAGAGACCCACGAGATCTGTCAGTTTCTGGCCAAACAAACATGTGGCTTATATTTTTACTCAATTCATCAATGACATCCGACATCAGTTTAGGAAAGGTTAAAGGTTTTTCTAAATCGACAAAAAAATACGAAAATTGAGTGCCCTGGTAGTCTAGTGGGTAGTGTGCTAGACTATAAGCGTGAGGGTCGTGGGTTCGATTCCCACCAGAGACTCTGGTCTGTGACACTACGCCGAGCAATGGTCGAAGTTACTCAGCTCGTATATAATTAAATATAATTTGTAATTGTATTATAATAAATAAATAAATAAATATGTAAATAAATAAATAAAAATACGAAAATTTTTTCTAATGCTGCCATTCGATCGGCAGCCATTTGACTGCGAGCCCGTTCTGCCTTTTTTTACAGTAACTGGAAATTGATAACTGTTATCATTCAACGGTTGCTATCGTGTTAATATTTACTATTCAGGAAAGTTATAATAAATATAAATAGATATGACTATCCCAAGTGCTTTGACACTCAAAAATAAGATTTTTCAAAAAGTGGAGTTAATCATTTTGTGCACTGAACGGCTCAATTGTACACTCTTAAACGTATGTTACCATAAAAGGCTTGAATATTCCCTTCGACTTTTTTGGTTTGGTTTTGTTATTTTATTTCGACATACGCGTGTGTGGTTTGGTCTGGTACATAGAAACTGTGTGGTTGTCCACAGTTCTATTTGTTGTTTTATTTTTATTATTCTTCTCCGGCAATCTGTAGCAAATTCCCACAAGAACTTTTAGGTTTATGTGGTGAAAATAAAAGCTTAACATATGAAAATTTAAGATGTGTAAACCATTGGAAAATTTGCTACGCATGTTGAATGCACACACATGCATACATTCTGAAACCGCGTATCAATAAAAATCTTGAATTTAAAAGAGTTTTGAGTTTAAAACTTTTATCGTTTGAATAACTAGGCTATGTAGAATAAGAAATCGCTAGGTGAGTTTCATATGACAAGTAAAGTGAAAAGGGTCCTGACCACAGGCAATTGTTCTCTGTTAGAAGAACGTAACGACATGGTTTTTAGGTGTATGCCTATGTGACGATCTGACTACTATGGTGTCAGGTTTCGATCAGCATACTCTAACTTTAAGATGTAACTCTGCTCTAAAGCTTACATTAGTCGAAAAACGGAATTGATGCTTTTTATCAAGTGATAACAGATACTTATTTTTAACTTACCATTCCTCAGTGAGGTTTAACTTTCCTTATCCAAGAGGATTAAATATCTGGCGTAATTCTTGAACACATGCTTTTATGGAAGGGTAATATTATTGATAGGGCTAAGGGAGAGACAGTACCACTATATCTAAGACCAAGCACGATATACTGTCCCTATCGGGCCGTAGTAGAGCCAGACTTGCTCTATGGAGTACATGGTTCGAGGTACAAACACCAATGGTTAATACAAACACCAATGCCACTGTCGACTGATAGACAGAGTACACAAGGGGTCCGTTGTCCTGAACACCAGTGCTCTCTGTTCTACTCCAACCAAGACTTCTACTCTGACCACCCACTAACACAGAGAGTGCAATTAGTGGCAGTAAGCCTCAATGCAGACAAATCCTGGGCCAATATGGACTAGGGACATGCTGCTATTTTGGAAAGACAGAGTCGATTATACATATAATACCTTACAACTTTCTAAACGTAATATTTTATTTTAGAATTCAATCTATAATATAGCCTATAAGAATTTACATAATATAGCCTATAATATAGCCTATAATAATAATATAGCCTATAAGAATTTACACTTCTGGCTCAAGAATGTGTAGCAGGATAGGCTATATTATATTTATTAAGGGTTTTGATATCGAATTGTTTTATATGCTGCCTGACTACTAGAGTGTCTTCCAAGCTTAGGCTATGGCTATTTTAAAATCGGAGAGATTTTCCCTGAAAATCTTTTGACAAACTCGGAGAGCCAGGCTGCGACTAATTCTCTAACGAATGTAGTTTCAACGTCTGTCCTTGCACATTAATACCAAGAATTTCTCAGACAAATTTCGAATTATTTTTAGTCTTATAAGTGTTCCGGGACATATATAAGTATATTTTGATATATTTGCTGATGAAGTAGCTAGAGACAGTACAGACATGTTACAAGGCATGGATTTTCCGATTGCTTCACACTTTTTATAGAGGATCTCAATCTCGTTCAAAGTAATAGGGTATGTATGTGTAAAATTGCTTGACCCTGTTGGTCTCGTGTGGATAAGAAGAGGACCGACTTAGTTGTATCCTTAAATCGCATGACCATCCATCGCATAATAGCTAACGGGCCTTTTAGTAGGCATGCTATTAGACTCTACATTACGCTTATTAACTTCTACAGGAGCCGTGGGTCTGAGAAGGATGAAGGAATTGTCTTTTACCAATGTGTTAGTGTCCTGCTGTTATCATAAAGAGACGGAGGTTTCTGACCTCTCATTTTCAGTCATCTTTGACCGAGCTCCCTATAAAGATTGATGTATTAGCACGATTTATTTCGGTCTCGGGTTTGTTTCCTCAGGGGAATCTTTGACCCTTGGGTAGGATTGACTGTGGTATAACAATGGGCATAAATACTGAACTTTAGGAGGATCTAACATCATACATACATACTTGGTCATTACAACCCTTCAGTCAGCATTACAAACTAGCTTTTCGCACTACTTACTTATGTTATAGACGTCCATTTATGTATATACATTAGTGGCGTGATCTACAGTTTAAAGTTGACTCCGAACGATAGATAGAGTTTTTTCCAGAAATCTGTCGAGAGGTAGTTGCCGAAGAAATTTTTTCATGTTTGAGGTTGGAACCGTGGCCGTCTCATAAGTCAGCACACCACCTAGTGAACTTTATACATACTTACTATTAGGGAACGTGCAACACTGATGATATACCTAATTTACATAGCCATCCATCGCACAATAGCGATATACAATGTGTTACTCGGATGTATTTAAATTTTTGTTTATTGCCGCATAATGTTGTTACTCCGGTAACTCTGTATCCACCTTTCATATTACTTTTTCGACTGCTTCAGCCCCCAAAATTAGTAGTGTGTAGGTTACAGTATGCCAGTCTACTATATTAGTGGGATAGTTATGGTTTTGATTCCCACTAAGTCAGTTTAGTTTTCAAGTTTTCAAAAAGGATTAGTTTAAGTAAGTCTTTAAGTTTAAAAAGTCTTTCGTTTTTCAGATTTTAATGTACCAAAGAAAAATTTGATCAATGCAGGAAAAGTAGCATATAAAAAAAATAGAAAATAATTCCTCTTAAAAAAATAAATACAAAACAGAAAACTTTTGTTGTAGTTAAGAAAAGAAAGGACTCACGGAATTTAGAATTTTTTTTATGTTTTTCACATCTTACTTTTGCTGTAGTCTTGATTCTTTGTTAATATTGAATGATGTATACTTATTTAGATACTGTGACTGTGTACTTTCAATTCCTTTTAAGCACGTTCTAACATGCAACAATCCTAGTAGAAGCTGAAAATCTTATATGACAAAGAAAAATGGTCATCTGCTGGGTATGTAACACAGATTGACAATCTAAGACTCCTTACAAGAAAAAAAACTGAAAACATAAGCAAAAAATGTATTGAAACTACTACAGTGCATACAATATGTTTACACCAATCTCGTGCCTAGACTTTCAATAATGTTTGTATAAACTGACAGCATAGCACTGTAAGTGGCCCTACTGTGATTTTCCACATTGTTGGCGGCCAAACTTTGCACTCAAAACCATTTCAGTGGTTGACTGGTGAGTAAATGTTGTAGTTTCGTTGTCTGCTGTCATACTTACAGCAGCTTGTATACTTTGGTCACATAATTTATAGTTTTCAATTGATTGCTTTGTTGTATATTTTCGCGGATTTCAATTGCTTTTCATTGTCAAAAAGTATAATTTAGTGACGATGACAATTTTATGTGTTTGCATTATAAACATCTTTGAAAAAGTGAATGTCTCAATTATAAGGTGTAGTAGAAAACAATTTCGTTATTTCTGATAAATATAGAAAGGGTGGGCCATTTAAAATTTTAAATTTAAAAATGCAATAAAACAAAAACGGTTTGAAATTTTGCCAAATTTATTTTTTTTTTGGAGTGAAGTACAATTGTTCCGATAAGAAATGGAATATTATTTCATTCATATCACTGCCGCGGCTGGTCTCACAGTACCTTATTTGATCGGACTAATTTTCGTAAATTTATTCGAGTGTATGGGTCGCATCTTGACATTGGCATCACGAATGTAGGCATTTAAATGCTCAATTGTTTCTCGTTTGTCGGCGTAACACTTTTCTTTAAGAGTGCCCAACAGAAAATAGTCCAACCGAGAAATTTTTTTATGATATGAATTGTCATATCATAGCTTGCAAATGTTTAATTTCAAATTATTGGTCGTATACTTTCTATAGCATTGAATTGCATTTGCGATATATTAGTCATACGCACTATATTACATTAGTTTCATTACTCTGAAAATTATGCAATACAAATTCATTGATTTTGTTCTGTTTGTAACTAATGGAATTAAATATCAATCATACGTCACATATGTATGTACTTGTCATGAATGAATTTTACATATTAAAAATGAGTATGAGCATAATGTAAGTAAATATAACGAGCGGGTGATTTAAAAGTTTAAATTTAAAAATGCAATAAAACAAAAATGGTTTGAAATTTTGAAAAAATTAATTCCTTTGTTGTGAAGTACAATTGTTCCGATAAGAAATGTAATATTATTTCATTCATATGACCGCCGCGGTTGGTCTCACAGTACCTTATTCGATCGGACTAATTTTCGTGCATTTATTCGAGTGTACGGGTCGCATCTTGACATTGGCATCACGAATGTAGGCATTCAAATGCTCAATTGCCTCTAGTTTGTCGACATAACACTTTTCTTTAACAGCTAATTAAAAGGCCATCAAACGTTTGATGCAATAAATGAATACGATAATTACATCTTCTACTTACCCTGCAATGTGGAAAAGTGCCAAGATAATACCAGTGCCGAAACAAGATAAAACTTACCGACCAATCGCAATATTGTCATACTTATCGCAAATTTTCTAGAAATTAATTTATAACCAGATGACCCGATACTTATATGACAATGGCGTGCTTTCTGAGAGGCAGTCTGGTTTCAGACCTAATCACAGCTGCATTTCTGCGCTCATTGATGTTTCGGAAGAGTTGCGATTAAGTGCGGATGACAATATGACATCATTTTTGTTTTACTTGATCATTCTAAGGCTTTTGACACCGTTAATCATACTATTTTCTGCCAAAAGTTGGAACACATGTGCCATTTATCGAATACTGCTGTCAAGCTAATCTCGTCGTATCTACGTGATAGAAGTCAATTTGTGTATCATGATGGTACTAAATCGGACAATTTTTTAATATCTAGAGGTGTACCACAGGGCTCGATTCTTGGTCCACTTTTATATTCGATATATTCTAATGATCTGCCAACTAAGTTGAAGTTTTGCAAGGTACAAATGTACGCAGATGATGTTCAGTTATACATTAGTTGCTTGCCATCTGATATTACAAATTGTATAGGGAAAATAAATTGTGATCTGCATAATGTGTTTCAATGGGCGTCGATTAATGGTCTTTGCCTCAATCCGAGGAAATCAAAAGCTTTAATAATAGGCAAGGTAAACTATACGGCACAGCTTACAGATTAATAATACTTCTATTGAGACTGTACATAGTGTTAAGAACCTAGGAGTTATCTTTAATAACAGCCTTAACTGGTCCAACTATGTGAATTCTATCTGTGGTAAAACGGTTGCCATGTTGCGAAGTCTTTGGCTAACGCAATATCTTACTCCGTTTGATATTCGTATGCTGCTCGCGAAAACATTTCTCATCCCCACTCTGCTGTACGGATGTGAATTGTTTTCTAGTTGCGACTCAGTAAGTAGGAACAGGCTCAAGGTCACTTATAACAGTATTGCTCGATATGTTTTTGGTCAAACAAGGTACAGTAGGATATCTGAGTTCTCATATCGAATCTATAACACATCTTTTGGGAATTTGTTGAAATGCCGTACTCTGGTGTACCTACATAAAATCATCTATATTAGGAAACCTCATTATTTGCTTGATAGATTAGTTTCTTCAAGATCTAATAGAGGCTTGAGAATTAATAGCGTTAGATACCGCAGGCAGATGTCTGAGAGACACTTTTACATCAATGCAATTCGTCCCTGGAATGAACTCCCAAACAACATACAATTACTAAGCAATGCTAAGCATTTCAAGACTGCAATAATTAAATTTTTGAATGAGCATAATGCGCATACGTAATTAATCAATCATATTTTTTTTAATATAATTATAAATTTTGTTTTTAATAACATTTGTTATGTTAATTTATTTTTAACGTTATTATTTTGTATTTTCTTATATTTTGTTATGCCTATATCCCTAGCAGTACTATTAAATAAGATGGTATCTTGTTGTACTGTATTTACGCCTGAATGAATAAATAAATAAATCGATTGTGGCATGAGAAAATATATGGCAAGTTGCTCCTTTCTATTAAAACCAAACGTCGTTCACATCAATACCATGAAGAGCGGCTACAGAAAAATGTATGATATAGGTGCGATAAATGTCTCCAATCACCGTAATGGTTGCGCCGTCCTCATCTTCAAAGAAATATGGGCTAATGATGCCGCTCTGCAGTCCGCAACTGTCACTCGCAATGGGTCTGTTGGTCCTTCTCTGTGACCAAATTTTGTCTGACAATTTCGTGCAATTTCAAACAAATTGTTTATGTTTTGGAAATAACTTTCCAATAAATCCCAACCTGGCTCAAACGTAAATCGATTCATTACGTTCAGCTGAGATAATACGCTGAATTTTGTAATCGAATATAATGACATAAGTATTTCCAGATTTGAAATAACCAATAAATGGCCCACTCGATACTTTCATAACCGATATGCAACCCCGATTGCAATCCCACCGTAAATCTTCTGGGAACTCTTGCAGTGAAAGTTTAAGAATAATGAAGGCACTCCTCGAGCGTAAATGTGCTAAAAGCTAAATTCAGATACACTAGTTGAATATAAAAAAGGAAATTACTACGTTTAAACGAAAGTCTATAACGTTATTTATGCTTCACCATTGTTATTTAAAGACGTTTACATTGAAAACACATTTTTTACATAATAAGTTTTTTTAAAATTATTCTAAAGTGGATTCAATAAAAAAAGAGTAAAGGAAGTGTAACAAAAACTAAAGAAATTGTTATAAGCAATTTAGGACAAAAAAAAATCTTTGTTATCGTTGAAGAGAAAAAAAATTAAGAAATTTTGTATTGTAGTTCACTTCGTTGGCTCAGTTTCATTTTGAACTTTTTTTTCCTAAGCATTGAGTAGAGCATACTTCTAGTAAAATCGACCATTATTTGCTTGTATTTTCTTTTAAATTTTATGGTAGAATTTTCTTGTCTAACAGAAGCTACAGATCTTAAAGGAGAATAAAATATGGCCACATACTGTGTATGTAGTACACATAAACACTAGATATAAATATACATATATAAATATACATATATGTATATATAAAAATTAAAATATCTGTATATCGTATAAAAAACTATTCAAGGCAATATGTTTCTAACAATCTCGAGTCTAGACGCCGTTGCCAATTTCTACGCCAAAACTAACAACGAAGTTTAGTAAGTGTACCTACTGTGCTCCACAATCAACATTGTTGGCGGATAAACTTGCACTCAAAAGCATTTTATTGGTTGGCTGTTGAATAGATGTTGCAGATGCTGTTGTCCATGGTGACAACAACAAATGGTCGTTTATTTTGGTCACATGATTTATTGGTTTCAATTGACTACTTTGTTGTATATTTTTACTGATTTATATTGCCTTTCATGGTCAGACAGTTTGACTTAAATCAGGATGACAATTTTATGTGATTGCAGTAGAAACGTCAATGAAAAAGTGAATGAATGTCTCAATTATAAAGGAGTGGAGTAAAAAATTGACAAAACTCAGCTTGCGTTGTTGCAATTTCAACTTGCGTCGATTAAATTTAGCCGAATTTGAAGGAATGGAAGAGGATGAAATTAATGTACTTTTACTGTCTCACGATGAGGAGCTTGATATAAAAATTTATTATCCATTAATATTCAGCATGATTTAGAAGATGGTGTTATGATAATTGATAATACATTAGAGAAAAAAAAAAAAAATAACAATCTCCAATATTTCCAAAGCTATGCAATTAATTTCCCATGCATTGGATATATTTTCTGAAAACGATCCTGACGAAAACCGTAGCGAGGGCGTAGCAGCATCTGCTGACCAAGCCATTAGTTGTTACAAGGAAACATATCAGCAAAAAAATCTCTAAAAATTCAACAAACCTTTTTGTTAACAAACCTGTAAGACCACGTAATCAAATAGAGTGTTGTTGATTTGAGTTTATTATCTGAAGAAAGCACCATTTAAACTAAACAAACCACAATTTCTTCTTTAAAATTTATTTTTTTTATAAATGAATTTTATTGCTTTTTGTTAAGTTTTTTTGCTAATTCTGTTTTATCCGAAATATTAAGTTTTTTTGCTTCATTTTGATGAATTTCAATGCATTTGTATAGAAAATTTGATTCGATTTGCGTCGTTCAATTTGCGTCGCAATTCTTCGGTCCCCATTAACGACGCAAGTCGGTGCTCTAGTGTACATGGGTTTGTATGAAAGCGATTATTTTAAAGGAAACGCGTCAACAAGCAATGCTGCTGCTTTCCATTTAGGCTAATTTCTGCTGTTACTCATAGAAATTAGAGAATTGGTGTTAACAGTTAAAGGATTTGTGTTGGCAATAAGATGATTAAAGCTGTCAATAGAAGTCTTAAAAACGCAACGTAAAAAAGTTTTAGTGACATCATTTTATTATAATTAATACACATGCAGCTTACCTTAGGCTGCTATTGCTAAATTGTTCAGCTTGCTGTGTTGCGCTTATTGTCTTTATTGCATCAAACAGTAATATTTAACTAATTGTGGACGGTATAACGCGCTTGATAATAACTGAGCAGATATCATAAGCTACTTACTTACATATTTTCGCATCATGACCCGTTAGTCAAGATTGTAGCCTCACCACCACTAAAACAACCTATGTTGTGTATGTTAATTTCAACCAAGAGCGGCGGGATTTCAGGTTTAACTTCGAATCCAAACGAAAGACTACGGAAACTTTTTATTAGTAATTTTATTTATTATCAAGGGAAGTCGCTGAGAGAAATACTTTATTTTCTTCTAGATGTCTGGCCTGGGGTTATAACCACGGGTCTCAGTCTAATAAACCAACACACTACCTACTAGACTACGCTACGGCAACTTTAAAGCTTCAAACTTCCAATGCATAATTAATCTGTGACTAGTTTCAAACTAAAATAAAAACAAAAATCATATTTGACCATGAATAGAGTGATAAATGTAAAAGGTTTGCAAAGCGTTGTATTTTATTATCAAAATTCGTGCTTTGTAGGAAATATGTTTCTACCGAAAAGTTATCATTAGTGATGAAGTTCATTCATGGTTTAACGGATCCATTAGTAACTAAATTGTTAAAATTTGGTGTCAACGGTAGTTAGAAGCAGTTCAAGAGCTACCTGTAGGATGCAGTGTTTGGTGTATTTTGTGGACAGGAAGACTTTTTCCGGGCTATCCTTCAATAATAATGAAAGTTACGATCAATAGGCGATGTAGCGTTGTTCATTCTTTGTCTTTTATTTGCCAAAAGTAAAAGAATTTTACTTGATTTATATGTGGTTTCAACAAGACGATGCTATATGCCATATGGCACGTGACACCACTATCTCATTGAGACTTCTTTTTGAAGGACAATTAATCTAATGTTTTGGAGCAGTGAATTGAACGATTAGGTCATGCAAATTGAAACCATTAGACTATTTCTTGTGGAGATATGTGTAATTTAGTAGGCAAAGCGTTGGCTAATTAGAAGTGAGCCCATGAAAACAAAACAAAACGTGAAAAACATATTTCTTCGGTGACTTCCTCCCAGCAGATTTCTGTCAAAAATTTTGGAAATAAATAAAATTGCAATGAAAAGTTTTTCAAAAATCTGTCGTCCATAGTTGACTTTAAACTGTTGGTCTCGTCGCTCGTGTATAAAATAAACACACAATATTAGTGATGTGTGGAGCTAGGTCGTAATTCAGACTGGAGGCTTATAAAGACCAATTATGTGGCTCTGTATGTGTATGTGGTTTAATATTATTTTAATTTTTTAAGGATTGGTTTCTCCATGAAAAATTAACAAAAAGAAGGAAAGGAATAATCTTGGCATATTAAATTTAAAAAAAAAAATGAAGCGAAAACTATTTTCATAAATATTATATACAAATGTATCATTTTAAAATCTTCTTGCAATACGACCAACTTCGCTACTTCATTTTGTTCGCATGCAAAATAGCTGTTTAAAGACAATTATCCTTTTTTTATGCAATTCCCATAACCAATAGCCAAGGGCATGATGGAAAAGTTTTTTGGTACAAAAGGAACCCCTAAAGGGAACCCAACTTGGCAAGAATAAACATGAGGAGACCAATTCAGAATAAAAAGTTTTCTTGTTTAATTATACAATTACTTTGAAAATATTCTTATACTGGCACTGGTTATTAAGATTAGAGTTTCATCTGTTAAAGGAAGACGCAATATGAGGCAACATACTTCTAAGTCCTATCGTTTAACCATACATACACACACATGCGGATGCAGATACTAAAACTAGAAACTTTATTTATTTATGAAAATTGTATTTTTAGAAATGAAAACAAAAACAACTGAAAATGGTTTCTTTAAAAGATTGCAACATACTCGTATGTTGAGAAAGAACTTTACAAAAGAGTTGGCATATTTGAAGGAGGGGTTTTAGGAAAGTTTATATAAGATTACAGTGGCTGAAAAAAGAATTCTTGTTTAAAATAAGTTGTTTGTATGTATTGGAGTATTTTTCATTAATTGAATATATTTTTATATTTTTAGAAATATTTATTAGCAATTATAAGTCTGGTTGATTCAAACTTTATGAACTTATTAAGTTGTTTTAATATATACCATAGCTTATATACATTACATACATATGTGTATGATTGATCATTACTACGCATCTGTCAGGATTGGAACCTAGCTTCTCACACCACTTATGTTGTGTGAGTTAATTTTATACATGAATGGCGGGACCATTAAACTGTCGATTCCGATCGTCAGATTTTTGAGAATCTTTTCATGGCAATTTTAATTACTTTCAGAGTTTCTGCTAGAAATCTGCTGAGAGGTAGTCGGTGACGAAATATTTTTCATATTTCATTTTGATGAAGATATCTGACCCGGGGGATGGAACCGAAGCCTCACGTCTAATAATTATACATTATAAATGCACTGGTAAACTGTTGCAGATGGAGACCGCTTCCAAAATGTCCAAGTTTACATGGCACTAAAATCAGGGTGAATTTGACCGATGGCATTGGTTATGTTGACTTTGAGGACCGCTGTGGCTTGTGGCTTCTTCTTATACGCCTTCATCTTAAGAAAACCCCACAAGAAAAACTCTAACGGTATCAAATCGCAAGATCTCGATAGTCAGTTCACATCACCTTTACGTCAGATGATCATGCTCTCATATGAGATGATATGATACGTACCACCGCCCTGTTGAAACTACATGTCATTTGTGTCCAGAACATCCATTTTAGGTTAAAAGATGTTTATAATTCTCGATCTATAGTTCTCTCTGTTCACAGCGCTGGCCTGGTCAATGTATAGTTTCAAATTCACCACTTTTGTTTGTTCACGTATTGACTTGTAGTAGAGATGAGCGATATTTTCAAAACAATGATTTAATCACGGTGATTGATAATTCACTGGTAACAACAGTGATTGAGATTGCCAAATAACAGTTACTAATAATGTCGTTCTTTCAAAATTGTTACATACTCAAATTTATTTCATTTTATTTTGAGCGAAGCAGAATTACTATTAGATGATGCTGATTATTTACTTTTGTCTTTTATACATGAACTTTCTGTGAAACTTAATTGTAAACCTTCATATAAAAAAAATTACATTAAAAATAATAACATTGATGACACCACTTTGATTTTGTTTAGTAATCTTTTCGTAGTATGTATCTAGTTGTCTCTTTCTTACGACTTAATAAAATACGTTATTGTTATTATTGTATTATTGGAATACTGTGATCACAATCACTGTTCTAAAGAACAGTGATTAACAAATCACGTTCACTGAGAACAACGTCCTACAAAAATCACTGGATCGCTCAGCTCTACTCTGTAGACGATTATTCGATAAAAATTACTGTTCGAACAGAACACCCATTTTGGTAAAACAATTTTTTATTTGCATGTGCTGTTTAATACGCTATCCGTACATGGTGGGTTGGCAAAAATTTGACAAGTATTAGCTTCTACAAGATGGCCGCTATCAACTGTCGAAATTTGAAGGTTCCCGTTGAAAGGCCTTATGGTTTAATGGTTTTTGTAGATCTTCTAGTAATTTTCGAAGATATTCCCCTATTGTTAGATAGATTTGTGTGTTATTTGTGTGGATGTTATGAAAAAATTATTTTCATGGTCACTTATCATTTTATCAAATCTTTTTTAGCTCTTCCGGATTGTTGTAAGAAGTAATGTGGTAGACACAATAAATGCAACACAACAAATACAGCAATCTCTTAGAAATAGAATACATTGATGTAAATATATGGAAATTATTCTTTTAAAGGCAACATGGCAACAACCCAATTGTTGGTTCAAAATTGCTGTGTTTGTTGCGTTGCATTTATTTATTAATATCATGATGTTTGGCGATATATACATATATTTAAAAAGTTTTAAATGCCAGTAATAATATTAGCCACTTACCTATCTAATATTTTATTTTATGCAATAAAAGACAGCACCATCTGTTGCAAGGATATTTTATCGTAAATCATTTTTATTTTGACATATTCTTTTTATTTAACAAACTCATAAAACAACCATTTCACAATCATCATAAAAAACTATTAAAAATAAAAAAGTACATCAAATTACAGGATGTATAACCATAATGTACAATATAGAAAGGGAAAATAAAAAATTGCTATGAATAATGACAACTATGTGCAACGCTAAGAGCTATTTTGAGGTAAAAAAAATAATCATTCAACATGAAAAAGATGGTCTCCTGGCACTATTTTTCTCTTCAATTTTTTTCCCGTTTGTTCATCATACTTTATTTATTTTGTTTAGTCTTTGTAACATTTGCAATTCCAACTACTTCACTACAAAACCAAAAATATTTGGCTGGTAAACGAAACTCTACAATAAAAACTGTCTGTTTAAAGAATTTAGTATCATAGAACACCATATCACATCGAATAAAAACTATTGCAACCAAAATCATGTTAATACGTATACATCAATAGGTCTTTTAAAGGAATGAAAAATTACGATAATATCTCACAAAGACTTTGTTATATTTAAATTTAATGATATAATGCGCTTAAATAAAAACCTTATAGTATCTTCAAAATAAAATTTAAATATTTTATTTCGTTGCAAATATAGTATAAAATACAGTGGCTCCCAGCTTATTTCAACCAGCACCTTTAAAAAAAATTCAGCTCGTATAATTTCGAAACGAAACAAGATATTAAAAAAATTTGAATAAGAGTTTATAGAATATGTTTAAAAATTAAGAAAAAAAGTTTTATTCAGTCTCAAATGTAAACTTACAAACTAAAAACCAAAAATATAGGAACCCAATTCGTCACAGCTTATTTCAACCACTTACTATAAATAAACAATTAAATGATTAATTAACTAATAGTTTTAATTTAAAAATTTAGTATGACCTCCTATTTGCTTAATTACAGCTTTCAGCCTTTTTTGCATTGATTCCACTTCCTAGTGGTTTGGAGAGTTATTTTTGCCCATTCCTTTTTCAGAGCTGCAATAAGGTCATTCTTGTTCGAAATCTGGTGTTGGCGGGCTTTTTGATCACAAATTGCCCATAAATTTGAGACTGAATAAAACTTTTTTGTTTAAGTTTTAAACATATTACATAAACACGTTAAATTTTTTTTAAAGGTGCTGGTTGAAATAAGCTGGGAGCCACTGTATATTTATTAAGTCGTACTTATGTATACATATTGTTACGTTTTTACCTTTTTAAAAACGTTCAAAATACGAGTTCGTTGATTGCAAACAAAATAAAAATAAATAGGTGATTAGTTTCAATTAAATTCTTTATTGTTCGCACTATTTTTGGGTGCCACTGTGTATAACTTGACACATACTACAATATTTGCTTGTTTGCTGCTTATTCTTCTTTGCTTACAACGGAGATCTTCAAACCACGACTGTTATCTTTACACGCAACGCGTTTTCACACAAAACTGATTGAATTCTTACTACTCGTTGCCTGCTTTGTCTGAGCTTTTTATATGCCCACGTAAACAGTCTGATGAATTTCTTAAAGTCGAATGTTCGTGGCTTCGCCTTCTGGAGAACTCTCATAGTTTCATTGTTGTTTGTGTATTTTATTTACATTCGTTGTTGTTGCGTTCTCGTTTACTTGTCTATCCCCTTTTCTTTCATACTCATGGTTTTGGTTTTTGTAGCTTTTGTTTATCATTTTAATGTTAAACGATGTTACACCGTTTCCATTTTCGTAACAAAATGTATGTTCATATGTATGTATACACTATATACGGAATTTAAGTGGCTTATAGGGACTGAAACAGAATAACATTTTGTATTTGACATCCATGGTATATAACATTTCTTATCTATTTTATAACATTTAAGTCGTTTTCTCATATTACTTTTCTGGTTCTTCTACCAATGATATCATTAAACGGAATTCCCTTTTGAAACCAACAAAAAGCTTTAGACACATACTTCTACAGTTTCAAGTGTCATAATACTTTTGATATCTTCTTTTATAAGAAGGAATTTAAGTCATTTCAAGAACCTATTGTTAGAATTGTTCAAATTGAACAATGTTTCAAATAAAAAGGACATAATAGGGATTATCTTCAAAGGACAAATATTATCAACATATTTCGATTATTTTCATTGGATTCTTTTGTGGTCGCTACCACATTTTTAAGCTCATTGTTACGCTACAAGAATTTAATCGCAATTTATTAATGAAAGAAATGTTTTGTATTATGTTAAGTATATTGCATGAGTAAGCAACTTGATAGTCTTTAAAAGTTTTTTGGTTTTTCATAAAAATATTTCATATTTTGTTTATTAACCCATTTACGCCCACCGTCCTCGTATAAGAACGGTTTTTCATGTACAATTGTAACTTTATAAGCAGACAAGATAGTGCTCTTCGCCTACTTACGCTGAACAATACATCTCTCTTCCATCCGAACGACTGGCAGAGCCGATGGATGTTAATGCAGAAACAAATGACTTTCTCAGTTTAAATCCCCATTTTATACTGAAAAATAGCACTTTTGGGCCTTCGAATTAGTCACTTACAGATTCCTGTAAACCTATCAATAAGCTTCAGTAAGCAAAACAAAAGTCCAATTAGGTATCTACCGATACCAGGTCGAAACCCAATATTTTTACTCACTTATTTTCATTACAACCCTTTAGTCAGGATTACAATCTAACTCTTCACACCACTCATGTTGTATGTGTTAATTTAATTTATGAGTGGTGAGATCTAAAGTTCAATATGGACGCCAAACCACAGAGTTTAAAAACTTCTCATGGCAATTTTATTTTATTCTTAAAGTTATGGCATCGTACGAACATCCAGCGGTTGCGCTGGCTCGGCCATGTCATTCGGATTTAAGAAGAAGGAAGACCTTGTCTGTGTTGGAAGGACCATTGGATTTGTATGATCAACTGGCGAAGATGCCTGAAGAGATCTGTTAAGGCACATCGAAATCCCAACAACGAGTTGTTGATGGTCAATTAAGTAAGTACAGGTACAACAATAAATAATGAAAATACAACAGACTTCAAATACCAAAAGATTTTAAAATGAAGACGTTACGAAAACCGATTTACATTATTTGACGACAAAACTGAGCGACCGAGCAAATCTTCTCGTAAATATCTCAGCGGAAAAAATTGTAACGAATAAATAAAAGAATTGATATCTGCCATCGAAGAAAACTTAAACTTTAAACGAGACAATATTAATGAAACTGCAAACCATTGAGGATATTCAATCCAACGCTCCTTGATTCATAAGACTAACACTGCTCCCATACAACTAATTTTCCTCAAATTGAGCATACCTAAGTTGGTAACAGGTACCAACAAATATCTCAGTCAACTGTTATGTATGATTTCTTGACGTTTTAAAATCTAACTTCCTTCGTTTTAAAATCTATCTTCTTGGTTACAAATTTAGATGCCTTGAAGCGTGAACAGTTTAATGGGTAATATTACCAGTTTAATGCACGAAAAGCTGAGAATGTTGTATACATTGTTGCACGGCTTGGTTCACAGTACCTTATTCGAGCGGCCCAATTTTCGTGCAGTTTTTCGATTGAATGGGGTCGTATCTCGGCAATGGCATTACGAATGTTGGACTCCAAATGTTCAATTGTTTATGGTTTGTCGGCATAATACTTTTGTTTAACAGCGCCTCACAGGAAATAGTCCAACGGTGTCAAATCGCAACTTCTTTGCGGCCAATTTACAATTCGGCTAATTAAACGGTCATCAAATTGTGGCATGAGATGTGTAGGAAGTTGCACCATACTGTAGAAACCAAACATCGTTCACATCAATATCATGAAAGGTGGGTACAAAAAAAAATGGTTATCATGGTGCGATAGCTGTCTCTATTAACCGTAATGGTTGCTCCGTCCTCATTTTTAAAAAAATATGGGCCAATGAAACCTCCCCTCCACAAGCCGTACCAAACAGTCACTCGTAATGGTTTTTGGTTTCTCTAAAACCACGTGAGGGGTTTTCTGAGCTCCAAATTCGGCAATTTGGCTTATTAACGTATTCAAGATGAAAATGAGATTCATCCGAAAAGATGATTTTTTTTGCAAAATCTACATCATCGTGCAGTTACTCGTTGGCCCAATAAATCCCAACGTCGCTGAAGCGTAAGTCGGTTCATTACGTTCAGTGGAGATAATACATTGAATTTTGTGACAGAATATAATGATATAAGTATTGCCAAATTCGAAGTTATCGATGGTTCAAATTTAAACCGATAGATAGCCCACCCGATACATTAGTTCGTAGCCTGTTGAATACTTTCAACTTTGGTGTTGTTCAAATTAATTATTTTTGATAATTTTTCTTTGTTTCGTTATTTTATAAAACGTTTGAGTTACTTCGATGTCATGGCATATGTTTCAGGTTTTTAACAAAACAATTTTTTTTTTTTTTTTTTGATAAATTTGTTTGAATTGCTTGCCACACTGTGGGTGGTTAATTGAAATTAAATTTTCTGGTACAAAAATAAAAATATTAAACAAGCAAAGCAGCTACTAACAGCAAGTGATTTAATTTGTTTATGAATGTACGTTTTCAAGCTCCTGGCGACTTGTAATTAAATTCATTTTTGTTTTTCGTTCTCTTTTTTTATTTCATCAAGTTTTTGACTAACTTTTGGTAACTTACTTTGGCTTCCATTAAAAAAATGATTAAAAAAAGCTGTTGATTAATTAATTTTCTAATTGGTATTTTATTACTTAGCAAATTAAGAAATGTTGTCGCTCGAAGCAAATTGAATGTCTGAAGAAGAGACGATGAGTGGATATATGCGCACCTACAAGAATACTTTTTCAAATTGAAAAAAACCGTAGGTGTCCAACATAACTGTTTGCCGAATTTCTGCTGTGTCCGCCTATTAGCTATTCGCAGTTTCGCTGACAAGCTCGGTCTGTCCCACCAGGATTATTGCAGAAGCTACCAGGATGTGGAAAAAATTGAATCGGTACAACACCTTTTATGTGAGAGTCCTGCACTTAAAACAGAAGTCATCGGCTTTTGGGTGATAGAACGCTTGAAGATCTGGGCATGGTGGCGAACGTGCCACTAAGGAAATTCACAAGGTTCATTTGGAGCTTGAGGTGGTTCAAACCCACCAAAAAAGGATCATGACAAGAGGGCTTTCCCTAATGGGCCACATGAGTAAACTTGCCTGTGAACGGCAAGCTACCCGCAAACCTAACCTAAGTACACTTTAAATTTCAGTACATTTAGCATTTTTAAATTTTTACAACACAGTGAAGTTTATGTTTAACAAAAGTATTCATTTTCACACCACAAAAAGGTTTTCAATTTAAGTTATTGAAGATGGCTAGCCACACTTTCCCTTACAAGACATACAAACTTCTTATAAAAACAAAATGGAGAATGAGATGCTTTATTAAAAAAGAGAAAAGATTTCTTTATTTGGAATAATTTTAAGTTTCTTAAGGTAAATTAAACTTAAAGAACATCCAGACACAATGGCCAATAGCACAAAAAAGAAAAATCACCTTAAAGATTAAGAGAAAAAAGGGATTTTAAACTGCTAAGGACATAAACCGGATTTATATGGAAACAAATTAACACTTGTGCCCTTGAGAGTTTTCAATAGACCAACATAAGAGACAATGTAGGTGTTATAAGAAATTATAAAGGATACGTAAGCAAAGAAGATAAAGACAATGGAGAATAATAGATAAATACAATAACCAAGCAACTTGAAAGTTCATTGTAAAATTGCAATCTCCTATGTAAGGAATAAAGGTAAAAGACAGTGGAAAAAAAGGTGCCACATGGATTGAATAATAGACAGTTTGAAAACTGAAAAACCACTTGTGAAATTTTGTTTCAAAGACACGAAAAAAATCAATGTTACATTGAATTGATACTGGCAATGAAAAATGGATTTATTTTAGAATGCTAAACAAAAAAAATTCATGGGTTAATATGGAACAAAACATTCGGGTACAAAACCAGATCGATTCGGCTGGAAGATAATGCTCTGCGTCTGGTGGTACGAAATATGAAAAATATTTCTCGAACGACTTCCTCTCCGCAGATTTCTGGCAAAAACTCTGCGAGTACAATAAAATTGCCATGAAGACGTTTGTCAAAAATCTATCGTTCGGAGTCGACTCTTATCTGTAGCTTCTACCACTCCTGTATTAAATTAACACACACAACATAAGTGGTGTGAGAAGTCAGGTCGTTATCCTGACTAAAAGCTTGTAATGACTAACTACGTATGTATGTATTAAAATATTAGAATGGACTGCGACCAGAATGGGCTACGAGACATGGCAAGTTAAAGTGGCAACATGGCACCCGCACTCAAAGCAAAACCGGCTCAGGATTAAATTACTACATTAGGCTGGGAGCTGCTAATCCAACAGACCTATTCTTTAGATCTTCTGACTTCATTTATTTTCATTGATAAGATACGCATTGGCTGAGCAGCAGTTCGTTTCCTACGTGGAAGTCGAAAATTGGGTGACTAATTGGTTTGAAGACGAAGTTTTACCCACAAATTGCCTGAAAAATAGAAAAAATGAGTAGCCAGCAATGGCCAATACTTTGATTAAAATTTTGTTTACTTTCCCATTAAAATTTTAAAACAAACGCTCATTTCATAGCTATACATCTGGTATATTTATTAATAAATGCCTGCGTTATTGTTAAAGAACACTGTTTTTTATTTATTTATTTATTTATTTTATTTTAAAATTTAGCACAACAAGATAGAAATCTTATAAATTAAAGTGCTAATGATTACATACAAACATTAAATTTTAGCATAATGTAATAATTAAATATAAATACAAATTAATCTAATAAAAGAAAATTAAAAAATTAAAAGAAAAAAAATTAAAAAATTGAAAAAGATTACAAATAATTAAAAGCATTAATTTGATTTTACACAATACTTCAACTGGTCATTAACGGAAATATTTCAAAAGTTCAATTTTAAATCGGTTTGCGTTGCTAATTAATTGAATTCTTTTCGGTAATTGGTTCCAAAGTCGAGTGCAATAAATAAAGAACTGACGTTCAGAAAAGGCAGTTTTATATTTTCGTTGAATCAATACCAGTCCTCTAGCCGATCTGCCGAAATTTATTGTACCATACAGGTACGTCGGTTGTGCAGTATAAATTATTTTGTGTAGAAATAGCAAACTTTTAAACTTCAAAAGATTTTCAAAACACATACTGCAAATCTGGTATGAGAACACAGATATGGAATCACGTATTCCTCGATTGAAGATATATCTTGCAATATTATTATAAGCAACCTTCAATTTCCGCAGATCACTTGCATCACAGTTCGCATAAATTTCACATCCATATAAAAGGACTGGTATCAAGTAAGTTTTAGCAAGCAGCATTCGTATTTTAAAAGGTGTTGAACATTTTACAGCCCAAAGATTTCTCAACATACCATAAACTGTTTGTAAGATGTTTACGATTTAAATTCCAAAAACTTGTTAAAAATTTCTACAATCTTTTATTCTTTAAGAACACAGAAGCGGAAGAAAACGAAGTGTGACGGCGTTCAAAGCATTAAAAAATAAATTTAAAGCCAAGAGATTAAAAATATGCAGGACAATATAAAGAACAAAATAAAAAGTTAGATCCTTTGAGCATGACAGAGTTTATTTACACACAAACACAATAAGAAAGGAACAACAAAAGGAAGATATGAAATAGTCTTTTCCATCGTTTACATGTTGAAGAGTTGGGAGACGTCTTGATTTATGGGAAATAAATGACAAGAATGACTTCAAAGGTGTAAATACAAATGAAATTTGAGTTTTGTCCTATTGTTGCTGTCTGTGTTGATGTAAGCATTTAATGAACACTACAAAGGGGTTTAAAGAATTAAAGTGAAGAGGTTTTTTAGTATTCATTATATAAATAGAAGACATTTTTTTATTTATTCATTGAATTCATGGAAGCAATGGTTCAGTTCATTAAGAAAAATCTTTCCTTAACCTTTTTTTAAAGAAAAATTTCTTTTTAATACGGTTGGTTGATGATTGTTCAACTAAAAAGCGTTCCACGACTACGAACACCAATAGTGGAGTTGCCGTAGTCTAGTAGATAGTGTTTTGGCTTATAAGACGTGCTGCCATAATTCAAACCCCATGTTAGACATCTCTAACAAAACGAAATATAAGGAAAATATTTCTTAGGTTATTTTCTCTAGTAGATTTCTGGCAAAAACTTTGGTAGTAAATAAATTGCCATGAGAAGTTTCTTAAAAATCTGTCGTTCGTAATCGACTTTAAACTGTAGGTCCCGTCACTCATGTATAAAATTAACATACACGACAGTAGTGGTGTGAGAAACTAGGTCAATAATCCTGACTGAAGGGTTGTAATGACCAATTATGTATGACAGTAGTGGTATGAGAAACTAGGTCGTAATCCTAGCTCAAGGGTTGTAATGACCAATTACGTATGTATGTAATCAATATACCAGGTGTGCCGGTATAAATTTAACGTTAAGGACTAATGTCTCCATAGGGAAAATTTATTGTGAACGAGCCTTAATTTTTTTAGTTTTTTTTTTTTTTTGCTGATAATATCTGTCAAACGTCATCAATATACATTAAATCAATGAGCAAACAACACCATATTTTTTCCATCGTGTTAAAAATGACGAATTTTGAGCTAGAAAATTTTAATTTGCCAAAAGCATTAATATTTTATTTTCATTTGAAGAAAAGTGTTGGAGAGTCATATCGAATGCTTGTCGAGGAGTAAGGTAATCATGCTCTATTAGAAGCAACATGCAAAAAATGATTTCGACGGTTCTGAGATTTTGAACGAACCTAAGAAGTTTGAAGACACAAAACAATATTAGATGAAATATTTGAGTCAGAAATGAATGAAAAAAATGTTAAATATTGCACAACAAACAATTTCTGGGCATTTAAAAGCAATGGGAAAATCAAAAAACTTTAAAAATTGGATGACACATAAATTGAATTACAGAGATGGAAAACCGAAAAACCAGTTGTGAAATTTTACTTTAAAGAAACGATGGAAAATAAGTGTTGCGTCGAATTGATACTGGCGATGAAAGATGGATTTATTTTCAGAATAATAAATTATTGAAATCATAGGTTATTCTATATCCATTTGTCTGAAAGACAATGCTATGTGCCTGTAGAACCAGAGAGGTGTGTTGTAACACGAGCTCTTAAAACCTGGTAAAACTGTTAATACAAATCGGTACCAACAACATATGTTCATTTTAAGCCATACATTGAGCAAAAAACTTCAAGAATAGGCCAGAAACCACGACTTGGCAGTGTTGCAGCATGACAGGTCACCTGCAGATAAAGTGAAACCGGTTTAGAATACAATCAAAGCATTAAACTGGAAGCTGTTACCCCTCCGCCGAATTCGCTAGACTTGGCTCCTTCCTAGTATTATTCATTTTAAACGATGAGAAACGCATTGGCTGAGCAGCACTTGAAAATTGGGCGAGTAATTGGTTTACTTCAAAATACTAACAGCTTTATTGACATGGCATCCGCAAATTGATTGAAAGGTGGAAAAAATTGGTAACCAGCAATGACCAATAATTTGAATAAAATCGTTTCTTATTTCATACCGGCATACCGGTAGCTACCGAAAATGCATTGCATAGGTTTTTTTATAGCTTTACGAGCTAAAGGTTGAGAATCTTCGAAAGACATTGGTAGCCCGGCCTACCAATGTGCACGATTCGCCGGAAGACTTATTCTCGGCTTCTTGAGCGCCTGCATACTAAACCCAACTTCATTCGTCACACTTCCAACCGGTCGCCTTACCCGAGACCACAAGTATTACTCCGGGGGTTGGAGATTCAGCAAGTGCTGCCTTCCAATTCTGCTGACCTTGCTCTCTCAGCCAATCTTTGCTGCATCAATACCTTCCTTGCGAAAACATATACTGCGTTCCAATTTTCATATGAGGTTAACATCAGGTTAACTACATTATCGGGTGTTACCTGGTATCCTATTGTCCTCTCCAGGGAATTTCGTTGATATTCATATCGTGGGCAAGTAAAGAAAACATGCTTCGCCGTCTCCCTTTCATTTCGACATTCAGGACATGCTTCATCCATGTCGTGACCATACTTATAGAGATATGCTCTATAACATCCATGACCGGTTAGTAACTGTGTCAGGTGGAAATTCACCTGACCGTGTCTCCTTTTGGTCCATTCGCCTAAGCTCGGTATGAGTCTGTGGGTCCCTCTGCCCCTAGTGGAATTGGACCAGTCTTGTTGTCATCTATCCATAGCATCATCCACTAATTCGAAAGATCTATTCACCTCCTTGTGTCATGTTTCCTCCGCTCTACGTCCACTACTAGCTTTAGGGGCATCATCCCCGCAATCATCAATGCTGCATCAGTAAACATCGTGCGGAAAGCAGAAATCCCCTGAGAGCTGTTCTCCTATGGGCCGCTTCTATTCCTGCTCAAAAAGTCGTCTTCTCAATAGCCCCGGCCCTTATAGGGGCTGCATATATAGCGATCGGTGTCACTACCTTCATCAGTAGCCGTCTCTTCTCCTGTTTTGGGCCCCCTAGTTTAGGCGTTATTCGGGCAAGTGCACTTGTCGTCGCCGCACGTTTTTCACCGATGTGCATACGTCAAGTGTTCCCTAAACGTGAGCCTGTTGTCAATCGTTACTCCCAGATATTTAATCGCCTGCTTTGATGTTATGCGCTGGTCACCTACCGTTATGATAATAAATTCCATCCTTTTCCTACTGCTTACAAGAAGTACATCCATTTTGTGATCAGCACGTTTGAGACCTATTTCCGTGATCCAGCTCTTGACCATGCCAACCGCAGTGTTACATGTTCTCACCAATTCATCCATACATAGGTAGCCCAGACGCAATGTGTGCCGAATGTTATCAAAGTTTTCAATAATGAAAGAAATATAAATCGGTAGTTTTTAGTGTCCAAAAAAGGTTCCAAGTAAAGGCTGCATACCCTTGGCACTATTTCAAACCGATCCAAGAGCATCAGCCAGAATGAAATCACAAGACATCCTAAAAGCGTGGATAAGAGCAAGATCTTGTCGATAATGGCTAACCAAAGAAATATGGACCGCAATCGTCGTCAGTCCAAAATTCTATCCAAAATGTGCCTTCCTTGTAGTGTATTGAAATATTTCATACACGTTTTTAAATCTTCCGTCTATGTATCTTGATTAACAACATACTTATCACCACTGCCTCGCAAGGATACAATATTTGGAATAATGAACCACAACGAAGAGTAGCAAAAGCAGCAGCCATAGAGAATATAATATAAATCAGTGGTTTTTATCAAATTCCTCTTCCACTTGTGGCTCTGTATAAACGAACGAAAATAAAATGCGTTTCCATGCTACAAAGTATTTTGTCTTTCAGTTTATACTTGTGTGCGTAAAACACCATGTTCCTTGCCAACGATGAAACAGGAAAATTCTAACTAAGCCAACAACAACAATAACCATTAATACGCACCATCTTAGTGGATTCACGGATTGCTAGTATAAAAAAAGCTCATCGGAAGCAATGCTTTGTTAGAAAGAAACTGATTTTGCAACAACTAGAAAAGAAAACTCGAACTCTCCTTCTATAACTTACAAACCAACCCGCACATCTGCACCAAAAGCCTTATGGTTTGAAAAAAGAAAAGAAAGAAAAAAATTCGAGTCTAAAGATGGTAAGCTGCTTAAATGAATGACTGAATGTTTAAAGAGAAATATTTCATTTGATGCATTGCAGTTTATGTTACGATTGACATAAACGTTGGTAATAAAGACTTAAAAGAAAAAAATGTTTCATTCACTGGGTCTATTGGTTGAAATTATAAAGAATTTCAAAAATATCAACATATGCAGGGTAGGTTTTAAGGACTTCTTAATCATTAAATTACAATAAAACAAAGTATGTGTGTGATATCAGCGACATTTTTTGTTCATTTGGAAATATTCTGAAATTAACCAAAAATTGTTCATTATCTGACGCATAAATCAGAGAGAATTTTAACGATTCTACATATTGCAGCAATATCTAGACCTAAGTGTTTTTATGACAAGAGCAGAGCACCGATACATCAGGAGAAAGACTATGTATTCCTTCCCTTAAGACCTATAGCTGCTGCAGAAGTTATTTGCCTGAATGCATGAAACATCACCATACTCTCCGATAGCCAGGCGGCTATCTGGTTTATAGGCTCCAATGTGATGATCTACAGGACGGTCTACGGCTGTCGAAAACACCTAAACAGGGTGGCAGAGAGATATAATGTACACATCATTCGGGTTCCGGGACGTAATGATATCCCGGGCAACTGCAGAGCGGATGAACTGGCCAGACACGGCACGACCATCGAACTCTTCGACGAACTCTTGAATATTGGAGTCCCTTTGGGATCCTGCAGGCTCATGATTGACAACGACTATACTCCGTAGAGTCTTAAAGCCCTATGCGTCATTAAAAAATAAAACAAAACAACAACAACATTCTGCTGACTGTCATCATTATTATCATTGTCGTTGTTGTCGATGTCGTCATCGTCATCGTTAGCATTTCTATCTCCAGGATATTACTCCTTACGCTTTAATTTTTAAATTTATTTTGGAAACAAAATTGTTATCGAGATCATGGACTCTGTCAACCGCAGGTGGGCAGCTTCGGATAAGGATAGAGTGGCGCGCATAATCTTGGCGAGGCTCGAAGGAGGGCTCACTGTAAGCCTGCTTAAACCCTAAAAAGGTTTACTCAGTACGGTCATTAGGTGTCCACGCGAGGCGCATTAGTCTGGGACACCTCGCAAATGATTTCTGTAGAAGCTAAAGGGGTGAGGAGGAAGAATAGACTGTTCTACATCTACTGTGAACATGCCCGGCACTATGTCAAAGGAGAAAGAAATATCTTAGTGCCTACTACATCGATGATCTGGGTGATTTGCCGAACATTGACGTGGGCAGTTTGAGTCGCTTCATTGGAAGCTCTAAGTGGTTGTAGGACTAGAGGATAATTAACATGAACTGTGGTGTCACAATGGGCCCCATGGAGCCTAAGTGCGTCCATCCGATTCTTTGGGGTGACGGCCACTTATACCTACCTATGAAGTCTATCGGCATGCCTCTCAAAGGTACTGACGCCTATGAGAATTACTTTCATGCGATGGCTAGACGTGAGGGCACGGTTCAAACCCCACGTCAGACATCTCCAACAAAAAGAAAAATAAAATAATATTTCTTTGGCGACTTCCTCTCAGCAGACTTCTGGCAAAAATTCTAAGAGTAATTGTAATTGCCATGAAAAGTTTCTGAAAAAAAGCTGTCGTTCGGATTCGACTTTAAACTGTAGTCCCCGTCACTCATGTATAAAATAAAAACACAGCAGCAATTCCATCTTGCAATTATAATATAATATATATATTCCCGGGTGGATGGTAGAGGTGTAAATCTATTCAAGTCTGTCAATACATTCATTGTGTCCAATAATCTTTTATTTAAGGTTCCTTAGTGCTGGGGAGTGACAGAGAAGAGCTTCTGTAGGAAATGGTTTCAGGTACTACCCTACGCGTAGTGGTTAGTATCCCGAAACAACTGTAATGAGGTTTAAAAAAGAATACTGGTCGGGATACACGCAAATTTTGATCTGTATATTTACATACAGGTCTAAATGGCTTTTTTCAAATGACTGAAGTTTGGGTGAGGCCATTACTAACAAAAATTAGTTCTTATATATAGGAACAAGCGATACTCGATGGATGTCAACTTCGATTTTGATGCATGTGGTCTGGGATTGTCTTAGTGAAACGCAATTTCTATGCATTAGAATTAAAAATTGAATTCCGAATTCATTTAAAATGTTTAACAAATAAGTTTCTTATTTCCTTACTTTACCTTTAATATTAGAGACAAACAATTTTGCTTTAAATTCATGAATTCATCAAAAATTTTCCATCAACCTTATGCAAGTGAAGAAGAGGAATTCAAAAAATTTGTTTTTCTGCTTCGTTTCATAAATTTTCTTTCAAAACATATTTTGTTGTGGGTTTTTTGCGGCTAACTTTTAGAGCAAATGCTATCAGATAAAATTGTTGTCTGCACAGTTCTACCATATTTGCAGGGAATCAACTTAAATGCAAATGCATGTGTGCATAGTTTTTTTTTTTTAAATGCCTCAAAAAATTGTTGTAGAAGATGCAAAACAATGCAAAAATTATTTTAAAAAAAAGGAACAAGTAAGGAAAACAAAATTTTGGGTTGGCGGCATGATCGCTCAATATTTCTTTGGAAATGATGTTGGCCACGCCATCATTGTCAACTATGAGCACCATATGTATACGTTTGACTTCAATTGCATAATCAGGGCACCAACGACATGTGGTTTCAACAGGACCGCGCTACATGCTACGCAGCCCATGTCACGTTGGATATTATTACCCAAGGCTTCGAACATGGACATTGAAACTATGTTCGTTCGTTTTTGTCCATGAATGCCGAGGATGTTTCAGAGAAACTTCGAATTATTTAAAGACTATATGGGTTCTGGGACATAGGGATATCGTTGGAAATTCTATTGCTGATGAGCTTGCCAGGGCCGGCCAAGGCTTCCTTACCGGAAAAGAGCTCGCGTCGATTGTGTTGGTTAATTTCAATATAATTAACACGTTTAACAGGGAAGCTTAATCTCATTTGCAAAAGCAAAGTACATACAATATTGCTAGATTTTGCCAGACACATATGGATAAGAAGAGGACCGATTTACTTGTGGCATAGTCATCCATCACACAACAGAGCTTCATCACCACAATCCTTTAGCCAGGGTTACGACATAGTTTCTCACACCACTTACGTTGTGTATGTTTATTTTATATATGAGTGGCGAACAGCAAATTAATGGAAATTCATGGCAATTTTATTTACTGCCAGAGTTTTTGCCAGAAATCTGCTGAGAGGCAGTCATTTGAACCGTGGCCTTATGTGTAATAAGCCACCGCACTACCTGCCAGACACTTTATGTTATAAATATTAAAGGGCACATTGTTATTATTAATTTAAGTAAATGACTTCAAACTTTATCATGAGCATACTAATTATGTTGACAACTATTTCATATGGCACATCCAACAAAGTAAGCCAAGTTTTATATTCAATTATCGATACTGTGCTCTTGTAGGTAGGCATAATAAAATTCATATTAGAAAGTCTTACAGTGTCTGTAACTAACAGTTCATGATAAAATTTTACGAAGGTTAGTGAAATATAGCATGAATTTATTTTATTTTTCAGGCGTTCTGAATAGTTAGAAAAAAATTTCAGTTTTGATTTGCATGACATGGGGTTTTTGGTTTGATTCGTATGGGAGTTACGTATACAAATATTTTTTATTGTCAGAATAGATTGTTTCGAAATATGTCTAATAATAATCTTAAAATCGAGGTAATCTGGTATATACTACTGTATTGGCCTATTAGAGAACCCAAGGTTCAATCCCTGGTTCTGACATCTTGAAACGAAATATGTAAAGAAAAGTGAAAGGAAAAGTTTCTCAGAAATCTGACGTTCGGAGCTGACTTTAAACTGCAAACCCGGTACTCATTAATAAAATTAACACACACACACATGGGTTATAGTAATCAATAAAGAAAGTATGTGCGAAGCCGACAGTGACATCTGTACGATGCCAATAAGCCTTTCAAACGAATTTAAAATTTCGTGAGATATTATCGAACATTGAACAGGACATTGAAAAATTTTTGTAATAAAATATCTTGGATGCAGATACTACAGATAAGTTGTCGTTCGTGGTAACAGTCATTCAATATTTTAAATATTGTCTCTAATTTTTTCGATCACTGTAACGCATCTTCTATGTTGTGGTATTAAATACAACACTTTGTTGTATTTTATTGGATTCACACCTTTATTACACTATTTATGTGTACATTTATGTTATGATATTAATTTTTTATGCTTTAAGCGCTCATTATTAACACGCTTTCTTCTTGATTCCATAATGTAATTATAATCTGATACATTGTTATTTTATTACTACCGAGGAGACGCAGTTGCCATGCTTAAGATGCAAACAGAATATGGGAATATTCTGGATGATAAATTATGTGTGTGTGTTATTTTCTAAATTCCTTATGCACAGTATGATTATTGGTCTGCTTACAGTATGAAGACCTTGATCTGAGTTATTTACGATTAAATCATAGTAGTCAACTAAATAGTATGTTGGCTTATTTGACGTGAGGCCACGGTGCAAACGCCAGGTCAGACACGGCCAACAAACGAAATATGACAATATATTTCTTCGTCGACTGCCTTTCAGCAGATTTCTGGCAAAAAATCTGAAAGTAAATAAAATTTCCACGACAAAGTTTTTAAAAAATCTGTCGTTTGGAGTCGGTTTCAAACTTTAGATCCCGTCACTCATGTATAAAATTCACACAATTCACACATATAGAGTGAAAAGGTAGATTATAATCCTGACTGAAGGGTTGTAATGAACAATTATGTATGTATACATGTAAGTTTTAAATATTAATTTGCTTTAAGGGATAACAGCTAGAGAAGGAAGTATATGGTATTTTATCACTTGGTTTTAAACATATAAATGTTTTGAGTATGTAATAAATATATATGACCATGGGTTAGCACAGATTAGAGAAACCAACACCCCATCAAAAGTTTTCTCTACGGTAATTCATTAATTACACATTCTATTGAAGTCTCATGAAAATGAACCAGAGTTAATTATCATGCTTAAGACTTGCCTTAGATGTTTCCAGATTTTATTACCATTTTTCTTAGTGTGTGGTAATTTATCAATATCAAGAGAGAAATTTTAAAAAGAGAAATTCGGAGATGTTATGCCTAGTTCAACAGTAAATTCTCATCGAATCATCTTAATTCAACATTTATTTCAAATGTCAGAAACGTTTATCTTTTGATGTGGTTGTTGTAAAGAAGGTTACATTATTACACATTTTCATTTTGAAACTGAAAGCATGTTGATAAATTATTAATTGTAATTAATTCATGACTATTTAAGTCAATGGAATGGAAAATAATTGTGTGATTCTTACCATGTTTCTGCTATAAAGGTGGCTTTTTTATAGTGACGTTTTGTAAAGACTTCAGTTGCAACTATAAAAATACACACTTCTTTATATATTGACTTCATTAAGTTTTTCTGATTTTATAAATAACTCATGTTCAAACTTGATTTGAACACTTAAATTATTTAACAAAAAAGAAAAAAAATTGGTTACTTTTGTTAAATAATTTTTATGTTAAATAACATAAGTTGAGAGAATTCTTTCCATTGTTTAATATATTGCTTTGCATTGAATTCCAGTAAACAATACAAAAGGAATATCTCCGCAATTTACTGCTAATCCTAATTAGTTAGGACGAGCAGAAGTTAGATGGAAGACGAATAAAACAAACAGCAATGACTTATCATCTTGTGCTTATCATAGCAACTACGCATTTCTATCATTAAATTGAATTTTTAACTCATTCTAAAACCATTGTGTGAAATTAACATTGTGAAACAGTATTTAATAAAATTAACATAAAAACATTAAAATTATAAAAAAAAAAATTTTATAAAAATATTGAACTGTGCTAAAATATAAAAAAAAAATTTGAAATAATTCGATATCTTTCTTTTTCTCCCCATACGCATCCCAACGATTGTAATTACTCCCGAGTAATTACAATCCACATCTCCTTAAAAGATCCTTCTCTTTAAAGGAGATTTAAAAACAAATTAATATTCATCCCCCAATTTGTTTCAACTCTAAATAAGTAAATAAAAATCGAATGTGAAAAAATATTTCTTCGGCGATTGCCTCTCAGCACATTTTTGGCAAAATCTCTAAGAGTATAAGTTATTTTGTTATATTTCACAATTAGTTTTTTAATATATTTAGTTATTTTATTAATTTCACAATAGTTTGTTTTTTAATATATTTCTTTATTAATTTCTTTCTTTATTTAATATTTTATTTTAACATTATTTGCTTTTATTCTTATAAGTTATTTTATTAGTTTAATTATTTTGCGAACTATGTTCTTTTCTTGTTGAAGCCAATTTTATTAATAAGCAATATCTTAATTCTAATTACTCCTTCAACCCTGATCATTTATTTGCAGTAGCAGAATTCTAAAACAGTAATTTACAAAAACACAAAAGAAGGAATTTAAAGAAACAAAATTTAAAAATAACTATTCAATGTCAAAGAACACCAACAACATGCAAAGATCAATAAAAAGTCATCAGTTGGAATGACTTTAAATGACTTTGAAATGAGTTGTTGGTATAATTTATATTATGTTCTTACTTTTTGATTAAAATTAAAAAATGTAAAGAAGAAATGTAACGGT
Source organism: Sarcophaga caerulescens (assembly GCA_927399465.1). NCBI lineage: Eukaryota > Metazoa > Arthropoda > Insecta > Diptera > Sarcophagidae > Sarcophaga > Sarcophaga caerulescens. The sequence continues at coordinate 100,310,309 of OV656873.1, forward strand.
AGTAAATAAATGATCATAGGGAAAAAATATTAATGCTAGTCTAACTTAATTATCATTATCTTATTACAATTATTACTTTGACAATTATTATTATCATAACTTAATTAACAACTACCTACTATGTAAGCTCATATGCAAATTAATCTATATTATTATCTACCTACTATGTAGGCTTATTATAATATTAATTTAAACATAATCCTTAGAACTAAAAAAGTTAAATATAAAAAATCAGGAAATAGGAAACATTTAGTATATTAACTTATATAAAATTATCACGAACAATTTTCTCAAAAATCTGTCTTTCGGAGTCGACTTTAAATGGCACTTATGGATAAAATTACTTATGGATAAAATTAACACACACAACATAAGTGGTGCGAGAAAATACTTGTAATCCTGGCTAAAGAATTGTAATGATTAATTACGTATTTTGTGTATAAAATAGACATAGAACACAAGTTGCTCTAAGTTAGATCAGTAAATAGGTATCTGATCGCGGATTACTTGTTAACATTAGGAAAGTTACATATAAGCTTCCACCTTCTCGTCCGCTGAGATTATTATATCGATCGGCAAAAATTTTTGGGAACGCAAATATCCCCAGACGTAATGTTGTCATAATTTCCGATTGAATTCAGAACACTGAATTCTAATGAGATGAGCTCCAAGAGTGCGTACAGCTGTCGTAGATATCTCAATGAGGTAGCAGATCGATGTAATATTCAAATCAGATAGCTACCAAAAAAATGCAGAGCACATGAACTGACCAGGCATGGTACAACCATCGAACTGTCTGATGATTTCTCGACTTTAGGAATTTTTTTAACACCTGCAAGCTTATAATTGACAATGTAGTCGTCGCGAAATTCTGGTAAAAGATGAATGGAGGGCGCACTATAAGTCTGTTTAACCGTAGATCGAGCCTTAAAAAAACTTCATAATTCTAGCTTATGTATCACTTTTGATACATACTTGTAGTACATAGTATTTTCACGATTATCGATAGATTTTGTTAAAAAATTTTAATATTTTGATTTATTTTAATTCATTTTAATAAAACTATTTTATATTATTATATTTTATTATCACTTTTATGAAATTTACGGCAAAATTTTTGACATGATGTACATTGCAGTATGGTTTTTTGCGTAAATATCAAACACTTCATGTCAGATTGGTTTTATTTTTATCAAAATGGCAATAATTTGGCATCTAGCATCCTTGCTTTGCGCCGATTTATAAGTTTCCAATTGTTTAGATGGGGCAGCTTATTGTCACTCGCATCAGTAACAGTCTCAATTGAGGGCTGGCTGAAACCTAATGGTACAAACCATTGTTATATTTCGTTAGAAAAATTGGTTTTCAACGTCATGTGAAGTAAAAAAGTTTCCCGTAGCAATAGAACGTCGATTATATCAATAACAAGGCTCTGTCTTGGGTTCCTCTCTATTTTCCCGGATGCGGGTTTCTACAAATACGGCTGTAAGTAGTTGCTACGCACGTAGCATGTACATGAATGTAAAACTGCCAATTCCGTTTCGGTGGACCGCGTAATTTATATCGACCATAAAATTCAATTAGTTACTAATCTAGAGCGACAAAATTATTGGGATTATTAAAAGCTGAAAGACTTTCAGCTCATTTTTCGAAAAGGCGTAATAGATATAAATTTATCATTATTTCCGAGTAGCACATTATCAAACCGAATGATTCTGTTATAGCATACGTTCGTAGTTGACCGAAATATTATCCTTCCGTAATATCAATAAATAAATAAAACATAGGACAAAATACTTTTTTATAATGTTTGTCTATCACGTGAGATAAATATGAGAAGAGCAGTAAGTACATTTAGTAACATTTCAAGAAACAGCTGCTAGCAATCTGCGTGAAAATTGTGAGTATTTTGTCTTCCCAAACTACTAAGGTAGTACTATATTTGGCTAAAAATATCTGATTGTAACGTTTGTTGCTCCCAATACTTTTGTCAGTTCATAAGACGAGCTTCTGTTTTCTTCTTCTTTAGTCTCCAGCAGCAGGAATATTACATATATACATACATATATAATCGGTCATTACAACCTTTCGTTGTAAATGGGACATAACTGACCAGAGGTTTGAACCTTGATCTGACATCTAATAAGCTAACACGCTACATACTAGACTACGACTACTACCGTCAATATCAAGGATATATCATGAACAGAAAATTCAACCTTTTCCCTTTCCTCCAACACTTATCTTTCAATTCCTTGTTAAATACCATAAATAACGTATTATTTACGATAAAACTTCACAAAATCTTTGAAAACCTAAAAAAATTACTTACACAACACCCTGTTTAAAATTTTCTTTTTTTATTTGTTTTAAAATAATGACAATAACAATACTAACGAATTCAAAAAAAAACCAGGTGTCTAACTTTTTCTGAATTAAAGTTATATAGTCTCAAAAATTGAAATGTATTATTTTTGATACAAAGCACGATCTACGGTTAAACACAAAAGAAGAAAAGTACATTATTGACACACATGCGAAGCGCGTTAATTTTGATTTAATCAGCAGTAAACGATTTATCTTTAAGCTGCAGAAGTGAAGAATTAGAGGAGCCTGTTCTTCACCTACCGCGTGCATGAACGTCGAATGCACCTTGCCCTAAGTGTGTGGCCTAAGTGTATCCACCCAACCTACTTACAGAGCTTAGCAATTCTAGAAGAGGAATCTCAAATTCACAGTAGAGTACGTTTAATATTGTCAGACTCTGTAGGACATTTGTCGTTAAATTCATGAGCAATTTGTGAGAGAGAGGAAGAGACTGTCTTTCACCTCTTGTATTAGTGCTGATGCCATAGCACTAATACAAGAGGTGAAAGACAGAAAGAGGCGGCTGTTGTTATACTTGACCGAAATCTACAATATAAAGATCCTTGCAGTAGCATGATTTATGTTGCAGTTAATTTTATTGTCTTTATAGAATATGTGATCCCCGAGTTGTATTGTAATGGTATAATCCAACTGTAAAAATCTGTTTTCCATTAACTTCTTTGCTATTTTGCATCCGATACCGTTTCGTTTCAGAATTGCAAATCCATGTAGACATATATTTCGCACTTTATTTGTCGACGAATATAAAGTAAATCTTCTTGTATGATGACAAGCAGTTTTATTTCACATTAATTTCGTATTTGAAATATTTTTTTACAATCTATTGAATTATATCCTTTTTTTTAATAAAATAAAGCGAAATAAATTTAAAAAAGTGACTACCAATATAAGCTGAAATTATAAAAATATCTTCGCTTAAGATCATGACCTTCGTAATCCATTTTTAATTCCGTTAGTTAAAGTAAAAACAATACAATCGTTTCATAGGAACGGAAGCTTTTTAAATAACCCACTTTCATTACTCCACAACAAAATGCTTTTCTCTCTGAAGATGTTGAGTAGAAAAATTAATCAAGTTTATGTATAATGTGACAACATGATGAATTTAAAATTACACTGACAATAAATATGCATTAAAGAGAAAAATACTTTTGCATAAATATGTGAGTATGTATTATGTATGTATGGTAAGAAAATGTTCATATTACTACTACTTTAGAATTCTCATGTAGTTCACACAGACGTCCACAATACCAAAGGTAAGCTTGTGTATTGGAATAACAGCGTTCATCGGACATGGCAACATAACACCATACTTGTCATGTAATTGTATTTTTCATGTAAATTTTAAAACATGCGTAGGGATGATTTTCGGTGTGTTAGTAATAATTACAGTGTTTAAAAACAACCTTCTGCACCATTTGTATACTTTTGCTTGTACATGACATGATGCATAAACTTGTGTTCGTAAAACAGATGGTCAGAACATAAACTGTACATAAGCAAACTAACACAATAACAATTTACAAGGACAATAAAATAATCGTGTTGCTGAAACCTACTTGTTACAGGCATAGTGACAGTCACATGTCTATATGCGTAATAAATTTACTTAAATTTTATCACACTTGTTTATCATTCACCGATGGAAAACGGCATTTTCAATTTTGTGTCAAGTTTTTAAAAGTTACATCAAAGATGTGTAAATTCGTTCTAAATTAAAAATACATACATGTTCCGGGACATACGTGCCTCGTTACACACGGATATCGTTGGAAATTGCATTTCGGATGATCTGGCTAGAGCCGATACAGGGTTCTGAGAAGTTACGGGGCAGAGATATTCTAAATGCCTCAGTTAATCAATCTCTTTGGCAGCAACAGGTTGGTGTGCAATATTGCTAGACTCTGCTTAACACACATGGACAAAAAGAGGATCGACTCACTTCTGTCCTTAAGCGCTATGGGCATTCATCGCACAAAACTATTCTTTCGGCCCATTGTCCTTTTGGCAGGCATGGTGAATGACTTGGCACTTCGGCAAAAAACTTCTGCAGGAGCTGTGGACTGAAGGAAGATAAAGAAACTCTCTTCTACCTTATGTGTCAGTGTCTTGATCTTGTCATTTAAAAACGGAGGTTTTCGGCGTCTTTTACAGAGCTCTCTAATATAAGGATTGCTGCATTGTTATTGTGGTATCACAAAGGACCTAGCATACATACATACATGTGTAATTTGTCAATATTGTTAATATTATATAGATAAATTTTTAAGATACTTTTCACAGCAATTTAATTTAGTCTCAGAGTTTTTACAGGAGATCTGCTGAGAGGCAGTCGCCATTCGTTTCGTTTTGTTCGAGATGTTTGACCAGGGGTTTGAACCGTGGCCTTAAGTCTAATAAGCCAACACACTACCTACTAGACTACGGCGACAACGAACCTAAATGCTGGCTTAAGTGTGGAGTCCGCCACTTTACTTAACCTAACCTGGTTGTAATATTATAAACGCATTAAATTGTAGACATGGTATAAAATCCGTATGAAAACTACTCATAAGATAGTCAACGATAGTAGTACTTCATTATTATTTATCTTGTTTGTTATTCCTTATTTTATTTTATTTTATCTTATTCTACAGTGTTATCATAAATGTTCTTTCATACTCACTTCAGTTTTTAGATTGCCGAAAATCATCACGTACAGAAAGGCTAAAGTGACGTACCACAACTTAAAGTAAAAATATAAAAAAAAAAAATAAAAAAAAAATAAATACAAAACAAATAAAGAATACAATACATAAAGACGTAGAATATCGTCAGACAGATTTAAATTCCAGCACGTTTGAACGCCAAAAGGCATATGGCACATGATACTTACATTTACTTGCGTTATCTTTATATTTTCCTTATAATATCCTGCGTCTTGTCAGCACGCAGGCAATAAAAACAAACTATCCGGCATAATCATAAAATTTACTATCAATTGCATGGTACATGTATTTTCATTTCAGTAATACACACTTAATATTTGCTATGAACGATAGCCTTAAATGCTGCTGAAGAAACTAATATGAATGATGAGCCTATAGTTGTAGTTATACGTAAACAAGTATTGGAGATTTAAAAGCAGGAAAGTGTGTAAAAGGTGTAGTAAAAAGAACCATATTAAATTGTCGATTCCAAATTTGCAAGATTTTTCTTTTCGCGACCAACACTCAGGGGATAGTCTCTACGCATGCAGTGCATTATGTTGGAACTATAAAAATATGTTATGGGAAGGAAGGAAGAGAGCGAGTAGTGTTAGTGAACACTAGATTTGAATCTCCTTTTCTGTAGGAAGGGAGTTTCGGAATGAATTTTGTCTGTAATGCAGTCTGCGATGCACTGGCCATTCGACCAAGAACGGATGTGCTCGTCATGAAAGAAAAGTGTTACGCACAAATACATGATTCTCGGAAAGAAGTCCCCTTATTTCGCTCGAACAAAATCCGTTGTAGAAGCGGTAGAACAGTGAAAACACAAGCCACATTGCATCAATGCTCCAATGAATCAATAGAGTTGTATACCCTACCGTTATTAATGAGCACCTTCGCCCTCTCCTGTACGCGGTCGAGAAGAAAATAAATTTCCATTCTCGGTCAGACATAAGTGGTAGTAAATAGTAAAGAATATCAGATGAAGTGAAGTATTTCTTGCGTCGTCTTAAGAAACTGAGGCACTTGAATTGAATGCTTCTTTCGACACTTGAAAATTATGCTGGTTCTAGCGAACATCACATTAAATTTTCATGGTACGTTCGCCACCATGTATAGATATTCAAATGTTCTGCCCCCCAAGAACCGAAGACGTGTGTTTTGAAATGTAGGGCACTCACATAAACTTCTGCAGTAATCCCGTTGTGGCACATTGACCTTGTCAGCCAAACTGCTAATAGTTACTTGGTTTTATCGACTGCTGGACACACTAGTTTTGATATTCGGCAATCAGTTCTGTTGGTCCACCTACTGTTTGTTGAATTAGATAACATACATAATTGGTCATTACAACCCTTCAGTCAGGATTACGACCTAGCTTCTCACACCACTTATGTTGTGTGCGTTAATTTTGTACATGAGTGGCGGGATCTACAGTTTAAAGTCGACTCCGAACGACAGTTTTTTGAGAAGCTTTTCATGACAATTTTATTTACTCTCAGAGTTTTTGCCAGAAATCTGCTGAGAGGAAGTCGCCGAAGAAATATTTTCATAATTTCGTTTTGATGTCTGACCTGGGATTCGAACTCGGTCCTTCAGTCTAATAAGCCAACACACTACCTACTAGACTACGGCGACGTTTGTTGAATTCCATGTTGTTTTTTCCAACTTCTTGTATTGGCACATCTACCCTCTCTATCGTCTTCTCTTCAAATATCTCCGATTCTTTCGTGCCAGTTCGTCCGTCTTTTCTTTTTCCTCTACGCCATTGTGGCCCGAAACCCGGTAGAGCCGGTTGTGTCGTAAATTATTATTCGCAGACATTTAGTGGACTTTATATTGCAGCAGTCATGTCTTATCATCTGTAAGATGTCAAAAGTTATAAAAGCAGAAAATTTCGACGCAAATGAAGCAATAATTTTTAAAGCCACCCCATAAGCATGCATTTTACGGTTGTTTGTCTCGGGCGTTGGCAAATACTTTAAACCTGTGTATCATTGTTTTATGTCTCTCACATCATTACATTATTGAGTTAACCACGATTTGATGTTAGTTTAGCCATTGATACTTACGGTGTTTTGCCGTCAATGCATTATCATTTCATGTAAAGACTTGGGTTTTATAGCCGGTAAAAGGATAAACATGTAAATATGAAAAGATGAGTGTAAAAAGGTGAAAGTAAATTAAGCTTGTGGTTACAAGTCTGCATCTATTTACACTTGTTTGTGTGGTTTTGTCACTTTTAAAATCCATAAAATATATATTGTTTAAGAAATTGAATTTTGTTTAGTACTATCCGTAAGGGATACGTGCTTAAATAATGCGTATAAATGTGATTTCGTGTTTTTAGCGTGTTTTTCCCGCTCTCAGGTGCGGGATTTCGATAGAAGAATTCCCCGCTTGAAAGCAGCGTCAAGCAAGCATTTTTTGGCTAAAACACCATAATTTGTTGTAAAGGTTAATGGCATATAATTGCTACATGACAGGGGTATTTTCATGCCTCAAAACAACGAAATATTAAATTTTATTACAAGTGAAAATCTTACAATTTCATTTGATTTAAAATTCATCACCGCACTTAATTTAAAGAAATTTTCAATGAAAACATTTAAAGCAATTGTCTTTAGTGTGGAATAATTCTCTCTTTGAATTGCTAAAATATTCATTCATTCATAAAATATTCAACAGCAGTTACAATAATTGCATTCATTATAGAATGAGAACAAACAGAAATTTTATGCGACAATATTTCATTGCAGATGCTAACAGCATTACTTAAAACGCAATTTCTTTTTCGTAGTGAAGGCTACAATAAAAAGCAAGAGAAAATAAATTGAGTCTGTCTGTTGTAGTTTGAACACAAAAACTTGTGTTGTTTATTTATTTACAGTCGACTTTGTTCGCAGCTAAAACATAGTGACAAAATAATTCTAAATTTGTTTGTCTTTTCAATTTTTGTTAAACAAGTTGTTGTAAAAATTTTTAAATTTATTTACACAAAATAATTTCAATAACCATGGATAGAATTATTAATATTACGTATGTGGAAACGTATTTACTTATAGTTAAAAGACGTTGTTGCCCCATAACGTTAACTATAATCTGGTATTAATTTTACAATATATCGTATAATATAATATATCCACAATAATTACTAATAATAATAAAAATTGAATTAAATAATAATGAATTTGTTAAAAAAAAAAAACATAAATTTGTACCGTCCTAAGATTAAGTAAATATAAGGTTAATAAATACTTAGAAATAAGTAATTAGAATAAGCAACGGAGTTGCTGAATTGAATTAAATAGTTTAAATTAAGTATATAAAATATTGTTACGTTTTTACCCTTTTAAAAACGTTAAAAATATGAGTTCGTAGAGTGCAAATAAAGTAAATATGTGTTTAGTTTCAAATCAACTCTTTATTGTTCGCACAATTCCGTGTGCCACATTTAACGATTTGACTTAAACAACAACAATTTACTTTAATTGTTATTCTTCTTTCACACTCTTCCGCGTACGCAATATCAATTGTTCGTTAGATCTTTAATACGGAGATCTTCAAACCACAATTTTTCTCTTCACACGCAACGTTTCTTCACACAAGACTGACTGAATTCTTACTGAATTCCACGTGTCTTCATACAAGACTGACTGAATTCTTTCTGAACTCACGTGTCTTCACACACGACCGACCAAATTCTTACTGGGTAAGCAGTCTGATGAATGCATTTGAAGGATAATGTCTTTGCCTTCGCGAAATCTCTATAAATGTAAACAAGTTGCTTGCAGTGTTGTTGTTGCCTGTTTACTGTTTATCTGCTTTTTTTATAGTGCACTTTGTTGTTTACTTCTTTGTCTGCTTTTTTTTATACTGCATTTTGTTGTTGTCTGTTTACATCTTAACCCCTTATTTTTTTATACTGATGTTGTTACTATATTTTTGTTTATTCGCTGATCATGTAAACAAGTCCATTATTTTTGTTTTTTGGAGCTTTTGTTTATCATTTTTAAAAACACCATTTCCATCTTCGTAACAATATTCTTAAAAGTTATTAAGAAAAAACATTTTGGTGCCCAAGCAGGAAAGTTGAGCGAAGTTCCTGTTTCTGCGCGCAGTAGGCAACGCATCGCTGACGCAAGAAGAAATAGAGACGATGCTCGTAAAGACAGAGGCCGTGCTCAACAGTCGGCCCATTTCACCGCTGTCTCCAGACCCCAACGACGGAGAGGCGCTAACTCCAGCTCATCTGCTGATAGGAGAGGGTCTGCCTTCGCTACCGCTGGAATTCGTAGGCGACGGGAATATCAACGAATCCAAATTATGGAAGCGTTGGCGACTACTTTGCGGACTCAAGCAGACGTTCTGGCAGGCTTGGTCTCGATAATACATCCTGGTTGTACAAGGCAAAGCCAAGTGGACCAGCGAATCGCCCAACCTGAAGCTAGGTTAGGTCGTAATCATCCACGAGGACAATTGCCCGCCTCAACATTGGCTGACAGGAAGACTTGTCAAGGTGTAGAAGGAGAAGACGGCAAGGTCAGAGTGACGGAGGTCGCAACGCACAACACGAAATGGCATCTATAAGCGTCCAATTCACAAACTGGCTCCACTTCCAATTGATTGAAGAACACCAATCCTTCATTGGGGCCAGAATGTTGTGCCATACCTTCACCATGTATTTATTTTCTTTTTATTTTACATTTTTTTAACTTTTATTTTAATCAATAATAATTGAATTAAATTAAATTATAATAATGAATTTCGTCATCATAAAGTAATACCACCCTTTTATTAAGTAAGTTTAAGGGTTATGAATACATAGAATAAGGTTATTGAATACATACATATATAGAATAAGATAAATAGGTAGACAACGGACTTGCTGAATTCCTTTAACTGTTACAGTTAAGTAAACATATATTAGAATTAACAAAATATGAAAAGTCAGTTGAATATTACAAGCTATAGAGCTTCAATTCGAAAAATTTGGTCTTCTAGATATATTTTCACAGTGTCCAGTTAAGTTAAAATTATAAATTATTTAATTATTAACGAGATCCTTAAAAACCATTAAGTATAAACAGAAGTCTCAGTAATGGTCGAATTACATAGAATCCGTCATATGTCAAATTTTGACTTGTCCAACGGACATCAGTGTTGAAATATACATTCTTTAAGTGCTTTGTTTCATTAGGTATTTCACCGTTAACGTAACGCATAAAGTTCGACAACTCTTAAGTGGGGAATAGAATAGTCGTTGTAGTATAAACTAACGAGTAGCGCTGCAAATCAACAGTTAAAAACAGCAATTCTAATTGGTGTCAATAGTATACATACATATAGTAGTTTAGTAATCGCTGTAGTAGAAACTGAAGTGCTAAATTCGATTTTTTTAAATTTATCACGCGACATATGTATGTTGCTTAATAATAAAAGACTACTCCATCTTTTGTTTCTTTGAACATTAATTTGTTACATTTCATCTGGCGTAGTCACCTATCAAAATTTTTCGATAAATATTAGATAAAGAAAATAAAATTGTATTAAAAAAGAACTCAGTTCACATAAACCATAAACAGTTTTTGATTATTTTTCTGCAAACGATGGACAAGGGATAATTAAAAAACAATAGGCCTAAACGAATTGTATTTCAATACAATATTAAGTTTGAATAAATATTGACTGTCCATGGGAGGTATTTTGATGATTGTTAGAAATTTCTTTTAGCTGATGTTTAGTTATATGCTTAACAGCCAAAAATTAGTTTTAAAGTTTAAAGATTTCATTACCATAACAGTTGGATTGAAGAGCTCATAGACTACAGCATAGATGACATTAGTAGTGCTAAGGCCATATGATTTTGAGTTGATGACAACCTTGAAAAAATACCTGTTCAAACTTTTCAGCTGTTCGACTTTTAACTGTTGGATGGGAGTAGAACGGTTTAAACCTTTATGTGAACTCTTTCACTTTAACGTATTATACAACATCATATAGCGTCATTATTTATTTTGAAATCAATGTTTTGTTTAGTATTTCAACATTTTCTGTCTGTAACCTATTACAATTGTTTGCAACCTATTACAATTTTTTTTAATTTGCTTTTGTTTTGTTTAATTAAAAATCAACATGGACAACATGGGCGGACAAAGTAAATTGTTTTTAAAGCATTTTACGGCCCTTTAACTAAATCAACCGCCAGAGCCGAAGGCTCTCTAAGTAAAATGGGCTTTTTTTATATGATGGAATTTTTGAATTAGCGCCATATGGAAGATCATATTGGTTAATATTTTCCTCACGGATGTTATAGCTATACTGCAGGCTGACCTAAAATTTAAATGTTGCCGTAAAAACAATTTAAACATTAAAAACGTATTCCTTTGAAATGTAATTTATTCGATTTAAATAAAATAATAATAGGAATAATAAAAGCCTACTCCATCTTTTATGTTTCTTCAAATATTAATTTGTTATACTTCATCTGGTTTAGCACCTATTAGAATTTTTCGATTTGTTTTTAATAAAGAACTCAGTTCGCTCAAACTATAAATGGAAACAGAGTTTGATTATTTTTCTGCAAACGATGGACACGGGATAACTAAAAAACATTAGAATAAACGAATTGTATTTAAATACAATATTAAGTTTAAAAAAGAAAAATTTGACTCTCTATAAGAGGTATTTCGATTATTGTTAACGATTTGTTTTAGCTGTTGTTTAGTTATGTGTTTAACAGGCAAAAATTAGTCTTAAAATTTAAAGACCCTTATTTCCTTGACAAAAACAATTGTACTGAAAAGTTCATAAACTAACACACAGATGTTAGGTCATATGTTAAAGTCATATGATTTTTAAATAACCACAACCTTAAAAAACCAAATTTTCAGCTGTTCGTCTTTTAGTTTGTTGGATGGACAAGTACGAGAGGTTCCTTGAAGGTTTGTGTGAACTCTTTCAGCACCGGTATTTATTTTTTAACTTTTCAAAGTGCAATATTTTCTGTCTGTAACCTATTAAAATTGTTTGCAACCTATTACAATTTTTTTAATTTTCTTTTGTTCTTGTTTAAATAAAAAGCACTCGCGTAATTCTATAAACAACGAATAAACGCAACTCAGCAAGCACAATAATAAGCTACATGCGGTTGCAGGGTTTTAAAATATTTTTTTAATGTTTTTTTTTTTCTTTGTGTCGTAATTAAAATCGTGACTTAGTTTTTGCCACCTATTACAATTATTTTCAGATTTTTTTTTCTTATTCTTTTTATTCAGCTATCTCATTCAATTATAAATACGTTCGTCAATAAACCCAAAAAAGATAGTCACCATAGTGCAGTCGATCTGCAATGTCTTAGAAGAATAGCTCATAACAGCGAAATACGCTTCAAACAGTGATGGGTTAAAAGGAATTTGAACTAATTCGAAGGCTCAAAAGTTCTATTTTTTGTGTAGTAAACTTGTAAATAGTTCACATTCGTATGTTAATATGGAAATGAGATACGTTTTACGAATATCAAACGTTGGAAAGTATTCGTTAGCCAAAGATTTTGCAGATTGGCAAGCATTGTACTACAAATGGCATTCACATTGTTTGACCAATTAAGGCTGTTGTCAAGAATGTCTCGAATGTCAAGAATCTCTACGTGATTATTTCGAAAACCCAAAATTTCTATTTTTTGTGTATAAAGTGTGGATTTAAACTCAGGAAGTGATTTGTTTCTGATTCTCTGGTGATATTTTTTTAATAAAATCATAAATTCCGATAATTTTTGTTGCACACCTTGAAAATTGTAAGCCGTAATCACTAAATCTTTACATAAAATTCATCATCTGGTGATTGCATATGGGTTCACAACACTGCCAATTACAAAATTTTGGTTGAAGTCGTTGAATTTTCCTCACACTGAAAATTACTTTCAATGTCGTTGTAAACCATTTTGAGAAAGTGTGCACACTACACTTGTGTTACAATTAATTTATTTATTTTTGACATTGGATTTGCAGATTGTATAAGATCTGGATATGTACTATTCAAGGTTATGAACGTTGTTTTCTTTATTGAAAACCCTTGATACGGCATTGATCGATGTTAAACTCCAATTTAAACATACTGTTTTACAAATGGGTCATAGAGTAGAGCTTTTTATATAAAAACAACTTAATTGATATTATAAAGCGCTCTATGTCATCAGCCTAGTGGCAATTGGTATTACGAGCCTTTTGTTCCCTAATATGTGCAATAAATGAGTATAAAAACTCTCTTCGAATCTGTGCTCAGTTTCCGCACAATTTTGCCAGTGGTGTCAAAAAATAATGCGGTGCGGTTCAATTTAAAGTATTCCTTATATTTTCACACATAAATTTAAGTTGAGGTAGAGAGAATAAATAAATTTCGAGAGGGTTTGATATGTTTTGTATAAATGAACAATTTTTCTCGCACTTCATTTTATAAATCTTAATAAACAAATCTGGATCTCTTTGAGCAGATCGAAGTTTTTCCGACTTTATTTTACGTGCAACGTCAGCAGATGGTACTTCCTGGTCGTTACCCAATACCATTGCGTCTTTGTTAACTTTATAAAGTTTTTTATTCCCCCAACTTGCAGCTTTTTGGAACTGCTATTCGGTCTTTGCAATAATTCTGCGAACACTCCGGATTTGTTGTTTTTTTATATATATTTTGGGTGACAAAGTTTCTTTCCGTTTGACGCAATTCTACCTTCCAAGCATTCTTTATGATATTTAATTACAAACCTATACCCTCCGCAATCGTTTTGGAAATAAATGCACCTTGCATATAAAAATAAGGTTATTTTGTATTTATTCCACATATAACTTTTAAAAGTTATGGGACAAACATTATTAAAACTTTTAAATTTTTCTCTAACCATATTCTCTATAGAGGATGCTATAGATCCTAATTTATTTTGCTCAGTAAAATGTTCTTTTAAAAATAAATATTCATTCGGAGTGAATATATACTACACTTTTCATATTTACTCCATCAGAATTTAAAACAATATTTTTGCTTTACTTAATTCTGTTTCTCAGCATTCTATATTCCTCGATCTGAGGGCCTGTAGACCCTTTAATATTTATAGCATCTCTGGTGGATGACAGCGGAACATTCTCATGGAATTGGACCGAATCTGCTAGAGTGCTGTTAACGAAAACTATTGAATAAATGATGTTGATATCATCACTTATGGCGTCATCATCAATACTTATTTTTAAACAAATCACTATAAGTAAATATTATTAACAACAAATTTAAGTCATTACGAAGACTATCTTACTGTCATCAAATAAATGCTTACTGTCAGAAGATAAGCCACTTTTAGTTCAAGTGTGTATTATATTCAGATTATCTTCTGAAAGTTAAACATTGTTTTGTTATTAAGACACAACATTTTAAGCTGAACATTTACCTGAAGAAAATTTCTTTTCAGAATTGCAGATTTTTTTTCCGTTGCCGTATATATGGATATATCCTACGTTTGTACTATTTGTAAGGCTGAAAAGTTGGAACATAAGTTCCTCGACCGTAACGGTTTGAGTATCTTGCAGAACAATGCATATATATACTCATTTGAATCCAGACACAAATAATTCAAATAAATTAACGAAACGAGAGTTTTCATAAACTAAAGTTATATGACAGCAGTATTTGTAATTTTTAAGCTGATTTGAAAAAATTTATTTAGGCCTTTAAAATAGTTGAATACACATCCCTTTCCGCTCAGCGATTTTATATAATAATAAAATACATAAATCCATACTTACATAATTGGTCATTACAACCCTTCAGCCAGGAACACAACCTAGTTTCTCACACCACTTATGTTATGTGTGTTAATTTTATACATGATTGGCGACCCCTGCAGTTTAATAAGGTCGACTCCGAACGAAAGATTTTTGAGAAACTTTTTCATGGCAAATTTATATACTCTCAGAGTTTTTGCCAGAAATCTACTGAGAGAAAGTCGCCGAAGAAATGTTTTTTGGTATTTCATTTTGTTGGAGAAGTCAGACCTGAGGTTTGAACACTGGTCTCATTTCTGATAAGCCAACACGCTTCCTACTAGACTACGGCGACTTAAATACAAGAATAAAATACTACGCTAAATTTAGAGATTGCGGAGGGTGGGGAAGCAATTCGGGCCTAATTTTTCCCTGAAAAATTTCCAGAAGAGAAGAAAGAAAAAGTTTTTTTTTTTTAATTTCACTCCCGTTCCGTGTAAATAAATTTTAAGAAATTTTTGTGTTAAAGTTTGTACTTACAACTCTTTTGAACATGGATTTTATACGGTTTTATAATTTTACGTGGGTTTTATTTTATTACTGAACATTACTAGCACATAATTAATTTTATTGAATAATCTTCGAATATTTGGTTTTTGTTCCTATTTTTAAAATCTTTGAAAAATGTATTCAATTTTTCCACATTTTCCTTGAAAAATAACTTTCCAAATTTCTGTAATTTAAACCTACTTATATCTTGTATGAGTGAAAGAGAAAAATCAAGTCACAAGCAGAGAACTTTTTACATAAAGTGGTAACAATGCCATCAAAACAACAAGCATCATTGGAAGTAGAGTAGCTTAGAATAACCTATTAACAATCTTCGAATACATACAGACTGATAAACATTTGCTTAAGAAAACAACAACAGTAAAAATTAACAATTCTACAACAATTTTGTATTAACTCTTGGTGGTATGGCGGGATTAAAAATATCCTATCTTTTTGATGCGATATAATACATGTTGGATTATTTTTTGGCCTATCTCGATATATGATATAACGAATGATTTTAAAATTTATTTAAATTTTATCAAAAAATTTCGACCTTGCTCTGTTAAGGGTTCTGGCCATTGATTTAGTTAAAGGGACGTGAAATGCTTTTAAAACATGTTGTCCTAATTTATCCATATATTGATTTATTTATCGGATTACATTAGCTTTCGGAAATGTGTGATTATCTGTTTATTGCAGTTGTTATTACGCAATATTTTGTAACAGTGATTAACTATAGGACTTATTTTGTCAACTTTTGCTTTTTAATCTTATTTTAGCCAGGAAATTAAATTATTTTTCCTGTTTTTCTTTCCCAGCCTTAAATAAATTGTATAATAGAATTCTGTTAGTAAGATAACAGATCTCTGTTCGCTGACTTGGTTTGCGTCTGGGGAGATCTTCACACACATTATTTTTTCAGAGAAACATATTTTTTGTATGGAAGCAGTTGTGAATTGCCGCGTTATCCTCTTAACGCTTTTCATTCGGCTGGAAACAAACTGCATTCCAACTGCACAAAATGCTCACGATATCATAAGAAAGCCACCACCAAGAAGAACTTGACTTCTACAGAAACTAAGGTGTGACTTTCTGGTCCATCCAAATTCCATTTGTTTGCATCGGAAAATATGACCTTAAGTAATAATTTTTATATTACAACAATAAAAAAAAAATTAAATTAAATCTTACCTATTCCCAATTAGTATTCATGCTGGTTTTTTCAAATTGGAAGCTAGTTTGTTTATACAACGGCAACAGTTTTAGAAATTGTTTTATTTTGGAGTATAAGATGTCTTTATCACAACAAATTACTCGATGCATGGTTGATATTAAAACTGGCATCGAAGTCCTCTAGATTATTAGAGGAATTGCTCACCAACCGTTATTATACGGTAATTTCCTGCCACGTTCAGATTTTCTGTCAGAATCTTTTAAAAACTTTTAAACTTCTTTGAAAAGTCAAAATTTTACCTTTTCCTCAAAGTCAAATAAACTTAAACCACGTGGCATTTTAAAATTGATAAAAAATAAAAAAATTATTTAGAAACACTACTAATCTCTTGAATTACTTTTTTTTAAATATGAAATAGCGGTACTTGTGCAAAATAAAGGGAACAATAAGATTTCATATTTTGAACTGAGCATTAT
The DNA here is from genome assembly GCA_927399465.1 of Sarcophaga caerulescens. Classification (NCBI taxonomy): domain Eukaryota; kingdom Metazoa; phylum Arthropoda; class Insecta; order Diptera; family Sarcophagidae; genus Sarcophaga; species Sarcophaga caerulescens. The sequence continues at coordinate 100,327,341 of OV656873.1, forward strand.
TTAAGAGTACATGCAAAAACTCTTCTCTACTCTTTCTAAAACTTCAAATAGATCAGAGCAAAGACTATATAATTATAAAGATAGCACACTGCCGTACATTGTGTTTCCATTGCAAAAATCTGCATGGGATTTATCAAAAATCCCATATAAAAGAGAAAATCATTTATAGTCTCTCTGAAAGATAAAAAGGGAGACGAATTTTGCGAAAAAGAGAATAAGCTATAACATGCAGACGTACACATGCATATCGCACACCCAGTTCGTAAGTGACACAACTCAAAATTTGTATTTTTCGAGTTTATGTATTAATACGTGTAGTTTTAATTTCAGAGTTGTGCCACTTTTGAACTGAGTGTGTGATATGTTTGTATGCATATATGTGTTGTCTACTTATAAGTTCTTTTTGTGTTTTGTTTCTTTTTAATACTTTTTAAACCACATAATATTTGTAGTAAACAAGAAAATGAATTTTATAAAAGATGATATTTATGTAGGGTAAAGACTATGTGTTTTATTGGTGTAGAAAATAAAAATTAATCGACTCGCACCGAAATGCTGATTTCTTATGAATAACAAAAATTTTAACAAGCATTTATTATAATATAGAAATTTTTACAAAGAAATAAAGATAAAATGTTTTTACATTTGGACAGGTTATTTAAATTAATTTTTAATGATTTAAAATTTTGACTTTCTCAGCACTCGATGATTTATAGTTTTGAGTCTGCCATGAAGAATGTTTACGAAGTGATGTTAGCACAAGAAGATTCAGCATCTCTAATCTATGTTTATAGCATACGTTATTCTCCTCATACCAAAAGGAATATGTTGTATTTTTGGTGCATTGTATGCATTGTTCGAAAATAGTTTTCTTAATATTTCGTATGCTTTTGTCTTCTGTGAATATTTTTTCAAATACTTTTATTTGTATCTTGTATATTTCAAAAAACAAATCTGACGGCCCACACAAACTTCCAAAATCTGATTCTTCATTGTAATTTTTCGCATGTATATACATTTCGGAGGGGTATGTCAGTATTTGGGTGGGTTTAATTATATCCAATCGACATTTTTGGCAAGATATTCGTTGCGCTATGTACCCAGCGAAATAACGGCTTGAAGTTAATTCAATTGGTACAGTAACGGAATTAAAACTATCGCTGTTTTCGTCAAAATATTCTTCATTAACTTCATAGATATTAAGAGCGTTCTCTGCGGAGGTTTGTTGACATCCGGATATGCTGGCATCTTTTGAAAGATCCTCTAAAATTGTTTGAAAATTTATAGGCAACATAACCGCATCATCTTTTTCACAATTAGATAAGGTATTAAACTGAGTTATTTTTAAAGATAACAAATTGGCCATGGTAATGTTGAATTCATGAACTGAAGGGTTTTTACAGTGTCCATCTTTTGCGCGAAGGTACGAAAATAGGTTCTCTAATGGATCTTAATTAAAGTGACTGGTTAAAATAAAAAGCATGTCATCTTCTTGAAACATTTCTTCTGATAGAGACATTATACCCCTGGTGGTTTGAATAAGTCCATTAATGGAAAAAATTTTGCTGCCCAAATACGAAACTTGACTTATGTAGCTTAATAAATACTTTAGAGTTTCCCAAACTTTATTGTTCCGTTCTAATCCACTCCTTAATGGGTTGGGGTCTTTGAAAACCTTGCTATTTAAGCAATCAAAATATTTGTTCAGCTTTTTAATAAAGGCGCAAGTTGAAGCAGCAGCTTCCACTGTATTTCGTGTAAATTGGCGGTTTTCATTTGCAGAATGAATTGCAGCAGCAACTGAGTGACTCAAAGTTTGAACAGCTATGTTTACACGCATTTTCTCAAAATTCGTAGGATTAATATGACTTACTGTCAATTTTGTCAGTTTTGTGGTTTTTCCGAAAATTTCTCGGATTACATCAAACCGAGCTATTCCATCAGGTGTTTTAAAATCTGCTTTGAGAAAGGCATTTCTAATAGACTTGAAAATATGGGGCACATCGTACAGTAATTAGATATTATTACTGTTGTATGAAAAATAAGGTTTTTCTGAGGATGCACCCAAAAGCTCATAGCACTTTCTGTTGTACTGCGCGTACATTGAGTCCTATTTTGGTTACAATATCCAAATTAGACAGAAGTAACTGCTTTAGAATATCCCCTTTTACTGAGGTAGCTGTCACGACGTAATTTAAAAGGAATTTCCAATTCTTCAAGATTCCTCTTAACATAAAAACACAAATTTGTGTACCGACTTCATTTTTGCGCTCATATCCAAGATCTACCACTCCATCTATAACATCTGCAGAGTTATTATATGTAAAATTACGCCGGATAGATACTTCATCAAAAATTAGGATACATTGTTTTTCTGCATGCTGCATTTTACGAACTGCTGCTTCCAGTGCATTATATATGCATAAATTATTGCCAGGCTGCAAATTCTTAATATCGCTCCATCTGCTTAGGGAAGAAAGGCTTGGAAGGTTCAGTTTTAAAGTATTTCTTAAAAATAAATACGTAGAGGTGGATCTATAATAAATACTTTCAGCCAAGTTTCTCTCCTGATCTTCCCATCGAGCATTTGATTTTCTGTTTTGCTTTATGAGCATTTTACAAAGCGGTTTTTCATGTGGGTTAATATGCAACTCATCAATTTCGCTTTCAATGGACTTCTTTAATTGTAACTTTTTTCCATTACCGTAACTCTTTTCTTCAAAGACTAATTTTTTGACCTTAAATCACGAATAGTTAGCATTTTTGTATTAAGCTTTTTAATTATATTGTAGTGTTTTTTTCGGTAAAGTGCTTTATTTTTTAAATTTTTTTCACAATTTGTACATAAAGGTGAAGGCGATTTTGATCCTCTACGCGTTTGTGGCGGAGATCTGAAAAGTTGCAAATCATTTTCAGAATAGACTTCGATTCCTTCTACACTCATGTCCTCGTTATTTTCAGTTAAGTATAAACTTGGCACGGGACCTCGCCTCAAAAATTTCTTCCCAATAAGCTCTGATGAGAAGTGCTTATCACACAAAAACAATAAATAAGAATTTGCAATAAATTGTTCGTCAAAGTTGCATTTTTCTGCCCACTTTTTAAACAACGGTGAGTCCATATTTGGAAAACGAAATAGCTTTACGTTAGGAGAACTTCTTTTAGATCTGCGGCAATGGGGCAGACTGCATTTGTTGCCAGCTTTTCGTGAGACCGATGAATTTGAATCCTAAAGTACAAACAGTATATACATACATATATGTATACGAAACGTTTAATGTGCACATGTAATTAAAAATAATTTTCTTACCATTTTTTATTAATATGAAATTATTATCACTTTACACTATTAACTTAATAACACTTTAAATAATAAAGTTTTATTAAAAACTAAGTTAATTTGAATTTTTTATTTTAGTAAGAACTTCTTTTCTCTTTTGCAGAATACAAATAAGTAAAATGTAAAATATTATTAATTTCTAACATTACTTGTAAACCTAATTTTCAACTACAAGAGAAAAAGGATTTCGAAGTTTTTAAAAATTTGGCGTATAAATTTCATACAATGGGCATCATAAATTCGGTGCGAATCAATTTATTTTCGTTTTCACAAAAACAAAACAAATGTGATTTTCCCTACACTCACCTACGAAGTCATCTTGTTTCTTTCTATTTTTCAATCTCACATTTAATAGAAAGAACAATCTCTCTTTTTATTAAAAAAAAAATAACATAAACAGTAAGAATAACAACAACAATAATATCAAATACTTTATCTTGCAAGAGAGCAAAATAAAAGTGCTTTCGCTCTCCCCCGTTATTTGTTATCTACAAAATATTTATCTTTGCAAAAAATGAGAAAAAGAGCAAATTTTTTTCCCTTGTCTTGCCACTTGTCCCCAGCATCATTAAGCTGTACAAAATTTGTGTTAAACCAAAATGTACTGAGTGGAACATCTTTATATTATATAGTCTTTGATCAGAGTATTATTTTAAGAAATATTGAGAAAATAGATGTGACCTTATAAACATGAGACGCTCTACGAGTACATATGATTAACATGGAATTAATAACAAAGAAAACAAGTGTAACTTAATTTTAATATATGTTTAATGATCACTATCGGCAATGAAAAAAAATAAAGCCAAAGTATGTAATGCACTAATTTGACTTGCTTTCCTAAAAAATAAACCCTAGAAAACAAGAAAATAAAATCGAGCAATTTTGTGAAATTCTTTTTATAATTCATATCCTAAATGGCTTATATTTCTAAATTTTCAAGTTACTTTTATAAACATATTTTAATGCTACATGTTCGTTTGCAACATGTTGATAATTAAAAGACACAAAATAATGTTGGAATTTTCAAATGGTGTGTGATCGTGCTAAAATATAAAGAAAACAAGTTTTATAGTGGTTAAAGCGAGTGAAAGCAAAAATAAAAATAAAAAACAATATTGTTTTTTCTTTTTTCCTCTATAGTTCGGCTTTTAGGTCACAACGATTGAATTAAAACAAATTATTTTATTTTAATCTTTTTTTCTCATCCGACGTTGTTTTTTAATTTATTTCTAATTTTAATAAATTTATTTTAATAAATTCAAATACTACGTTTTCCCTTCGTTAAAAATAAGTATTCTTGTGGATTTAAGGATTGTAATTTTGAATAAAGAAATTCATTAATTTTATCTATTTTTAATTCTTTATTTAAATAAATTGTTTAATTATCAATTCAAGCCACGGCAATAATCGCTTCATGCCCAACTATAGTCTGTTCTGGTTTCATCTGCTGGGTTGGTTTGGCTACCTTATTTTCTGCTGGTTCGATTTGAAAATGTAGTCGTCATTATATGGTTGCATTTATCGCTTATAGCTGCCAAAGATTTTAAAACGTATTTAAACACAACCCGAACTTCAATAAAATTGCAGAGATCTTCCTCAAGGTATTTGCTGAATTAGCGCACATTTTCTGCTGGAGGTCGACACATATCGTTTCTTCCTTCAAAACGGCTGGTATTTGGAGTTCCGATGATGCAAGCCCTTCCTTTTGTTGCCCTGCGACTCGACTTTTCCAATTCACGTTCAAATCCTACAATAACTTTTTCGATTTTAATAGCTACAGCTGTTGCATCTTTTTGTGATTGCATTTTCTGTCCTTGCGTTTCAGCCACTTTTTGTTTTTCCAGTGCATCTTTAAGCCTTTTGTTTAGGGCCAAAGCTTCTTCGCATTTCCGTTTAAGGACTTTGCACTGTAAACTCTGGAAGGCATCTTTACGGGCAATTTCATTTTGCATGTTTTTGTCCATAGTTTTTAGCTGCATTAACTGCTTGTCGTGCATGATTTTAAATTTACGAAAATGTTCTGTCTCCGAACGAACGGCTTTCATAAGCTTTACTTTTGTTTCTTTCATTGATTGTATTTCAATAGATAGGTTTTTGATTTTATCAGCATCTTTTTCCCGTAGTTTTAACTGTTTGTCCTGTTGGGTGCTTTTTCGTTTTATTTTAGACATTTCTAGCTCCAAAGCCTGTAAACGTAAACGCCTTTCATTTGCCAATTTTATAGAGGCGTTCTCAGTCACATGAGTCTTTTCGGCTTCAAACGCTGGAATTTTTTGCTGACATTCCTTGAAATTTTCACCAATGTCGTTCTCCTTCTCAACAGACACAGAAGAACATTGGTTATCGTCCAGTATATCCTTGTCTACAAGAGACATGTGTTCATCTAAACCATCCAGTAATTTATTGATATTTCCTACGCTGTCAACTAGTTCTTTATCAGCCAATAAGCCTCCCTTCATTTCGCTTAAAATGCATCTCATTTCCGTAGCTTTTTGCTTTATATGCCCATGAGCTTTTAGGACTCTTGTTTTAAATGTTGCGGTCTCCTGCAATATCATTTGCCACTGCTGTTGCTGATTTTTATATTTCTCCAACAAGTCTATGTACTTAGAATTTTGTTCTTTCGATGATATTGTTGACGACACAAGTGGTGCAGCGAAACCAACATTTTCAACATAGTTGGGGACAGCAACTGTTCTGCTTGCATCTTTGTTTTCCAACTCAAGGCGTAATGTCTGTATAATACCCTTGAGACGATTTATTTCCGCTGCATGAGGGTCTTCATTCACAATCGGTTTGTTTTTAATTTTGCGTGCACGATCGGCATAACGTAGGGTGCTTAAGGTTTCCGGGACATTATAGTCGGCCGGTGAAACACATGCTATCATTAGGGTTACCGAATTGCCACCCAAAGAATCCTGTAGCAGGCGAGTTAATTTCGAATCACGATAACGCACGAAACTAGAGTCTTTGCCGTTACCTAAAGCTGAAATCACATTACCTAAGGCTAGAAGACCTTGATTAATTTTAATGCCTTCCTTAAAACGATTGCCTGTTGCACCAGTCTTTTTCGAACGCTCCGAACCAGCCAAATCCACCAATTGAAACTTTGTTGTGGTTACAGCATGTGACTCATCCTTTTTGGTTGTCTGCAAGGTCACAGTAAATATGGCATGGGATCTGGACGATGTAGTATTCATAGCTGTTGAGGCCACAGCTCTACGGGTAGATCCCCGCACCAAACACTCCGTAGTTTCTATGGCACTATGAACCTCCTTTTCGATTAATCCTCCCAGCACAATGCCTTTACGATCTTCACGCATATTTATTACGCAATTCTCTCGAGGTTTATTCGATAGCAAATCATAAAGCTGTTCCTGATACAGCTCCATAAAGGAACACTTGATAACGAAATCAAATTCATTCGATAGTTTATTTGCCCGTTCGAATATATCATGCATGGCCCGTGGTATTACACCAACATTTTCATCCAATGAACCATCAAAGGCCGTTCCCATTGTATGTGTCTTACCGGATCCAGTCTGGCCATAGGCTAATATGGTGGCATTAAAACCATTAAAGAGTTTGTCCAACATAGTAGACACAGACACATTATAGACATGTTCTTGGGTATCACGCCCATCGAATACGTAATTAAAGGTGAAGGCATTTGTGTTGTTGACAGACACCTGATTTTCGTCACCCCTTTTCTCTACAGCCACTTGACAGTCACGTGCTTTTTCCGATGGCACCAATGGGCGGACTCGAAGGGCTACTTTTACACTCTCCAAATTATTCATTTTGTTTTCAATTTCGATCATCTTGTGTCTAGTAATCGATATTTGTTGTAAATTTGATGCTGTTTTGCTGTTTTTTCCAATTTATATGTGTCTTTTGTTGTTAATATTCGCTTTTGCGAGGAATATGCTTATGTTTTGCTTTGTGTACTTGACTGTAACAAATGATAAAAAATTCTAGCCATTCATGCTATTTATAGGTCCTTTACCACATTTAACAGGCAGGTAAAAAACGATGCGGTTATCCTTTTCATTTTTATTATTTTCCAAGTATTCGCTAGAAAGGGTTGCTTTCTAATATCTTCTGACTGTAAGAAGAGTATCACTCAGTTAGTATCTGATCTCTTGAAGTAGCCGTGGTCTAGTAGGTAGTGTGTTGGCTTATTACACGAAAGGCCCGAGTTCGAATCCCGGGTCAGGCATCAAAACTAAAATATAAAAATATTTCCTCTCAGCAGATTTCTAACAAAAACTCTGAGAGTAAAAATTGCCACGAAAAGCTTCTCAAAAAAATCTGTCGTTCGGAGTCGACTTTAAACTGTAGGTCCCGCCACTCATGTATAAAATTAACGCACACAACCTGAGTGGTGTGAGAAGCTAGGACGTTGTACAATGAGTCAATTCGACCTACGGGTACTGTACTTGTCACAGTTGACGAGTACACGTCCTCTAACCTAACATAACCTAAAGGCAGGTTACTTATCAGATTTACAAAAGATTCATTAGACCTATGTCTGGCTTGCTCCTGGCAAAGCCAGCTGCTTACAAGTTCAATAATGCGATTGTTTTTAAAATTTTTAATATTTTCAAGATTGCTCATGTAAAATCGATGCCTGTTCCATTGTTGTATAAGTTCAAAGTTCTTTTCCTGAAAATTTTTACTGAACATAAGCAAACAAAAGTGACAGACATTGAAAAAGTGAATGCATTGAATGTAGTCAATCTTTATGTAATAAATGATAGAAGCAATAAAACCATAACAATACCATGCTGAACCCAAACATACATAAGCAGTCAAAACAACTGCTCATGAAAATTGTGTGTCAATCTTCGCATAGAATTTAGGATATAAAATTGGTTCCCAATAATTACATTTCCCAGAAATTCTTTAATTGTTATTCATAAGAAATAGAACTCTTAAAATCTTGTGCACAACTCTTGTCAATAAAATGAAGCTATTGCCTGGCTTTTCGTTGCAACTTTATTAGAGTCAAAATCAGGTACATAAACTCAAATCCACACATTGCAACCCTTTAATTAGGATTACGACCTAGCTTCACCCAAACGCAGGTATAAATAGATTAATTCTCAGATACATTAAATCGAAATAAAATATTGTTAGGTTTTAAATTTTTTAAAAATATTTATTCTTGTGAATTGGAAGATTATAAATTAAAATATAAGAAACTGTGTGTTTTCGATGTCGTTATTAATTTATTTAAATAAATCCCTTATTTTACTTACTTTGTTAATTGGTTATTAAAATCCTAAAGTTAGGATTACAACAACGGTTTTTTTCTACAAAAATATTTCTTTTACTGAAACTATTAAATATAAAACTATAGATTGTAAAATATAAGCTTACCTTTAAAACTAATTATAAACATACATACGTTATTCGCCATTACTTACTTTCTTAATTGCTCCTTTCAAATTTCTGTCAGGATTACGAGCTAGCTTCTCACATCACCCAAGTTCTGTGTGTTAATTTTATCCAGACTAAGGGCCATTATTACAACTTGCCGTTAACTAAAGGTAGGATTTTAACGGGCAGATAAATTGTTTTCCATTATTATAATATGGACAATATAGTAGAAGTGAACGTTAAGCTAAAGGGAGGATCATCCTACCGGTAACTTTTAAAATTAAGTTTATGTTTGAACTTGCCATATTATATACTATTTTCAACATGGCAACTTCAAATATAAACTAAATGAGCATATACAACAAAAAAACGAAGCCCGTCGTTGCCACTGCGTTTTAAAATACTTGTTTAATTGAGCAGTGTTATCGACATTGCTCCGGCACTGCCATATTTTTTTAAAAAGTTAACTTTATTTATTTAAATTTTTTTTTTTTAGTTAAAGGCTAAAGGTGCCTTTAAACAAACCCAAGTTTAACGGCAAGTTGTAATAATGGCCCTAAGCCATTCAGAGAAACTGCCAATAGCTCAGCTATTACAAGATATGTATCGGATGTAACGCAATCAAACTAAACACTAAACACGAACCGTTCTCTTGTCGAACTCAAGTAGTTCCCTGGTTCTCCCACTCCAGTTTTGAAATTCCACAAGCAGGTATGTTGGACCACCTACGGTTTATTACATTCCATGCTGCTGTTTCCAATTTGAAAAAGTATTCTTGTAGGAGCGTATATTCCGCATCGTCTCTCCGTCAGACATCTAGTTCATGCAGTATTAAAGCGTGGCCCACCGTACATGGCCTAAACATATTTCAGGACTTAAGCCTCAATGCAGTTCTATTAGTCGCATTTTGAAGAAGGATGTCTAATGGTTGTAGAGACAAGAAGACCTCGATACCAGCCTGCGGTGTGGACTTCAGAGCACTCGTGTTGCCCAAGCATGTCAAGCTCTGTACAAGGTAATGGTTTTAAAAATAGTAAAATTAGTGAACAAACAGTCAATAATGGTGTGAATCGCTTGCTGATTAGACCGATTGTGTTGAACGTAAAATAGAATAGAAAATCTCTATGATCTTCGGGAACAAATTTATTTTGTTAAAAGTAAATTTCCACAATTTGGAAGTACTGTTCTGGGTAAAAACGACTCATGACTATTTCCCAAATCTTAGTGAATAGACATTTTTGATATTCTTATCTGCCAAACCATAGTTACCAATGGCAATAGCTGTCGTCCGGCTATAAACAACACGCGATGTATTAAATAGAAATTTTAAGAACTAAGTGGATATGGTCGACGTAGCCTAGTGGGTTGTGTGTTGGCTTATTATTGAGTGAGTCCATGGTTGAAAACCCATGTCAGACATCTCCAACAAACTGGCCTTCGGAGTTGACATTAAACTGTAGGTCTCGCCACTCATGTATAAAATTACCATACACAACATTAGTGGTGTGAGAAACTGGGTTGTAATCTTGACTAAGGGTTGTTTGACCAATATGTATGTATGAGTGAATATGATGTTTGAAAAAAATTATACCTTTTATATAAAAAGAGCGTTTCATTCTCGTTTAAAAACTCCAAATTGAAAAACTGAAAATAATTATTCTTTTTACTACTGTAGTTAGCCCTGGGCACTCGTTGTCGTTGCTCCGTTGTGTAACTGTTGCTGTAAAGCAATTTGATTATTGAATTCTGCTGTTATTTCATATTTTCGTTGCTCTCATTGCTATAATCGTTAGCCTTCTATATCTGTACTCGTAGAACGTTATTACTAAAGACATAACGATTGTTATGACACTTCTTTCCATTCTTTTCACGTACAATGGATGATTTCGACGATTCTTCTACAGTCATGTTGTATTCATTCGAAAAAAAAAATGTTTTGTTTTCTTATTGATGGCTGTGGATAGCACTGCCTTTAAGCAACAAATTATTGCATTTGCAATGTTACATTTATTTGCGTTGCAATTTTGAGGAGGATGTAACAGCCTGTTATGAATTCATAGTATGTATATGAAAGCTTTCTTTCTGTCGAAAATACTGTTATTGCCTTTGGCTTTCAAAATAGCTGACAAGCGCTAAAGAAACAACATACTGACACCACATACATACATATGTATATTAGTGTTAACGGTTGTGGAAGTATAATCGATTATTTTCATTTCGTGCCACTATGGCAGGGGGCTATGTTTCAATTGGGTTGATATTTAATGTAAAGTGTACCAACTTTTATTAAATTAATTGACACAACATGATTTAATTGTGACACTAAAGTAGAGCAACTTCCTAACTATTTCCACTTTAGCATCTTAAAACAAATGTAAGGCATTTTAAATGAAATTCATCGATAATCGAACACATGACATAGATTAGTGAAATCAAAAACCAACGACATGTGGTTTCAACAGGGTGGCGTTATATGCTACTCTGCTCATACCGTATTAGATATTCTGAACGATCGAGTTGAGAGAATGGTCATCTCATGTGATCATGCGATTTTACTCGAGCAAATCTAAGTAAGTGGCGCCTATACGCCAGATTCATGAAAAATTTGACATTTTTGAAAAATATTGTTACGAAAATGAAAACGGTGTAACATCGTTTAACATTAAAATGATAAACAAAAGCTACAAAAACAAAAACCCTGAGTATAAAAGAAAAGAGGATAGACAAGTAAGCGGGAACGCAACAACAAAGAATGTAAATAAAATACACAAACAACAATGAAACCACGAGAGCTCTCGAGAAGGCGAAGCCACGAACATTTGATTTTAAGAACATTCATCAGACTGTTTAGGTGGGCATATAAAAAGGCAAGACAAAGCAGGCAGGCAACTAAGAGTAAAGGCCGTGTCACATAGAACTTTTGCTTCGCGTTGCGTTACAAATTCACTTTGACATTTAAGATAAATGTACATGTTTATATGGCACTTGTCACATAAACAGCTTTTAACGCAACGCAAAGCGAAAAGTTGGGCATCTCTCATCTTTGTGCGCGCTTTGACAATCAGCTGTTGATTATTCTGTAAATATTTTTGGCAAATTTGCGCGCAAATTTAATTTTTTTAATATTTATCCTTAAATTTTATGATTTTTAGTTTTTTTTAACAGTACAATTATAAGTATGTCCAATAAATCCTCCAAATTAATTTTCAATCCTTATTTAAACATAAAATATTAAAAGCAAAACTTACGCGCCAACCACTTTTAAAATATAAACAAACAATGCGAGTGTTGTCAAAGTTTTTGTTGTGGCATACACCTTTTGCTTTACGCTTTTCTGTCAAAGTTATAAACGTCACGCAAAGCAACAAAGTTTTATCTGACACCGCCTTAAGAATTCAGTCAGTCTTGTGTGAAAACGCGTTGCGTGTGAAGAGAACAGTCGTGGCTTGAAGATCTCCGCTATACAGATCTAACGAACAAGTGTTACTGTTTATGCAAAGGGTGTAAGCAAAGAAGAATAATGAAAAGGCAAGTTGGACACAGTGGCACACAAAAATTGTGCGAACAATAAAGAATTTAATTGAAACTAAACACCAATTTATTTTTACTTTGTTTGCAATCAAAGAACTCATATTTTAAACATTTTTAAAAAGGTAAAAACGTAAACAATATACACTCTTGTATTTTATGTAGTAAAATTAAAGAATTTCAATTTGTGGTGCACGAAGAAAAATAATATTTTTTTTTCATGAAAGTAATGCCAGAATAAGCTGCTAAAGCTTCTTTCTCCGTTTAATTACTTCAACAGAAAACAAATGATGTAAAAATGCTTGAGTATGAGTAGCATTTAATTCTACCCCTGTGAATAGTAACAACTTAAGCAATTATACGCTGTAGCGAATAGAAGAGAGAAGATTAAAGTCAATCTATAAATATTATTATTAATTAAACACACGTAGATACATAGTGTGCTGCTCATTCAAAAGCCATTGAATTGTATGCCAGTCACGTTTCAATAGGATTATAAATTCATAACAAATAAAATTATGGCCAATTAAAATATTATTTTATACGTAATTGAAGGTTATACAATAATTAAATCGTAAATGAGTGGTTAAACCTATACATACGGCAAACAAATTTAATAAAAGCGGTCAAGTTTAAGAGATTAACTTAATTATACTTTTTTAATAGTGCAGAATATATTTCTTTGAAATAAAAGTAAATTTATGGTAAAAAATAAAATATGTATTTAGCAGAAAATATAAGCCATCCAGAATATGCTGAACCTTCTGACAGCTTCATCGAAAATTAAAGTGGAAGAATCTGAACGGAGTATATTATATGCATGACAATAGGCTTGTGACTCGTTATTCTGGTTCTAGCATTACAAAGAAAGCAATTTCTAGTTTTCAATCCCACCTCTAGAAAACATATTCAGGAATAGAAAAAGGAAATATGCCTGAAAAAATCAAGCTATGCGTGTAGTACTCGACCTTACACTACTCATTAGACTGCGGCGACTTCAGATGATATGTGATTTGAATAGAACGGCCACACACTTTATGCTCTAACCTGATGGCATTGTCATCACACATGGAAGTGTTGTGAACTGGCCATCCAGATCGTGTAATTTGATCTCATTAGACTTTTTCTTGTTGGGTTTCGTTAAGTCCCAGGTGTATGGAAATAAGCCATAAACCTGAGCTGTGCTTTAAGCCAACATAACCGATGCCATCGATCTAATTCATCCTGAATCATAGAACATTAGACATTTCATTTGAGCTTCTGCCAAGAAAGCCATGGCGGACATTTAAAATATTGTCCACACGTAATGAATTCAACAAGACCCCCAAACGAATTAATTGCAATGATATCTCACACACAATTTTCTTTTATTCAAATTTAATAACAGGAAGCGCTTGATGAAAGACCGTGTGTAAAATAAGAACGTTTTTTCTAAATTTTTTGTTTAAATAAGAAATTGTTTTCATATGATATCTTTACACCCAGTTTACGTAGATTATGTATTAAAATTAAAAATTGTTCTTACTTTGGCTTTTAAATGCAAAACGCTTTTCCTTTCGTTTTATTGCAGACTTATTTAATGTTGTATTTTACGTTAAACAATAAAATTCTAAATAAATGTTCTACAATAAAGTTTCTATTTACTGTAAGCGTTAACAGAGTAAAAATTAAATAAAACCGTATTTTATACTAACAGTGAAATTTATTGTCAATAAACGTCGGTGAAATGTTAACGTTTTACGTGCTTTCAAAAAATTTTATGACTCCTTTCTAAACGTGCCACAAATTTTACTCCGCTTGCGTGATGAAATTGGGATTTAATTTTTTCTATTATTTTTCAACAAGTTTCTTATTATTTTGTTTTTGTTCATCAATGTGATCTATTATGTGCCAAACTTTAAAATTTAGTAGCCGTAGTCTAGTGGGTAGTGTGTTGGCTTATTAGGCCACGGTTCAAATACCAGGGCAGCTTTCCCAACAAAACGAAAAATGACAACATATTTCTCCGGTGACTTTCTCTTAGCACATTTTTCGAAAAACTCTCAGAGGAAAGAAAATTGCCAAGAAAAGTTTTTCAAAAATCGATTTCCAAATGTAAATTTCCCACTGATGCATAACATTAACACACACAGTATAAGTGGAGTGAGAAACTAGGCCGTAATCCTGACTGAAAGGTTGTAATGACCACTTATGTATGTGCATGTACGTATGTTTTTATGAGGTAGGGGTTTATAATTTCGTATTTATATACCTGAAGTTTTTTAAGTGACTAAGCTTAAGCTTAAATTTAGTTTATTTTATTATATTACTAGCTGTACCCAGCGCGTGTTGCTGCGCCACCAACTAAAATAAATTTGAAGTAAAGACATTACACAAATGTCCAATTAATTTTGAATCATTTTATTGATTTTGTTTCCCGTTGTCCTGATGATTCAGATGAACGGGCCTCAGTAGTACGCATTCGATCAGTTTCTAATCTCACTTCTCGTTGTTCAAGTGGTTCAAGCGAACGGGGATCAGCGGCATATACTCGAAGATTTTCCAGTCTCAATGCTCGTCTGATTCTGAGGCTCGTAATGCTCTTTTTTTCCGTGCTTGAGGTGTAGGTCGATCAATTGATTGTCATTCATTTTGAATAACTCAGTGACACCATCTATCGGAAATTAAACGCACCAACCTCCGTCGACTCATACACAATAACTTTGTTAAAGAATGTACAGTTTACGATTTAATTCATTTTGAATAATTTTCAGTGGCGCCACCTGTCGGAAATTAGTCATACCAACTTAGAAACCTTCCCCGGCTCATGCGCAACAACTTTGCTACAGATCATAACATAATCAAATGCACAGTTTACGATTTAATTGATTTTAAGTAATTTTCAGTGGCGCCACCTGCCTGAAATTAATCATACGAACTTAGAAACCTTCCCCGGCTCATGCGCAACAACTTTGCTAAAGATCATAACATGATCAAATGCATAGTTTACGATTCTATAAGGTACATACAAACACACATTCATTTTTATATATATTATATATCATTAAATTGTAATTGAGGCACGTGCTTTAAATGGAACATATTTTCAAAGTTATTCTATTTTTGCCTGAATGCTTGTAAAAAAATGAATTAGAAAAGGATTTCCTTTCATACTTAATACTGTTTTGATTTCTTTCTTTCGGAATGAGATTCACCGAAAGTGTGAGTTATGTTAGCTTCAGAACCCCTATGGTTTATGTCTTACTTGAATACATCAGCAAATTAAGAGAAAGAAAAAGTCTAGCGGGTCAAGTGGTACGATTTCGCTGACCAGTTCACATCACTTCCAGGTGAGATAGTTGGATTTTGCTCGTGCATAATATCCAATGTGGCATGAGCTGTGTGGCACGTAGCGCCGTTCTGTTGTAACCACTTGTAGTTAGTAGTATCCATACCATACAAATCAGGTTAAAAGAAATTGGTAATCACTCATAGTGCTCGTCATTGAGAAAGATTGACGTGTTCTACGTCGTTCTCAAAGAAATATAGACCGATGACGCGCCTATTCCAAAACCTACACCTAACAGAGACTTCTTTGAAATGATTTGCATGCTCTTGTATCGTCACGTTTTCTTTAATTTAGAAATAGGCCTCATCGTTGAAGAAGCTTCGTCAATGAAATTAGGGTGATTGACGATCCGGAATACTGTTTCTCGCATTTCATGGTGGACTTTCGTTTATTTATTAGGAATTTTCAAATAAGCTTATTGGTCTATGCGACTCCGTTTTTGTTTTATCCCTACTTGGTTTAGGCAATAAATGCTGAATACTATGCGGAGATGCACTTTAGACATTACACAAATTCGGGATGAAGACGATTCGGAGATGGCAAATGAATAATTTTGATTTTCTAAGCATTATTTCTTGTCCAAACTTCAATGTAGTTTCGTAAATAAAACAGGTCTTCGAATATTTTCTAAGTGATGTTATGTATTATGAGTCTTATAGTTCTCTGAGCCATGTAATGTATTCCCTTAGTCTGATTTTATAATGAAGGGAAGTGTGCTCTTCTCATTTCCTTCGAGCACTTCTTTTTTCCCGAAATTAATCTTTCCACGTCAATGAAGTAGATTTTGATAAATCTTGTCTGTGAATGAATTAAAGTTACATTCTGAGATGCCTGCTTGATATCTTGAAACTTATATGTTCGATTCCCACTTATCAGTTAGATATAGTGTAAGTGATTTGGTTAAAATTGCGTTACGGATCTATAACATTTATTATGTTAAAAGAAGTCTCAGACATACATTTACCATTCTCATTCCCTCTCCTACTAGCCTTATGCCAACATAACACATTATATATTTAAGATTTATCGCCTGAGTGTTCTAAGGAATATGTTATAAATATTGGCCTCAATAAAATCCAACTTAATGGGTTGTTACTAGGAAGTATGGATTACAAACTAGCTTCTCACATCACTCACGTTGAGTGTTTTTAATTTGTTTACATAAGTGTTGTGACTTACAGTTTAAAGGCGACTTTTAATTGCAATTTTATTTATCGCCAGAATTTTTTACTAGAAAGCTGCTGAGAGAAGGTAGTCGAATAAATTATTTTTTAGATATTTCATTATGTTAAAGACGTTTGGATTCAGAGGCTGAATTGTCTAATAAGCCAACACACTACCTTCTAGACTACAGCACTAAAATAACTGAATACAGATATTCAGTCTACCAATAAGTCTTACGATTATCATGAAGAAATACTTTTTGTACATTTCAATTACAATATGTAATGTATTTGTATACATATATGTATTTTGTGTATGATATCATGATTTTGTGCATGTTGTAGGCTATTTACAGGCTTTGTATGTTAAATACGTTTGTTTTTTCCATGAGAGCGTCAAATACGTAAGTTCTCTTCTAACAATATTCATTGAATAAATACGACTGATATAGAAAAAAGTTGTGTCGTTTTTGCAACAAATATTCGTACTCCTATTCTGGACTATATCGTTGTTAAATTATGGAGGAGTGAGTCCTTACAATACCAACCAGAATAACATTAAAAGGAACAATAGAAGCAACAGCTGAAAAAAAATTTATCATCCTGCTACCATCAAAATATCAACATCTCAATATAAAACAACACAGTTAAGTATGCAACAACAAGATTTATAAAAAATTGTTTTTGTTTAATACAATACATATTCGTATGTGTTAGTGTGGCGTTTATGCAAATGGACACGTGTATAGAAGTGGTTCTCCATGTTGAGAGAGTCTGTTATGTAAACTGTATGGTACATGCATGTCGTATGTTTGTTTGTTAGGAAAATGTTATCAATATGTGTATGTAAGTGTAGATTTATATTTTATTTTCATTTCCTATTGTTTGTTTGTATATTTATAGACACAATTTATATTCATTGTTTTCACTTTTAAAATATTGTATATGTGCGTGGACGAATGTAAAAGCCACTCTACGATTTGTTCTAAAATATTTTCAAAACTATAGCTATACAGACCTTGGTCTGTATCTTATACAAATTTTCTTAGATTTTGTCAGTCCATTTCCTTGAGATAAGTGATGTCTGGTATATTGTTTTTACTAAAATATTAAGATCTCGAACTGACGAAAAGCGTTCCATCCTTCGATGCCTTCACCACATATGTATATTCATTACTTTCCACCACCCCAGTACCGTTCAGGTATACGTGTAGGGTAATATGCGTTTATTGGTCTACTTAAGTCTCTCTCATACGGTCTTAAAGGCTTTTGGGTTATTCAGTTTTTTTGTTATGATCCTTATAGTTTGGTTTTTCACTTCCACCAGATACTGGCCTAGAACATTCATTCTCGGATTTGGTCTGGGAAAATCATTTAGGGTTTAGTCTCCTTTTGGTCTGGTCTTCAAACTTCTAGCGCAGCAAGTTTTGAAACAGCAGAAAGGGAAACTGCGGTTAACACCACTTGATGCATAGTCTGGACTCTAAGTGGAATGAACTATTGACCAAAACTGGAAGATTGTGGGCAATAACTTCAACGGTTTAGTTTAAAGAATAGCAGTCGAAACAAATCTGTAACAAAATTTCCAAAAGTTTTTTGTTGGAGCTTCTAAGCGGGTCTTTTATTAAGCGCTTCATATTCAAAAACATAATAAACAAAGTGTAACATTTTATTCGTTTGGAAGACCTATGGATGGTATTATGTGTGGAATGTAACTTCAAATGTTAGTCTTCTTTGTGTGGAACACATCTGGAATGTACCATAACTTTGAGGCATAAATCAAACTGAATTTGACCGATGACATAGGTTTTGTTAGCTTTGATGACCGCACACAACTGCAGTTTAAGGAAACCCCACAAGAAAAATTCTAACGGGGCTAATTACACGATCTAGCTGGCCAATTCAAATCACCTCCACGCTAGATAACCATTTCCTCAAATCCGTAGTACATCGTCAACCGTATGGCTCGCAGCTTTGCTCTGTGAAGATCACCTATCAACCAATTTAGGCTGTTGGCTGTGATGGTTTGGCTCACACTTTCTTAAAGAAATATGGACCGTTGATGCCGCCAGCAAAAAGTCCACACTAAACAGTAAATTATTCGCGATGAATTTGGCGCTCTTGAATCTCATGTAAATTAGTTTCGTCCCAAATTCTATAATTTTTTTTGTTCGCGTATTCATTCGTCAAGAAATGGGCCGCATCACTGAAAATAAATTTTCAATAAAAATTAGGACCTGAGGGATACATACGTAATTGATCATTACAACCCTTCAGTCAGGATTGCGACCTATTTTCTCATACCGCTTACGTTGTGTGCATAGCTGCCAGATAAATGAAGGATCAGATCGTCAAATATTTGAGAAAAAATAGTCAAAATCGTCAAAGACGTTCATTGAAATTGTAAAAAAAATCGTCAGTAAAAATAAATAAATAAATTGAAAGGTTTTTTAAAAACAAAAAAATATAAAGTCAATGTTAAGCAGCAATAATATTGCGTCATCTATACCCATGTGTGGTGTAAATATTAGGGAGTCAGAAGATCTTGACGGTGTGGGCATGAAAATTCAGTGCGATGTTCGCTAGAACTGACACATTTTTTAGTGCCTTGGCTTCTTAAGACGGTGCAATAAATACTTCACTTCATCTGATCTACTTACCATTTACACCATTTATAATCGACCGAGAATGGCATACAACTTTCATGTATGTCTTGGCCCTCAACGTCTATTTTGAGGCTTCTCGACCGTTTACAGGGGAGGCCATAGTAGCTCGTTAATCACGATAGTGTGTCCAACTCCATTGAGTTATTGAAGCATCGTTGAAATGTGGCTTGTGTTTCAATGTTCTATCGCTACTACAACGGATATTGCTCGAACGGAATAAGGGGACTTAATCCCGAGAATCATGCATTCCTACGTAACACTCGTCTTTCTCGGCCAGCACATCCGTATGTGGTCGATTGGCTAGTGTATTGCACACTACATTACAGACAAAGTTCATTTGTTAGACGGACTATTCGTATGTCGAACTGCCTTCCTACAGAGGTCTTTCCTGTTACTTATGGTATAAAAATATTCAAACCTAGTGTCCATAAACACTGGTCCCTCTTTTCTCCTTCCTATAATATATTTTCCTAGTTCCAAACACAATGCCATCCCCTGAGTGTTGGTCGAATGAAAAAAAATAATGGCACTTGCCTTTGTTCTTCCGATGGTAATATTAGAGGCTATAATTGAATTCTTAAAATTGTCTGTAATGGCAAATGATAAATTATTCTTAACTACGATGTTATTTAGGAGTTGAAATTTTTTGGCTTTTAAGGGATATAAAATCTCCTTGCTGTTATTAACATAAATTTCCAACAGTAACAACTGCAAAACAAATACAAAGCTTAAGGAGGCATTTAATGTACTAAAGTAAAGGAAATGATGTACATTTTTAATCGCTAAAAATCGTCAAAATAAAGGCAAAAATCGTCATGTCGTCAATGTGATATTTTTGGAGCACAAAATCGTCAAAATGACGATAAATCGTAAAATCTGGCAGCTATGGTTGTGTGTGTTAATTTTATACATAAGTGGCGGGACCTACAGTTTAAAGTCGACAGATTTTTGAGATACTTGTTTGTTTTTGCTAGAAATCTGTTAAGAGGAAGTCGCCGAAGAAATATTTTTAAATCAACGACAAGTCATTTGACAGTTGCAGTTCCAGCAAATGATCGAATTTCGATAAAACAATCTCGATAACATAACATATAAAAATGACTATTGTTTGAGTGACCGACCGACCGATTTCAAACAATAATCAGAGAACAATTTATACCATATGGTTCAACAAGATAACTCAATTTATTCATGCCAGCTTTAGTAGAAAAAATTTTTATTTAAAACTGATAAGTCTTAAATTCTGCCTGCTTCTTAAAAGTAAAATTTTAATAAAATCCGATGCTTTAAAAATTTAAGCAACGTGGTTTCGTTACAAACTTAATACTAAACCCTGCATACCTTACACCATCAAGCAATGTGAATTGATCATAAAATAAAACAATAAAAATGATGTAAAACAAAGAGGTATTGTTTAATATTTTATTTATCTGTCTGTTGGCTTTTGTTGCCTGCCTGCTGGATTTTAAATCTTTTATTTTTTCCCCCTTTTGTGTGTGTTTGGAATGCATTAGCGGCTGCTTGAATTCTTAAGAGATTTCAGGTTTGTTGGGAATAATCAATGATGTTATTGAAATCAGAAATATATTTTTATAAATATTTTGAATTCAAAAAAATTTAAAATTTAAACATTGACTAGAAAAAAACAAGTATACACACCATCTTTCTGTGGAGTACAAGCCAGCCTTGGGTAGCCCTACAAGGAATTATGTTTTTGCCGGAATGTCTGAACTCAGTATTGCTGGGAAGCAGATAAGGCTATGCAGATTGACATTGAGCGACTCTTGCAACTCTCCCTGAAATGAACGTCTCGGAAAATTTTGATACCGTGCAATCTTTCAAGCAAGGCGATGACATCTCTTTGAATTCGTCATGGATAGTGTTCTGCGGAAGGTTGGAATGCATCGCTATGGCTCTATTTCCCACAAAAATGTCCAGTTGTTTGCGTTCGCTGACGACATTGACATCATAGGGCGCAACAAGCGAGATGTTACTGCTACCATTAGCGGTATTGAACGGGCGTCTTTGAAGATGAGTCTGGCACCAAATGAAGGAAAAACCATACATATGTTATCGACAAGTAGGGACATGCGGCGTATCGGATCCCAGATTACGGTTGATAACTGCTCTTTCGATGTTTGTTTATCTTGGCTCTCCGGTTATCAGCAAAAATTATGCCTGGAGATTAAGCGCAGGATTACTCTTACCAACAGGTGCTACTATGGTCTCTATAGGCAATTGAGTAGCAGAGACCTCTTTCGTACGCCGTAAGTAATACTCTAGAATCCGATTATCTTACCCGTGCTTCTCTATGGCGCAGAAACATGGATGCTATTAAATAACGATGCAACAACCTTGAGAGTCTTCGAGACAAAAATCCTACGAAAGATCTTCGGTCCAGTACGAGTTAACGATGATTTTCGCATTCGATTAAACGATTAATTGTATGTATGATAAAACGGCTGCGCTGGCGCGGCCATGTAGTTATGATTGAAAAGGTTACTCCAATGAGACGGGTATTTAACGAGGTGGTTAGCAAAAGTCAGTGTAAAGCACGCTCTTGTTTGCATTGGAAGGACCAAATCGAAGACCAACTGGCTAAGACAGACGCGCAAGAAGCAGAAGTGCTTGGATGGATATCTTAGCCCAAAATACGATAATCGAGTTGTTAATGGCTAATTAGGTTGAAGTCGCCGTAGTCTAGTAGGTAGTGTGTTGGCTTATTAGACGTAAAGCCCGGGTTCGTATCACAGGTCAGGCATCAAAATGAAATATGAAAAAATATTTCTTCGGCGATTTCTGGCAAAAAATCTGAGAGTAAATAAACCTGCCATGAAAAAGTTTCTTAAAAATCTGTCGTTCGGAGTCAACGTTAAACTCACGTCTAAAATTAACGCACACAACATTAGTGGTGTGAGAAGCTAGCCCGTAATCCTGACTGAAGGGTTGTAAAGGCCAATTATGTATGTATGAATTAGGTAAGTTAATTGTTTTCACAGTATTGTCTTTCATTACCTCGTTTTACTGTCTTCGTTTTTTTCTTTGCATTCCATGACTAAATTTTAGTCACATGATAGATAAATAAAAATTAAAAGGAAACTAAATATTGCTTTGATTTCACCTCCCTCTTTACAATATTTTGTTGACTTTGTATGTATGTCTGTTAAGTAATATGGATTATAGCTCATGGCATTTTAACAAGTTTTTCTTGTTTGTTCTTTAAAAAAAAAAAAAGAAAAAAATGATTTCAACTTCTGGTTGCAATATTGTGTAATGAAAGAAAATCAGTGTCATGGGACATCATTTTCTGCCATTTGATTGATGATTTTTTCTCGTGTACATGTGATGTATTTAAAATGTTTTTTATATTAGTGTTGGTGTTATAAAAAACATTACTCCTGCTGTTGGTTTGTTTTTGTATTGTATAAAAAAAGTAATTGTTGTTATTAACACGATAATATCATTTTGAATTTATTTTCTCTTTTTATATTTTTAGTTTATCTCTTATGGACTATTAAGAGTGTTTTATGAGTTCTTTTTTTAAATTTAAAAAATGTCACAATAAACATGATTTATAAAGTTTTGCTTACAATTATCGTATCATAACAGACAAGTTTTTTTTTTTTGTGTACAAAACATTTGGTAACAGCGTTTGATATGAACTAAATATGACAGAGAAGTAAATGACGGCAATTGTTGATGAAAATTACAATTTTTTACATTCGTCAGAGAAGTAAAAAAAAGCATTGCCCTTGAAACAGGAGTAGAAGTTTTTGCTCCCAGAATTAAATATCTCAAATCCGTGGGAAAACTCGCAGGTATTTTCCATGCTAAAACCCATGCCATAGTTGTCGCCCTAGACTAATAGGTAGTGCGCTGACATATTAGACGTGAGGCGGAGGTTTGTAATGACCAATTATGTATGTATGTCTGTTAGGAATTAGTCGAATTTCTAAAGAATTTCAAATAACTATTGAATTGCTACAAATAATATGGATTGCCGTTCTATGTTTGTTTTGTATAAAGACCAGACAAACCTGTCCTCTCTCAGAGAACAAGATTTGGTTTTAATATACGTATGCACTAAGGTGGCTGCCAATGTTAAAAAGGGTGTGCCTTTTAAAAGTTAAAATTTGAAATTTTGCCAAATTTATTTGATTGTTCCGATTAGAAATGTAATATTATTTCATTCATATAGCTGCCGCTCTCGCCTGACAGTACTTCATTCGATCGGACCAATTTTGGTGCACTTTTTCGAATGTATGGGGTCGTATCTCCGCAATGGAATCACGAATGTTGGCCTTCAAATGCTGAATTGTATCTGGTTTGTCGGTACAATACTTTTCTTTAACGGCGCCCCACAGAAAATAGTTCAACGGTTTCAAATCGCAGTTTTTAAACGCAGTAATTAAACGGCCATCAAACGATTGACGAAATAAATCGATTGTGGCAAATTGCAACATCCCGTTAAAACCAAACATCGTTCACATCAATATCATGAAGAGCGGGTACAAAAAAGATCAGTTATCATGGTGCGATAGGTGTCCCATTGAGCGTAATGGTTGCACCGCAATGATACCTCCGGTCCACAAGCCGCTTTAAACAGTCCCTCGTAACGTGTGCATTGGCTTCTGTAAGACTATCGTACAGTTTCTCGTTGGCCCAATAAATCCCAACGTTCTTCAAGCGTAAATCGATTCATTACATTCAGTATGGTACTGTCTGATAGGGTACTATCAATCAAAGTCAAAATAATCATAGGCAAACCACGGTTTGACTCAATCAAAATCTTTGTTTTCAAAATTTTGATGATGTTTCACTCACACTTTGATTTGTTTAATTTTGGAATAGGAAGTGCTTTAAGAACCCCATATACATATGTATGTAGTATAATGGCTTTATTTTTTGTTTATTTTTCTATTGCAAGTGCTTTTTAATTTAATTTATTCTCATAAATTTTCGCTGATTGACTGGATTTATTTTTTTGCTTACAATTATTTATTTCGCAAATATGTTTTGACCATTTTTATTTTGGATTTTGACTTTTGCCCTACAGTATTAAGCAAGTCATTAGAAAACCATTAAAACTTCATTCATATTGCCAGCAGTTACTTTTACTGCCAACAAAATAGCACAAGTGGGATGGAGATGGTTGAAAGATGGGAAAAAATGGTTTACAAAAAAAGGAAAAATTTCTATTGATAAATATATAAATAATAAGGTGGGTCAATAAGTCTTTGGCTTTTTTAATAAATCATGGTTTTTTAGATAAACAAAAATCATTTTATTTTCATTTACTTTGAATATTATTTATTTGAGCTCTGTAAAAGGCTTACATACCTACATAGACAATTTATCAATACAACCCTTCTGTTAGGATTACGACCTAGCTTCTGACAACATTTATATTGTATGAGTTAATTTTATCCATGAATGGAGCAATCTAGAGTTTAAAGGCGACTCCGAACGATAGATTTTTGAAAAACATTTCATGGCAATTTTATTTACTCTCAGACTTTTTGCCAGAAGACTGCCTGTTGGGAGGAAGTATACGAAAGAAATATTTTTTTTTTTCATATTTTATTATGTTTGAGATGTCTAATTCTGGAAATCGAACCAATATCTCTTGTATTAAAAGCCAACACACTACCTACTAGGCTACAGCGAGAAATATGCACATACTTATTTATAATAAAGCAGTCATTAGGACCTCAGGGAACTTGTACTCCACTGGTGGTTAAAACTTCCCCTCCTTGATATGAGCGATTCAGAAAGTAACATCATAAGAGACGCTTCTTCCAAAAGATGTTTTACTCTACTAATCTAATCTAATTAGTCGTTTGTAACGAGTAACCGTTTAAGGTATATTTTTACCAACCTTCTCCCAATAGATGTTTAGACCGCCAACTGGTTAGATTTTTCAGGTTTTATAAAAAACTTGGTTAAAAAGAACTCATGAACAAGTTTAAACGTGGAATTGCTTTTCCGCTGTTAGGTTAGTTTAGGTTAGAGAACGTGTACTTGTCAACTGTGACAAGTACAGTACCCGGAGGTCGAATTGACCCATTGTACAACGTCCTAGCTTCTCACACCACTCGTGTTGTGTGCGTTAATTTTATACATGAGTGGCGGGACTTACAGTTTAAAGTCGACTTTGAACGACAGGTTTTTGAGAAGCTTTTCATTGCAATTTTTACTCTCAGAGTTTTTGCCAGAAATCTGCTGAGAGGAAGTCGCCGATGAATATTTTCATATTTTCGTTTTGATGTCTGACCTGGGATTTGAATTCGGGCCTTTCGTCTAATAAGCCAACACAATACCTACTAGACTACGGCGACTTCCGCTGTTAAGAAGCAAACAAATTATCTCACACCTCTAAGCCACACATATGATATTCGCAAAGCAAACATTGGTAAATGAACCAAGTTGTGGAAAGGCCAGAGAAATCTGGACAGAATTTTTCATTAAATTTATATGGTCCATCCTATAAAACTCTTATAAGCTGTTATAAGAAGTTATTGGCCTCTAGATTATTTTGTTTTTTCGTTTTATAAAGGAATTCAACTCATAAACTGAAGCTGTTGTTTGTATTGTCTGTTTACTTCTAATAAAAAGGATATTTTATTTTACACCTTCACCTTAAAGCACAAAAGTTTTTACAAATATTTTTCGATTTTGTTTTTCATTCGTTTGAGGTTACTTTCATATTTTGATAAGATTTTAGATAACAAAGTCTTGGAGGCGAAGTCAGCAAAATATTGACAATATTGAGACAACCATAAGTGATGCATGCTAAAGAAGAGAAGAGTTAATATCTTTGCGAATTTGAGCAGTTATTTATTATGATTATGATTGCCTTAGTATAATTAAGAGCAATATTTAATATTTATTTAGTTAAAGAAACTATTAGATACTGTGTTGGCTTATTAGACGCAAACCCGTAGGTTAACTTTTAGATAAGACGTTTCGATCAAAACGAAATATGAAAGAATATATATTCGTCAACTTTCTCTCAACAGTCTGCTGTAAAAAACTTTTCTGCCATGAAAAGTTTCTTAAAAATCTATCGTTCGGATTAGACTTGAAACTGTAGGTCCCGCCGCTTATGGATACGGTGACCATTATTTCCATTAGAAAAAAGCGGACAAATATATAAAATTGAAAAATAAAAAGAAATTCATTTCTTATAATTAATATTTTATACATATAAAGATTTTTAAATACAGACATAAATAGGTACAAATAATATACACAAATTTAAATTTATACATATGGATATATGTACTTATGTGTATAAATTTACTTCTGATATTTCTCTACAGAATGTATTTTTTTAAAGTATTAAGCCTGTTAGATAAAAATGTTTTAAATTCCGAACAGTCCATTTCAAAATTGGATTTAATGGTCAAAAGAGATTCTAAAGTTTCTAGTCCCATTTGGGATTTTTCGGAAGACCAAATATTGTTAGATATTGAAAAAACTCTTTCTGTTGGTGCGTTAGACGCTGGCAAAGCAGATGAAAAATCTACTAATTTATGTTTTTATAAAGAATATTTTTCGTTTCGAGAAATTTTAATTTTTCAATTCACTTTTTATCGGAATTTAATACTGATTGTTTCCATATTTTTATTTGTTCAGCATTTGCATAATTTTTTAGATAAGTGGATTCATCAAAAATTTCGTTATTATTTATATTTAAATCATTTCTGTTACCTTTATTAACAACTTTTCAACTGAAGACCAAGATGAAATTGCATCTAACAATATCCAAGCAAGTCCCTCAATTTCTTTAAAAGGTTCATTCCATTGTGACGTTCTATTAACTTTGATTTAAATTCTTTTAATATTATAGCCGCTTCAGGCATTGAAATATGTTGACTTTCTAAACGCAGTATACATTTATGGAAGACACCAGCTTAACTTAAGTAATAACCAAGACTTAGCAAAAGGATCATTAAAAGAATTAAACAATATTGTTGGGCATTTTTCTTGTTTAAGAAAGTACTCTATCGTTTTTACCGAATTGGTGAAAAAAGTGGACAAAAGCGGACATTTTGGAAAATAAATACTTTTTAGAAGTTACGTGTGGTAAAATAGTGGACAAATAGCGGACGCAAAAAAAATAGCGGACAGGAGGTTAAAATAGCGGACTGTCCGCTATAATAGTGGACGGATGGTCACCGTACTTATGGATAAAATTAACACACACAAGGTAAGTGTTGTGAGAAGCTGGGTTGTAATCCTGACTGAAGGGTTGTAACATATATACATAACATAATTGGTCATTACAACCCTTCAGTCAGGACTACGACCTGGCTTCCATTCTTTACGCACAAGCCAATTTCAAAGCTCAATGGACTGCATGGTATAGATTAGCAGTTGCTTACTTGCCTTCCAGAGGCATGGAATCTGCCAAGTTACAGCAAGCAAAAGATTGATCAGAAGACCGCTGTGTTGAAACTAATCAGAAACTTTATCTTGGTTAAGTTTCTTATTTATGTAAATTAAAGCTGTTTAATTTATTATACGGAATTTTAATTTTTTGATTTTAAAATTAATTGCATTGGAGAAAACCGAATTTTATTTTTATTTAATGTTTTACTCCCTTTACCTTCTTAATGACTTCTTTCTGTTAAAAAAATTCATATTTTTTAAGCAATTACGCATTAATGAATTGTCTGAAGAAAATTTCATGGAAAATTGTTTTCTATTTTTCTGACAACCAATTTTAAATGTCAAACAACAATGAAAACTGAAAATTACACCAACAAACACTTCAACAGCAGTTTGCTTGAGGATGTAAAATTTTTATTTTCAAAACCTATTACAATACACCACTACACTTTAATGCAGAATAAGGAAATAGAAGAGAAACATTAAATAAATTCGAAATTCACGTTAGAATCAGTTTGTTGAATGGAATTTTTTGCTTTTTTTGTTTTACAGGCTATTCCATTTATTTTTAATGTCTCGTATAAGTAGCTTCCAAAAGTAAGTTTTGACTTTGATGACAAAATTGTCAGGAATCATAATTTACCGGGCCCAACATTAAACGTTTTCTGTCTTTAAATTAAGGTAAAACCAAGTGTAGGTGAGATATTATGGAATTTTCTATTCGTATGAAAAACTTATTGGTACCATTATGTGTGGAACGTAACATCGTTAAAATGTCCGAAAGAACCTCTCTGGGTGAAGGGCATCCGAAAGACCGATGCAAGTGCTCTGTTAGCTTTGATGACTTCCATGGTTTGTGGCTTATACTTATTCGCTTGCGACTTGAGAAATCACCACAAGAATAAGTCTTGTGATGTCAAAGAGACACGAGCTCAGTGGCTAGTTCACATAACCTCAACGTGAAGTGACCACCCCCACAAATCGCTCGTTCATAATATACAATGTGGCATGAGTTGTGTTGCACACATATAAAATGTATGCGTGAAACCACAAATCGTTGGTCTTCAGATCCTTCAATGTATTGCAAACGAAGTTGGTAATCATCGACCTATTGTGCTCGCCAACGCCTTTTTCAAAGAAATATGGCCCGATGACGTCGCCAGCTGTAAACCCATTCCAAACTGAATTTATCACGGTTCATTGAATATTGTTGATATCGTCCAATCATCCTTGTCAATTGGTATCGTCCAAACAAGTAACCAATTATCCAGAAATTGGTCACATCGATGAAGATTAGAATTCCGTGAAAATTAAAGTCAGTTGCCAACTGCCTCAGAGCCTATTCAGCGAACACATGTCGTTGCCTATAGTCATCCATGGTGATTTGGCAAAACAGACGGAATATATGACAACCAATTTGACAAATGTAGCATCAACAAGATGGCCGTTATCAATCGTCAATGTTCAGAAGTCCGTGATGGAAGATCCAATACCTAAAAGTTTTGAAATGAAATACAACTTGATGAAAGAAAAAAGATAGAAAATACAATTTCTTATGCATCTGCATTTATAAACATGTTAAATGTTATCTTTTTCATATTTTGATAGTATGAACAATACAAATGGGTGCTTGTAAAATGTCCATTTTGCAGTACAAAATGTCAACATGTGGACAATAGTGTTTTTTTTTTGCTCAAGTTTTTCTTTTCTTAAAAAAGGTTTTAGTTTTAGCCAAATGGGTTTAGATTTTGTACTTTCCTTTCTTTTATAGCTGTTGTATTCGCGAACAACATATTTCTATTAAGGTCTCAAATATCCACTGGATTCCGAAATTGGTTTTATTCTTTTTTACTGTTGACTCAGTTGTTAGCTGTCAACTCTGTACTGCCACTAAAATTGTTTTCTTTTTTAGTTTGAATTTTATTGCAAGCGGAATTGTGACACTTTTTGTTGAGCTTTTGAATGTAAAATTGATTTTAACAGTTGGTCGCATAGGTTTACAATATTTGGTTTGACGTGGCAACTACAATTTTTCTTTGAAATAAAAAAGAAAGAAATAAAAATTTTATAAAAATATGTGTTATAAAATTGCAAACCAATTAACTTTAAAAAATTAAGAAATTTCAGTAATTTCTTTACCAAAAGTTGGCTATATCCCTAACCTAAGAATAAATGAAATGCAAGCCCGGATACAACTTTAACCTAAATAGAATTTTTATGTTAGGAAATCAACCAATTCTATACCCTGTACTCTGTTGGAAGACTCAATACAAAAAAATTATTTTTAAAGGGCCATTTAAAAGTTTAAATTTAAAAATACAATAAAAACAAAAACGGTTTGAAATTTTGTCAATTTTTTTTTTGTGAACTACAATTGTTCCGGTTTGAAATGGAATATTATTTCATTCATATGGCTGCCGCGGCTGACCCCACTGTACCTCAATCGATAGGACCAATTTTCGTGAACTTCTTCGATTGTATGTATTCGTATTAAATCCTTCTAATGCTCAGTTGCCCCTGTATTGTAGGTATAACACTTTTCTTTAACGGCGCCACACTGAAAACCGTCCAACGGTGTCAAATCGCAGCTTCTTGGCGTCCATTCAACATCAGCATTTCGGCCTCTGAAACGACCAGCAAGTGTTTGACGCCATAAAACGATTGAGGCTTGAGATGTGTGGCTAATTGCACCATCTTGTTAAAAGCAAACATTGTTCATATCAATACCATGAAGTGCGGGTACAAAAAATCGGTTATCATATTGTGATTGGTGTCTCCATTGACCATAATGGTTGCGTCGTCCTAATTTTCAAAGAAATATATGCCAATAATGCCTCCGCTCCAAAAGCCAAGAGCCGTACCAAACACTCACTTGTAATGGGTGCATTGGCTTCTGAAGGACCACGTGTGGGTTTTCTGAGCCCCAAATACGGCAATTGTGCTTATTAACGTACCCACCAAGATGAAAATGAGTTTCATTCGAAAAGATGATTTATTTTTTGGCAAAATCAACATAATCATGAAGTTTATCTTTGGCCCAATAAATCTCAACATTGCTCAAGCGTAAATCGATTCATTAAGTTCAGTGGAGGTAATATACTGAATTTTGTGATAGAAAAGAATGACATAAGTATTGCCAGATTCGAAATAATAAAATAATGCATTGGTCAAAAGAGCAGTGGGCCAAAGTTTGGTGGAGCGACGAATCAAAGTTTAACTTATTTGGCTCTGATGGGTTAAATTAGATTCGTCGGCCCCTAAAACAAAGACATTCACAACAATTCTGTAAATAAACAACATTCTGTAAATAAGACAAGACACGGTGTTAAATATAATATAGCATCGAGTTGCATTTTTTTCTCGCTACTGTATCTCTGTATGCATGTAATATGTGAAATATTTTGTTCGCCTCTGTAAATTGCTTGAAGGTAAGAATTTTTTTTTTAATTTTGTCTCCTAACAAAGTAAATGTTATTTCACTTCTGTGAACCAAAGGGGATTTATTTTTTGTCATTTGTTGTGAATAATGGTTCTGGATGACTGTTTTGTTTTTCATTCTGAAACTTCACACCAACACTTCATTTTGTGAGCTTTTTGTGTGCTTTTTTATTATGCCAAATCTATTACTGTGTAGCATTTTTTTGTTCAGTTAGAGAGTTGCTATTTATTTTATTGTTTTTATTTCTGTTTTTTGTTAAAGCTTTTCGAAATAAAAATATTAAAAGGGAATGTAATTGAAAAGGCAGCAGAAAATTTTATTTATTGTGTTTGTCTAGTGGCTTGTTTGTTTGCATACAAAAATAAATTTAATTTAATTTTTCTATTTCCTTTTATAAATGCAATAATAAATAAAATGTTTTGTAAAAAAGTTTTAAATTTTTTAAATCATGTTTCTATGGTATTATTATTAAAAAATTTAAAATTAAGAAAAAGAAACAAATGAAGAGTTTGCACAAAAGAGTTCAATGCATTTGAATTCATAGCCTCTATGCTTCCGTTTTCATTGAGTATTTTTATTACATTTTATTATTCGCTTTAAGTTATTCAAACAAATAATATTTCCAATATTTATTTTACTTTTGTTATTTCATAAATCGCTTATGTCGTTTTAATGACCCGAAATTTATTTCAGAAAAATATTTTTATGAAAAATAAATTAAAATATTTTTATACCCCATTTACACTACCACGAAATTTAGTACTTATGAGATTTCGAGCCAAATCTAGTTGATTTTAACTAGATTTCCCATATAAAACAAAATCTACTTATTTAGTAGATTTCGGCAAAATCTACTCAAAATCTAGTAAAAATAGAAATGCAACTATGTGTTTTGCCAATTTAAAAACCTGTACCCATTCCATTCTGCTAAAGAATTTGTCAATTTGGCCTCCGGGTACTGTACTTGTCACAATTGACCTAACCTAACCTAAGTAGCTTCTTACTATTTTTTGCAGCAGACTCTAGAACGGTAGAATTGTATTTGTTGTATTTCTTTATGAAATGGTATTCAGAGGTTTCATTGGATGTAATAACGTTTTTATATTGAGTTGTTATTTGCCTTAGGAGTCTTCCATCTGGCTTACACACCTACTATGTTGTCCAGTTAGCTTTCTGAATAGATAATTTCGAGGAGGTTGGAAACCTCACGCATACATACATAATCGGTCATTACAACTCACACCACTTATGCTGTGTGCATATATAAGTGGCAGTTTAAAGTCGATTCCGAACTACAGATTTTTATTTCTTTGAGAAACTTTTTTTGCAGAAATCGGCTGTGAAAAAGTCACCGAAGAAATATTTTTTCGTTATTAGTTTTGTTGGAGATGTCTGATCGGGGGTTTTAATTCTGGCCTACTAGACTACGGCGACTTTGTTTTAAAATCTCCTACTTTGGCATGCATTTAGACCCATTGTGCTGTTGGAAATATCTTTATATTAAAGAGCCCGGACAACGATGTCAGCAAACAAAACGTCAAAAACTTCCGTTTCTTTATTACAAGAACAGGGCACTAATAAATGAGGTGATAGACAGTCTCTTCCTTCTCCTCAGGCCCACAGCTCCTACAGAATTTATTAGCTTGAATGCCGAGTTTTTCAGCATTCTTATTAAAAGAATATGTGTACATAAAAATCGTTATTATGCGATGGATGGTTATGCAATGTAAGAATAAATGTGTGTAAGTCCTCTCCTTATTCATACGTGTCCAGCAGAGTCTAGCAATATTCACGAACCCTCTGACAGCTAACAAGATTTATCTTCCCTATAATAAGTGTTGATAATATTCAAGTTAACTGAAGCAATCGGAATACCTAGGCCTTGTGACATGTCGAAGATTGTGAGCTCCGTAACACTTCTGGCCAGCTCATTAGCAACGCAATTTCCAACTATATCCTTATGTCTTGGAACCCATATAAGAGTTGCCTTTGAATGAATCGAAATTTCTTTGATGAATCCCCGGCATTCATGGACAAGGACTGACATTGAAATTACGTTCCTTAAGGACTTAATATCATCCTGGTTGTTCGAATAAATCAAGAGATTTTCAGGAAAAATCGCTCCAGTCAACAAGCATTGCTGTAATTTAAAAAATTGCCGATCTCTGCTTGGAAAACACTGCAGTCCTCAAGCAGTCTGTAAGAACCCGTAATAAATATACTGCAGCCCATCGTGTCACTCATCTTTGAGCCATTATTGTAAACCTCAAGAGTCCTATTGGAAAACTCCGAATTTTCAGATCAGAAGTCCCTAGTGAGGATTCGAAAAACGAATATGGTAGGGAAAAAAGAGGGAGTAGTGTTTATGGATCTTAATCTGTTCATATTATAAGGAACAAGAACAATTTCTGCAGCTAGAATGTTTCACATAAGTGTTATGAAACTAAAGAACGAATTTGCTCTGTAATGTATCGTGCTGTCTACTGGTTAATCGACAACATACCAATTTGTTACACATTTATACTACGAAGCAAATTTCAGAACAAATTTCACGAACAAATTACATTATTCCACTAAAGCACATTCCGTTAAAGTAGCAATAAAATACCGAAATATAGGTCCTATTGCAAGGATGCTCTAATCAATCAATAAAGTCGGTTACACTCCGTCATCAATAAG
Organism: Sarcophaga caerulescens; assembly: GCA_927399465.1. Classification (NCBI taxonomy): domain Eukaryota; kingdom Metazoa; phylum Arthropoda; class Insecta; order Diptera; family Sarcophagidae; genus Sarcophaga; species Sarcophaga caerulescens. The sequence continues at coordinate 100,361,263 of OV656873.1, forward strand.
CACTTTCGACTACTCCTGTAAGCTAGCAAAAAGCTTCAAAATAGATTCGAAGCATCGACCCATACTTGAGAGGGGCATCGGTTGCTGAATGAGTAGCCGAAAGAAATATCTTTCCATATTTCCTTTTGTTCGTGATGTCTAAGCCAGAATAGTCAATACTCTACATACTTGTCTACGACGAATTTTTAGAGATTTTACAAATTTTTTCAGTTATCAAATATAAATTTAGGTTTATTTTTTAAAGTATTTGAATTGCTTTAACCCATTAACGCCCAAATGAGAAATACAAACAATTTTTAAAATTCAATCTTTATTTCTAGGTTTAAATAAAATTTTTTATAGTACTATAAAAGAAAAAAACAAAAAAAAAACTGTTCTAAGTTGTGTTTTTTGAGGTGTACTAAGTTTAGTACAATGGGCGGTTACGTGTGGTATTTTGCAAAACATCCTCTTTCCAAACAAAGTGTTTTCAGGCACTTACAACATGATGTTTTAACTCGATTTGAGCATATGACACATCGAAGTTGATTTGGAATTTTTTGGGGGTTGTGGCCATTATTTTTATTCATCTAAGCTCCAGTACGATCTTCCACTAGGTAATTTATGATACCCGGTAAGTATGAGTATGCCCAAAAATTTACGGAGTTCCTCTTTGGTAAAGACGCTATCGTGCCTATTATTTTGTCCGGCATAAATGGCACTTTGCTTTGCGATAAGCTCTAACACTTCATCGTCAAAAAGCTGCTCGAAAACTTTCACTGGGGTCATATCTTTTAAGATTTCCGAAACTTCAGTATGTTTTTGATCTGGAGGAGATGGAAAAAACGAATAAACGGGAGCACATTTTCTCCAACTTAGGGATTTAACACTAGCTTCAATTCTTCTTTTTTTCTGAACATTCCGTGAAGTAGATGTAGGGGCTCATCGCCATCGCTACTGCATACATCTTCAACCGTAGGTCTGTAAGTAACCACCTCTATATTACCGGACACATCTCGAGGTAGTTTATTTTCATATAATTCATCATCTCCACCTTCCTCTTCGTCAGTGAGAGCATCTAAATCGGGTGGCAGCATAACTACATCGTAAGTAACGTCATTTTCATTATCTTGGCTAATAATGTCACATATTGCCTCTTCCAACCCAAATAGTTTTTGCTACGTCGGTTCGCCATTTTATATCTTTCAAAGTATTTTTTAATTAATAACAAGACGCTATTTAAAAAAAAGAAATCAAAAAACCAGGAAAAACTTTTATTCTAAAGCACAATGCCGGAAAGAAAACGTCTTCACTGTACTATTTTATCTTACCTTGAACGCCCAGTGTACTAAACTTAGTACAGCAACACTTAATATTCTATAGCTCAAAAAATTCTATACGAACTAAACCGTTTTATATTGCTTTTATTAGAATGTGATGTTATCCAGTAAATAAACAGCTTTTCAACGTTCTTCAAAGTTAACTGATGTAATAAACTGATGTAAAATAACCATTCACAATCCCAGAAGAAATAAATCGCTAGCCAAAATGGGGATTCCTCTCATTGATATTTTTGAACTATGATTTACAACAGTTACGTGGATGTTGCATGTACTCTTATTGACTGGTAGCAAGCGTTTCCAGAATAAAAAACTACATTTTGTAATTTTTACTTCGACTTTAAGTTGTGTACTATATATAGTATAGCGGGCGGAAATGGGTTAATTAAATTTTTATTTAAAACAGACTCTCTTAATAGAGCACGTTCTACTGTTGATTTAAAAAGTTGACTTTTAAGAACTATTTCCAGCAAGTATCCACATCTTTAAGCAATAACCAAGAACATGATGGATAAATTCGTATTTTTTACACAGAAAGAGAAGATAAAGAAAAGTTTCTTGTTTAACCATTCAATTACTTTAAAAATATCTTTATATTGGAAACTATATTGGCATTGTTTTCAGGGTTATATCTGTTAAAGGAAACCACAATACATTGGCAGCATACGCATGAAAGCAGTGGTTATGTTTAAATCACTTTTGAAACTGAAAACCTAAGTTATTTAAAAAATTTAATTTTTTTTTTAAGAATCCATAAAAAAAATTTTTTGAAATTTGTTTCTTTGAGGATCACAACAGATGTTTACGAAGAACTTTAGCAAAGTTATGACACAGTTTTAGAAGACTATTTATGAAGTTTGTGTAACAGTATCATGGTTGACAGGATAATTTTTTGGTTTGTCTTTTTATTTTATTTCTTATCAATTATATGTTTTCGTAACACACAAACAAGTTTTTATATTTACCAACTCAAGTAACAGAAACCCTTATGCATTCATTTAAAAGAATGACAGCAAGACTACTACCACAAATCTGTCAAAATTTTAAAACACATGTTCAAATGAAAACAATTACTTTGTGAATGACATAACTTTGATCTTTAGAAATGTTTTTTTCCTAACAACACAGGATTTTTATTATTCATATATAGTTTCTATACATTGTACACACGCTGGTCCAAAAGAAATCATATCCAACTCGCTCTGAATCTGAGCGACATGTGCATCATCTTATTTAGAAATTTTCTTTCAAGTATTCCCAGGGCTGTTGTATACAGGCATAGAGCATGAGTTCCATCGCACGAGAGAGTTTCAGCTACTTATTTGGCTATTGAGGCCATAGTAATTCATCGCGGGGACAGGCTGACATTTTCGCTGGTAATGCCAGAGCTAAAGTAAAAAAAATTCCTTGAAAATATCGAAGATACGTTTTCTACCAAATGTTCAATACATCGTTTTGATCCGTATTCGCTGCCAGACTGATCTTGACTGACTTCCGTTCTATGACACTATAGGCAGTGATAACATCTTGCTTGGTAGGCTCGATAACATCGATATTGTCTGCCCAAACAAGTACACTGCAAACTTTCGTAAAAAATAGTTCCATTGCGATGAAGTTCCATCTTTTGCGCAACATTCTGCATGTAGACGTTAAAGAGATCGCACAATAAGATGTCGTTTGTGAAACCTAGCACGGTTATGAATATTGCGTGAAGTCATTTCCTTTCTCGAAGAAGCTGTACGCGGTGCTCATTATGATACTCAGACATTGAGCTAAAATCGTGATTCCTTATCAAGTAATCGCATGCTGTTTACTTAATCGGTCATTGAACATTGAAGTTTCATGCACTTTGCAAGCATTATTTGGATACGGTACAACACATTTTCTAATAAGGTAATTGAAGTCGTCATCGTCTGGTAAAGTGTTATAACCAAGTTAGAGTTATCATCATTACTGGACAATGCTCTGGGCTTGTAACCTTCGGTCAGACGTTTTAATTGTTTTGTAAAACTTTTGATAAGCGTTACTATTCCTTTGCAATTTTATTTTCAGACTCACTACAATGCAGTAGGGAAAATGGGTTTGCTTATCAGACAAGAGCTCGTGGTTAAGCCAGTCATCTTGAACAAAACGAAATTTGAAAAATATTTCTTTCCGCGACTCAACAGTGTTCTAACAAAAACTCTAAGAATAAATAAAATTACTATAGAAAGTTTCCCAAATCTGTCGTTCAGTGTTAACATTAAATTGGAGGTCCGACCACTTATGGACAAAATTAACACGCTCAATATAATTGGTGTGATAAAGGGTTGCATTGATGAATTAAGTGAGTTATAGCATAGGAATCAGAGAACTGCATGATTGTGAATCAAATGGCATAGTTTTGTATTTTCTAAAATGAATACTGAGCTAGCAATTGACAGTAAAAAAATTAAATATTCTAATACATGATTCATATTATCGAGCCTGTTGTCAAATTGCTTGTCACTGCTTGCTACTTCTGTTTATTTATATGATTCTCAGAAGCAACGAATCAGTATGAGTGTTTTGAATACTTTTTAAAAAACTCTTTTAACAAATATTGTTTTATGTAAAATTTTCAAGTGAGCCGAGGAGTTTTATTTTATAATTTACAGCAATATTAATATTATTAATTAATGCAAAATATATTTGAATTTTTATTTTCTTATTTACATTTCGGAAAAAAGAAGAAGTTACATATGTCAGTAAGGTATTTACAGTTTGAAGACCAATGCGGTTACGCTTTTCGGTTATTATGTTATAAGCGGCGGAAAATACGCGTTCGGAAGCTGCATTTCTTGCGGGAATACTAAAAATTTTTTGGCAAGTTTGTGTAAACGAGGGTATTCCGAAGTGTGGTTTTGCGACCATTTCAATATCAATATTCATTTCTAAATGACTGTAACGATTTACTTCACCGGATATACTTTCCGTAGCGGATAGGTTTGTTTGAATAAATTTGAGAAAAATAGTTGGAAATCTAGTGGTGGTTCATCAAATGTTGAATAATGAATTGGACTTGAAGAAGACGATACAGACTTCCTAATTTCGGAAATACAAAACGCTTTTACTTCTTTCAAATTAATATCATCTAGGCAAGAATTGGTTGGTGGACACAGGAAACAAGTCGTGAAGTGAATAATACTTAAATTAGCAACGTACTTATTTTTAATTTCTTTCTTTTTACATGGCAAACTCCATTTTGAACATTTCTTAATAATTCTGAATTCATTGTATTGAATTTTCTAAAAAGACTTTCAAATTGTTTTTTAATGTCAACTCAAAATTTCATATGAGTTGTGAGTTATTTGATTTCTATACAAAACAATCAAACAACAGTAAGAATTTTTTATTTATTTATACTAACAGTACTTAAAAAACAAAAGTGAGTATATTACATTCAGTTGTTAGAGAATCAACACTGCAAGCAATATCATTAAAACATATTGATGTTAAACAACATAACAAAAGCAACTTACATGTGAGTGGACAGTTAAAGTGAATCAACTCATGCAGTTCTCTGATAGGAATGTGGATACTCTGTTCCAAGTTGTAGCTAATCGTTCAGAAGAGTGAAGCCTATTACAAAGTGGTAAAGTTTCTTGTTAATTGAAAATCCGCATACGATTCCTCAAGGCATCTGTAGAAAATGTTGCATGTCAATACCATTTATTCATCATATACTTTGAAGTGCAAATATTTTCCGTTTATGTGAACAATATGGTTTACCAATATCCGGTTTAAACAATCATAAGTAAGGATAGGTGGTTGCTTTCACTTATTTTATTCACTTCCATGGAACAATTTTTGTATAGTTTCTCATTTCTCTGGGGTTTTCTATCTGCCATCAATAAAGGTCTTTTCAAGTCCTCCGAGTTTGAAATGAGAAGGAGTAATGCTAAATATTAAAAATACAATAACATACATTCATAATTGGCCATTACAACCCTTCAGTCAGGATTACTTCACACACCACTCATGTTGTGTGTGTTAATTTTATACATGAGTGGCAGGACCTACAGTTTAAAGTCGACTCCGAACGACAGATTTTTGAGAAATTTTTAATGGCAATTTTATTTACTCTCAGAGTTTTTGCCATAAATCTTCCAATAATTTTAGCCAATAATTTGTATATTTTGATCGTCAGCGGTCAATTTTATTTTAATTTAGTTTTCAAAATGTAAAGCAAACAAGTTGATACTGGATTTTTGTTTAAAGCTTCTTAATATTCAGATTTAATGTGGAAAAGGGCTGATTTTAAATAAAATTTTCAATTGCAATTACATGACAAGTTTGAAATTTTTTTTTTCTAAAATTTTATAATAAATCACATGCGATATTTTATGTATTGTGAATTACACATTGTCACACATTTCTAATGAATTACTTTTAGATAAACCACATAAAAATTAATTAGAAATATTTTTTTTAATTAAATTTTAGAACATTTGTGTACATCTATAATTCATTACAGTTTACGGTTGTTATTTTAATTGAAACTGTGAAATACAAAATAAATATTTTTAATAATACTACCAACACTTATGCAAAAGTATAAAATAAATCAAATCATAAACACAATTCACCCTGAACTAAAAACAATGAAAAGGAAAAAGTGTTTCATTTTAATTAATTTTCACGTGTTTTTCTAATAATGAAAATAAGAGCAACTAACATGTGTATTATAAAAAACGAACAAATATAACAACAAAAATAATGAATATATTTTTCCTTACTACCACCACCGCCATTTGATTTAAACTTTCTTATACAGTTGCATGCAACTAATTAACGACACGATACTAATACGTGAGCTTGAAACAAATGATACCAGAGATTTTATGATATTCTTACGTTTTTAGGTTTTCTAGAACGTTTGTTAATAGTAGATTCGAATGATTTCAATTAAAATAAAAGAAATCCTTTACATTGTTACGAAAATAGAAATGGTGTTATTAAAATGATAAACAAAAGCTACAAAAACAAAACAATGGACTTCTTTACATGATCAACGAATAAACAAAAAATATAGCAACAACATCTGTATAAAAAAAGGGGATAAACAAGTAAACAAGCAACAACAACTCTGCAAGGACAAATCTAAACAAAATACACAAAAAAACATGTTTACATTTATAGAGATTTTGCGAAGGTAGGCATTCTCCTTCAGAAGCATTCATCAGACTGTTTACCCAGCGATATAAAAGGCAAGACACAGCAGGCAACGGGATCAGAAAGAATTCAGTCAGTCTTGTGTGAAGACACTTTGCGTGTGAAGATAATAATTGTGGTTTGAAGAACTCCGTATTAAAGATCTAACGAACAATTGTTATTGTGTACGCGGAAAAGTGTAAAAGAAGAATAACAATTGAAGCAAATTGTTGTTGTCGTGAAAGGTGGCACACGGAATTGTGCGAATATTAAAGAATTGATTAAAAACTAAACACAAATTTATTTTTATTTTATTTCCAATCTACGAACTCATATTTTTAACGTTTTTAAAAGGGTAAAAACGCAACAATATATTTAAATAACAATATGCTTCGTCTTGATAATTCTATTACATATATGCATGTGTACATAACTGGTCACTACAACTCTTCATACACCACTAATGTTGTGTGTGTTAATTTTATACATGAGTACTACGGGAACTACGAAACTTTTTCATGACAATTTTATTTACCCAGAGTTTATGCCAGAAATTTGCTGTTGGAGATGTCTGAGCTGGGGTTTGTAATTCTATTAAAAAAACTTTATTTACAAGATATATGTCTTAGAAAGATCTGCTTTCTCTGGTAGCTTTTTTTTTTATCGAAATACACTTACGAGTATGCGTTGTATGCACATTTATTATGAAGTAATTTACATTTTTCTTTTAAGAAATAAATTTTTTAACACTAGACATTTGAGTGTTAAATGCAGAATGGCACACAACAACTCAATTGAAACTTTAGGTTGAAAACTGAAGGATTTTCGAGGATATCAAAATTTATTTGGTCCTGTTTTAATATTGTTAGCAGTTTTTATCAAAATCAGCAACTGCTGTTGAAATAAATGAGCTTTCAAATACGATAGAACTTTAATAGATTCATTATAAATACATACATAGCATATATAATTGTTCATTACAACCTTCAGTCAGAATTACGATCTAGCTTCTCACACCACTTATGTTATGTGTGTTAATTTTATATATGAGTGGCGGGACTTACAGTTTAAAATCGACTTCGAACGCAAATTTTTTATGTTATTTTATTTTACCTCAGAGTTTATGTCAGAAATCTGTCGTGGCCGCACGTCTAATAAGCTAACACACTACCTACTAGACTACGGCGAATATTATAAATGTTAACCATAAATTTCTGGTTGCCGAAAAATATTTCATTTGCAAGTTAGATTTTGCAATGTTGTTTGACAGCTTTTGCATCATTTTGGCAACTCAACTGAAGTTCGGTTGCTATACCTAATCGACGCATAACAATTATATCGCCAATATCAATTACAAACAGATTCATAAACTGAAACATTTTCAATATAAATTCTTGGATACACTTAAGAATCATGAATAAGTAGTTCAATGACAATCTGAATATTTGTTTTTCTTGATTTGCCTTTATTGCCCTCAGCAGAAATTTAAATGATCATGTATTTTCACACTGTGAATGTGTAGAATCCGCAGTAGTCTAGTAGGTAGTGTGTTGCTACAAACTCTAGGTCAGACATCTCCAACAAATTGAAATTTGGAAAAAATTTCTCCGGTGATTTCCTTTCCTTTTTGGTAAAAACTAAAGAGTAAATAAAATTGCCATGAAGAGTTTTCCAAAAAATCTGTCGTTCGGAGTCAGCTTTAAACTGAAATTAACACACACAACACATTAGTGGTATGTGAAGCTAGGTCGTTATCCTGACTGGAGGGTTGTAATGACCAATTTAGTAAGTAAGTTAGTAGTGTATGTTGCTTTTGCTTGCGTTGGCAAATCGTGTTCTTTGTCCATTTTAGTAGAAACATATGCATTAAATATATCGATAACCAACAAATATTTCTCAGTTATTTTGCCAGTAAAATTCCAAATCATTCAAAATGATTTCATTTTTAACAGAAATACGCAAAACGCATATTATTGTATTGACCAGTAGAACCGATTGGGTTACTCTGGTAGTAGTATATTGTATTGGTAGATAAAAATTTATTAAATAGCTCCGATATTATTTTATTATTATCAATAACACAAGGGTACCTTCGTATATTGCGGATACATAAAATTTAATGTTGAATACGTGGCAAGAGGGAAGACTAAAAAATGATTCCCTTTGCTAATGGTAAGAGACTGAGGGAAAAGTTCATGTTTATTGTGGTTTTGTTCTTATCTTTATTTCATACCCACTATAGAACTGTACGCAAAAATATTCACACTGCAAATATATTTATATTGTATATCGTATGTCATAGTGTTCATACAGAATGCGATGTTTATGAAATTCTTTATATGACACAGAAATGTGTGCCAAGATATAAACTGTAGGCAAACCAAGTAAATTGCATTAAGGGAAACATTTCACACGCTTGTCAGTTTAATTTCCAAATTTTTGTCTCATTTTCTTCAACTGCAAAGCATATTAATAAAATGCTTATGGAAACAACTCTTCAAGCAGAGGCAACCAAAAACTGCTTACAAACGTAACAGACATGCTCACGTCACTATCACTTTGAAATATTATTTTAGTTCTGGTGGCAGGGTAAATGTGGTAAGTGTTAGTGTGTTAGTGCATATGCTTTGTTTTTTTATATTTTTTATATGTATGTTTTGAAAGTAGCTCTTAGGGCCATTATTACTAAAGGGAGGAGCGTTAAGCTGAAGGGATAATCATTTTACTGGTAACTTTTAAAGTTCAGTTTATGTCTGAACTTGCCATATTATATGTAATTTTCAATATGGCAACTTGAAATATAAACAAAATTAGTAAATACAATAAAAAAAGAAGCCCGTCGTTGCCACTGCGTTTAAAAAAAACTGGTTTAATTGATCAATGTCGATAACACTGCAAATCTTTAGCTTAGAAGTTTCTAGTGAATACTCAAAAGTCGAATGTTCTATTCAGCACATTCTAACGAATCATCTAAAAGAGTATAAAGTGACTAAAGTCTTCCCAGAATAGCAGCATGTTCATAGTCCAGGTTGGGCCACGTTTTGACTACACTGCCACCATCTAATGCCCGCTGCTCTAAAATGAGGTCAGAGGGGAGCTAATTAAGTATAGAAAATAATGCCTTGGTTAAAGTGAAACAGAGTGCACTGGTGATCAGAACTTATGTATGTCTGCCTGTCTACCAGTCACCTGTAGTATTGCTATTTGCACACCGTAGACCAGACATGTACACCATAAAGCAAAGTTGGCTTTTACACAATCCGATAGAGCCAGTATTTGATGGTTAGTGTGAGACTACAGATCTTGCCTACTGTCCTTTTGCAGAGATCAAGCGCTATTGTTGCTTTCATATCCGTATCAATTCAATGTCTAATGTGAACATGCTTTTAAATTTTAACTAAAACCATTTGAGTGTATTGAAGTCGATGTAATCTAGAAAGTAGTGTATTGACTTATTAAACGTAAGGCCACGGTTCTATCACCAGGTCAGACAACAAAACGAAAATATGAAAAAAATATTTCTTCGTCAACCATCTTTCAGAAGATTTCTGGGAAAAACTCTGAGAGTAAATAAAAAGTTGCCATGAAAATCTGTCATTCGGAGTCAGTCTACTTTAAACTAAAATTAACACACACAACACAAGTGGGGTGAGAATCTAGGTCGTAACCCTGACTGAAAGGTTTCAATTACCAATTATGTGTGTATTCTACTCATGCACACAAATTTAACTTTTTTAGTTCTCAAAAATAAAAAAGTGTGGCATGTTTGAGTACGCGCATATGTTGCATCACCAAAAAACTGAATGAGATTAACATTTTGCACATTTTTTGGTATCTAAAAAAACAGCTTTAAGTCAACTTTAAAACGTGGCTAATTACATATTTTTCGTTGTTATTTTTGCTATTCGTACTAGTCATGTTGTGAGAAAAATAAACACTACAACAAAATTTAAAACAGGTTTTTTTCGCATCACAACTCATGCAAGCAAAAACAATATTACCCAAATCACTAGTTGTTAGCGTGATTATAGCCAACCATTAAAACAGTGAAATTGTACCAAAAAAAAATAAAAATTGCTGCCACTACATAACAGCAACAATTAAAACAAGGTTTACCACAATTACGAAAGTTACAACAACTAGGACAAAATAGCAAACATTTCATAAATAAAAAGAAAAAGTATGCCAATGGTAGGTAGCTATTGTGCTAGTTACTAGAGCGTTCGAATTCTGTCAGAGGCTTTGGCCCGTTACGCTGCACCGCACAATATGGTCTTAAGTTCTTGACACGTAATTATGACTTACTTAGCACACGATATCGTGATGCAATTGACAGACAATTTGATTGAGCAATTAAACTTATCTTTCACGCCACTCCAAGACCATAGGTCTAGATCTCAATGGGTTATTCTTTAGTGAGGTACTGTGAAATTCTTTACGTGCGAGATACCAACCGAAATGCTGGAAATACATATACACATACATAATTGATCATAACAAAAGTTTCGCAAGATTACGACCTAGTTTTTCACACCACTTGCGTTGTGTGGGTTAATATTATACATGAGTTATGTTTACATAATTAAAACAGTGTTGCACTGTTTCAAGTAATAAAGGCCATAAACATTGTATTATCGAAATCTTAACAACATTTGTTTCTTTCATTTAGCATCATCAGTCACATCATGTTCTACTGTAAAACATTCTTTAAAACCAAAGAATTTTGTCGTTTCATAATTTAAGCAATGCATATAAACATTTCACGATGATTGTTAGCAACATAATAATCAATACTCTGTCGGACAATTATAGACCTACAGTTTAAAGTTGACGTCGAACGACAGACTTTTGTGATGTTTGCTAGAAATCTGCTGAAAGGAAGTCACCGAAGAAATATTTTTTCATGTTTCGTTTTGTTGGAGATGTGTGCCCATGGGGTTTGAACCGTGGCCTTACGGTGTAATAAGCCAACAAACTATCTACTAGACTACGGCGACTTTTTATTGCAAGATTATAGTCGATCATTATATCTAGACGTCTAGATGCTCTATGATTACGGTGACCATCCGTCCACTATTATAGTGGACAGTCCGCTATTTTAACCTCTGAACAACAGACTTTTGAGATGTTTGCTAGAAATCTGCTGAAAGGAAGTCACCGAAGAAATATTTTTTCATGTTTCGTTTTGTTGGAGATGTGTGCCCATGGGGTTTGAACCGTGGCCTTACGGTGTAATAAGCCAACAAACTATCTACTAGACTACGGCGACTTTTCATTGCAAGATTATAGTCGATCATTATATCTAGACGTCTAGATGCTCTATGATTACGGTGACCATCCGTCCACTATTATAGTGGACAGTCCGCTATTTTAACCTCCTGTCCACTATTTTTTTTGCGTTCGCTATTTGTCCACTATTTTACCACACGTAACTCCTAAAAAGTATTTATTTTCTAAAATGTCCGCTTTTGTCCACTTTTTTCACCAATTTGGTAAAAACGATAGAGTACTTTCTTAAACAAGAAAAACGCCCAACAATATTGTTTAATTCTTTTAATGATCATTTTGCTTTGTCTTGGTTATTACTTAAGTCAAGCTAGTGTCTTCCATAAATATATACTGCGTTTAGAAAGTCAACATATTTCAATGCCTGAAGCGGCTATAATATTAAAAGAATTTAAATCAAAGTTAATAGAACGCCACAATGAAGTATTTTTACGACGTAACGTACAAAATTGTTTAAGGAAAAAGTTAAAAACTTTTACAGAAACTGTATTAGTTACCTGAACCAATGGAATGAATCTTTTAAAGAAATTAAGGGACTTGCTTGGATATTGTTAGATGCAATTCCATCTTGGTCTTCAGTTCAGAAGTCGTTAATAAAGGTAACAGAAATAAGAAATGATTTAAATATAAATAATAACGAAATTTTTGATGAATTCACTTATGGAAAAAATTATTCAAATGCTGAACAAATAGAAATATGGTAACAATCAGCATTAAATTCCGATAAAAAGTGAGTTGAAAAATTAAAATTTTTCGAAACGAAAAATATTCCTTATAAAAACATCCTGAAATTAGTAGATTTTTCATCTGCTTTGCCAGCGTCTAACGTACCATCAGAAAGAGTTTTTTCAATATCTAACAATATTTAGTCTTCCGAAAAATTCTAAATGGGACTAGAAACTTTAGAATCGCTTTTGACCTTAAAATCTAATTTTGAAATGGACTGTTCGGAATTTAAAACATTTTCATCAAACAGGACCAATACTTTAAAAAAATACATTCTGTAGAGAAATATCACAAGTAAATGTATACACATAAGTATATCCATATGTATGTATGTATATGTATAAATTTAAGTTTGTGTATATTATTTGAACCTATTTATGTCTGTATTTTAAAAATCTTTATATAAAATGTTAGTTATAAGAAATGAATTACTTTTTATTTTTCAATTTTATATATTTGTTCACTTTTTTCTCATGGAAATAATGGTCACCGTATCTATGATGTTTCTAGATGTTTCTATTCATTTCTATCTTGTATCTTGGACTAATGAGGTGGGCTTAGTCTTTAAATTTACAGACGTACATGCATACATATGTACATCAGACAATCGAATGACAAACATCAGTCGCACTGTAAATACCAGCAAAGAGCACGAGAAAGGTTTAAACTTTGACGAAACCTAATGTCTGGGGCCTACAAAAACTAGAAAAAAAAATTTTAAAAACTAAGAAAACGTTAATGCCAATAAATCTTTATTTAGACTTTAAAAAATTATAACTATAACGGTCCACTAATATTATTCTGAAGCACATGTAAGTCCTCTTATACGGCAGGTCTTGATAAATGTAACATGAAACAATAAAACATTAAAATATTTAAAATTTTTCAAAATTACACTTAAATTGTCATACATATCTCATTCGCGGACAGTTAAATCCAGTGTTGTCTCATTGTGGGGCATGGAGCGAAAAGAATTAAGAATATAGTCATATTTAGTAAAATTTTTTAATAATTTTATTCAACGGGTAATGCCGTCTTGTCCCAGCGATAATATCAAGTTGGTAGCACAGGACACTCATTTTAACAAACCATAATTTAACATTAACTTCACTGCGGGAGCTAGCGTTTTGTCCCAATGATAAATAATATTGGAGACGGTATATGCCGTCCTGTCCCGTAATTTGGAACTGAAATTGACGGCATATGCCGTCTTGTCCGCGAATGTGATATTAGCTTTTTTGCTTGTACTTCCACAAATTAACGGTATACTTGATATTTAATTGAATTTGCAACATATTACGTATACACATCATATTACTATTATGGTACCGGAATAATTACTCTAAAAGATGTGCAATAAAAAATGTTGGATTTTGTCGTTTATGAAATAGAATTGAATATCACTCATACCACACGCATGTCACATGACATTACGAATATTTCGTATGTATGTACTATTTCAATGTGAATGAATGGAAAAGAATAATTTAATTAAATTCAAATTTTATTAAAAATCGGTCAGGGATATTTAAAGTTTTATGTTATTTTTGAATAACTTTAAGTCCTGGAAGACAAATGAATTGGGTTATAATGGTCGTTGCTTCAAGCAAAACTACATACCAAGTTCCATTAAAGTCCCATCAGTTTGAAAGCCGAAACTTTTAAATCCACTCCAAGAGGAAAAAGTAGCAGTTTAAGGATGGAATATAAAGTGTGTGGAGTAATATAAATTCAGAATTTCATTCAAGTCTCAAGTTGTCAATGCACACAAACAGTAACAAAATGAAATACAAAAGTGCTTACTGATTTGGGATTGCATGATTCATCATCTGCTCCAGATTTTTTTATTTATTATATTACATTATATTATTATATTTATTTATTATTATTATATATTCAATTTAGAATGCAAAAATTGTCGATTAAATACAGGAACATTCCGTAGTTCCTGGCAGAATTCCGTAGTTTTGCTTATAAACATTTATTTATAAGTTTATAAACATACGAGTAAACATTTTTAACAATTATATATATCGGTCTACTCATACTTGTCGTCAATATATGACCACTTCTTTCAATAAATCCACCCGAATGGTGCCTTGAATTTTCACTCTCAATGCTTCAAGAGTTGCTGGTTTGTCAATATAAGCCATTGGCACAATAGCAAACAAGTTAAAAACGACCATGAATCGACCTTTTTGGAGTTATATTTAGGACTTTGCGGTTCAGCATCAATGTTGCCTTTTGTATGTATATTTTTGTTTTTCCTGTTGATGGTTTGAATCGCAAATATTGTGAAAACGAGCAACAATAGCCCTTATGACATGCACACTAGAACGATTATGTTGGTGGCAAAGTGGACATTATGTTTTTTTCTTTGTTTTCTCAAAGTAAATTTCCCTTCAGTCACGCTTACGGCCTAGCTTTTCACACCATTTATGTTGTGTGTTAATTTTTACATGAATGGCGGGGACTGCAGTTTAAAGTCGACTCCGAACGACAGATTTTTGAGCAACTTTATATGGCTAATTTATTTACTCTCAGAGTTTTTGCTAGAAACTGTTGAGGCAATCATATTTGAGATTTGATATTATAATGACAAAACTTTTTTCTTCCCTAGTAGAAACAAGTGTTTATTTTTGTCAATTTTGAACTGGATGTATGGTTTAAAATGGACACTATTAAATTAAGCCTTAAGAGTATTATGGGGAAAAGTCCTACGTATGACCTAAGGTTCAGTCCGAGTTGGCGATGATTTTCACATCCGATCCAACAATGATCCGTATGGGCTCCTCATCAACATGGATGTTGTGCAGCGTATTAAATAAAATGGAAGAGGATTAACCGCTGAGACCGGGTATTTGATGCAGGAATTTGCGGAATCCAGGAAGACCTTTTTTCTGTTTATATTCTCATTTATTATTTATTACAGCTAGTTATATAACTAACAAGTAATTTAATTCGAAACAGTTATATAAACATATGTAATCATTCATCGACATCGATTTTCGGTGACCTACTGGCTAAGGAGTTCAAGGAGCAGAGGTGCTGGAAATGATTTGGTAAGACAAGCCGAAATCCCTTAATCGGGTTGTTGATGGCCAAATAAGTAAGTATTAAGCAAGTATGGCTTAAAATGCTAGGAATAAAATTCTATATTTATTGCTTCTCTCATGATTATATTTTTTTTAAATTTACCGACTCAAGCAAGTTGAAAAACTCCGTTTAATTTCTTTCGGTCCTTGTTTTAGAGAGAAAAAATCTTTGTGTTTATTAGGAAACAATTTTTTTGTTTTCTCATAATTTTTTTCTTCCGACGTTAATAAGTTGTATTTTCCTGTTTTTGTTTTCTTTCCTTTAACTCTTTTCTTTTCAAAGTTTTTTGTTACAATCTCTCATTTGTCAGTTCAGAGAAATGGGAAGGAGGCGAAAACGGATGAAAACGTTGATGAAAAAGGAATTTTTCTTTTTGTTTTTCATTTTAACACAAGAAAAACAGTTTAAAAATGTGAATGAAGAAGTGAAAAACTAGACTGAGTAATGGATGGTAATAATAAAATCAGAAATTGCAAATAATGATGACGACAATATTTTCCAGTTAAATTAGGTTTTTAAGTATCGTAATAATTTAAACTGGAAAAGAGAGTAAAATGTCAAAATAAAGGATCAAAAAAGATAAGTGAAGCGTAGTTTTGTAGATTTATAGTAGAAAGTATTAAAAAAATTTAACTGTCGAATGGAGTTGTATGTAATTTGACAACGGGGGACATATTCTTAAAAAATAAATGCAATTATATTATCAACCAGAGTAATAATAAAGAAAATTTCATTCTAATATATTTTAAATGGATACGTAGTGTCTTTAATTAAGTATTTTCTATCTTTAGATTTAAATAAAATAAAGTGTGTGTAAGATATCATTGACATTTATTATTCGTTTGGAAGATTTAATGATGCTACATATGTCCAATTTCCGGTATTGCTTCTCCGGATGGAGCTCCGGACGGTATCATAGAGCTAGAGTGCTTGTCAATGTTATTCTCTAAGAAATATGGACCAATGACGCATTTAGCCTTAAATCCAAACCGAATATTGACTTTTTCATTCAGAAATGGGCCTCATCACTAAAAATAAGGCCTCACGTCCATGAGCGATGATCACGATGACTCTCAAATCATAAACAGTTTGATTGTAGCGCCATTGAACCCAATGTCTTTGGTGTCCAAATCATTCAATTCAGCCTAAAAGAAGTTGGTAATAATCATATGGTGTTCACCGTTAACAGCAATGACCTGGCCAACATCGTTCTCTAAGAAATAAGGATACTCACATCAAACAGAGACTTTTTCATGATACACTGGATGCTTTTAGATCTCGGACCTTAATTGGATTGTGATCGTCCAAAAATAGACAGTTTTGTCGATCCATTCATCCAGAAATAGGTTCCATTGCTGAGAATGATTTTTGATGAAAATTAGACTGCTCCTGAGCCTGCTCAGTGAATCCACATCATTGCATATGGTCGTTTTCCTTCTGTTTCGGGGTCAGTCCAATTCTGTATAGATGCAGGACCAAATCACGAAATTTCGCCAAGTAGTGGTCTGCGAAAGGCCGTGGTCTTGTGATCGACCCGAATCGTGTGCATCGGATTCTACTGTACACTCTCAGGAACAACGGCGATGTTTTCGGCAGATCTTGTGATTCCATTCGATGCACTGGTGTTGGTTGATCGTTTTTTGAACCTGTGGACACGAATATATCCACTAAATTGTGAATAGGACCCCAGGTAGGACGATTACGACGATCGCACGTAGTACGTTGCATGAGGAGAACAACGATTTTAATAAAACAATTCTATTATTTTCTCATGTTGTGTTGTGTGCAATGTTGTGTTGGGTGCAGTATCCGTCTAAAGTGATTTTGCAAAACAAAGTGAATAAATGACAACTAATTTAATAGATGTAGCTTCAACAAGTTGAGCGTTAACAACAGTCAAAGTTCGGTAGTTCTGTTTTGGTAGGACCCCTTGTAGAAATGCCATTGTAACAGTTGACTACTGTGAAGGTGCAGTCAAAAGTTGCGTTAGAGAAAAACTGAATGTGGAATAATTTATTTATACATGACACATCCAATCTAATACAATAATATCTTGTTAAATATTTCATGAGCTAAGCATGTTAATTTCTGTATGTCTACGAGTAAAGGTACTGAAAAGTGGTATATGAAAGAGACAGAAACATTCGTATGTTGCTGGAATAGAAAAGCACTAGTAAGTATACTTCATATACAAATTAAAACCTTATATGTAAATGTAAACCATGTAAACACTTCACTAACATCGTAACACAAACACAATACATAGACAACAATATTGAGTAAATAATAATTCCTTAGATGAGTAACACCCTCCTATTTTTAAATACAAACAAAGTAAGTTAAGCTCCTACAAGTAAATATGCACACTTTGTAGCCGTTAAAGAACAAAAACAAATATAAATAATATACACATGCATAGGAACTCTTTAAGCCATCACAATTTATATGCGTTACTGTTTCGGTTTTTAATGCCCGTATATATGCATGGCTTTACCTATTCTAATACATTTTTTGGGTAACTTTTACACTGTCATTCGGGTAAGAACAACAGAAGAAGAAGGTATAAAATGGTACACAAGTATTACATATCTACATGTACATGCATTGCACTAGCCTGTGACTATGCATACAGTGGACAGCAAGAGCCTTAGTACTACAATACATTCTGACAACAAAAAAGTCCCCACAGGCTTAATACTCTTGCACAAAGTCCCGATATGACTTCAAGAGAGTATTTAGGAGATCATTTCAAAGAACGGTTACGTAATCGCTAAACATCAAACAAAAGTCAACTGAAAAACTTGCTCATGGTGCCACCAGAAAACACTAAACAAAACTTGTAAATTCAATTCCAAATGGGTTAAATGGAGCGCTTGACCCTAAGGGATATTCTACTAAATACAAGTGATAACATTTTCATAGATTAGGCCTTTGAATTTGAAATTTACTCAGGTTCCTTGGGTGTACCCTGGTACTTGGAGTCATCTGAAACTTTTCCTTATTTTTCTCTTGTTTTGTGCAAAACATTAAAAAATTGTTTGTTTTATAATAAAACAGAAATAAGTTAATAAAATAAATTTAAAAAACTTAATTTTTTATACAAACTGTTGGTTAAAATTCATGAAATTGTTAAAATATATTGGAGTGCTGTAACTTTTGCTGTCCACTGTATGTGTTAAACTTCGAATCTGGAGCTGTTAACTAATGACTGTTAATAAATGACTGAAAGAAAAAACAAAAATTAATAAAAACTATTAGAAAACATACAATTGAAGTGAATATAATTAACAAATGTATCAATGCATGTATAGGGTTAATTTTTAACAGCTTTAGAACTTTAATATCATCAAACCATAGTTGACAGTTAAGAATGTGAGATTTGACAAATTATCACCATCTGTCTACCGTTAGGTAACATTTTGTAGTCACTTTAGTGTGGCGGGTATGTGTTGGTTTATTAGACGTGAGGCCACGGTTGAAACACCAGGTCAGACATTTCCAACAAAATGAAATACGAAAACATATTTCTTCGACGACTTCCTCTCAGCAGATTTCTGGCAAAAAATTTGAGAAAAAATAAAATTAACATGAAAAAAGTTTTTCAAAAATCTGTCTTTCGGAGTCGCAGTTAAACTGCAGATACAGCCACTCATGTATAAAATTAACGCACACAACATAAGCGGTGTGAGAAGCTAGGCCGTGATCCTGACTAATGCCTTTTAATGACGAATTTGGTATATGTATGTTTGTATATCACCCTACAACATATTGCTTAGGATACACTGGCTTTCTTTTCAATGCCCCACATCTTTTCTAGTTGTTTACCGTTTTTTCAATTGTTTTTAACACGAAAGGTGTGAGTGTAATTAATCTAAAATACCCTGTATTTTTCAATAGTAACCGAAAACAAAATGATGTATCGTTACGATTTACTTGATAACTAAGTTAAGCTGCCATTCTCTTTTATGTGAAAAGTTTCGTAGCCCTTGAAATCAAAAATGATAAAAAAAAACTCAATTTTTTTAAAGAAAAGAAAGTTACTTGTCCTTTCCCACATCATTGTTTACTTATGAGAACTTTACACAGAACTCGAATAACAAAGCCACATACCCTTACAACAGTAATGGGTAGAGAAAAAGCATCTACAGTTGATAACGAGAAAGAAACACAAACTAAAAAAGATGTGAGAATAACTTAATCCTGAATTTGTTTGCGACATTTATGTTGCAACACTGTCTTAAAATCTTAATTTTGATAAAAGCAGTTTTATTTCTCTTTTTTTCTCACTTCTAATGGTTTAACAATTGAATTCGTGCTTATTTGCAACAACACTAACAACCACTGCATTTGATACTTTTTTGGAATGTACGGTATGATTAACGTTATACGAAAACGTGAAAGGCATAAGATTTCATACGAGTATGATTACTAACGATATGGTATATGTTCGATATATGGCGACCCTTACTGTGTATCGTTTTCAAGCTTTTTTTGTATCATCAAAATATAGTTCCGACACTGGCCGTTCTCTCTATTGATGTGTAATTATCCGACAGGATGTTCAATGTATTAATCAGAACATTCCTTTTCCAAACGGAGCCATGCCATCATCAATTGTTACTAGTGGTCAACCGAGTACCCCAGTTGTGCGCCTTTGGGTTAAACAAACTGTAATTATACACTCAACTATATTGCAATAATTTTTATTACAATATTTCTTTGGTTGAATATAAATTAGCCCGCATTTTAATTTGGAAAACCTTTAACGACCATAGGGAGACATATGCGCCAAAGCAAAACTACGGATGTACCCTCGTTTTTGGTAATTTGAATTTAAAATATTGCTACGAAAATGGAAACGGTGTAACATCGTTTAACATTAAAATGATAAACAAAAGCTACAAAAACAAAAACCATGAGTATGAAAGAAAAGAAAAGGATAGACAATTAAGCGAGAACGCAACAACAAAGAATGTAAATAAAATATACAAGAGGACGAAGGCCTTTGCAGCTAGTTCCTTAATTTATTATTAAATGTAAATTAATTTACTTTTAATAAATTAAAATAAATAAATAAATAATAAATAAAAATATACAAAAACAAACTACGAGAATTCTCGAGAAGGCGAAGCCACGAACATTCGACTTTAAGAACATTCATCAGACTGTTTACGTGGGCATATAAAAAGGCAAGACAAAGCAGGCAACGAGTAGTAAGAATTCAGTCAGTCTTGTGTGAAGACACTTTGCGTGTGAAGAGAACAGTCGTGGTCTGAAGATAATGAGCAAGCAAATTATTGTTGTATACATCAAGTTGGACAAAGTGGCACACAAAAATTGTGCGAACAATAAAGAATTTAATTGAAACTAAACACCAATTTATTTTTATTTTGTTTGAAATCAACGAACTCGTATTTTAAATGTGTTTAAAAAGGTAAAAACGTAACAATATGTTTTCTGGTCATATAATGACTTATTCTAAATATCTCTCTTAACCTTTTCGTCGTGAAAGGGTTAATGTAGGTATGCAGATTTAATATTCTGGCATGACCACCAAATAGATATAAATTTGGGCCAATAATTAATTAGACAAGTGGTTAAATATAATTACGAGAAAAAATGTCCGCATAAATGTATCACATTTTGTTTAGACGTGGCAGTAAATTTTAATAAAGGGGGAAATAATTGGTAAACTTTTTTCCACTTTTGTTTAAAACTTCCTACTTAAATTGTTTGGAATTATTTTTTTAATTTAAATTTATTTTAGTTTATTATTATTATTTTTCTTTATTTATTATTTTTTTTTTCGTTTGTTGAATTGCAAATTAAACTATATTTATTTAATTTTTGGCAATTAATAAATTCTATTCATCGTATTGCCTAACATAAATATTGATTTTTATTCGCTTGTAATAAATATTTCGCTTGAATTTTGGTATTTATTTAATTTAAATTATTTGAGTGTTTATGTAAACAAAATTTATGTGATACAATATTCAATTTAATTTTATTATTCTAATAATATTTACATTTTTCTTAAATTAAAATTGTTTATGTAAATAGTTCAAGTCTTTGTATTTTTTCTTCTCAATGATTAACCCTTGCTTTACCAAACATTTTAAATTACATCGTTTACCAATAACCACCCGGGTGGTAATGCATTTCTAACATATGCTTATAGACGAAGAGTAAGTACTTGTTACAGTCGTTCGGAGTCGAATTTACAATTGTAGGTCCCGCCACACACGCAACGTAACTGGTATGAGAAGCTGTCCTAATCCTGATGGAAAGGTTGTAATGACCAATTATTTATGTATGTATCTATGCGTGTATCTTCAACTAGATGCTCGTTATCAACTGTCAAAATTCGGAAGTCCCTGTTTGAAGGCCCAATGTAATGATTTCGGTGTCTAAATGGCATGGAAAAAAAGACGTCTAGTACAGGTCAAATTTTGTTTATTTGGTCAATTCTTGTGTATTTGGGACTTTGCATTTTGCATATTTGTTAACGAATATGCCAAAAACTTATGTGAATTAAAACAAATTTTATGATTGTGACAGTTTTCTGTTGTCACTTCCAAACTGTCTTTAAAATTCAGTTTTTATAACTTGAGGCCTTTTTCTCCAGTTACCATTGGAGCAATATTTTCTTTGTATACTTTTTTTCTTCCTTGTTAAAAAAAAGTTTCGTAACCCAAATTTAAGTTAGTCCCTGTAAAAGCGATTTAAAGAAAATTTCTTTTTTGCTTTTTAGCTTTCAACAACAGTAGTTTTGATACAAAATTTTTGTTTCTTAACTCTTTGTTGTTGTTAAAACACACAAAAAGTATTACTTTTGACTGTTACAAGGTTTTTGTTTTTGTTGCTGTTATATTTAATACAAGCAAAAAAAGCTGAGATGTTGAAAACAGTGATGTAAAGTTTTAATTTAATATTGAATTCTGCTGTTGTTTTTACTGTTACAAAAACAATATGTTGCATATCAAAGTTGTGTTGCAAAAAAAAAAAAACAGCATAAAAATTTGCATAAAATTATGATAATTTTGTTTATAAAAGAAAATAAAATTTATTTTTAGTTTTTGTTTTACTTTTTCTTTTTTCCTTTTAAACAAGAAAACTTTTAGAAAGGATTTTGGCCAGATACAGTATGCAACTCACGAAAATTTAACACCATTGGGAGACATATATTTACATTAAATTATGGATTATAAACTTACATGTTATATGATCACGGCACCCTTTAAGAAAGATATATCTAGCTATGTTGTTATATGCTAAGTTAAGTTTACGATTGTCACCATAATCGCAGTTTGCGAAGATTTCACGCCCATATTAAAGTACCGGAATTAAATACGTTTTAGCAAGTTACATACGAATGGAAGAGGGAGTTGAATCTATGACAGCCCACAAATTTCGAAGCATGCTATAAATTCTGGCAACAACGACACTTATATGGCTAGACCAAGATATTTTGTCATTAAAGAGAATACCCGGATTACGTGAGACTTGACAAAGTAAATTTTATTTTCCTTGATACTCAATACTACTTTTTGCGTATGTCTGTCACACTACTTTTTGCGTTTGTCTGTCGCATTACTGTTTGCGTATGTCTGTCACACTACTTTTTGCGTTTGTCTGTCACACTACTTTTCGCGTTTGTCTGTCACACTACTTCTTGCGTTTGTCTGTCACACTACTTTCTGCGTTTGTCTATCACACTAATTTTTGCGTTTGTCTCTCACACTACTTTTTGCATTTGTCTGTCACACTACTTTTTGAATTTGTCTGTCACACTACTTTCTGCGTTTGTCTATCACACTAATTTTTGCGTTTATCTCTCACACTACTTTTTGCGTTTGTCTGTCACACTACTTTCTGCGTTTGTCTATCACACTACTTTTTGCGTTTGTCTATCACACCACTTTTTGCGTTTGTCTGTCACGCAACTTTTTGCGTTTGTCTGTCACACTACTTTTTGCGTGTTTCTATCACACTACTTTTTGTGTTTGTCTGTCACACCACTTTTTGCGCAGACTCTTTTCTAGGAAATCAGTGCCCATTTTGGAACATATAAGAAATAGTACACCATTCAGACTATATGCAAATTATAGTCCAGTGGGTCCTCTTTCCAATCGTGGTAGTGGGATAGCTGTGCTAATTTTAAGAGTTGAGATTTTCAATTTTGAAAAAATCGATTTTTGGCCAAAAATATTTAAAAATTCTCTAGAAGATCAGTGGCCATTTTGGAACATATGTATAAGAAATAGTACACCATACAGACTATATACAAATGGTAGTCCAGAGGGTGCTCTTCCCAACCGTGGAAGTGGGATAGCTGTACTAATTTTGCGAGTTGAGATTTTCAATTTTGAAAAAATCGATTTTTGGCCAAAAATGTTTGAAAATTCTCTAGAAGATCAGTGACCATTTTGGAACATATAAGAAATAGTAAACCATATAGACTATATACAAGTGGTAGTCCAGAGGGTGCTCTTTCTAACCGTGGTAGTGGGATAGCTGGAATAGTTTCGTGCTCCATCCCCAGCATTTATATTTTATGTCAATAGTCTGCAATAATTGCAAAGTAGTAGAATAATCCACTATTGCCACTGTTAAACAGATAACAGTGGTATGTTAATAAAGACATGTGGCCCTGCTAAAAGTGTGGGTTTACGTCTTTGGTTTTTAAATTCGAATTTATCTTCACACACATATTCTATTACTAACATGTCTTTAACTGTATACGAATCGGGGACTTTTGGGTATCCATTAAACTATGTATTTATGACACTTTGTATCCGATTTGAAAATTATAGAAAATACATCATAACAAAAAATATTAATACCAGTTTTTCTAATATCTGGACAATTTAGTGCCTTTTTTACAATTTAGAACCAAAATTTGTTATTCACGCTGCACTTTACATATTGTAGTAACTGATTACAGTTGCATTGTGCAGTTTAACGACGAATTTTTTTATTTATGAACTAAAATTCAAGCATCTCAGTCCCTCAAAACACAAAAACTCTTCAATGCATACTCACATAACTCACGTGCATAAACAAGCACAATCATGCCATAATGTGTGGCATGCAAATTTCAAGCAATCCCTTTATGCTGCTTTCTAATGTTCATACGTGACTTTCGTTTAATGTTTTGCTGCATTTTGTTTTATTTTACTTTTTAGTCTATTAAAAAAGACACCTGAATGTGAAAGTGTCAATTACATTAATCAAAGCGTTATTTATTGCGTATATGTAACACAAACAACAGCAAAAATACAACAAGAGATATGATTAAGCATCTGCGCGTGTCATGTGCACCTTTTCTATGGTATGTAACGAAAAAACAAACGTACGTTACTGCAAGTTCAAATACTAAATGTCATTTAAAATTTACACTACATTTGCTGATGAACTAAATAGTGTTTAAGAAAATATAAAAAATCTGTAGAAGTTATGTGAAGGGACCTCTAATCAATGATAGGCAGCATACTGTGAAGGTCGAGATAGCGTAATGAATCTATTGTTCTCCCTGGATTAAGATTCAGTTAGGTCAACTTTGCTGTCATACAGAAGCTTTTCTGTCAGGATGTTTTTTCTAAGTTCAGGCATGTAAATTAGGAGACGATGCTCAGATCACATAGACGGTTAACTAGATTGGTATACGTCTCGAAGCACAGAAACGATGAAGAACTTCAAAAAACTTGTCTTTTATGAAGAAGTAAGTAATGACAGTTGACACGATATTCGCAGGGCACATTACGGTGGCCTGCCTGTCGAGTAAAAAAACACTCAGGGAGTATTATATTACTGATCAGTCATTTAATTTCAGCAGATTTCTGGTAAAATAAAATTGCCCTGAAAAGTTTCTCAAAAAAATCTGTCGTTCGAAGTCGACTTTAAACTGTAGCGCCCGCCACTCATGTAAAAAATTAACACACATAACAAAAGTGGTGTGAGAAGATAGATCGCAACACTGACTGAAAGGTTGTAGTGACCAATTTTGTATGTATGTATGGATAGCTTAAAAAAATGCCGTCATTTTCAGCGATGAGGCCCATTTCTGGATGAATGGGGACGTGAACAAAGTTGTCGAATTTAGGATGATAGTAACCCAAAAGAGATCTAAGAGCGTCGAATGTGTGAATTTTAGGTTGGAAGCGTATTTTACAAATTTTCTTAAGAACTCTGTTACCGACGAGCTTTATAGGTTGATGATTACAAACTTATTTTGGCCTAACTTGGATACTATGGTTACCAGCAACATGTGATTTCAACAGGATAGCACCACAAGCTACACGGCTTAAACCACATTGCATATTGTGCACGAGCGATTTGAGGGCATGGTCATCGCATGTGGAGGTAATGGGCATTGGACTACGAGAGCAGATTTCACTTTTTCATAAGAGGTTTTCTTTTCGAACAAATTCAGTTTGATTTATACGCTAGAGTGGTGGAAAGTTAAACATTTCGGATGAGGCCAACGAATTAAGTTTAAACAAATTAAATTTACTTTTAGTAAAAGGTCACAATTATAGGAAAAGGTCACTTTTTGACAGAAAAAGGAATTAAATTCTTGGAAAAAATTATAACTTGAAGCAAACTACACGGAATTTGAGTACAAAAGAAAAAAGTAAAAAAAAATTCTATTTCTACACTCTACACTAGCATTGTTGCTGAGGAATTATATGTATGTGTGCCAATATTTGTGAAATATTTAGAAGTTTACATTAAGAATTATTTACAGACATCGATCCAATCGGAGTGACCATTTTAGATGACGTAAAGCTTTTTTTTACTTTTTCCAGTATGTTGGGAACGTCGCAATAATTGCAATAAGAAAATAAAAACGTAAACAAAACATGACAACACGCATTATAATTGGTCATTACAACCCTTCAGTCAATCTAGCTTTTCACATCACTTATGTGGTGTGCATTAATTTTAACCATGTGTGGCTGAACCTCCTATTTATCTTCAACTCCGAAAGATAATTTTATTTACTTTCAGGGTTTTTTGCCAGAAATCTACTGAGAGGAAGTCGCCGAAGCAATATATTTCGTTTTGTTGGAGATATGTTTGACCTGGAGTTTGAACATGGCCTCACATCGAATAAGCGAACTCACTACCTACTAGACTATGGTGATTACCGACTACATCAACACATATTAGTCCATCAGAAAACTTACCGGCTTACACAAATAAAACTGTTATTAAAATCAAATGACTTGTTACAATTACAAATCCTAAGGCCTCCTAATCGTATAGAAATTTTATGCATCCAACAATCATGCCCAGTTAGAACACAATACACTTTTGCCTAATAAATAAATTGCGTTGTAGGATATTTTATATTCGATTCTAACTGAGAGAAGTTTTTTTTTTCTTGTGTCTTCATATTTCCATTTCTCTGGGTTATTTTTTTAATAATTTCCAGAATAAAAATTGAAAAGGGACAAAAAAGAAAAAATTGCCAACAGCAGTTGATAGTTATATAAAGGATTTTTATCCTTTATTCGGAAGTCGAGTACATTGTCATAAAACAATTAAATAAAAATTAGGAAGAAGAGCAAAAATGAAACAAAAAAAGAAACCTGAGTTTGAAGGCAACGAATGAAGAGTGTATTTGCTATGTACACAAAAATGTGTATGACAGGAGCCAATGTCGAATTAGGATAATAGAGGAAATAGACAGGCATTGCCAAATTAAATTTTTTTATAATATAAATAAATTAAAATACTAAACTTTAGAACAGATTATGGCCGGAATTGCTTGTAGTTTACTGAAGACTGAAGCAAGTTAGGTTAGGTTAGCGGTTAGCTTGCCGTTCCCAAATAAGCTCACTTGGTGGCCCATATTGCCATTGTGTTACTCAGTGTAAGGTAAGCTCCTTGTCCTAATCCGTTAGTGGTGGGTTTGAACCACCGCCAGCTCCGGATGAAAACGTCTCCGTTTGCCACCATGCCCAGATCTTCAAACGTTCTGTCATCCAAATATGGATGACATCTGTTCTGTTGCTCACATAAAAGTTATTGTACCGTCTTCGTTTCTTCTACATCCTGGCAGCTTCTGCAGTAATTATATTGCGGCAGACCCAGCGAAGTCGAAAATAGCGCAATGTTATCTTATAGAGCTCAAGTAGTTCCCTGGTTTCCAGCTATTCAATATTGGGCACAACACTTTTAAAATTTTGCAAACAGGTGTTTTGAACTACTTACGGTTTGTTGAATTCAATGCTGCTTTTTCCAATTTGGTATTCTTTTAGGTATTCCCCTCGTCAGATATCTCTGATCCCTTCCGCTCTAGTTTGTCTGCCTTTTTATATCCATCTTTGTCACAGTGGAGGCGGGTATTGCGTCGACGTATATGGTGTTGAGAGTCCCTATAAATTCTCGCCCTTTGATTTGTCGAGATGGCATCCCAGTATTTTGATTGCTGCTTGACTGTCCAAACGTAAGATCAAGTTCGAGGGAGACAGATCCTCGGTTTCGACCATACGTATATCTTGTTCTACATGACCTCTTCAGTGTCAGCTTATCGAAGTTCCACATTCCATTTTTGAGCTATCGGTGAAGATCGTTATATCAGAGAGAAGATACTAATTTTTTCTTAATCCAAAAAGAGATGAGAAAATATTGAATTTTCTTGTACGGCTAGAGAAGACTCAACAACTACACTGATTCAGCCCTGCCATTCGAATGGAAGATCCACTTCCATGTTTCGGCGAATAATAAAATTGATCATAATTTACCGGTAAAAACTTAAGTTAAATCGATTGTCCCTTTTAATTATTAAACCACAATACAAAATATGTTTTTATTATTAAAATAAAATCAAAATTTTAAACTGAAAATGACACTACATTGAAACGATTTTAATGCAACATGTAAACTATGCCACCTGGAAAAGGATATGTTATACATGTTTAACATATGTTATAATTCCGAATAATGTGACAACGTGGGTAATATTATTAAAATTTAAGAGAAATAAAATGATAATTAAAATATATAATAAAAAAATATGTACATATAAACATAAATAAAAGAGTACTTTAGCATATGTACATACATACATTAAAAACCAATGACAATACACAATCAATGTTACATACATACATAATTGGTTAATGCTACATTTCAGTCAGGATTACGATCTAGAATCTCCGAACACTTATGTTGTGTGTATTGATTTTATACATGGAGTAGTTTGAAGTCGACTCCGAACGGCAGATCTTTTTTAAGGAGTTTTTTAGAGCAATTTTATTTTACTCTCAGAGTTTTTGCCAGAAGGCTGCTATGTTTCGCCGAAGAAATACAACACACTACCTAGTAAACTATGGTGACTTTCTATATAAATATACAACAAAGCTTAAAGAAAACAAAAAGTGCAATGCGTCTCTAGTTCGTTTCATACACACTGGGTAAAAAATTATTGTATACGTAATAACGTTATTAATTAATACTCATACGTATAGTAGCACCCCACAATAATCAAAGTCGTGTGGTATGTAGCCAGATATAGCTGCAGGACTTGACGATTTATCGTCATTTTGACGATTTTGAGCTCAAACAATGTCATTTTGACGATAGGACGATTTATGTCCTTATTTTGGCGATTTTTGGAAATTAAAAATTTACATCATATTCTTTAATGTCGTACATTAAAAGCCACTTTAAGCTTTGTATTTGCTATACAATTGTTACTATTGCAAATTAAGGTTAGTAATAACGAGGAGTAAAGTATTATATTTTTAAATTATATACGAACAACTGTGATGATACTACATTAAATGCTAAATAACCTACGTAAATAAAAACGCCAGTTAGTGAAATAAACTTAAAAACAAATGATCAGATATTTAAAGAAAATTTAAATATCTGTAAAAATCACATATCTGCAAACACACTAACAATGATAGCAATACCAAGAATTTTCAAATAAGATTGGCACTTTACGTAGTTGAGCATAATTTACCATTTGCCGTTGCAAACCATTTTTAAAGATTCGAATGTAACTTCTAATACTCGTATTACCCTAGCAAGACCAAAGGCAAGTGCTAATATCTTTTTTTTTTACAACCAACACTCATGGGATGGGATCTGAAACCTTTTATACCATAAGTGACAAGAAAGATCTCTGTAATAAGGGATTTCACATGCGAATAGTCTGTGTTATGATGAATGAATTTTGTCTGTAATGTGTGCGATCCACCACAAACGGATGTGCTCGCCGAGAAAGAGAAGTGTTACTTAGGAATACATTATTCTCGGGAAAAGTCCTCTTATTTCGCTTTAGCAAAATCTGTTGTAGTAGCGATAGAAGACTGAAACATAAGGCACTTTAGGACAAAGCTCTAATGAATCAATAGAGGTTAATATCTTACCTTTAGGCGGTCGAGAACCCTCAAAAAGGACTTCGAGGCACAAGCCATATATGAGAGTTGTATTCTATTCTCGGTAGGATATAAGTGGTGTAAATAAAATGTAGTCGCCGTAGTATAGTAAGTACTGTGTTGACTTATAAGACGTTAGCCAAAGGTTCAAACCTCAGATCAGACATCTCCAATAAAATGCAACATGAAAAAATATTTTTTCGGCGATTTCCTCTCAGCAGATTTCTGGCAAAAACTCTGAGAGTAAATAAAATTGCCATGAAAAAGTTTCTCCCAAATCTCTCCATTCGCAGTCAACTTTAAACTGTATTGCCCGTCACTCATGTATAAAATTAACACACACATCATAAGCGCTGTGTGAATATAGGCCAGCGACTTTCTCTGAGCAGATTTCCGGCAAAAACTCTGAGAGTAAATAAAATTGCCATGAAAAGCTTCTCAAAAATCTGTCGTTCGTAGTCGACTTTAAACTGTCGATCCTGTCACTCATGTATAAAATTAACGCACATAACCTAAGTGGTGTGAGAAGCTAGTTCGTAATCCTGACTGAAGGTTTGTAATGACCAATTATGTATGTATGTATGTAAAGAGTAAGAAGATAAGGTGAAGTATTTCTTGCACCGTCTTAAAGAAACCGAAGCACTTCAATACCTCTTTCAACACTTGAAAAATGACGCCCTAATATTACACCACCCATAGATACAGTTGAGGCAATATTGGACAAAATTCATTATTGCTCTGACAAGAACGCTAACGAGCTCGAAATGTCAATTAATTCTTTAATTCGATATGAATCGTGACCACACACACTGTTTTCTCATTAATGTTCACGAAGTATCTTCAATTTGTTAGCGTGTATATGCATAATTACTTGAATTTTATATTCTCATTTAATTTTAACAAAAATGTATTAAGCCGTGATGCCCTGCCCTGAAGAAAAGCTAAGAACGTCTTGGATCGATCAAACAAAATGTTGGTCAAAAAGATTGAGGTCTGGGCTCTACAGATAATTGGGCTATTGAGACAAAACTTCTCATCGACTGTTCTCCAAATTGTTTTTAATCGGCGCCGAGCGTTCTCATATTGGCCGTTTTTCGGTCAATTCTTACTTCAAACAAATTAATTGTTGTGTGTACAGGTCTTAGCAGCTCGTAATGCTGCTAAACTTCCGATACCACCAAATAAAGACCATAACCTTGGCGAATGAATGTTTTGCTTGGACTTTTGTCGCTTCTCACACTTTATGACCTCTGATACCGAAATCATCATTTTTTAAACATGCAAACCACACAATTAACTTTATTTATGATAGAGCCTGGTCATCCTAAAGGTCCACAGGTAAAAAGTGACTCACACGTCCAGTTTTTTTTTCGCCAAAAAGTGACTCAATCAAGCTTCCCGCAAATCCAGTTTACAAAAACAGTTTGAAAGCTGGTAATTAAAATAAAGTGCTAAACTTTGATAGTTATGGCTTGCGTTCTTAAAGAAAAATACCGCCAGCACAAAATGACATTATGAGTGTCAGTGGAGTGTCAGTCTTAGGTTAGGTTAGGTCAGAGTGGTAGCTCTGAATATCACAAAGCTCACTTGAGCACGCATAGCGGCCCGTTGTGATGCCACGGGTGAACGCAGTCCCTGTACTAACCAAGTTCCACCAAAATCAAAGGAAAAGGAAGAAGTTAGTCAGCGCAAGGGCTGCACAACAAAAGCACGACTACCCCGCACTGGAAAACCAGCCAGAAAGTTTGATGAAATAAGCTATATCCTTGATAACAATAGATGATAGCTCCGTTAAGCTGACAAGGAATGGGGCGCCAAATAACCTATATCTACACCTAGCAAGAGACGGGCACTGACAAAGAAAGTGAACAACAGTCTCCTCTTCCTTAGCGGACCTGCAACCACGGCAGAAGTCGTTGAAAGGGAGCCTCATTCTCTCCGCGTGTCTACCCATGACGCAATGACCTGTAAGCACGGCCACTGTAGTCGAGATGACATAACGACCGAGACCAAGTAATCGGTTGGAACGCCTTCTATCCATCTTGGGCCAGGTAAGCCTAGCGGTGGATCAGGACTCCTCATTGACCCAGGATAGGTTGGCGTCCCGAAAGAACTTCCGCACAATGGTCAGCTTGACCGAGGCAAGTGGCATGCCCAATTCAACAGAAGAGGATTCCGGAAGGAGCGCACCAGCTCTGGCGAGCTCGTCGGCCCTACAGTTTCCTGGAATATCACTGTGCCCAGGGACCCACACCAGAGAGACACTGGTGAAGCGCCCCGAAAGAAGGTCGAGACAGCGGCGACATTCTCTAACGATCCTAGAGTTATTCACGAAACCCGATAGAGAATTTATCGCGGCCTGACTATCAGAAAAGACCGAGATGCGAGTGAAAGGAGCATCGTTGACGAGGATCCATTGAGCGGCCCGGTAAATTGCCATCACCTCCGCCTGAAACACGTTGCAGTAGTCCGGCAAACGGAGAGAAATATTCAGGTTCAGTTTCCCAGAGTAGATACCGCTTCCAACATCATTATCGAGTTTAGAGCCGTCGGTATATGTATATATCCAGGACTTCCGGGGGGACAACCGTATTAGGATTCCAGTCATCCCTACTCGGAATCAGAGCGTGGAAAAATCTGTCAAGACAATATTCCGCAGGGAGATAGTCCATGTTCACAGAGGCCACCGGATCAACGTCCAGAACAGTGGAGTGACCAGAAGGTACAATGTGCCAACGAGAGAGAGCATTAAGTCTAGTCGCAGCAAACTTGGCCACCTGCTTAGCGAGAAGCACAGTAGGAAGCCAGTTTAGCATTGTGAACAAGGCTTTCGTGGGGGTGGTGCGTAGAGCGCCAGTTATATAAATGGCGGCAGACCTCATAACCTTGTCAAGAAGTCTGACGTTGTGTTGTTTGTCCAGAGCAGTCCACCAGAAAGCAACAACGTAAAGGAGGTTGGGTTCGATGACCGTAGAATATATCCAACGCATGATCCTTGGGCGAAGACCCCATCTGGTTCCGACCGCTCTACTGCAGCAGTAAGCAGCACATGACGCTTTGCCTGCCCTAGTAGCCAGATTCGCCCTCCAGTTGAGTTTGGGATCGAGGATCAGGCCCAGATATTTAACCTCGGGACTCAACGTGAGTCTGGTCCCATTTATGCTGGGAAGGGAGAAGGTCGGAATTTTATATTTCCTCGTAAAAAGAATCGTATCGGTCTTGCCAGAGTGTTCCAACCCCTCAAGAGCGAGTTGACTGCAAGATTACAGAGAAGTGGTGATAGAACACCGCCTTGCGGTGTGCCCTACGAACCATTCTCTGACAATTCGTGGCCCCCACAGTGGAGGTTACAATACTCGACTTGAGGAGAAGCTCGATGAACCTGACCAGATTCTATCCCAGGTTCAGAGAACCAAGAGCCCTAACTATGGCGTCGGGGTCGACGTTATTAAATGCACCTTCAGTGTCCAGAAAAATGGCCAAAGTGTATTCCTTAACGTGCATGGACTTTTCTACCCGAGAGATAGGAGAGTGAAGAGCAGTCTCCACTGATTTACCTCTCGTATACACATGTTGGGAAGCGGATAGAAGCGCTGGATCAATCGAGTCCCTAATGTGAACATCAAGGACTCTTTCCAGCGTCTTCAGAAGAAAATAACACAGACTTATGGGTCTATAATCATTCGCCCCAGTGTGGGACGGTTTCCCAGCCTTGGGAATAAAAATCACCCTAGATATTCTCCAGCTCCAAGGGATGTAAAGGAGCCTGAGACTAGCGTTATAGATGGCAAGCAACCAAGGGACCTCCTGTTGACCGGAGGGGTTATGAAAGGAGGAGACTCGTTCGTGTCAATACTGAAGGTAATATATCTTTGGTCCGAAAAGGAGCATTCTTGAGATACAAACCAGTCCTTAAGGTTAGTAGAGAAATCGGAGCTGACCAGAGAGATGTCCAGTACCTCCTCTCTGTTCGAAGTAAGGAAAGTTGGTTCATCGCCCCGGTTAGCTATAGCTAGGTTATTACTTATAATAAAATCAAAGAGGCACTCACCACGTTCATTGGTACCGGAACTGCCCCACATCGTATGGTGGGAGTTGGCATCTGCTCCGATTATGACCGGAACTCCGCGTAGAGTCGCATCCGTTACCAGTCGACCGATGGGCTCCTGAGGGGGAGAGAGTCATACGCCAGATACGATGACGTGATCCAGAGGGTCATCGAGTTCATTTCGACGACCATGGTGACGGTATACTTGTCGCTGAACCTGTGGAGGAGAAGATCGTTAATATTATTCTTAACCATGACACAAGCCCTAGGCCTACCTGAGGTCTGGATATACGCTAAGCGATATCCTTTGGTGTTGATTCCGCAAACCCTGCCGTCTACAACCCAGGGTTCTTGGACCAGAATGAGCTCTACATCCTCGGTTGCTAGTCAGAGGAGCAGAGCGGCGGAGGCGGTTTTAGAGTGTTGCAAGTTAATTTGAATGACTCTCACCATTGGCCAGAGTATCAACCATTGTCACCATCAGCGTCCTCTTCGTCCGACAACGGAGAGGTTGCGCCCGCGTCAATAACAATGCCGTCGAAGAATTCCCCCACCAGCTCAGAATTGGACTTCTTGCTGGATGAGGAGCGTCGAGAAGAATGACTGCACACGCTTCTACATTCGACGTCTTCGGCGGATTCGAGGGGTCCAGGGGTAGGGTCAGAAGGGGTAGAGGTCTGTGGGATGGTTTGCGATGGGACGGGATTTTCGTGGACGGGGACGGGTTCAGTTCGGGGATGTGCAGCAGCGCGGGAATCCGACTTATAAACCCTTAGCTCGATTGAGCTAAAACCATATTTTATCACGCCCCCACGGGCAGTGATAAATGGAAGTGACTCCTCATTCAGGATGATCACCTCCTCGCGGTAATCACACCACTGGTCGGAAACCTTAGCCACCCTCCAGTTATGAGTGGGCAGGTCGGTGTTGCTGGCCTTGAGGATCCTCAACATGGTATCCGGATCAGATGGTCCTGTCGGAATTCTCGACTTAGATCGGGGGCGGTTAGGAATCTGGTCTTGAGGGACGACAGCAAGCTTAGCTCCTGGCCAGACTTCAAAAATCCTACTGATAGCCTCCTTATATAGCTCCATAGAACGGAGGTCAGAGCAAGCCACCAGCTTGATATGCCCCTGATACCACCCTGCTTCAGTACATCCGGGTGAGGGGCCAGGGTTGGAGTCCATTACTCCAAGGAAGACGTCTAACAGCGCATGTTCCACCAGCTTCCACTTAGTGGGACAATGGAACCATCAGGGCGGCTCTGGTCAACTATTGCCCAGGTCGGACCTTCCGTC
The DNA here is from genome assembly GCA_927399465.1 of Sarcophaga caerulescens. NCBI lineage: Eukaryota > Metazoa > Arthropoda > Insecta > Diptera > Sarcophagidae > Sarcophaga > Sarcophaga caerulescens. Next base: position 100,396,607 of record OV656873.1, read on the forward strand.
TAGGTTTCGTCGACGAACGGGGCCTTGTAGGGGGGATGCTAGGGTTTGTCACCTTAGAGAGGAGAGGCTTTTGGGAGGCTGGAGTGGATCGTTTAGCTCGATAGATCTTTGCCTCTTTGGGGCCGTCTCTGCAGTGATCGGAGAGGCGGGGGGCGATCATTTTGATGGGCCTTGGCCCAGGCAAGGCGATCCTTTTCGTCCTCTGAGAGGAGAGCCGGGTCGGTCGAGCCGAATTTTGCAATGATGCGCATGGCTGATCTGCGAGTTCTATATGCCCTCACGCTAGCACTTACGGTATTCTTGGCCGAAGATGGATTGGTGCCAGGGGCTTGCGCGCCGGACTTGTCTGTCAATGCCTTGGCGGCAGGGTGCGAGGGCATATTCGCAGCAGCCTTAAAGGTAGACGGAGCCTCGGTAGAAGGTGCCAGGGCAGGAGGTGTGGCGACACTAGGGGCCGGCTTTGCAGCCGGAGCCTTGTGTACCAAGCGGGGTTTTACCGAAGTAGAGACTTGGGTCTTAGCTTTCGAGGTAGGGGCAGCTGCATTTCTGGCGGGTGCCTGCCTAGAGATGGTTGTACGTCCACCGGTTGCAGTGGATGCTTTGCGCTCGCCAACTTGAGTTAGCGCTGGTTTGTGTTTTGGGTTTGGTTGGTTGGTAGAATTCATTACTAGAGGGTTCCCACTCAAAGCCGCTATCCTTGCCCGCAAAGTGTAGTTACCCATAAGTGGTCCCGTGGTTATCTATGCAAGCAGGGAGGCCACGCGAGGGTTGGCACCAGCCCTTATGGGGACAGGTGCTCAGAGCCAGACCGGGTACTAATCGGGAGCCCTAGCCCTAGCCTGGAGCCGTTCACACAGCGGGTTTCACCCCAGTGCTACCGTGCATACACAACTAGGTCCAGAAAGCTACAGCCACCAGCTCAGGGCAATCAAATCAGAAACAGGTGTGGTCAGAAGAAAGAAAAGGGTAATGCCAAAGTAGTGGGAATAAAAATGCAACTCGATGCCATATTATGTTCAACACAGTGTCTTGTCTTATTTACAGAATGTTGTTTATTTACAGAATTGTTGTGAATATCTTTGTTTTAGGGGCGGACGAATTTAATTTAACTCATCAGAGCCAAATAAGTTAAACTTTGGTTCGTCGCTCCATAAAACTTTGGTCCACTGCTCTTTTGATCAATACGGATACCGTCTAGCAAAGTCAAGCCGTTTTTTCTTATTAACCTTACTTATAAGTGGCTTCTTGGATGGTCTTCTAGCTAATAAATTTGCCACTCTTAATCGGTTTCTGGCTGTGTGGACACCAATGGATTGATCGTTTGCATAATTAGTAACATCTGCGGCCGTTTTCCGAGGGTCAACTTTTACTATTTTTACCATTTGACGGTCTTGGTGCGCAGTAGATTCACGAGGTCGACCATTTCCTGGCTTTCTATCCACGTTATTTGTTTGACGATATCGCGATGAAATCCGAGAAACCGTTGATTTGTTGATATTAAATTTGTGAGCAACTTCATTCATTGATTTACCTTTTTCCATAGCCCTTATGATGGCAAATTTACTATCTGCTGACAGCTGTTTCTATTTTAAAATTCACAATTTGCAAATTTTTCATTAAACTTTTATTTGAACTACTCTAGTTGACCTACTTTTACCTTTAACACATTGCGTTACATTTTTTTGTCGTTAAATTTGTTCTTTTTTTATAAACCTAAAAAAATTAAGTAGATAGAGAAGCAAACAACGCTTACTGATGCTTTTCAATAAAATTTAGAAATCAACGAATAAAAAAAAACAACAGTGGAGTGGAATTGGATACCGTTATAAGTTTGGAGTCTCGATTGAATATCATATGACATTGGGTTGCATTTTTGTTCTCGCTACTGTAAATGGTGTGAGAAGCTAGGTCGTAATCCTATCAGTGTAATAACAAATTATGTATGTATGTCACACAGAAAGTTAGTGATAGACTGTAAAGGTTTTCAAATATCAATCCACTGAGGAAGATGTAATATATGAACCAAACAATAAATTGAAATAGAAAATAAATAAATTAAATAAAATACAATTAAAACCCCTTCAAAATTGGTGTTGAGAAAAAAATTTGTAATTTAAATTTTGTTCATTGCTGTTCAGAATTTTCCGCTAAGTTTTTTTTCATCTCAACTACTGTTTATTTTTGACTCTCTTTATTTCATTTCATATTTACTCTGTCAAGAAGTAAATTTATTTCCGTTGCTCTTTTTCTTAAATTTTCTTAGTTTTTCTTTGCTTTTTCACAATTTATTTCTTTTATTTCTATCATTTATACTTGACTGTTAAAATTTTGTCTGCATTTGTAATGTTGCAAGTTCAGTTCACTTCTTTATTTTTTCAAAAAAAAAAAAAAAAAAATCATATTTTTTCCACATTTTGCCTGTCTTATAACTGCCAAGTGGTATTAAAATTTTTCAGTTTTTTTTTGCTCTGCTTTAAAACAGATTTTCACTTCGCAAAAATTTTTATGTACTTAGAAAACCAAGAAGTAATATGAGTGAGTTTCAACCGATTGAAGCAATGTCGGGTACAATTTGCCAAAGTGTTTGGAAATATAGAAATGCCCTTAGGTAGGTAGTAGGTTGTATTGGTTTATTAGACGTGAGGCCACAGTTCAAGCTCTAGGACAGACATCTCCAAGAAAACGAAATATGAAAATATTTCTTTCTCTCAGCAGTCTTCTGGCAAAATTCTGATAGTAAATAAAATTACCATGAGAAGTTACTCAAAAGATCTGTCGTTCGGAGGCGACTTTAAATTGTAGGTCCCGCCACTCATGTATAAAATTAATACACATAACTTTCGTGATGTGAAAAATTACATTGTAATCCTAGCAGATATCTGTGGAGAAGAAGTCACCAACACAGTACCTAGTAGACTACGGCTACTACACAGGGTTATGGTCGTGTATATTTTGTCTGATGTCTCTGTAAGCATGTAGGTTCATTCTTGAACTGACTTTCTGTGGTTTGAACAACGAGATCGTGTATAATAAGCCAACACACTATCTACTTAACTACGGCGATTGCATTCCTAATTACATTGCTTAATCGGCCATTATAAACCCTTTTGTCAAGATTACAACCTAGTTTCTCATACTAAGAATGTTGTATGTGTTAATTTTAGCGATGAGTGGCGCAACCTATATTTTAACGTCAAGTCCTAATTACTGATTGGAGAAGCTTTTTTAGTACTTAATTACTCTCACATGTTCTGCCAGAAGACTGCTGAGGAAAGACCACCGAAAAAGTATTTTTTTATTTCCTTTTTTCGAAATGTCAGAACCGTAATTTGAACTTATGTGGTCTCGACAGACTACCTACTTGTGTACAACTCCAATCGTAGCTAATAAAAGAACCAAATTTTTAACTTTTTTCGAATTTATTAAAACCTATAGTATAAAAAGCAAAAATAAACTGTACGATGAGAAAATCTTCTTACAGATTTTGTGTTAGTTCATCTCTAGGGAATGAGAGAAAGAAAATGAAGCTGATTATGTTGACAAAAGGAAAATCATCTTTTCGGATGAAGCTCATTTGCATCTTGGTGGGTACGTTAATAAGCAAAATTGTTGTATTTGACGCTCAGAAAAAACACACGTGGTCTTAACAGAAGCGAATATACCCATGACTGACTGTTTGGTGCGGCTTGTGGAGCGGATCCATCATTGGCCCATATTTCTTTGAAAATGAGGACGATGCAACCAATACGGTCAATTGCACGATGATAACTTATTTTTTTGTATCCGCTCTTCATGGTATTAATGTGAATGATGTTTAGTTTCAACAGGTTGGTGCAACTTACCACACATCTCATGCCACAATCGATTGGTTGCGTCAAATGTTTGATGGTCGTCCAATTAGCCGAAATGGTGATGTCAGTTGAGCGCCAAAAAGCTGCAATTTGACACCGTTGGACTACTTCCTGTGGAGCGCCTTGAAAGATAATTGTGATGCCAACGAACCAAAGTCCTTCCCTACATACGACCCTATACACGAAAAATTGAACAAAAATTGATCCGAACGAATGAGCTACTGTGAGGCCCGTCACGGCAACCATATGAATGAAATAAAATTCCATTTCTAACCCGAACAATTGTGCTTCACAACAAACCAATAAATTTGGCAAAATTTCAAACCGTTTTTGTTTTATTGCATTTTTAAATTTAAACTTTTAAATGGCCCGCACTTTATATTCAATAGATCAATACCATATTAACAAACAAAAACCCAACATATATTAATTTTTTATGTACTTAAACTGATTAAAATTAATTATTCAATAAATTATGAGTCGTTTAACGTAACAAGATTAATTAAATTAATACTTTAATGTTGTCCATTTGTATTAATCGTTTAATATATGAACTGTTCTACTACCTTGCAAACTTATTGCATGTTATTGACCATTTAATTGTAACCTCAATTACATATTGCATAAAATTATATAATTTACCATAATTTTATTTGTTTTATGTTTATAATTCTCTTACAATGTGATGGCCATACAGATTAAATAGTTTTCAAAAGGCAATAAAATAATACAAACACTTGCGTATGATTAATATTTATTATCAATATAAACAGATTACGTTTCATTAAGTTTCTCTCATCCCTTAAAGCCGAACTGTGCTTAAGTCATCATTTGTAGGAAGATTTAGTCATCGTACAGTTTTCGTGTTGTTTTTAAACTTTTTTTATTAGAAATAATTGTAGTCATACGCATTCTTTTGGTTTGCTGTATAAGACCACATAAGTTCAAGCTTTGGCTCTGACATTTCGAAAATAGGAAATATAAAAAAATACTTATTTCGGAATTTTTTCCTCAGCAGTGTTCTGGCAGAACATGTGAGTCGAAATTATTACCAGAAAAAGCTTCTCCAATCAGTACTTCGCACTTAACGTTAAGCCGTAGGTCCCGCCACTCATGGCTAAAATTAAGACACACAACATGATTGTTATGAGAAAATAGCTTATAAGCCTCACTAAAATGACGTATAATGGCAGATTAAGCCATGTCATTAGATGTGTTATCGCAATAGTTTAGTAGGTATTGTGTTGGTTTATTAGACACGTTCTCGTGGTTCAAAATAACAGAAGTCCAGTCAAGACTGGACCTACATGTTTACAGAAATATTAAACAAAATATACACGACCATAACCCTAAACATGAGGCCGCGATTCAAAAATCAGGTCAGCCGTCTCCAACAAAACGAAATATGAAAAAGTATTTCTTCGGCGACTTTCTCTCAGCAGATTTCTGGCAAAAACTCTGAGAGTAAATAAAATTGCCATGAAAAGCCTCTGAAAAAATTCTGTCGTTCGGAGTCGACTTTAAACTGTAGGTCCCGCCACTTATGTATAAAATCAGTAATCCTGACTGAAGGGTAGTAATGACCAATTATGTATATATGTATGTATGTATGCTTGGTGTTGATAATTACATACATACATAATTGGCCATTACAAGCATTCAGTCAGGATTACGACCTAGCTTCTCACACCACTTATGTTGTGTGCTTTAATTTTATACATGAGTGGCGGGACCTACAGTTTAAAGTCGACTCCGAACGACAGAATTTTTGAGAAACTTTTCATGGCAATTTTATTTACTCTCAGAGTTTTTGCCAGAAATCTGCTGAGATGAAGTCACCGAAGAAATATTTTATATTTTTTTATATTTTCTATGTAGCTTGAGTTAACAATTAACATTTCAAAATTATAATTGTTCGCATAGATAATTAATTAATTTACTTTTTTCCGTAATATTTTTTATTTTGTTGGTTGAAAATCAAATTATGAATATGTACTGGTCTTCTTCTTCTTATCGTTGTTTGACGTATAGAATACGAAATACACAATACAGCATAGCATTGAGTGTTCACAAACAAAAAGTGTATTCAATACAACATACACGATACAAAGTCGTGTGAATTGGCCAAATATCTCTTACCGATAATCCGCCCGCGTATCTTTTGCTAAAGCCTAACAATTTCAACTCATATCTGAAAGAGTTAGCGAATGGTGTTGTAAAACGTTTTTATTTGTTTTAAATTTCTTTTTTAAATTGCGTTGAATTAATCAATCGGTTTTTAGTTGAAATAACTATTGAAGTCCGTATATCACAGCTTTACGTGAATTCATTTTATTGTTTAAAATATCAATGATTTATTTCACAATTAACCATTGGCCGCATCAATGACTCCCAAAGGTTTTTCTGATTTTTTTATGTTTTTGTTTTATTTCTTTCTTTTGATTCATGGGCCAATTCGATGTTACATTCTTTATTGCTGTTATAATGTTACAATTTCTGCTTTCATATACTTTTTGTGTAATATTACAAATGAATATGCATTTCAACATCTAAATACATACATATTGTATTTTTTTTTTTCGATTTTATATAACATTTAAATGTTGTTTTTTTGCTATTTTACTGCAATACAGCTGAAATAAAAAGGAAATTTATAATATATGACCAGTACGTTTCTGAATGAGTTTATAATTCTTCTATGAAGCTATCGAATATGGCCAGCATTTAAGAAAATGGAATAAATTTTCCATGAATATTTATCTTTGTAAAGAAAATGAAATTCAAAAATGGAAAAAGTATCAAAGTTATCGTCTGCAAATTTAAAAGAATTGTAACGCATATTTACACCTTTTTGTATTGTAGTCGCTTCTCTGGGTGGAGCGCATCCTAAATATTTAACATATATCTTCAATCTATCTCTGTCACCTAATCATTCAATTCAGGCCAAAAGAAGTTGTTGGCCTAGCCAATGTCGTTTCCAAGAAAATATGAACCGATGATGCTACCAGCATAAAGTCCACACCAAACAGTGACTTTTTCGGGATGTATTTGATCTTGAATCCCACATTTATTAGAGTTGTGGATCAAATTCCACAATTTTGTTTGTTCACGTACCCAGTCTTTGTACACCAGAAATGATGATCATTCCTGAAAATTTTTCTATGAAAATAAAGGACAGTAGCCAACTGCTCAATTGTGCAAACACAAGACGTTGTCTACGTTCATTTACCGTCAGTTCCTCAGAATTTTGTACGAGTACAGGTCCCAGTCATAAGACAAAATTCGCACAAGTTGTGGTCAGTGACGGAAAGTAGATAGCCTCGAATTCTACAGCACACTGTCACCTACAGAAGATCAATAACTCCCCCAAACTAATGAAATAATTGTAATTGGTTCCTACAACACTGCAGTCAATATTACGACCTAGCTTATCACACCACTTATGTTGTATGTGTTAATTTTAAACATGAGTGGTGGGATCTACAGTTTAATGACGAGTCCGAACAACAGATTTTTTGAGAAACTTTTCATGGCAATTTCATTTATTCTCAGAGATTTCGCAAGAAATCTTCTGAGAGGAAGTCGCTGAAGTAATATTCAAATTTCGTTTTGTTGAAGATGTCTAACCTGGTGTTTGAATCGTGGCCTGTATTTAATAAGCTGACACACTGCCTACTAGTAGTTTAATTAACTTAAAGAAGAAGAATATTAAAATACCAGCCAAATGATTAAATCGAAATAATTTTATTTAATATTTAATCGCGGAATGAAAAAAAAATATATATTTAAAGAAAAGTATGGACAACGAAAAGTACTCACTTATGCTTATGAACTTATGAGTAATAAAAGCTTTTTCTTCCTTATCAAATCTCTAGCAAACCACAAAGAGATCTTATGACACACATACTCCTTCAGCAAAAACAGATAACAGACCAAATGTGTTCATAGTTTGATGATGTGACTGAAATAAGAAATGAAATAAAATTGTGAATCACCAAATCCTCAAGTGAGACATTTATAAATGAACGCAGTTTCGCTTTCCTGCTTTTCCTTACTCATCTATGAGATTGCTTAGTTAATAAAACTAAACTAGTTATATCAGTAGCCAAGATACTTCACCGATGATAATATGTGATTGGGGAAAGCAGCTGCAATAGAACCCATTGAAGGTTAAAAAGAGAACAATAAAAAATAATAACCTCAGAAATTGAGTATTATTGCACTATTCTAATCATAACAAATATAATAAAATTAAATTGTTTATAGACACTGGTGTAGCAGATGTTTATTGGGTTGGCCATACATTCCATGTATGGAATGAAAAATCAATATTTTTAATGCCGTTCGCTTTTATTTTAGCAATTTTTGTTTTAACTCTATTCCAAACCGCCATTGCTAACCTGGCCAATCGTATATAATGAAATAGTTTTGGTTTTTTCTTTGATTATGGTGGTAATTTGAATATTATGGTATTAGGCTTTAAGCCCCAAACCTTTTTTTGATGTCCTTGAGACCTTAAATCTTACTATACTCCTTATTGTGTGTCGATCCCTGCAAAAATGTAATTCACATTTTTCACTACGTACTTTTCCCTGACTTACCCACCTTTGATAGAATTCAACTGACACTATCCGGGAGGATAAAGTATCTAGGGGATATCCTGAACCTTAAAATGGGTCTTAAACCCGCCGTCTTTAAATATGAACTTGTAGTCTCAAAATCAAGAGGTTTCCAATGGGTTCTTAAGGTTTACACTGTTGGCTCAGATAAGAGTGACAGAGTGGGATGTGGTATATTGATTATGGGTTCTGATATTAAGGTGGCCGTAACCACTGCAGTGTTTTCCAAGCAGAGTTTAAGGAAATTTTGAAAACATTGCAATGTTCGTTGAGTGGCATTATTTTCCTTAAAAGTCTTCTGATTTACTCGAACACGGAAGCTGCGATTAAGTCTCTTACTTTCAACATCCGCTCTTATCCATGAATGCCGAGGACTTCTCAGAGAAATTTCGAATTATTCAAAGATAACTCTTGTATCTGTTCCGAGACATAGGGATATCGGTACGGAGCTCACAATCTTCCACATGTTACAAGGTATAGGTATTCCGCCATATTGTACACGTATTGATAAGAATAGCACCGACTCACATCTGTCCTTAAATCGCATGGGCATCAACGCACCATAGCCATTCTTACGGGCCACTGCACTTTTGACAGGCATGCCGAAAGACTCGGCATTCCGGCAAATGACTTCTGCAGAAGCTGTGGGGGAGGAAGAGACTGTCTTTCACCTCATGTGTCAGTGTCCTGCTCTTATCATAAGAAGACGGAGTTTTTTGACCTCTCACTTTCTGACTTCCTTGACTGAGCTATCTAATACAAGAATTAGCGCTGGTTTCCTCCAGGTAATGTTTGACCCCTGGGTAGAATTTATTGTCGTATCACTTGCTCTACTTAATCGGAAAATCTGTAATTATTTAATTTAACTAATGTATAAAAAGCAGGTGCTGTTTTTAAAGTTTTCTCAAAAATAATTGTCCAAATTGTGTCCAGCAGTGGTTAGCGGGATATTACTGCAGAAGCTGCCATAATATCGAGCAAACGGAATCGATGCAACGCTTTTCATGGGAGTGTCCTACACTTCAGGACAGACGTAATCGGCTTTTGTGTGACAGAACGTTTGAATATCTGGGCATGGTGGCGAACGTGCCTCTAAGGGAACTTGCCGGTTTCATCCGAAGCTCGGGCTGGTTCAAATCCACCACTAACGGATAAATACAAGTACCTCATAATGGGTGACACAATGGACAATATGGCCAGTGAGCGGCAAGCTACCCGCTAACATAACCTTAGTAAAATATAATTGAATCACACTTGCAACTGAACTCATAACCCCCATACTCATTGATTACCATAATACCTACAAAAATTCCATATCACCTGTTAATCTAAAAAATATCACACAAGAAAAATTAAGGCGGTCAAATCAAATGATTTTGGTGCCCTGTATACATCTCCACCACATAAGATAACTAATGGCCTCAAATCGCTGGTGCAGAATATACAATGTGGCATTAAGTGAGTTATATGTAAAGCCATCCTGTTAAAACCAACTGTCGTTTGTGTCCAGATTATTACATTCAGTCCAAAAGAAGTTCGTAATTATCGATCTATAGTGTTCTAGAACTTGTGTATCGCATTGCGCATAGTCCTCTTGGTAGTACGATTATGGCGATTGTAAAACCTCATCGCTGACAATGAGTTTTCAATGAAATTTGGGGTCAGTTGCCAACATTCAGCGAACAAACGTCATTGTCCATGATCATTAACCCGCGGCTTAACATGTTGGCCGTTATAAACTGCCAACGTTCCGAAGTTCCGATATAAGACATTTTGTAAATGTGGGTTTATTTTGTCTAAATTATTTATTTGATTTATTTTATTATGTTACATTATTAGTACATTATTATTATAAATATAATAGTGTTAATAAAACTCTGTTTTTGTTAATCCACTTTAGTTTTATTCAGTGTAATCAGGCCCAAATCAAAAATCGAAATTTATGACTCTGAATCCAATAAAACATAAAACATTACATGCCTTGATTTCATATTCTCTACTACGAGTATTGATAATTTATAACCGCTAAATACGAAATATTGAACGAATAAATTTATGTTTATTGGAGAACATGAAATAAATAAAATGGAAAAAGTCCACAACCAGTTCCAATAACGAGAAAATAAACATTCATTGTTTCGTGTTTTTTTAAACGATAAAACATTATAAACGATTTCATTTCAACGATTTCATATTTAGCAGAAATTACATTTTAATTTTTATTTCATAATTGTTACATCACGTATAATGTATGTACATTCAATAAATTAGAAAATAAATACGGATGTAGTATTTAATGTATGAAATATAAGGGAAGAATAGAAATGACAGTAAAAATATTTAAAATTTTCGTTCATAAAAAGACAAAAATACCGAATATTTGCTATTATGACAATGGTTTTCTCCTTCTAGATAAGTTCACGCAAATATTCACGGACGGATCCAAAGCATGCACAAAATCGAATAGTTTAACCTGTTTGGAACAGTAGTATTTTCAAATTGTTTCTTAAAACATTCGTTCATTGTATCATTATTTAGACTGAAATAATAGGAATGAAATGAATGAAATAATCTGGATGAACCCTCTTCTATTACTTACTTCCTTAATTTATCATTACTTACTGACCATTGAAACAGGATTATTGGGGGATCATCCAGTGAAGTGTAAACAATAAAAAATTCCATCTTTTATCACCTATTAAAATTTAACTTATTAGTTCCACAAATTAAAAAGATTTTCATTACTTAGAACATTTACATCAACCATTTACATTGTGAAAAAATTTATGAAATAACCTGCTGTGGTTTGTAGGTCCTCAAAGCGTACTTACCACATGACATTAAATTCATCCTGATTTATCCATTAGAATCATTAAAAGTTGATCATTTTTGATGGAACTACACAGAGAATCTGTGGCTGGCATGTGAACGATTGTTTATTACAGCCATAATGGCATCAAGTAGTCTATCCATGAAAAAAATTTCGATAACATCTCACACGCACTTTGTTTTAAAATTAAAATTAATTTAAAAATAAAAACCACTTATTGAAAGACCCAATATCAGCATTTATTAGAAAAATTAAAATACACTTTAAACGTTTTTAGTTAGGATATTCGGTTTAAAACAAAAAATCCCTTTAGTAATATCATTATTGGCCCTGAAAAGAGCCTATGGTGGTTTGAGATATTCATGATTCAAGCCACTAATTAAATAAATCGTTGGCAAAAAAGGTCCTTGTGCTTAAATTGATATGTAATTGTGCAAAAACTTTGTCTTGTCAGTTCAAATCCCCAGGTCAGACATAATAAAATGAAATTTTAAAATGTATTTCTTCGGTGACTTCCTCACAACAGATTACTGGCATAAACCCTAAAAAAAATAAAAAGGCCCTGATAAATTTTCTCAAGAATCTGTCGTTCGGAGTCGACCGTAAACTGTAGGTCGCGCCACACATGTATAAAATTACCATATACAACATGAGTGGTGTGAAAAACTAGGTCGTAGTCTTGACTAAAGGGTTGTAAAGATCAATTACGTATGTACATATATCTGTCTTGCACTGTCATAGTTCCAGCTATTTCATCCTTAAGATTTCCAATTCAGTGCTATTCTTTTTATAATAGTAATGATTTTAATATGAACACTTTAGTCGATCAATTCTCTTTTTCTACGACTGATTTTTTTCAGTATGGGCTGGTCAAGCTGTATGGATCCATATTGATCAAGGTATTGGATCAGAATATCATAGTTACTACTCCGAAGCACATATTGATGAATTGCTGATAATTTTACCTGATTGTGTCTGATAGTCAATAGGTTGTTGAGGTCAACATTCTAAAGATATTCCCTATATATGTAATGTATTATATTTGAATACCGAAAAGTAAGTTATAGGCTATGGAAAGTCTCACACTTTCGCGTTATTATCGAAGACAACCGGGGGATTTTATATTAAAGACGTTTTTGTGTGTTTTATTCCATCCAAGAGTGATATTTCCGCCACTTGACGTCGACAAAAAATTTGAGAAGCTCTTTCATGGATATTAGTTACTCTAAGGGCCATTATTACAACCTACAGTTAACTAAAGAGAGGATTTTAATGGACAGATAAATTGTTTTTCATTATTATAAGTGGACAATATGGTAGAAGTGATGGTTAAGCTAAAGGGAGGATCATCCTACCGGTAACTTTTAAAGTTAAGTTTATGTTTGAACTTGCCATATTATATATTGTTTTCAATATGGCAACTTCAAATATAAATGAAATGAGCATATACAACAAAAAATCGGAGCCCGTCGTTGCCACTGCGTTTAAAAAAAAACTTGTTTAATTGAGCAGTGTTATCGACATTGATCCGACACTGCCATATTTTTGAAAAAGATAAATTTATTTTATCTGTAAATTGTAATAACGAAAATAAGTTAAAGGTAACTTTACAGTTCCCTTTATCTAAAGGGAAGTTTAACGGGAAGTTGTAATAAAAGCCCTAAGGGTTTTTCCCTGTTGTGTGAAAATATCAAAATATATCCATTTATTTTTCATATTACCTTTGTTCAAAATGTTAGAGCTCAAGTTTGATTTAGAAGCTCTCGTATAGTCAGCCAATACACCACCGACTAGACCACAGTAACCTTTTATTACGTTCAATATTAATTTAGTTTTTCCTTTTATCACTGGTAAGTGCCTATATATACTGCCATAGTATATACAATGGTTAGCGAAAGTCTAATATGTATGTAAAAATATATGTATCTAAACATAGACTTTTGTTGTTTACTGTATGTACAAGCATTTCATTTAATTTTATTACATGCCCTACGATTATTTATAACCCAAAGTAAATAAGATTACTTTCTTAAATATTTCAACCTAAGAAAACGCTTTTTGCTTAAAAAACTCAAAAAATTTCAAATATAAACGACAATTTTACAATCTTAACGTTTAAAAGTTTAATGTCTTGTAAAATTTAGGACTTTAAGAAATTTTGCATGTATGCTTGGCATCAGTTTTACTTTGTTAAAATCCTTTTCTAAACAAATTGCTTAAGCATGTAAGGAATTTGTAAATAATCAGAGTTTTACGTATGCAAATAAGAAGGCGTACCATATTTTCAGTAAAACCATAATTTTTGTGAAAAGTAACCAGTTTTTAGAGTTACAGGATTATTGTGTACCTCCCTATTTCTGTAAAATATATTATAATAATATTATATGTTTAGTAAACAGCTCATGTGTTCTACACAAGAAAGTATAGTTATAGTTTTGAAAACGTTTTGTATTTTATGTATACGAATCAAGTTTTGTATGTTTTTAATTGTGTATTAAAATTTATAAAAGTTTGTTTTAAACAAGTTATATTTTTAGTTTTCCTTTATTTTTTGAGAAAATTTCGTTTCTTTGTTGGTTAAAGATTGTGGAGAAGTGCTTAACTACTGAATTTTCACTGAAATGGCTAAGGGCCATTATAACAACTTGCCGTTAAAGTTAGGTTTAGTTAAATGTTACTTTAGCTAAAGTGGGCTTTAAAGTCGCCTTTAAATTTTTTTCGTTATTAAAACCTAATGATAACATAAAGTTAACCTTTTCAAAGATATGGCAGTGTCGGAGCAATGTCGATAACACTGTTTAATTAAACTAGTTTTTTTTTTAAACGCAGTGGTAACGACGGGCTTCATTTTTTGTTGTATATGCTCATTTTGTTTATATTTGAAGTTGCCATATTGAAAATAATATATAATATGGCAAGTTCAAACATAAACTTAACTTTAAGAGTTACCGGTAGGATGATCCTAGCTTTAGCTTAACGCTCACTTCTACCATATTGTCCACCTATAATAATGAAAAATAATTTATCTGCCCGTTAAAATCCTCCCTTTAGTTAACGGTATGTTGTAATAATGGCCCTAAGACTTTCAAATATTGATAACAGTCTTATATTAATTAAAAAGAAATTGTTTGTGAAATCAAGATTTAGAATGTGCTACATTGACCAATTAGCTTAACATACATAATTGTTAATAAATGCAATAAATTTTGAATGAGTAAATTAAATCAATTCAAAGTGTATAATCTATTGAAGTCCACATTCTATACGATGATTTGAAAAAGGCATAGATTCTGGATAAAATATTGAACATTTAGTAAAGGACATGAAATTAAGTTTGATTATTTTAACCTCTTGAAATCCTAGGTACACAGACAGTGGACAGCAATATTCTGGGTACTCTAATATATTTTAGCAATTTCATGAATTTTAAGCAATAATTTGTAAAAGTAATTAATGTTTTTATATTTATTTTATTTATTTAGTTCTATTTTAATATAAATTTTTAATGTTTTTCACAAATTCTAAGAAGATTAAGATAGTGAGTTAGGCTTGAGGACGTGTACTTGTAATTGGGACAAGTACAATACGCAGATGTCCAAATTACCCACTGTAAATTCATCCTAGAAGAGATAGAGAGGATAGTGAAGAGAAATTGGATAACGAGAAGGGGTATGAAAGGGAGGATATAAGAGACGGAGGATAAAATTGGACCATAAAACACACAAGTGACCGAGACCTGGATGATCTAGCACTTCTAAACCTAATCTCGACTCTCGCCAGAGAGTACAAACCTTGGAAGAAGCCTCTGACCAGGGTCCACTACCTCAACTTACTAAGGGCTGGACTGTTTCATAGGTAGTGTTCGATAGTTTCCAACTCTTCCCCAACGAAACATTGCTCGCAATAGTCCTTGTCAGTGATATAATATCGCAGTGCCCTGTAATGAAACTGATAACCAACTCAGACTGGCCTTATTTAAGCCCAGCAGGAAACCTTTTCTATCGCTGTCTATAGCAGTCCATAGACATCTAGACACATAAAACCCGATCCATCCCCCAACGCCTCCGCTCTTCATCTCTGACTCATCCAGTGATGGACAAGAACAATAAGTGAAATTTTCTGGTGACTGCAATATTTTTGCACTTCAAAAGTGTAGATACCCCCAAGAAGAACTCAGAGTATATTTTATATATTATAAATCTTACCTTTATTTAGTGGTAAGGCAAACATTCTTCCAAATGATTCCCTAAATACTCTCTTGGAGTCGTATCAGGATTTTATTCAAAAGTATTAAGCCTATGGGGACTTTAGTAGGCAAATCACAACTTCACATTGGCAGCAGTGTGATTGGGTTGACTTTTTGGAAGTAATAACCTTTACGAATTCTTAATTCTTCCGAACTTTTGTGACTGGCCTACCAAAGTCCCCGAAGGCTTAATATTCCCGCACAAATTATATCTCCTCTAGCATTTCATGCTGCACAATTTCGAAAAACAAACATTTCGCTTCTGTGCGTATTCCAGCAGAATAACGACCCTAACTATGCACACTTTACTAACAAATGCTTCGAAGATAACAATATCAATGCATTAGGCTGGCCAGCACTATCTTCAGATCCAAATCCGATCGATAACTTGTGGAATATAGTAATAACAGTGGTGGCGATGATTTGATGGAGTCATGAGCAGACATACTTAGGCCATTGTGATACCATAGGGCCATTGTGATACCACAGTTTCACATTTTCCCCTAGTCTAGGAACCACTCGGATAGTAAAAACAACAGTAAGAGAAAAGTGCCCCACAAATTTCGATAAACTTTGAGAACTAATTCTGGTTGTTAATTTGAAAATCGATGATCAACAAATTGCATATATTTTCAAATAGAGTGATCTCAATCTCTGTGGAGTTGGTGGTAATGAAGTCTACGTGCCTCCAGAATTTGCCTTTTTCCAAATAAATCAATTGAAAAGTAAATAATAAAATTTTCCGAACGTTACGAGTGCGGTTAAACCAAATAAGACTATTCCACTAGGACTAAATAATTTTTTTTGGCTTTACGAGACGGACTGGTTGTAGGCTTCGAGTTCTATTTTGAGATATTAGTTCCAAATGTTTGGAATAAACTTCATCTAGGACCGATTTTGTAGACAAACTTTCTTGGAGAATTAATCTCATTTGTGTTTTCAAAATAAATTCTGAATGGGTATAGTCCAAGTGTGTTTATTTGCATACCCATTCATCCAGAAATGCGCCTCATTGCTGAAAATGATGTTTTGTCGAACAGTTACCCGAACAGAACATTTATTTTGATAAAATAATTTTTAATTTGCATATGTGAATGAAATTTTATGATGATTTCGCAAAACAAACTAAATAAATGACAATTAATTTGAGAGATGTAGCTTCAAGAATGGCACGATGTCAAAGTTCCTATTGGAAGTTTTTATACATCCATATAAATATAAAAACTAAACATAAATGGTCTTCTAACTACGGCAGTATTAAAACGAAAGGGAAATAGTGGATGATGGATAATCAACATCTTTATCTTAATGGCCACGTTAAAGTGGAAAATCAGAAATATTGAACTACAACGCAAAGTAAAACGAACAGCAGACAATGCAAACAACAGAAAAAAACCTTGTTTTTCTTGTCTTTCTTGTCCCTTGTTCTACTCTGCTATGGAGAGAAAACAAAATTGGTTTCCATGCTACCACGTCTTAATGTTTCGTGCCAAGTATGAAATAAGAAAATCCAACCAAACCAACAACAATAAGTCTGACACACGCACTGTGTTAGTGGTTTTTTATTAGAACGTTGGAAAAGAACCAATATTTGTTTAAGGGAATACAAATTTGTAACAATTTGAAACGGAAAGTTGAAGAAGACAAAAACTGCCTTTCTCTAAGTTACAAACTTTCACGAACCTTTGCAGCAAAAGCCATTTCAGTCATTTAGAAGGAAATGCAATACTCCGGACTAATAGATTGCAAATGGCTTAAATGAATGACTGTTTCAATAGAATCATTACATTTGATGCATTACAGATTATGTTGCGGACAACAATATCGTTTTAAATTCTAACAAATTGTAAATGACGCATTCAAATGGGAAAGTTCCTTTAGACTTGTAAGTAATTTAGACTGATTTTTGTCAAAAACAAAAGGATAAAGTTGAGAAGTAGATTTTAAACGCATACATTAAAATATACAAGCAAATATACATATGTACAGTGACTCTCATTAATATTCGGTATAGAGATGAGCGATCCAGTGACTTTTGAAGAACGTTGTTCTCAGTGAACGTGATTTATTAATCACTGTTCTTTAAAACAGTGATTGTGATCACAGTATTCCAATAATACAATAATGACAATAACGTATTTTATTAAGTCGTAAGAAAGAGAAAACTAGATACATACTACGGAAAGACTACTAAACAAAATCAGTGTTGCCGTTTCTGGTTATTTCTAACCAAAATTGGTTATTTTTTTGTTCAATGTGTAGATGTGTAGATTTCTCCGGGTTTGGTTATTTATTTTTCTTTTGTTTTGTTTGTAGAAATGTATTAATTAATAAGACTAAAATTTTATTTTGTTATTTTTTGTTTCTTTTCTTACTCTGTTGTATTAATTATAATTTATATTTGAAAAAAATAAAATAAAAAAACTGCGAATTTAGTTTTGGTTATATTTTTTCTTATTTGGTGATTTTTTTTCACAAATGTTGGTTACAATATTTTTTTTTTCGTGGCAACACTGGTGAAGGGAAACGAAAGTTTGACGTTTACTAAAATTTTGTGAAAGGGACAGCAAATATTACCAACAAGTATTTCTGTCCCTGTCTGATTCTTTCTTTTTTGTTTATTTATGTTTGTTAAATTTTAGGGTGGGTTTTTATTTTCTATTTTGTTAGAATCTGATGATATTTTTGTAGAATAATAGAATAGTTTTGAAAGGAAATGAACTGTTGTATTGGGGAAACATAATACGGAACTAATGTATTTGGTGACACATTTCATCGATTGTCACTAACTTAGTATTTAACCAATTGAGAGGTATATTCACAAACTCCTGAAACAAAAAGTTATGAGTATATATTTCGTTATATTTTTCTTTTTACTTATCTTTTACACACGGAACTTATTTCATTGTGAAGAGAAATTGCTAAGAGTTCGATTAATAATAAAAAATTTGCCGAATTTTAATGTTTTCATTCAAGAAATTAATAAATACTAGTAATATACACAAAGTTCTGCAAGAAAAAAATTTTATGAGCAATATGTCTTATTTGATCTTGATATATTTACTTTCTTACTTACCTTTTGCACAAGAAATTCTATTCATTGCGACCAAAGACCACATACATTTCGATTAATAATTAAATATTTAAGAATCTTTTAACTTTTCATTGGAGAAATTAAAAAATATCCAAAATTTTCCCTTTTTTAACACAAAATCAATGTTTGTTTACATTTAATTTTTCAACTTTATCCGCCAGTTTTCAGTCTGTATATCTGTTGCTTCTAACACATTTGCTTTGCAAAACTTATAATTCATTTTTTTTCTCCCTCTAAATATTTTAGTAAACAAAACAAAATGAAATAAATTTGTGTATGTAACAATTTTGAAAGAACGACATTATTAGTACCTGTTATTTGGCAATTTCAATCACTGTAGTTACCAGTGAATTCTCAATCACCGTGATTAAATCACAGTTTTGAAAATATCGCTCATCTCTAATTCGGTATTTTTATTTTCATTTATTTAAACGAATGATCTAAATGATCCCATAAATTCTCTATGGGGTTAATATCAGGTGATTGGGCTAGTATATCAATCACTTCTGGGCAATTATTTTGCAACCACTAGCGCACAACATGGGCTTTATGTTTGGGGTCGTTATCTTGGTATAATTTTAAGGTCGAAGAAATTCCCATTTTTTCAGCAATTGGGCAATTATTTTGCAACCACTCGCGCACAACATGGGCTTTATGTTTGGGGTCGTTATCTTGGTATAATTTGAAGGTCGAAGAAATTCCCATTTTTTCAGCAGATTGATTACTGGTTTCCGCCAGACCAAAAATGTTGAATTTGGTTTCATCAAGGAAAATAACGTCTTCCCACCAACTCGCAGCCTTTTTTAAATGCTCCTTTGTAAATTTTACTGGCGGAAACCTAATGAAGAGTTGAAAGGAAAAAACATTACTCCCACAGTTAAACACGGAGGTGGGCATGTGATGGTTTGGGGCTGTATATCAGCAAAGGGAGTCGGAAACCTAGTATTTATTAACGGAATCATGAACAAGGATATGTACTTAAACATTTTGCGGGAAAATTTAAATCAATCTGCTGAAAAAATGGGAATTTCTTCGACCTTCAAATTATACCAAGATAACGACCCCAAACATAAAGCCCATGTTGTGCGCGAGTGGCTGCAAAATAATTGCCCAGAAGTGATTGATATACCAGCCCAATCACCTGATATTAACCCCATAGAGAATTTATGGGATCATTTAGACCGCCAAGTGCGTAAAAAAATCTATTTCATCTAGAAATGAGCTTAAAAAAGTACTGCAGGAAGAATGGGATAAGATCAGTACAGACTACTTAAAAAAATTATTTATAATATGCCTAATCGTCTAT
Organism: Sarcophaga caerulescens; assembly: GCA_927399465.1. Taxonomy (NCBI): domain Eukaryota; kingdom Metazoa; phylum Arthropoda; class Insecta; order Diptera; family Sarcophagidae; genus Sarcophaga; species Sarcophaga caerulescens. Next base: position 100,416,553 of record OV656873.1, read on the forward strand.
CAGAGGTTGTTAAAAATAATGGTTTTCCAACAAAATACTAATATAATGTTACGTTTTTACCTTTTAAAAACGTTAAAAATATGAGCTCGTAGATTGCAAATAAAATAAAAATAAATCTGTGTTTATTTTTTTAATTAATTCTTTATTTTCTGCACAACTTTCGTGCCACTGTTCGAACTTCTTTCACTTATACAACGATAACTTTCACAATATGCGCTCCTTTTCGTTATATTTCTCTGCTTATAACCTTTTTTATAAGCAACAACACTTGTTAGTTATTCTTCTTTGCTCGCAACCTTTTTTTTGTAAGCACCACACTAACAACTGTTTTCCCAAACGCAACTTGTCTGCACACAAGTCTGACCGAATTATAGCTTGATAGATTTAACTCACACCGACGTGACGTCGTCTTACACGATTAAATTCAAACTCAACCATTGCTCGCTTTGTCTTGCCTTTTTATATCGCTGGATCATTAGTGTGATGAATGCCCTTGAAGGATGATGACGACCTTCGGGAACAATCCAAAAATGTAAACAACTAGTTTTCATTTTTGTTGTTCGTGTATCTTATTTTCTTTCGTCCAGGCAGAGTTGTTGTTGTTTTGTTTGTTTGTCTTTCTGCTATATTTTTGCTTATTCATTGATCTTATAAACAAACCCTGTTGTTTTTTTTTGTTGCTATATGCTTACTCATTCGTTGATCACGTGATCAAGTCCATTGTGTTGTTTTTGGAGCTTTTGTTTATTATTTTAACAACACCATTTTCGTAACAATAATATAATTTTTAAGGAGTGTAATTTAATTTCATTGAAAAAACCGAATATTAATGAGACCTGAATTTTGTTAGGTTTTTACTTTATGTCCTATTTACCTAATTTTATTAACGCTTTATACTCTTAGAATTAATTAATTTGATCTCGAGAAATATATTTTCTTTTTAAAACATAAAATTTCTGAGTTTTATTCATTCTCTTGCAAAAATTTTCTTTTAAATAAATGAAAATAAAAATACCGAATATTAATGTGAGCCACTGTATATACATAATTGGCCATTACAACAATTCAGTTAGGATTACGACCTAGCTTCTTACACCATTTATAGTGTGTGTCGATTCCGAACTCCGAACGACAGATACTTGAGACAGATACTTCTCGGGGCAATTTAATTTGCGCTCAGATATTTTGCCAGAAATCTGTTGAGAGGCAGTCACCGAAGAAATATTTTTTTGATTTTCAGTTTTGTTAGAGTTGTCTAAGACCTGGGGCCGAATTACCGCATTCGTGATCGAGTAGAATTATTCGTAATCTTTTTTATTTAGATTACCGCATTCGATATCGAATAGGTTGTACCGAAATTTAAGATGATAGCATACGATAACGAGTGTGCAATCGAATGCATATTTTTGAAATGTCATTCGTTAACACTACAGATATCGAAAATAAATATTTTTACTTAAGAGTGCATAAAAAAACCAAAAAATGTAAGTTTTTATAATTTGTTTTCTTTTTTTTAAAGTTAAATAAGAAAAAAAATATTTAAAAATATTTAAAACAAAATATTAAATATAAACAAAATAAATGGAAAACAAAAGGATGAAATGGCCAGTTCATGGTGGAGCATCCTAATTTGGCCAAAAACAAACTACCAAACTGCAGCCAAGGAAAAGCAACATCAAAAAGGTTCTGGGAGCAGCTTATTTTTTCAGGTGTATACTCTATCAGCTTACGACATAATTTATTTTCAATTTCCTTTAGTACACTGTTTATCCTTTTGCAAACAGCGCTTTGACTCATTCCCATCAGGTAATCATTCCCTATTGTATGTTGATATCCACCACTGGCTAGAAGCGAAAGAGTTACGGCCAACTGCAATTTTGGTGGTATTGCGGTAGACATATATCCTTCAAAATATAATTCGCTAAGAATAAAATTGAAGGCTTCTTTTGAAAGCCGAAAGCGCTTAATAAATCTGTAAAAAATAAAAGTTTAATTAAAATAAAATTTAAAAATGAAATTCACTTACGCAGGAGCCGGCAATGATAGTGGGTCACTTTTGTCTCGGATTTGTATTCTAATACGTATAGTATTAGAATCATCCTCTGAGTCGGACGACAATAAAGAAAATAAAATATCAAATGACATTATTTTTAACAAATATGCATAAATATTTAATATACCGGCGAAAATTTTGTTTACTTTTCTTCTTATTCTTCTTTGATGATTGCTTTTTAATGTATTAACATATATTTTTAATTAAACATATGTGTCTGTTTAGAAATCTTTAGATTTAAGTTTCACTTAGAAATAAAATTATTTTTTTTTGTTGTTTTTTGTGTAAAGTCAAAAATTTAGTGTCTACATTAATTTAGTTTGCATTTTATTTTTTTTTTTGTTCGTTTTGAAATTTAACGCCCGTTTATTAACTTTTTTGCATTTATGAAAATAATGTATTACTTGCACTTTAATAATTGTCTTTTTTTTTTTTATTGCTTTAATTTTGTTTGTTTTAATTTTATGGTCATGGCCAAACGGCTAATGAACTTTAAATTTGCTTAATAAGTAGTTCAAATAACTATAATTTAGTTACATAAGAAATATATTGGAAGTAAGTAGTCATCAATAATTTTGTATTTAAATGAAGAAAATTATAATAAAGCCCCCTTTTTTCTTTTGCATTTTAAAAGCTAAAGAGCCAGAATTTTTATTTTGCGGGAACAACTCAGTTTAAGTGCTGTTTGTTGTTCAGTAAAAAACACATTGTCAATCCAGTTTATGTGCTGTGATTGGATCCTTTAAAAATATATATCGAAACATTTAATCCAGTTCAAGTGCTGGTATTAAATATAGAGCTAATTGACAAACGAGTCAATTAACATTTTGGTGACCCCGACGTGATCTAACACAGGATCACGAACATTGCAACCTTATTCAAAGAGTCAAACTAGTTTAAAGAAGTAATCTAATTCAAAGTCATAACCATGGCATCATTTGAAGAATTGGTGGAAAAACAAAGAGGTGTCGGAGATAGGATTGAAACCATCGTTCGCAACTTTAAAAAGGACCCATCATCAAGAAAGTCTACAGTCAGCTATTTCCAGGAACGTCTAAAAAAATTAGATGACGAGTGGACAGCTTTTGAGACTAATAACAACGAAATTCGTATACTGAAGAATCTCCCTTTAGAGCATGATTATTTCGTCAAAGGATATTATGAAGCTATCAGAGACATTGTTGAACAATACAAGAGCGTATTTGAGAAGGCCATGTTGAAAATTGTTCAAACCTCCGACCAGACAAAAGGGGATCAATCTCATACATCAGGTGCAAAAGCAGCACCAACAGAAGCTATTGATATTACAAAATTAATCCGCAGGCAAGGGGCGATGATAGCGTCTCTTGAGCGTTTGTTACACGAGAACCTTACAGCGGACGATGTTCCAACGGCAACAACATTGTGGCGACTTTTGCGGACCATTTTGGGTTCACTACAAGGTGAGAGGAAAGAAGCCTCAAAAGGCCTACATTGCAGTCTTCTGCTGCTTTGCCACAAAGGCAGTACATTTGGAATTGGTCAGTGATTTGACTACTGAATCCTTCTTAGGATCATTAAAAAGATTTATAAGTAGACGCGGTCATTGTCAAAATCTGTATTGTGACAATGCTACCAACTTTGCAGGGGCAAAAAATCAACTAACAAAATTATCGGAAACTATCCATTCAGACTCAGCCCTAGACATAATCCATAAAGAATGCACATCCAGAGGGATAACATTCCATTTCATACCACCGAGAGCGCCACATTTCGGTGGTCTATGGGAAGCTGCAGTAAAATCAGCTAAGCATCTTCTCATCAGAAGTGTGTCAACAGCGTCATTAACGTATGAAGAACTTGAAACCGTTGTTATTGAAATTGAAGGGATTCTCAATTCACGGCCAATAAGCCCAATGTCAGAAAACCCAAATGATTTAGCCGCATTAACCCCAGGACATTTTCTTATTGGAGAACCACTTACAGCTCAAGTTGACATATATTCTACACCGAATAAAACAAACTTGCTGACTAGATGGAAACTAGTAACGCATATAAAAAATGAGTTTTGGAAGCGATGGTCACGGGAATATCTAAATGAACTACAATATCGTCACAAATGGAAAACTGAAGCAATCAATATTAAACCCGGAGATATGGTCGTCGTTAAAGAAGATAACACAGCTCCTTTACAGTGGCCTTTGGGAAGAATTGAAAAAATATATCATGGTGATGACGGTTTTGTTAGAGTAGTTGACGTTAAAACAGCAAAGGGCATTTATAGAAGGCCAATTACTCGACTGGCACCTTTACCGATAAGTACTGAACACTCCGACGAAACATTTGAGCAATGTCAACCAACTAATTCCAACACCAATCGGAATAATGATGGATCTGAAATTCCTATGAAAAGAATGCGCACTTCTATCAACATTCTTACGGTAGTTATGTGTATCATGCTTTTACCAGTTGTTCTTGCAACAAGCGTTCGCAATAAACAATTTCGAGCACAACTGGGTATTTACTACGAAGGAATCGGCACAGCATTTATCGCACCTACAGAATGGCAACTTTTAATTTATTATGATTTAGAAGGATTTTGGTCGGAATTAGAATTATTTTCAAATGGAACCAAGGCGCTTGATCATCTATGTCAAGAAATGCAGCAAAAGGCAACATGCGCAAATCTAGTAAATTACTTTAAACATACTGAGTCTCGGTTAATAATGGACAGCACATTACTATCTGGGAAAAGACAAAAAAGAGCAGCAATGGATATTGTGGGGAATATTGCCCATTCACTATTTGGAGTACTAGACTCAGAATATGCTGACAATATGGCGCATACAATAACACAAGTTAAACAAAATGAAGCCCACCTGCTCAAACTCTTGAAGAATCAAACGTCAATTATTGATTCCACAATCAACATTATTAAGTTGGATCAAAAAACAGCTAAGAAAAAGTTTGAACAAATTGATTTCCAAATATCACAGATTTATAACCGCATACGTAACAGTAGTGAAGAAGAAAGAACCTCTCATATTTTCTTGTCGTTGTGTGTTCAATTAACTATAATGGCAGCAAACTTAGACCAAACTCAATCTTTACTTCTAGATATTTTAACAAACACTCATCATGGCATAATAAGTCCATTATTACTCACCCCAATCCAACTACAACATGAAGTAGATAACATATTATTTCACCTGCCTGAGTCACTTCAATTACCTGTAAACCGAGAAGACGCATTACAACTATACAAACTCATGAAAGTAACAGGAGGACTTACAAATACCACAGCAACCTTCAGTGTAACTTTACCATTAATTGAAAAAGGCCAGTACGATTTATTTAATCTCATTCCAATTCCAAGGTGGATTAACAACACGTTTGTATCAATGGAAGTATGCTCTTCTTTACTGGCAATCAATACAGTGCAAAAAAGATATTTCCTTATAGATAATTACGGACACGGCTCGTGCACAGCCATGAAAGAAGAATTGTATATATGCTTAAATAGCCAAATTCAATACGAACTGAAAGCTGGGGCATGTGCCTGCGAAATAAATTTGTTTCTCAACAAAACGCATTCAGACTGTAATGTGCAAAGATTGACGACAAAGTCTGCTTGGATCTCCCTGCGGCATTCAAACCAATGGATATACGCACTGCCATCTCCTTCTCCTGCAACAGCAGTTTGTAAAAAAGACATCACCCAATTAATCTTAGATGGATCCGGCTTACTAAGTTTAGGACCAGAATGCGTGTTGCAACACAACTCTACAATCATACAAGCGCATCAGAAAATATCAACCTCGATAAAAACGTCTTACTCTAAACTTTGGAATACTACTGAAGAAATTCACAGAAGAACCGTTGAACCCTTGCTAATTGAAATACACAAAGACGAGTATGTTTCACAAATACAAAACTTGACTGCATTACAAAACTCACTAAATGAGCAAGGGATACTTCAGCTTCCAAACCAGATTGATGCACAGAACTACCACCATATAACCGTCGGCTACTCAACATTAATTATTACTGTCGGCATAGTGGTGTATCTTGTCACTAAACGAAAATTCAAATTCACACCAACTCCAGCACCTCGCAATTTACAAACATCTTCAGATTTCACAGTACATGTATAAAAAAAAAAAAAAACCCTGTCACTCAACTAAAAGAAGAATTAAAATCGCCAGCCCAGCATATTCAGCATACCATGGACCATCATAATATTTGAGCTGCACTCAACGGGGGGAGCATGTTTAGAAATCTTTAGATTTAAGTTTCACTTAGAAATAAAATTATTTTTTTTTGTTGTTTTTTGTGTAAAGTCAAAAATTTAGTGTCTACATTAATTTAGTTTGCATTTTATTTTTTTTTTTGTTCGTTTTGAAATTTAACGCCCGTTTATTAACTTTTTTGCATTTATGAAAATAATGTATTACTTGCACTTTAATAATTGTCTTTTTTTTTTTTATTGCTTTAATTTTGTTTGTTTTAATTTTATGGTCATGGCCAAACGGCTAATGAACTTTAAATTTGCTTAATAAGTAGTTCAAATAACTATAATTTAGTTACATAAGAAATATATTGGAAGTAAGTAGTCATCAATAATTTTGTATTTAAATGAAGAAAATTATAATAAAGCCCCCTTTTTTCTTTTGCATTTTAAAAGCTAAAGAGCCAGAATTTTTATTTTGCGGGAACAACTCAGTTTAAGTGCTGTTTGTTGTTCAGTAAAAAACACATTGTCAATCCAGTTTATGTGCTGTGATTGGATCCTTTAAAAATATATATCGAAACATTTAATCCAGTTCAAGTGCTGGTATTAAATATAGAGCTAATTGACAAACGAGTCAATTAACAGTGTCAATTCTATTACATACTAGAAAAAATCTTGTACATTTTATTGTAATTTCGATACGTGAGCTATCGAATGCGGTAATCTATCCATTCGATTCGTCACTAAATTGTACTCGATACGAAAGTCTCTTCGATCACGAATGCGGTAATTCGGCCCCTGGGCTTTGATCCGTGGCCTTACTTCTAATAAACCAACACACTACCTATTAGACTACGGCGACTACAAGCAAATAATTAGAATAACAACAACAAAATTAATTAAAATAACTTTGAAATCGAGGGTTTAATATTTTCGAGTATCTTGTAACAATGAAACAGATTTTCGGGAACAAGTCCGACTAATTCTCTAGCGTAACAACTGTTAAGATAGAAAATTAAAACATAAGCTACATTCCGACGATGCTCCAATGAGCAGACTCTTCAGACTGTTCTATATTTACACCACCCAAAGTTACAATTGATGTAATGTTATCATTGTCACTTTTCTGTGTCTACAAACAACATAAAGTTTTTCGTTCCCCAAAATTCGACCCTATTCACATGAACCCACTCTCTGATGGTAGGTCCGAGGTGAGTAATCCATGCCATCGGGGAAATTCGGTCTGATTTATGCGTCAGATCCACAGGAAAATTAATATTTCGGATGTGCGGACATTTGAATCATGCTATGTTCCAAACAAATACCATCAAAAGGACTTTCAGATGAATGAAAAGCTTCGATGGTATCTTATCTTAGTTTTATTGAATTCATTATAAATTATTTATCTCAAGCTATCTATATTTTCTTGTTTTAATAAACAGAAAAAGTTGTTAGTGTTGAAAACGTAAAATATTTATTGTAAACCCTAAGGGACACTGGTGTCCCCATGGCCATCATTTACTCACTTTTGGCATTGTAGATAATCCTTTGCAAAGGACCTGAAGTTATTAAACTCACACAAAGTGATATTTAACGCTTATTGATGGAAGATAATAGTGACGACGAAGATAGATAAATTAAAGTCTTCGGAAACAAGACAATAACCGAGGCGTATCTGATGTTGAAATTAAAGATACAATATTCGAACAGCAAATGTAACCCGAGCCGTAGAAACAATTAACCTGATATTAAACGCGACCAGAGGACATACATTCTGAAAGTTTTTCCTGCTTCAGATGTATTCCTTTTAACTATAAAATTTGATAGCTTTAATACAAGAAATATTATAAATATTAATTAGTTAATTTCATAGAAATTAAGGATTCTCCATGGATTATCATATTTTGCCATCTATTTTCGGAAATAGATATGGGGATACCTTATATATCAAACCTTATACTAAATCCTCGGTTTGAAGTTTAACCTAGACACATTCACTTCAAAAATAATTTATAATAATTAATTAATAATAATTTTCTTAGCATATAAAAGCGTTACGCAATGCACAGTCTTTGTTAACGTTCGTATAGTAAGTATCTTCATTTTAAAGTTTCATTTCTTTCTCTAATTTACATATCGACGCCTCCATTCTATAGCGTTCTATGTGTACTTAGAACGTTTTTAATGTTCTTGCATTTTTATATTCTACGTAGTCTTCTATTGACACTGATTGCAATAAGACCTAATTTAACAAGTGCAGTGGCAGTGCATTTTTTCTTTCTTTCTCTTAATATTTACTTAAACAAAAAAAAAAAAAAAAACAAAAAATAAACAATTTTTTCTTAAATACTAATTATACTTAGTATAAACAACAATAAAAATATCATAAAATATTACAAAATCAACGGGATTTTTAATCCCAAAAAATTCAAAATTTATGACAACAAATTTAGAAACAAAAAGAAATAAGAAAAAAAAAAAACAATTCATACAGTATGAATACTGACTATGATGATGATGATAATGATGTTAGCAGCGAAAGTAATTCTTTGTACAACTGGCAAACAATACCAGCAGTAGTTAAGCGTACTGGCAGCAAGTCCCCAATTGGAAATGTAGTGAAAAAACGAAATTTAAATGATGATGTCCCAGGTACCTCGAATGCTAATCGGTTTTCAATTCTTGATGTGGAGAACAACAATGAAACGAGGCAAGAAACAACGGATTATATTAAACCTCCACCTATTTTTATTCCTTACGTGAGCAGTATTGTAAATATGGTAAATGATATAAGTTCTATTATTTCTAGAAAAGATTTTAGTTACAAATCTATGAAAAATAATGAAATAAAAGTAATGGTATGTAGCATAGATTATTATAGAAAATTAACTAAGTATCCCGATAGCAGAAAAATAGGCTATCATACGTATCAAGTGCGTCAAGAACGGGCATATCGTGTAGTTTTTAAAGGTCTTCACCACTCAACTCCTACGGCAGATATAAAAGCAGAGATAATTGCTCAAGGTCATGAGGTTAGAAATGTGTGCAATGTTAGAAGTAGGATTACAAAGGAGCCTCTCCCGATGTTTTACGTTGATCTTGACCCAAATCCCAACAACAAGGAAATCTATAATATTCGCCATATTAATAATGCAATAATTACTGTTGAACCTCCTAAAAAAGTTAATGACATTGTTCAGTGCCATCGTTGTCAACAGTTTGGACACACTCAAGCTTACTGTAGAAAACCTTTCCGCTGTGTAAAGTGTGCGCTTGATCATCCAACAGCTGAATGCACTATGAATAAAACAAATACTCCTCGTTGCATTCATTGTTTACAAAATCATACTGCGAACTACAAAGGCTGCCAGGTTTATCAAAAACTAGTGCAGAAAAAACCAGCGGTTTACACTAAGCCAGCTAACCAACCAACAAATGTCCCTTCTTTTTCGCGACCACAAAACTTTAGCAACGTTAATCACAACTCTGATACTTCCTATGCAAACGTTTTAAAAGGCCAATCTGCAAATACAAATGAGAGTGCGTATGAACGCCTCGAAAAATTAATGATTAAACAAATTGAGTTAACCAATACTTTATTAAATATGATGTCAGTTCTTGTCACCAAATTATGCAATTATATACATGAAACTGAACTATTTCTTAACACCCAATATATTGACGTACTTTTAATATCTGAGACCCATTTTACGTCTAGAAGTTATTTCCGTATCAGGGGTTACGACATAATAACTGCAAATCATCCAGACAATAGAGCTCATGCTGGTGCTGCTGTTTTAATTAAATCAAATTTAAAATACGAAGTACTTCCAACAATCTGCCACAACTACCTACAAGCTGCTGGAGTAAAATTAAATACTAACTGTGGAAGCGTTTCAATATTTGCCATATATTTTCCACCTAGGCATTCTGTCCTATGTCGTGACTATGAAGATTTCTTTAATAACTTAGGAAACCGTTTTCTGGTAGGAGGAGACTTTAATGCCAAACATCCCTGGTGGGGCTCCAGGTTAGCAAACCCAAAAGGTCGGGAGCTCTATAAGTGTATTCTGAGAAAACATTACAATGTTCTTTCAACAGGTAGACCAACATATTGGCCTGCGGATCCTGCCAAATTACCGGACTTAATGGACTTTTTCGTATATAATGGAATACCAAGCAACTTTTTAAACATAATGGACAGTGATGATTCAAGCTCTGATCACACTCCTATTATTGCGACTTATAACTCCTCATTTCAAAAGGTTTCAAACAGAGTAAAGCTGATATCAAATCGAACAGATATTAACTCTTTCACCTACTGGATAGACAAAAACATAGACTTAAGCCTCTCTATAAACAATGGTCAGGAATTAGACGAATCTGTGGAAAAGTTTACTAATTTAATACACGAAGCTGCTATCTTGTCTACACCGGATGTTTCAAGAAGCCTGAATCAGCAAGCTCCAAACAATTTCATCTCTGCTGAAATAAGAAACTTTATTCGCTTTAAGAGGAGAATGCGAAAACGATGGCAATTAAGCAGAAACGCAATTGATAAACGAAATTTCAACAATTTATGTACACAGCTAAAACAAAAGCTAAAAGAAATTAAAAACGAAAAAACCGGCCAATACTTAAAGTCGTTAGATGTGAACAAACCTGATAATTGCCTTTGGAACGCCACTAAATACCTGAAGAGACCTACGCAACGTAATGTTCCTATAAGGGACTCAAACAACAGATGGTGTAGATCAAACAAAAGCAAAGCTGAAGCATTTTCTGTTCATTTGGAGAATATTTTTTACCCTAATCCTCAAAATAATTATGATAGCGAGATTTTTGAATTTTTAAATGCGCCATGCCAAATGAGTCTTCCAATTAATCATTTTACTCTCAATGAAGTTAAAATGGTAATATCGAAGCTAGGAACCAATAAAACTCCAGGATACGACAAAATCGATTCTAAAACAATCAAACTATTGCCTAAAAAAGGCGTTATACTTTTAACATTGTTATTTAATTCAATATTGCGCTTACATCATTTTCCAACCCAATGGAAATGCGCTGAAATTATTATGATATTAAAGCCTAATAAAAATGAGAATGAGCTTTTATCTTACAGACCAATAAGTCTGTTATCAACCTTTTCAAAAATATTTGAGCGGCTGTTTTTGCTTAGACTGAAACCCATTCTAGAACGGAATAATATAATTCCTGATTTTCAATTTGGATTCCGCAGCAAACATGGTACCCCAGAGCAGTGTCATCGAGTTGTAAATGTGATAACTGATGCTTTTGAAACGAAAAAATATTGTTCTGCTGTATTCCTAGATGTAAATCAAGCATTTGATAAAGTTTGGCACCCTGGCCTACTATTTAAACTTAAAACACTACTACCGGCACCATTTTTTTTAGTTCTGAAATCATATCTACATGAGCGACATTTCTATGTTAATAGTAAAGAGGAATTTTCAGATATAAGGCCAATCAATTCTGGTGTTCCCCAGGGTAGTGTTTTAGGACCGACACTTTATTCAATATATACTAGTGATATGCCATGCTCACAAAATATTACAGTTGCTACTTATGCAGACGATACTGCACTTATAGCATCGGCAGCTTGTCCCATTCATGCATCTACATTGTTACAGAGGGAACTAAATAAACTACAACAATGGCTGGAAAAGTGGAAAATCCAAATAAATACAACGAAGTCCTCTCACATAACTTTTTCCCTTAGAAGGGAAGATTGTCCACCTGTTGCACTAAATGGGTTACAAGTACCAATTGTAAAATGTGTAAAATACTTGGGTTTGTATTTAGATAGACGACTTACTTGGAAAGACCATATTAAAACAAAAAGAAAATATCTGAACATAAAAACAAGAAAATTGTATTGGCTTTTAGGTCCGAAATCCGAACTAAGTTCGAGAAATAAGGTAATGATATACAAAGCTATACTCAAACCCGTATGGACATACGGAATACAACTTTGGGGCACAGCTAAAAACTCCAATGTAGAAATTTTAAAACGATATCAGTCCAAAACTCTTCGTCTTATTACACAAGCTCCATGGTTTATGACAAATGCGGCGATACATAATGATCTTGAAATTCCTTTAGTTGAAGAAGATATAAGAAAATTTAGTTCAAGATACCTTGAGAGACTTAGTAACCATATTAATCCATTGGCTATTTGCTTGTTAGATGAAACAGATGAGGTGCGTAGACTTAATAGATTACATGTTCTTGATTTACCATTTAGGTAAATACATAGCTAACGTAACTAATTAAGATACACATTTCTTATATTCCGATATACATACATATACATATTTACTTCTATTATTTTAAAATACACTTTTATTGAATTCTGATGTATTATATTGTAAATATGTATTAATTTTCTTTTATTATCTTTTCTATATCAATCAAATTTATATAAATAAATAATTTTAAGTTATTGCACTGTGGGGCAATAGAATCTGTTATTATATATTGTATTATTAAATTTACTTATTGTTTTATATAAACAGATTGTAAATAAAGTTCTGAGAAAAAAAAAAAAAAATATTCTACGTTCTCTAACTTTAATACTGTCAAAATTTGGTTAAGATGCGCCGATCCGTTCCGAAGTTATAGGGAAAAATCTACTTAGAATACACATATAGTTGTACGTCGCGTCAAAACTTTGAGAGCTCATAATTCAAAACACACATTTTCGACTTAGAATGTTATAGAACGGAGGCGTCGATATAAAATTTTTTATGGTACACAATTTGCATTTTTATTTCACTTGATAAAAATAACCTTTCCTTTTTGAATCTTTTATATGTGTTTTTTTTGCCATCTTGGAAAGCCAAAGAATAAAACTTGTTTTCATATCAAGTACTTCCTTGAAGTTTTTAGTGCTTCTTGGTTTTGTTTTTATACTCCAACTTTTTCTTTATAATTTGCCAATACTTACAAGTTTGAATCCACCTGTAGACACATTTTTCATAAACACAAAAATTTTTTAAACTTTCAATGATTTTATTTATTTTTGTAGTTAGGGAAAAAAGTCGTAATCCGAATTGAAGGGTTGTAATCACTGTTGCCAGAATTGACGATTTCTCTGCATTTTGACGTTTTTTACCCCTCAAAATACCAAAATGACGATTTGACAATTTTAGGTTGAAAAATGACGATTTTACTAAAATTAAAGAATATAGCAACTATTTTCAATATTACATTTTTAGAGGTGGTTTTTTTGGTATGTTATGATTTATGTGTGTGTGTTAGTTAAACTAAACAATTATTTTTGATTAATTATAAAGATAGTAAAAATTTTCAGGATAGTAAAAATGTTTATATAGGTATTTACGCTGCAGAAATTTTTTCAAATTCAAATCTTTGTGAAAGTGATGTACAAGAAATAATGAATAATTGCATACAATTTTACATTGAATTAATTGACCAGATTTTTAAAAGATTTGATTTTGAAAATGAATTTAAATCCTTAAGTATATTTAATCCAAACGTATTAATAAATGGTGAATCCAATTCAATTTTAGATACTGTAAAGGCTTTTCCAAATTTTTTAAAAGAAGATGATAAACAAAGTATAGATTCAGAGTTTAGGGAATTAAAATTTTTAGATTTTAAAACTATTTTTGAAGGAAAAGAGACAAACTATAGTAAACAAGTATAGTAGGTAGTGTGTCGGCTTATTAGACGTAAGGCCACCGTTCAAACCCTAGGTCAGACATCAAAACGAAATATTAAAAAAAATATTTCTTCGACGGCTACCTCTCATCAGATTTCTGGCAAAAACTCCGAGAGTAAATAAAATTGCCATGAAGAGCTTCTAAAAAAATCTGTCGTTCGGATTCGACTTTAAACTGCAGGTCCCGCCACTCATGTATCAAATTAACACACACAACATAAGTGGTGTGAGAAGCTATGTATATAGGTCGTAATCCTGACTGAAGGGTTGTAATGACCAATTATGTATGTAATTATGTAAATAAAATTTCAATCACATTCATGCTGCTTTTATTTGATTTAGAATGCTTTTTAAAACGTTGTTTTAAAAATATTTATAATGGATTCCTTTTAAACTATAGGTAAACAGCAACAGTTTGAAAACATGTTTACTAACGCCTACATTTAACCGTGTCCTGTCACTTTTTTAAAACTTTCTATTTTCTTCAAAACTTTTTATTCAATTCAAATGTTTTTTTTTTCTTTTCACGTCTTTCGCATTCTTTACCGTATTGCATAATTTTTTTTTTTTATTTCAATGGAATATTCGAAATTTTTTGAAAAAGTATTATCCGAGGATGAGATTTACATTTAAAAACCGTCTGCGTTAACACTCGGAGAGCAACTGAAGCTATTGTTGCCAGTCTGTAATACATTAATACATGCTGTCATAAGGTTTGTATCGGTTTTTTTTCCTTTCTTTTTTACTTTTCTCTCCCCTTTTTTCTACCCCACTGCAATCAATAATAGAGCATGTGCTTGTATGACTGTATACTGTATTTGAAAATGTTTGTACTTGTGTAGTTTTTCTCTCTATTCTGCTTTCTTTTGTTACGACATTCAGTTTGAGCTGCTGTCGTTAACAGGTTTTAACATTTCATACAACTTTTTATTGCTTGCAACATGCTTGAGGTTGTGTTTTTCTATAGGCTGAGACGCCACCTGTTCAATATTTTTCTTTATTCTCTATTTATTCATCTCTGTTAGCATAAAATACAAAATATTCGTCCTGTTTTGTTTTGCCCAAAGTTTTCAGTGTTGGAAAGTGTTTAAAATATGTAACGTATGTAACTGAAACAGGTCGTAAATTTATTTTTTCTTAAATTGAGAATACGTATCTAAAATATGAAATTTGTTGCTGTTAATACAGTATTCGTTTTTTGCCCGATTCGACAGTGTCTTCTGGTGCCTAGAGGGACCCAAAGGTCCCTGAAATCAAGTCTGCCTTAAATAAGAAAAGTTTTCTTTGCAAAGGTAAGAAAGAAAGATAAGAAATAGGAATAACTTTTACTAAATTAGACACAATGACTGCTGGTAGTCGTTGTCTAGTATAGTAGGTTGTGTGTTTGCTTATTAGACGTGAGGCCGCGGTTAAAACCCCTGATCAAACATCTCCAACAAAACGAAATATAAAAAAATATTTCTTCGGCGACTTCCTCTCAGCAGATTTCTGGTAAAAACTCTGAGAGTAAATACAATTGCCATGAAAAGTTCGGAGTCGACTTTAAACTGTATGTCCCTCCACTCATGTATAAAATGAACACACACAACATAAGTGGTATGATAAACTAAGTCGTACTCCTGACAAAAGGGTTGTAATGACCAACTATGTATGTATGTATGTGATTGCTGCTAAATTAGAAGCCGATGAAGTTGAAGTAGGTATAGAAACCCAATAAATCGCGAAAAAACACATGCGTTCGAAAATTAATAAACCAGATGTACCGAAATGAAGTGAGCGCCAAGATACAAATGCCTCCACAGTATACATTTATTGTGAATGAGCCTTAATTTTGTTTTCGCATATGATAATCAGAAGCAATATGCAGAAGATGGTTGCGTCAGTTCAGAGATAAGGATTTTGATGTAAGAAATCAAGAACAATATTGGAAGCTGAAGATGACACTTTGAATCAGAAACAAATGGCAGAAATGTCAAATGTTGCACAACAAACCATTTTTGATCATTTAAAAGCCATGGGAATGATCTATAAGACTGAAAAGCGGATGCGACAGACATACGAAAATTCACTTTGAAATTTTGTATCAACGGACAATAGTTATTTCAGTGTCGTATCAAATTGTTACTGACGATTAAAAAAGGGACTCATTTTCTGAATCCTAAATCATGAGTTCAGACGGGACATTCATCAACTTCATATAAATATTCACAGCTCTTCTGCAGGAAGACTATGCTGTGTATCTGATGGAACCAAAAAAGTGTGGTGTACCACAAGCTACTAAAATCTGGTTATACCATTACTTTGAATAAAATGTATTCTACAGAAGAAATGTATCTTAGAACTTAACTTTTCAAGAATAAGCAAATTACGCCTTAAGGAAGATCTGCCACCTAATCTAGTCTGAACAAATATTGAAATATATGGCATTCGTAATAAAAGCTGTACACTTTTCAAGCAGCTAATATGAATTTTTATTTTTATCAGAGAAAAACTATCCTTCAGAACTTTGACACTTGATAACAAAGATAAATCTGTCGACTTAGCTGTCATTTATTCATTCAGTTCTAACAAATCACTATGGACAGATATAGCATTCGCTGAATGGGCTCCGGCATCGTGGAACTGATGCTATAAAATGCAGAAAATTCATTTTTATCATTGATTCCCATTTCTAGTTGAATGAATACGGCAACAAGCAATATTGGTGAAATTGGAACTATACCAATCCACATACTAGAAGTCGCCGTAGTCTAATAAGTAGTGTGTTGGCTTATTAGATGAGAGCGCCTATCTCAGACATCTCGAACAAAATGAGATATGAAACAATAATTCATTCGGCAACTTCTTCTCAGCAGTTTTCTAATAAAGACTATAACAGAAGAGTAAAATTGCAATAAAAAGTCTTTCAAGTCTGTCGCTCGGAGTAAATAAAATAAACACTCACACCATGAGTTGTGTAAGAAGCTACACCAGTTTTGCACCAGGTTGCTATCTCTACTAAATGCTTGTAATGTCCAATTAAGTAAGTATGTATGAAATCCAAGAGCATACGGTGCATCATCGTTTTGTGTAGGTTTTGGCTGGCGGTATCGTCGATCCCTATTTCGGCCAGACCATCACGGCCACTATAGATCGTTTTTGTAATTTTGCGTATATGTTATAAAGAAAGCCTGGAAGGAAGTGTTGCGGCAGGCCGAAATCCGTTAATCGGGTTATTAATGGCCAATTAAGTAAGTAAGTAAGTATAAAGCAAAATTTTTGGCATGATTTTTGAAAGACTATACGAGTTCGCAACTTATTACCTTATAGTTAGGGTTGGCAATCCCGCTCTATATTTTCAATCCCGGGATTTCGGGATTTCATTTACCTAGTCCCGGGATCCCGGGATTTATCCCGGGATTTTAAAAAATTTGTTCTTGAAAGATATTAACATATTATTTCAATAAAATTAATAACATGACACATCCAAAAATAGGTTTATAAGAGAGAATTTATTAAATTATAAGAAAATTAATTTTATTTTTAATTTTACACATTTTTAAATTAATTATAAAGAGTTAATTGTTTTTATAGATATATACTCTTTTGTTGATCAAGTGCGATAAGTTATTATTTTTTATTATTTTTAAAATATGTTTTGAGGAAGCACAGAGCAACCAAAGTTTCATCGCTCAAACGACTTCTTATTTTAGTTGCGAAAAATCCAGCTGCAGAAAAAGCACGTTCAGACTTAATAGTCATTAATAGGCTTAGGCGTAATAGGCTTAATAGTCATTAAAAAATCGTATACTCTTTGCAAAAAGTCACCACGTGTTCCTCCATTTTCAAACAAGAGCATTTCTCTCTGAATTTTTACAGACAACGTCGAATTGCTATCCTCGGTAAATGTGCTTTTTT
The DNA here is from genome assembly GCA_927399465.1 of Sarcophaga caerulescens. NCBI lineage: Eukaryota > Metazoa > Arthropoda > Insecta > Diptera > Sarcophagidae > Sarcophaga > Sarcophaga caerulescens. The sequence goes on from OV656873.1 coordinate 100,434,421, forward strand.
ATAGCTTCATTGAGCTCGTCTGAAATATTTAAAGGTTCTTCAAGAGAACAAGAAAGAGATTCAGATGGAAGCTCAGAAGTATCTGAAACAATTTCGAAAGGTGCCTTATCTGAATCAGAAGGTGTAACTTCTGACTCAGAAGCTATTAGAAGTAATGTAGCTGGACTTGAAGCATTTAGTCTTTCGAGTAACTAAACTATTAATTTGCGACATTTTATGGAAGAAGGAACCGTTACGAACTCTGTTTCGGATTCGGACTGAACATTTGTTCAACCATTGTGCATATACTGAAGTACCCCACTGATATCTGTTCTCCTTTGTTGCATGCGAAGGATGAGGGCTGAATGTAGTTTCAGATTAGCATCCCGACGGCAAAGGGCGCCAACTGTTGCTTTAACTGGGACAAGAGCACTAATGATTGCGGATACCATATTAATCTCATCTTTGGATAAAGCAAAATATTCACCTTCAGGTGGACCTATGTCTATTAATGCCTTTTGTATACAATTTCTTAATAAATAAAGACGTTCCAGCATTAACAAAAGGCTGCTCCACCTAGTTTTACAGTCTTTTATTAGAGTTAGTTGCTTTCCAAATTCAGCCGTAACATACTTTTGCAAGACATCGTTTTTTGTTGGCGATCGTTTAAACATCGCTATTAATTCTCACACTGCACCGAAATTGATCTCAGTAATATCACATTGGTATCCTCCATGCCTATGGCCATAATACAGATCAACCAATTCTTCGTTGCAAGAAAAATTCTCATCCTCGTTACTCTCTGAAAAATCGTCTTCCTCTTCTGGTTCTTCACCCTCGTGGTATTGCTCATCTGTTTCTCTTTGTAAATCATGCTTTTCATATAGCACGTCAATTACCGCCAGTTGGACACCATGGGCAAAGCATAACTGTTGATTTACAGTAATAATCTGCCAACTTTTTTCATGACACTTGCACCGTCTGTCATAATACCAACTATATCTTTTCTCAAGTTAAGTCCATATACCGCAAGCTTTTGTTCTAGTAGCCCAATACATCTCAAAAAAAAATCGCAATTTGAAGTTTTGTTTCTAATTTCAGAGCGGTTAATGCATTGAAGCAACAGATTCTAATTTCTGGAAATTCGAATTAGTGAGAGTTCTAATATACGATTTTTTTCATTGCGGCTTAAAAAGTCAAATCCCGGGATTAAGTGCTCAATCCCGGGATTTTGGAATTGTTAAAAACTGCGGGATCCCGGGATTTCGGGACCCCGGGATCCCGGGATTCCCAACACTACTTATAGTATAAGCTCCATACTTTAAGAATGTGAGGAAACATCAGTGTTCATGGCACTCTTTGAGTCCGTTTTGATGGAGTTTAAGGAACTTTGCCCTGAATCACTATTACAGCAATCAACCAAATTAAACTAACAAAATATATATCACCGTGTTACATAGTTTGGGTAGTCGCCATACAGCTGAAAAGTATTTTGTGTTTATTATTCATATCCATTATTTCAACATTTTAATTTAATTTATTTTAATTTTGTCTTTTTATTTTAAATATGTAGTATAAAGAAATTTTCCTTCCTTTTAAGTTTGTCTTTAACATGTTCTTTGCATCCAACAGGCTTTCCCCATGTTCGAAAAAGTTTAAATTTAACAGACAAAAAACGTGCGCATCCAAGTTGAACAAAGCATGAGTTTGCCAATGTCCGGTGGCTATTTAGTGATAGCAAATGAATTTATGAAAGAGCAAAATTGTATTTCATTTGCTCTTTTTTTTTTTGGCAGTTATGGAATATCTAGATACTTTCGGAATTATATACTGTTATGTTAAAATAAAAATACCGGTATTGTTTTACATTTTTACTGTTGGTGATGTTAATGTATCAACAACAGAGTCCAACTGCTGGTGTTGGGGTATTTTTATAAAGGGTCCGCCAAATAACTTTTTTTTTTTTGCAAATGCTTCAAAAAAAAACTACTGAATATTTTCTCAAATTTCTTTTTTTATTTGAAAGTACAATCCGTCCGGTTAATAATGGAAAATAATTTCCTTCAAATGGCTGCCTCGGCTGGCCATGCAGTAACCTACACGATCGGTCCAATTTTTAAGCACATTATCGATTGTGTGCAGCTGTATTTCACCAATGGCTTCACGAATATTGTCCTTTAAAGCGCCAATTATCTCTGGCTTGTCGGCGTAACACTTACCTTTGACGGCACCCCACAAATAATATTCCAACGGTGTCAAATCGCAGCTCCGAGGTGGCCAAACGACATCAGCTCTGCGGCTGATAATGCGATCTTCAAAAACAGGGCGCAAAACATCGAGTGTAGCTTCGGCTGTGTGGCACGTAACGCCGTCCTGTTGAAACCAAATGTTGCCAATATCCTCCTCTTCAATTTTTGTGAACAAAAATTAATTCAACATGGCCCGATAACGATCTCCATTGACTGTAACGGCCACTCCTTGCTCATTTTCGAAGAAAAATGGCCCAATTATGCCTCTGGACCAAAATCCGCACCAAACAATGACTCGTTTTGGATGCGCCGGCTTTTCAATGTATGCGTGAGGGTTTTCTGTGCCCCAAATGCGACAATTTTGCTCGTTTACATACCCGCCAAGATCAAAAGGAGCTTCATCTGAAAAGATGATTTTTTTGCCAAAATCGTCATCTTCTGTAAGTCGCCCCTTAGCGAAGCGAAAACGCGAATACACAACCATATTCGTTCAGCGGAATGATAACACTAATTATCTGTCAAATCAGACATGAGCTAAGTGTTACCATTTACGAAATAAGCACTAGTTGAAAAAAAAAACGTTAGATGGCGGACCCGATAGCAGAGTTTAAAAAAAAGCGTGCAGTGCTGGTTACTCGTGCACTGACAAAACTTATCAGTGCCTCAATTTTACCGGAAAGTTGGTAATATAACACCAATCTCCAAAAAGGGTGATTTTAATAATCCAGAAATCTGCTACTCCAAAGCAATTTATCCTCTAAAATCCAAGTATATGAAAAGCCTGCGACCTGTTGTCGTTGCTATTTCAAAGTTGGTATGTTTGTCGCCGTAGTCTAGTAAGTAGTATGTTGGCTTATGAAATGTGAGGTCATGGTTTGATCCCCAGGTCAGCGATCTCCAACAAAACAAAATATAAAAACATAAATCTTCGGGGACTGGCTCTCAAAAGATTACTGTGAGAGTAAATAAAATTGCCATAAAAAGTTTCTCAAAAATCTATCCATTCGGAGTCGACTTTAAACTGTAGGTCCTACCACTCATGTATAAAATTAACAAACACAACATAAGTGGTATGATAAACTAGGTTGTCATCCTGACAGAAGTGCTGTAATGGCCGATTATGTATGTATATATGTTATAACGCTTCTAGTCTTTTCAAACTTCGTTATATTTTTCGCAAATACCTAGTACAGTAGGTCGATTATTACCATCATAATCACCCCTTAATGCTCGAAGGGTAATCAAGTTAGAATCGCTACTATTGTAGCATGTTTTAATTATTCGGTTGTTAAGCGAGCTATACTCGTAAATGATAAAGTAAGAAAGTGACACTTCAGATGACATCATTTAAAGGCTAGCGAATCCAGTAAATGCAGAACCCAATGTGTGCTTTGTTTACTATTTATCAATGTACATACACACATATCTAACATAATATCACATATGGTACAGTGGACAGTAAAAGTCTTAGTACTAAATATATTTTGACAAAAAAGTCCTCACAGGCTTAATACTCTTGCACAAAGTCCCGATATGACTTCAAGAGAGTATTTAGGAGATCATTTGAAAGAACGGTTACGTAATCGCTAAACCTCAAACAAAAGTCAGCCGAAAAACTTGCTCATGGTGCCACCAGAAAACACTAAACAAAACTTGTACATTCAATACCAAATGGGTTAAATGGAGTGCTTGACCTTAAGGGATATTCTACTAAATTTACTCAGGGTTCTCGTCGGGGGTACCTATGGCCTCATCTGGAACTTTTCCTTATTTTTCTCATGTTTTATGAAAAACATTAAAAAATTGTTTGCAAAATAAATGTAAAAACTATAAATTTTTATACAAACTTTTGGCTAAAATTCATGAAATTGCTAAAATATATTGCCGTACAAAGACTTTTACTCTCCACTGTATATAATTTAATGCGGATTAATATTATCATTCTGATTACACTACTGTTTGTTTATAATTATTTTAATTTACAATAATTAAGTGAATAATTTGTTCATTAATGGAATTTAATGGTGCATTAGCATAAATGTTGTCGAATGTTATCGATAAAAACAAATAGTGTGCATTAGAGATGAGCGATCCAGTGATTTTTGAAGAACGTTGTTCTCAGTGAACGTGATTTGTTAATCACTGTTCTTTAAAACAGTGATTGTGATCACAGTATTCCAATAATACAATAATGACAATAACGTATTTTATTAAGTCGTAAGAAAGAGACAACTAGATACATACTACGAAAACTACTAAACAAAATCAAAGTGGTGTCCAGTGTTGCCGTTTTTGGTTATTTCTAACCAAAATTGGTTATTTTTTTGTTCAATGTGTAGATGTGTAGATTTTTCCGGTTTTGGTTATTTATTTTTCTTATAAAAAGAGCTTTGGTTTTGTTTGTAGAAATGTATTAATTAGTAAGACCAAAATTTTATTTTGTTATTTTTTGTTTCTTTTCTTACTCTGTTGTATTAATTGTAATTTAAATTTGAAAAAAATAAAATAAAAAAACTGCGAATTTAGTTTTGGTTATATTTTTTCTTATTTGGAGATTTTTTCACAAATGTTGGTTACAATATTTTTTTTTCGTGGCAACACTGATGGTGTCATCAATGTTATTATTTTTAATGTAATTTTTTTTTATATGAAGTTTGACACAGAAAGTTCACAGAAAGTTCATGTATAAAAGACAAACGTAAATAATCAAAACAAAATGAAATAAATTTGAGTATGTAACAATTTTGAAAGAACGACATTATTAGTACCTGTTATTTGGCAATTTCAATCACTGTAGTTACCAGTGAATTATCAATCACCGTGATTAAATCACAGGTTTGAAAATATCGCTCATCTCTAGTGTGCATGAACATTATATTACCATTATTATTTAATAATAATTAATATTTTAATTTTATTTAATCAGTTGAAAATTGCTTGTTAAAATTATTGTCCCTATAAACACATTATTTGACATGTTATTTTACTTACTTACGTAGAGGTAACTAAAATGACCTAAATAAGAATAATATTCCATTACCCATAAAGTGCACGCTTTAGCAGGAAAGAATTAAATTTCAGGAATACTAGTCTTTTTTATGAAGAATTTTGGAAAATACCAATCCCCATGAGACCCAAGAGCGTCGAATGCATTCCGATAAAGCCATCCTTTAATGTGGATTTTAGACTGGCCGCGTCATTGGTCCATATTTCATTGAGAACGACGTTAGACAGGTCATCACTGTCAACGGCGAGAACTATGGTTATAGGTTATAAATTTCTTTTGGGCTGAATTACAGAATTTGGACACCAGCAAAATGTGGTCATGCCTTATTGAATATTCTGCGCAAAAGATAAAGAGATGGTGATCTCATGTGGAGTTAAAGTGAATTGTGCGATTTTGTCTTGTTAAAATTTTTCTTGTGGGATTTTCTCACACCACAAATGTATGCGAACAAGTCAAAAGCCACAGCGGTAAAATTTAGGCTGATTTATGAGCCAGATTCTGAATTCATTGTTTGCCTGAATTCCCACACGGTATCAAAAAGTTGGTAGACGTTCATTTCTACCTAGACGGAGCTGCAGGAGTTGCTCAACGTCTGCATGCATAGCTTTATCAGCTTTACAGAAATACCGAGTTAAGACATTAAGGCAAAAATACGATTCCTTGTAGAGCTACATATCAAAGACTACTTTATAGTCGACAAAAATATGATGTGTGTCGACTTGTGTATCATGGCTGTTCTCCAGGATTTGACGTAATGTGAAGATCTGGTTGATGGTGGACTTTTAATGTTTGAAACTGCACTGAAAAGCTTCTATTAGTGTTTCGATTAGTGGCTTCGGTTGTTCACACAATAGGCTCGTAAAAAACTTGTTATGCAATAGGGGGAATGTTGCAGTTGACACATATCATGGGATATTCTTTTTTTAGGTCATAACAGAGCATACTGAGGTTCCAATCTTTAGACATACTTTGTTCTATCCACATACACATACTATACATACATACACACATAATTGTTCATTGCAACCCCTCAGTCAGGATTACGAACTAGTTTTTCATACCACTTATGTTGTGTTTTTTGAGTGGCAGGACCTACAATTTAAAGTCGATTCCGAATAACAGATTTTTGAGAAACTTTTCATGGCAATTTTTTATTTACTCTCAAAGTTTTTGTCAGAAATCTGCTGAGAGAGGAACTCGCCTAAGAAATATTTTTTCACATTTCATTTTGTTGCAAATGTCTGACCTGGCGATTAAACCGTGGCCTCACGTCTAATAAGTCAGCACACTACCTACTAGACTGCAGCTAGTATGACTACACTACTTTCTTCTAGCAATATTTTTAAAGAAACTGGTGCGTGCACCTTACTAGATCATTGCCTCAGGCCTTAAGGAAGTCAACGGACAGGCCATCAGGAGTTGAAACTTTATTGTTCTTAAGCCGCATTATCGCATAATTTTTATGACTGGGAGGCGGATCCTCTACGCCGTTATGATTGATTGAGTTCGATAAAATATCAAATCTATAGGCGGAGTTGGTGTCATCATCGCCTCGTAGTAGAGTACAGAAGTGTAGCCTCCATAACATCATCTCTTTGGGAATTTTATTGTTTTCTTTTTCTCTTTTTCAATATTTAAAAATTTTAAAGTTTTATTTTTTATAATATTTTTTTGGTATCTTGCCAAAATCAATTTTTAAAGCAACACTATTTGCAAGTATAGTAGTAAGAGAGAAATGAATAAATATTTTCCATTAGTTGGTTGCATAGAATATAGAAACCTGTAGAATTTACACAAAAGTTTTAGATATTTTTCAGGTTTTTAATGGAACTTTTATGCATATGATAAAAAGTTTACTGCAGACGCAAGGATTGTGTGCGGCGAATGGCAATAACGAGTATGATAATCTTAAAGTACACCAGGGAAATTAACATTATGTTCTATGTACGTTTTCACTGTATTTTAGTTGAGTAAAGTTTTTGTTTTTATTTGCATAATCACTAGCTTTTTTTACAAAAGTGTTTAATGAACTTTTAAATTTAACAAACAACAAATATTCTAAAACCATTTTCGAAAAGATAGGAATTTATATATATAAGCTATCAGTCTAGGGATTCTATTATAATTAAATTCCAAACCTATGCTGTGGACTTTAGAGCACCTGCGATCAGTGGTGTTGTGCTAATTTTTTTTTACCGGAACGCGTATATATAATTATATAGACAGGGCCGATCCTGGGTAGGCGGCCGCTCTGTGCGGTCTCATGTCCCAAATTTGACGACGGGGGAGGGAGATTTCCCCCGATTTTCGCCCGTCGCCAGGATCGGCCCTGTATATAAGCAATAAAATAAAAAAATAAAATTCATAAGCAATACATACATATATAAAACTAATTGAATTTCTGAGTGCAATCCCGTCATCGCGGAAATTCCCGTCATTTGACCCACAGTTAAAAACCATGATTTAACGATAAAAAGGCGGAAATACCCGCGCTTCATTTTTGTATGGAAAAAACAAGTGATTCTCTTGGTAGCAACAGTTAAATTTAAATGCGGCCGAAAGGTTTAAAAAAATGGTTTTAAATACTCAAATTCTTAAGTAGTACATAATTAGTTCGGGTTCGGGTTCACGTATTTGTTTCCTTTCGGGTCGAGTTCCGGTTCAGCGGAAAAAAACGTTCCGGACTCCGGTTCACGGTTCGGAAAAACAAGCCGTTTCGTTCCGGTTTTTGTACCGGTTCGGGTTCGGTTCAAACCCTTGTTTATAAAAATACATATAAAAATTCGTCAAAAATTAGAAAAAAAAATTCTTTTTAATTTTTTTTCTCAAAACGTCAGCCAATTCTCATTATCAGAAATCATCTTTAGTTCCGGAACGCGTTCCTGTTCAAAATGGAAGTACCGGAACGACGTTCCGGAGCGTTCCGGCTCGACAACACCACTGCCTGTGATGCCCAAGCATGTTAACCCCTGTACATTGTTTAGCATTTAATAACTAACTCACGCAATAATTTAAGTTGGCTGTCCCATCCAGAATGTCATAGCCATGTAGGAGAATAAATTTTGTTTTATATTGGTTTCTTTAAATTTATTTTTAAATTTATAAAATGTTTAACATTTATTTTAATATTCATTACATTATTTATTGTTGATGTAGCTACAGGCCATGCGATAAATAAATTATTTTTATGACCCACATTTAGAACGCGATTAGGGCAATTAAAGTGATGTCTTGCATAAAATATTTTATTGTTTTAAAAAGCAATAACAATAAAAAAATTTCCATAAAACGATTACATGGCAATGTCTACAGTTTATTTTGAGTAATTTTTATTATCCTTGTTTATGCAATAAAAAATTTTATACACAAAACAGCACCTCAAAAAAGTTTTCGGCTTAAGAGTGCTTAAAACATAAAATGATGGAGTGTATGTTGTCGTTTTATAATATGGTATATTTTATTTATTTTAAAATATAATATAATTTATCAAAACTATCTTTTTTGCACAGCTGTTGGTCTTTCCACATCCTCGAAATTTTTAGCTCAGCTATTTATTCAGAAATTATTTTATCATCATCACGAATATTGGCCATCAAATGCTAAAGTGTCTCTGGTTTGTGGCAAGTTGCACAATCCTGTTGATACCAAACATCTTTCACATCAATACCATGAAGAGCGGGTACAAAAAATTGGTTATCATGGTACGATAGGTACCAAAGACGTCTCCGCTCCACAAGCCGCACCAAACAGTCACTCATAGTGGGTGCATTGGCTTCGGTAATATAACGTGTAGGTTTCCTGAGCCCCAAATACGGCTTTGCTAATAACGTACTCACCAAGGTGAAAATGAGTTTCATCTTAAACGATGATTTCATATGTCATAAGTATTGCCAGATTCGAAATAGCCGATGGTTCAAATATAAATCGATAGATGGCCCACTCGATATAAGCAATTTGTTGGTGTTATGGACCATCACTCCACAACGACATTTATAGCATGAAATATCATAGCTCATTGAACTACAGCAACTGTATCGTCATATAAAGGTAATCGGGGTAAAAAATTAAAAATGTTATCCATGTGCGCAATAGATCCATATGCTCAATGAGGCCGTTTGACCAAGAAATTCGATTTGGTATCAAAGTTAAGCAATTGATCGCGAGTGATTCGTTTTGCGTCCTGTCATATAATTTCTCGATAAGCGATTATCCGTCCAGTATCCCAACTATACCCTTGTGATACAGTTTATTATATTTATCTGTAGACGATACGCTGCAAGTACATATTTTAATATTTTGGATAGTAGGTTCCTGTTGGATGAACCTGAAACCAAACCCAAGCTATTTCCAACTCAAGTTCTTTTCACTGAAAGTCAAATGTCGATAAAGGGCGATCTTGATGAAAATCTAAATAAAGGCGACAGCTTTTTACGGGGCGTTCACTCCGCCTTACACGTGCACCTAAACCTAATTCAGTCAGGCGCAAAAGAAAGAAGATTTAACTGCCATAAATTTATTCATACATACATATTATTACATCATTACAACCCTTTAGTAAAGATTACGACTTAGCTCCTCACACCACTTATTTGTGGCGGGATGGGATCTACAGTTTAAAGTCCACTCCGTTGGTGGTCGATTAAGCAAAAAACTCATTCTTTAGCCGTACTATCCGTTTATAGAATACTTTTCGTCTAACATGCAACATAAATAGATTTGAATCTTACGTCCACAAATACTACCTCCTGTTTCCCTTCTTCCACATTTTCTTTTCATAGTCGTAACACTATGCCAAGAGATCAGAAAAAATCATAACATCCCGTGGACAATGGCTTGAACGACATGTTTTTCAATGTTGGAGAAAGAAGCTTAATTATAATTATATTATAGGGTTTTGTGTATCCCACAATGTGCGTAAAACCAAACTTGTATGTACACAGGACATGTATGAACATGATAGTATGAAAAACATGCTACAACGGCGTATACAAAACAAAAAATTTTACATTTTAATTTTTGGTGCTCATATAGTACATGATAATGTGTACCAGCTCGTGTATATGTGGCTCGTGTATATGTGGCTTGTTGATGTTTTGTGTGAGTGACTTGTGTACGTGTGGCTATTGTTTATGTAAATAAAACAAATGGTCAGCTATTTAGCATAATCACAGACGCATAAGAACAATTACAGAACATTAACAGCAATATCTGCGACTAGCCATTGCTCTTGTCTCGTACGTAGTGACAACCAAATGTATAAAATATTACAAATTTACATACAGTGATTCACACTCAAAATTCGGCATTTCAATCATAATCACAAATTCATATTTTGTATCCTTCAAAGTAACACAACAATGGTGTTTTTAGAAAAATAATAGCAAAAAGGAAATTTCTTTAAATGCAATACGGAGTACACTAAATTAATGCGACACTCGCACAGGAGGTAGGTAGGTTAGAATGGTTGCTTTTATACCAAAGCTGACTTGAACACGCATAGCTGGCCGTTGTTTAAAATACGGTGATAATATAGGATTGTAAATCAGAAAATGTAGTATCGGTGTAGATGGCATTGATGGGATTGAAATAGAGTGGTATACATCGGTATCCAAATGGCCGTAGTACTGCTCAACAATAAACATGAAAATTTTTTGTTTTACCATGACAATGAACTCAAGAATACCTCATGTAATGCTCGCAGTTAGTTATTGCATAACTGGCCAAAGGTTTCTACAGCGCCTTTCAATCTCTTGAGTTGAACATCATAGAGCATTTAACACGGAACTGAAGAGAATATTTGTTAAAAAGGGTGCACGTTTTGCAAAAGCTCTGAATTTGACATGGAAAGTTAGATTCCGACACTCATGAATAAAATTAACATACATGAATAAAATTAACAACATTGTTGGTATGAGAAGCCAGGTCCTGACTGAAGGATTGTAATGACCAATTATGTACGTATGTATGTATATAGTCTTCTACCAAGAAAGTCGTATATTTGACAGCTGATAATGGCCATCTTGTTGAAAACCCCAGTTTTATCGCAAAATCATCTTTAGCGATCTTTCGGTATAAATGGGTACGTGAACAAAAAAATATTGACACGATACAAATTTACAAGAGATCCAAGTGCGTCCAATGCATTCCGAAAAAATCACTATTGTGCGTGAAATTTGGGCAGAAGACGTCATCGATTCATCCTTGAGAATATCGTTGACCAAAACTACCAACTTCTTTTGGCCTGAATTTGATAATATGGAGACTAAATACAGGGCTACTGATCGAAATAAATTGGTATTAAAATTAATTTCGATTGAACGAGGTTTTCTGATAATGAGACTCGACACCTTGCAATACCTTACTCGATATTTAGTAGCAGAATTCCAAAATAAAAAAAATATCGAGTGGTACCGGCTGTGAAAATTAGAACCCATGGACACCAATGATATGTTGTTTAAACAGGGCGGCGCTACTTGTCACACAGTTAATGTCACACAGTTCATACCATAAATATGAATGTTATTAACGCGCGATTTGAGTGCATGGTCATCCAACGCGGAGGTGAAGTGAAGTGGCTAACGAGATTGTGCGAGTGCGATTTGACCTCGGGACATTTTTTGAGAAGTTTCCTAAAATGCTAGTGTATGTGAATAAGCCACAAAGTAGAGCGCTCTTCAAATCTCATATAACAGTCAAAGGTCAAATGCAGCTTGATTTATTCGCTAAAGTCGGATTCCCTCCATCCAGAAAAGCTGTGGCGAAAATTTTATCGATGTTATCAATAGATCTGTCTGGCAAAATTTTAGTTAGGCTTTTATCACAATAAATGCCCACATATTTTATGTACGAATATTGAGTCCCTACAGGTTAATTTCTTTATTCAGGGGTTTTCATGCGTTTTCATAAAGGTAGACGGCGGACTATCGAAGAGCGAAAACAGCCATGTTTATAATACTTACGCTTATATGAAGATGACAGAACCCAAGAGAACAAGCTAAGCTGCTTCTGCCGTATTACAAAAATAGACTGGCATTTCCGAAAATTATATAAATGCACAACTGGACCAAATGTTGGACCACACAATTAAATATGAATGAAGTGAAATATATATGAACACTATTACAATGCTGTTGCTGCTACCAGCTCATCAAAATTCAATTTTTTTTTAAACATTTCTTTATTCTAATTTTATTCCTTCATTCATTTCTTTTTCTACACATTTTCCTTAATTTAAACCTTTTATTATGGTCACGAGAATCGTGAAACACATTAATTGAAAAAAAAAAAAAAATTAAATTAAAACTTTCGTATTTAATTTAAGCCAAGTGGAAAATTAAATGCAACTTTTTGTTTCTCTGGGTATTTATTATAACACTTTTGGTGCTTTTTTAATTTTCAGTTTCGCTGTTTGTAGAAAAAAAGTTAAACAACAATGAAATCTTTTCCAGGGTTGTGAATTGTTAGGAATTTATGGGTGGACCGGTATGAACTGAGTATCAAGATGCAAATGTCTCCATAAGGAATGTTTATTGTGAACGTGTCCTAATTTTATAGTAACATCAACATCATTATAGTAACAGCAACATTTTTTTGTAGTGTTGGGATTCCAATTTTTGTACCAGAAAATGATGATTTACGAAAGCCATTGGTTTTTTGTTTTCATTTGAAAAAAGTGCTGGAGATTTGCATCAAATGCTTATCGAGGGATATGATGATCATAATGCTCTATCAGAAGCAACTTACAGAGGATGATTTCGATGGTTAAGAGATAACAATTTTGGAACAATTTTGAACGTGGAAAACCACCAAAAATGTTTGAAGAGGCCCAATTCCATACAATATTGGTTGAGAATGCCTCTTTGAGTCAGAAACAAATGTACAAAAATGTAAAATGTTACACAACAAACAATGTCTTTCAATGGAAAGATCCAAAAGTCGGGGAATGGGTGGTGCAACACGAATTGAATGCCGGACAGATGGAGAACCGAAAACCACTTGCTTCAAAGACACGATTAAAAATCAGTTATGCCTTGAATTGTTACTGGCGATGAAAAGTGGATTTATTTTCAGAATCTTAAACGAAAAATTTTAGATGTTAATTCAAGAAAACCATTAACTTCTGCTGCAAAACCAGATCAATTGCATAGGCAGACTATACTGTGCGTCTAGTGCGAAAAGAAAGCTGTGGTTTACCACGAGCTCCTAAAACCTATTGAAACCGTTAATACAGATCGCTACCGACAACAAATGATCAATTTGAACCATGCTTTCTACGAAAAACAACCAGAATGGAGAAACTTTCACACAAAGCAAAACTGGTTCAGAATACAATCAAACCATTAGGTTGGCAGCTGCTATCCCATCGGACGTGTTCACCAGACTTTGCTACTTCCGACTACTGTTTGTTTTCAGCGATTGGAAATTATTGGCTGTGCAATACTACGACTCTTAAAAGGAAAAGGAAAACTAATTGGTGACTAATTGGTTTGCTTCAAAAGCCGAACAGTTTTATTTTATCTTTCTTCTTTTAAGAAGCTTAGTGTTTTAACCAAGCATTTCCTCCACGCTTTTATTATTTGTTTGCCTTATTTCAGTTTCCCTTATCAAATTGATCTACTGCAGCAGATCTAATCGTTGCATGATAGAGTCGTAACTGGTCTTTGTATAGAAACAACGTCTTTTGCAAGAGCTGTGCACAGAGTTGACGCTGGTTGGTATTTCTACGTTTTTTTGTTCAAGTCGTCCATTCTAAGGGTTAAGCGGCTCATACATGATCGAATTTTATCTCCCTGATAGCGACTATCAATCTTGTGTAAAATGACAAAATTCGTGCTTGCAAACTTGATCTGATGAATATCAAAAATTTTTGATATTTGGGTGCACAATAGCAACGAAATTTGATTGCGTAATATGTAGACCCTTTAAGGATCAGTACACTTCCTAGATGGATTATTTCGAGAGCAATTATTTCTTTTTGCCACATACGAATATGATTGAATACGATTAGTTGAAAACGGATACAGGCATTGAGTAGTCAATATTACTCAAGATTTTGTCACGACCAAGCTTTCATGGCACTTAGTTTCACTGCTAAATTGCCAGCTGTATCGGCAACATAGCCAGCAAAACGTTGTACAAAACTAAATATAATTTTCCTTCTCTGCTTCCATTTGGTCGTTAGACAGAAAATTTGTTTATATTTTATTTGAGTAGCATTTCGTTTTCTATACGTTTGTGTTTTCTCTATAAACATAGAAGCACTGGTGTGTGACAAGTTTATTTTAAACATTTTTTTAAATTGCGACTATTTTTTCCCCTTCAAATTTTGTACTAACTCTCAATGAAAAGCAACCGGAAAACATATAGGGTCTTCCAACATGGTCTTTCGAACATAGGCAATTGATAAAGTCCGTAATTTGTCAAATCAATTGTTTCCGTAATCTGAAGAAATATTAATTCGTAATGTCGATAAAGGCTATGTTGTTGAAGCGAAGTCGATCGGTCAAAGTAGTTGTCATTAATCAGTATGTTTTCCCAAATTATTATGAACGACAATAGACAACGACGCGTGTTTTCTGAATAGGCTCTGGTGCAGTTAGCAATTGACCCTAATTTTCATCAAAAAAATCATCTTCATTGATGAGGCTCATTTTTGGATGAATGAGTCCGTGAACAAACAAAATTGTAGAATTTGTAACGAAGCCAATTCACATCAGATACAAAAGCGTTCAATATATTCTTAAAAAGTCTCTGTTTGGTTTGAATTTGGACACGCGTTGCCATCGAACCATTTTTCTTTGAGATCAATGTTGGCCAAGCCATCACTGTCAACGACGAGCACCATAAGTCGCTAATTAATAACTTCGTCTCATCTTGGTTGGATTATTGGAACACAAACGACATGTGATTTCAACAAGATAGTGCTACGTGCCACACATCTCAAGCCACATTGGATATTCTGCACGGTCATCTCACATGGACGTGATACAAACTGGTCACCGATATTGTACGGTTTGACCCCGTTAGACTTTTTCTTGGGGAGTTTTCTAAACATATTCATGTCAACACAATCCATGCCATAAGCCAAATTCAGCCTGGTTTATATGCCAAAGTTGTGAAAAATGGAACAATTACGGATTTCTACACCAAGGGAAGCTGTGGCGGATATTTAAACGATGCTATATTCCACACACACATACAAACATACATAGTTGGTCACTACAACCCTTTAGTCAGGATTACGACCTAGTTTTTCACACCACTTATATTGTGTGCGTTAATTTTTATACATGAGTGGTGGGACCTACAGTTTAAAGTCGACTTCGAACGATAGATTTTTGAGAAACTTTTCATAGCAATTTTATTTATTTTCGAAGTTTTTGTAGGAAATCTTCTGAGAGAAAGTCGCCGAAGAAATATTTTTTCATATTTCATATTGTTGGAGATGCCTGACCTAGGGTTTAAACCAAGGCTTCACGTCTAATAAGCCCACATACTACCTAATTGACTACGTCGACCCACACACACTTTGTTTTATAGTTAAATATAGGAAACGCTTTAAAGAAGACCCTACATGGGGAGCAATTCAGAGGCTTTTTTGTTTTTCTATACTTTTTTGTTTATGATTTTGTGCAAGTTTTTGTGAGTGGCAATAACAGTAGAGGTTACAAAAGTAATGTGAGCGTTGTCACTTAATTGTTATTGTATGTTTCGACAGAATAAACGAAAATAAAAATGTTTTTTTTTCGTTTGTTTAGCAGTTTGTGTAGTTAAAAAAATACAGGAAAAAATTTTAATATTTTTTTTTTTTGTTGAATTTACCTTTTTAAATAAACAAAGCTGTTGTTTAATTTCATTCTATTTTAAATTCATATTTTTATTAAAAAAAAACTAATAAACAAACTGTCCCTTGGTTCTTCTAGAAATATTATAAAACTGTTTTTGCCCGTAGTAACTATTAATTTATGGCGCGTGTATATTTCCACTTTCATTTCTATTATTATTTGCTGGTGTTTTTTTCTTTTGATATTGTTTGAAACTTTTTTAATTATTTTTCTATTTTCTATTTTTATTTAACAGAGCGAAGCATACTTTTTATCCTGGTATTTTTGATGAAATTTTTTCGTTGAAAAGTCTGTTCTTGTGGACTCAAATACTTTTGATTGGATTATTTCCTCACACGGTGTGTGGTTAATTAAAATCAATATAAAATCCGTTTGCTTTTGTTCAATCATTTTATTCATTTGTTTTTTTTTTTTTTTGTCAATTAATGAAACTGGTGAATTTTAATTGAGTTTTTTTAAGCTAATAATTTTTAACCCTTTATAAAATGAATGCCTTCAAATGCTTATTATAAAATAAAAATGAGTTGTCGAAGTGATATCATTCAGAAGAAAATTTTAAAATTTACGGCTTTACATTAAAATAAATCTTGAGCAGCATTCAAATACTATTTCTAAATAATATAACGTAGTATTACAAGTAGAACTAAATCACCCGGGTTTAAGATGAAATTACATGGTACCAGATACTGTTTTCAGGCGAACATATAAAACTCACTCTTCCACTCGGGAAGAGTAGGTTGCTGAAGCTCTGTCATCGGTGACGATTATATAACGGTCTTCACCCATGACTCAATAAACTGGCCCTGCACTGTTCATCCATATTACCTAGCCAAGCTAGCGTATTTCAGACGGAAATATTTGCTCTTGAACAAGCTGCACATATAATTGAAATTAGGAACGTACGTTTTTCAAACTTAATCTTACGTGTGGACAGTCAAGCAGATATCAATGCGCTAGGGCCCCACCGTGTCAAATCAAAGCGCGTTAGGAGTAGCACAGGCTCTCCACACAGTATACATCGAAACGACACTCGTCTCCACTGAGTTACGGGCCAATGTGGCATAGAACTAGCACGAAACTGATCGGAGATGTCTGAGGAGGGCACGATAGAGAGAATTTCTGTGCTCCTACAAGAATACTTTTTCTAATTGCAAAAAGCATTATGGAATTCAACATACCGTAGGTGGTCCAACATACCTGGTTGCAGAATTTCGAACTGCTTTGTCCTACAGTGTACAGCAGAAAAACCAAGGAATTACTTGAGTTCGCCAAGAGAACAGTTCGCACTCTGACAGGAATTATAACGGTCAGCTTCGCTGAAAGGCTTGAGCAGCTTAACCAGGATTACTACAGATGCTGTCAGGATATGGAAATCAATTCAACACCTCATCACCGGTTTTTGAGTGACAGAATGTGGCCATGGTGGAGAACGCATCACTAAGTGAACTTTTTGGTTGCATCCGGAACTCGATCTGGTTCAAACCCACCACTAACGAATCATGATATAAACTACTACACTTTTTAAATCGTTTATAGGTGTCAATATCTTCAATTCTTCTTTTTCTTTTTTAAAGAAAATTTCATACTTCTGAAGTTCATTCTGATTACTCCTTATGCAATTGTCTGTGTGTGCTTCTGCTTATTTTAGGCCACATCATTTTGTTTACCTGCTCATCAAGCAAATTGAATGAACGTTTATCATGCACGTCTTGCATGTCATGATTCTGATGTTCATATGCTTTGAAACATATGTACGTATGTTTCATTGCATCTCAACACAATATCTGCTTTGCAATGCAGTAAACAAACCTGTTTACAAATTATCGTACTATTTAATGTAACAACAAACATCAGCATAAAAAAATGCTAAACTAGTAAACAAAAATACACAAACAACACTACAAGAATAAATGTAAACAAAGTACACAAACAACACTACAATAATAAATGTAAACAACGTTGTTTACATTTATAGAGACTTCGATAAGGCGAAGTAATGAACATTCGCCTTCACCAACATTCATCAGATTGTTTACCCTGTCATATAAAAGCCAAGCAAATCAGGCGACTGAGTCGGTAAAGTTCAGTCAGTCTTGTGTGACGACGCGGTATGTTTGAAGAGAGTAATCGTGGTTTGAAGATCTCCATTAAAAAGATCTGTCGAATTGTAATTGTTATTGTTTATGCAAAGGATATAAATAGAAGAATAAAAAAAAAAGAAAAAAAGGAATTGTTGTTGTTTACATAAAGTTGTGAGCAATGGCATACAGGATTCTCCGAATAATAAAGAAACACAAATTTATTTTTATTTTATTTGCAGTCTATGAGCTCATAATTTAAACGTTTTTAAAAGGTGAAAACGCAACAATAATTTAATTTTTCTTTCACATTGCAATGCATTGTTTTGTTTATTATTATCATCAATACGAGTTTTTTAGAAATTTTTTCACATTATTAATACAATAAATAAAGAAAAGTATAGTATAAGTCGCCGTAGTCTAGTAGGTAGTGTGTTGGCTTATTAGACACGGGCTCACGGTTCAAACACCAAGGTCAGACATCTCCTACAAACTGAAAAATGAAAAAAATTTTCTTCGCTGTGAGAGTAAAATACAATTGCCATGAAAAGTTTCTCAAAAATCTCTGATTCAGAGTCGACTTTAAACAGTAGGTCCCGCCACTCATGTATAAAATTAACACACACAACAGAAGTGATGTGTGAACCTAGGTCGTAATCCTGACTGAAAGGTTGGAATGATCAATTATTTATGTATGCAAGTGTAATATATTTATTGTACGTAATGTAACATGAATTTTCGAAGGATTACAACACAATCCCTTACTTTCTAAATGTCTAGGGCACAATATGCTAAACTAACACCGCAGTAGAAAAATTACTTCCAAACAACAGTATTACCCTTGCCATGCCTAATCATCTTAAGAGTGGACTGAGGATAGTACACTGTGTTTATTGGGCTTCTTACAGAAAAAAACCTCGAACTGAGTTAAAAAAAATTATTTTTTCCAAATAATTACAATGTGTGTCTGCTGCTATACTTTTACTCTGGGCTACAAATTGATAGACCTCGTCAAATGGCTACAGTTATTATTTACGCAATATATTCCCTATGAAGTGACACTCTAACAACTATATTATGAATATGTGGAAGCTCACAACTATCCAGACGAACAAAGCTCAGAATATTCAACGCATGTGAAAAATCGACTTTGTTGTACGAAAATGAAACCTGATTAGTATCGAACATCACCACGCAAAAACTACAGGTATTCAGCAACAAGTGCCTCAGAATCATGCAAAATATTCTGGCGTAATAACCTCATCAACATGAATATCCGAAAACTTACTAAAGAGGAACCCATAATAACGCAAATAAAATATGGGAAATTGAGATGGAATGGCCATACACTTAGAAAAAATGCGGATAGTATAACAAGATTTTCACTTGATTTGAGTCCTTAAGGCTCATGAAACGTTCGTAGACGTTCGATACTCTCTCTAGGACAGTGTAATCTTACATGAGAAAATCATATTCCCCATGAAACACATATAAAATAGAAAATATAAAATAAAGAAAGTAGAAAATGCTATGTTCACAATTTTAAATTTTTAATTTAAAATTTTATTGCATTTAAAAGCCTTCAGTACTTTTTATCACACTAGCTCAACTGCACTGTTATAAATCCCTCTATATGTATATCCGACCAGTATATAAAATATTTTATTTTTGAATAAATTCCTCTATTCAGCGTTGAAGAATTTAATTTGCATTGATATCATTATTATTCTAAATATTCAAACAGGAATATTCAATTAATTTTTCTTTCTCTCTATAGAAATACTTTGTATTGATGGCATATCAAAACAGCAGCTGAATACAACATTAAATATGCAACAAACACGTATGTAGTCATAAAAGTATAAACGCAGAAATGTATGAATAAATGGATGAATGAATGAATATATGAAAAAGGCAAAAAGCTGTTTATTTTTTTTAGCTTTTGGCAAACCATCTATTCACTCAACCAATTGACAAGTCTGTGTTGAAAATATCATGAGAACTATTTCAATTCCGTCCATCTACCCAACCATTGCTAGTGTTATCTGTCATACAATTAATGGATGTAACCCGCACACAAATACTCAAACATTGAATATTAAACTGAATTATTAAACTAAATATTTCTTTTTTGGAAAGCAAAAATAAATCCGAAAAATACAGAAAAGGCAACACAAAAAAATTAATATTTTTTATTCAATACGTGTGCATATCGGATTTTCCAGCAAGGACTTTTTTTGACAGTTACATACGTTACATACATACATAGAGAATTGGTCATTACAATCCTACAGCCAAGATACGTATCTAGGTTCTCACATCACTTATGGTGAGTGTGTTAATTGTATGCAAGAGTGGCGGTACTTATAGTTTAAAGTCCACTCCGTACCACAGATTTTTGAGAAATTTTATTTACTCTTAGAGTTTTTGCCAGAAATCTGCTGAAAGGAAGTCGCCGAAGAAATATTTTTGCATATTTCGGTGTGTTGGAGATGTCTGACTTGGGGTTTGAACCGTGGCTTCACATCTAATATACCAACACACTACCTACTAGACTACGGCAACTTTTAAGAGCATATACTGCCCTTACAAATTCATCACTTATGCATTTACGCATTACGTCACTGTGAACACCCAACCACAAAACTTGCACGAGTGTAAATAAAGTGAATGACAGTAAATGTCAAACAGTTTAGAGTTGCAAGAGCGTGGAAATTATGGTGAGTAATTTTAACGTTAAATAACACTATGCGACAAAATAAACAAAAACTAAATACACCCAGGTAATGACATAGTGTTAGTTGTGAGTTTTGTTGAGTAGAACACAAAAATACTTTTTTTATATTTCTTGAACCCTCCAAATTTGTTTTATTTGACAAAAACTGTGTTTTTTTTTGAACCGTTTCTGAACCGATGTTCAAAATTTAAACGTTATTAGAAAGGAAAGAGATGGGCCTTTAAAACGATATACATATATGTATGTATTATATTGTTACGTTTTTACCTTTTTAAAAACGTTTAAATATGAGTTCGTTGATTGCAAACCAAGTAAAAACAAATATGTGTCTTATTTTAATTAAACTCTCTTTATTATTCACACTTTTATGCCACTGTTCACACTTAACCGATACAACATTAATTGCTTGTTATTATTCACACACAACTATTGCTCGCAACCGATATCTTCAAACACGACTATTTAGTTCACACGCAATTTCACTCAAGACTGACTCAATTACAACTGACTCGCTCGTCTGCTTTGTCTTGCCCTTTTATAGTCCAACACGAACAGTACATCGAACGTTTTTGAAGGAGAACGTTCGCGGTTTCGCATTCTCGAGAACTCTATGGCGACTGCATTGCTTGTTGTTGCGTTTGCATACTTGTCTGTCCCTTTTTCTCTCATACTTGTTGTAGCTGGATTACTTATAAGAAGTTCGATGTACGTGTTAGTGTATATTTGTGTCGTGTGTATTGTGTACGCATTGTCTCTTGTTGTTGTAGCTTTTGTTTTTATGCGAAACGATATTAGGTCGTTTCGATCAACGTAACAATATTATTATTTGAAATGCGATTTTTTTCATATTTCTTCAAGTTTGTACATTCGTAATAGCAAACTTTAATTAAAAAATATGAATTAATTATTATTATATTATAATTCTTAAATTACATTATCTTGTGAAGAGATTGACACTTCGTTTGATCAAATCGAACAAAAATTACAGTAGTTATTATTTGAAGAGTCTAACAGTCGAGTTATATTTTTCGTATATATACATATTAGGGTGGTTTTATCTCATATGGTAAAAAAAAATGTCAGAATTTTTTCGGGGGCACCCCCCTAAAATGTTTCATTTTGTTAGATTTTAAGATTGCCAAAGTTTGAGCACAATTGGAATATGTTAACCCGTGCCACTGGGGCCTCAAAATTTTGAAAATCTCTTTTTTTTTGGCAGTTTTCCATATCTCTGGAACGGCTAAGGCTATTTGCCCGTGTCATACATCAAATTAAAGGCCATACTGTTTATAATGTTTTATATTCTACACAATAATACGCATCTAGTACTAAACTGAAAAAATAGAGCCAATGTCCCTAAAAACGTGGCTAGGTACCCGTAAGAGCGAAGATGGAACCTATTGTGAAAAAATCCATTTTCCTTCCTATATTATCAATTTTTGGAATGAAAACAATTATGTATTTAAAAAATCAAGTATAATAAATAACTATTTCATTCAAGGGACTGACTTATTGTGGTTTTGGAGCTATCTGGATACAGCAGACGGCATCTGCTGACTACATGGGGAACGTATTGTTTTTGTTGCTCGTCATTTGTAAGTAATTGGTTGTAATCTGTGATGAGCTTGACTCCTCGCTCTGCCATGCCGTTCACAACTTTCAAGTTGTTTACCATCCTTTTTTTGTTGTTTTGAAAATACCTTGAAAAATATTTGGCTAATCAATAATTTTGTGTGAAAAGATCAAAAAACAGTTTTTGTCAAATAAAACAAGTTTGGAGGTTTTAAGAAATGAAAAAAGAGTATTTTTGAGTTCTACTCAACTAACTGAACAACTTAGACTATGTAGTTACTTGGGTGTATTTTCACTGTCGCACCGTTTAATTGGCAAATTGAGAAAAGTTTGAGTTTTTTATTAAAGCAAGTTTTCCTACATGAAAGATAGGATAGAACAGCCTTCAAGAGATTTACAGCTTTAAAATTGTTACGATTTTAATCAGTATTGCTGCAGCTTTCATTTGAATATAAATATCTGAACTCGTGCTCTACAATTGACAATTTTTTTTTTATTACTTCACCTTTTTTTAATAAACTACTGAAGCAAGCAATCAATGGACAAAATAAATGAATACCTGACCAGCTTATTGAGTAGCTGAGCAAATAGCGTCCTCATGGTTGAATAGACTCAATTTCACACAGATTTGAGTTGCACAAAAATGGTGGAGACAACATTTGGTACAGGTAGTTACAATTTTCGTAAATAAAACCAAGTAAAATATTGAATCGATAATAAAACTTGGTGCCAAAATTTCTCATCTCATAAGCAGTATTACTTCAGATGGCCAGTAAACCTTGGGTATGTATGTTGTTGCTTGGTTTTAAAAAATCAATTAAAATTTAAAACAAAAAGACAAGAAAAATGTTGAATAAAGTCTACATACATACATACATACATGTGTGGAATTTTGTACATGTGTTCTATGTAAATAAAATAAAATGCTACTCCTGAAATATTCACGAAAAGTCCGCTGTTTTTTTTATTGAAGGCAATTTTGTAAAGACAAGAACACTGAAACGACTGTTAACATACGACTGCATACATACAATTATTGACACTTCGAATAAAGACGAATAAGTTAAACCAATTTGGTTGGATTCGCTTTAATGTTTAAATTCAATAAAAAATGGCTTTTGAACAAATTTAAATTAAAATTTTCTTCATTTATTTTAAGAATATAAGGCTGGCCGGGAGCTTACATTATCACACTCACAAAGCTTTTGTTAATTTCTAAAATAAAGGAAACAGGGACTTTCGAAATTTAACAGTTAATAACTGCCATCTTCGTGGTCCCACACACAACAACATGTGTTCTTTAAACGTTCTCTAAAGCGGTTGACAACTGACCCTAATTTTCATTAAAAAATCATCTTCAGCGATGAGGCCTATTTGTGGATTAATGGCCATGTAAACACACATGAATAAATTTGAAAACACTCCATATGAAAAACAAAAGCGTTTCTGTGCATCCCAAAGAAGTCACTATTTGGTGTGGATTCTAGGCTGGCGGCGTCTTCAGTCCATATTTTTATGAGATCGACGGTCAGTCAGTACCAACTTCTATTAGGTTAGGTTAAAGTGGTAGCTTTGATATCAAAAGCTCACTTGAGTACGCATAGCGGCCCGTTGTGACGCCACAGGTGAACGCAGTCTCTGTACTTTCCAATCAGGAAAGAAGAAATTGGCAAGGACTGCACATTTAATACGAATACCCCACGCTGGAAAACCAGCCCGAAAATTTGATAAACGAAGCTATAGACTTCACATCAATGGACGATAGCTCCGTCAAGCTAACAAGGGTTGGAGAACCAAATAACCTATATCTGCACCTCGCAAGATATGGGCATTGACAAAGAAGAAGTCGTTAGATGTGAGCTGCATTCTTTCCGCGTGTCTTCCCATTACACATTGACCTGTAAGCATGGCCACTGTGGTCGAGATGACGTTACGATCAAGTCCAAGTAACTGGTTGGTGCACCTTCTATCCATCGAGGGCCAAGTGAGCCTAGCGGTGGGGCAGAACGTCTCATTGACCCAGGATAGATTGGCGTTGCGAAAGAATTTCCGCGCAATGGCCAGCTTGACTGAGGTAAGTGGCATCCCCAATTCGACTGAAGAGGATTCCGGAAGTAGTTCACCAGCCTTGACGAGCTTGTCGGTTTTGCAGTTTCCCGAAATATTGCTGTGCCCGGGGACCGAGATAAGTGTGACACTGAAGCGCCCAGAAAGAAGGTAAAGACAACGGCGACATTCAGTGACGATCCTGGAGTTATTCACAACGTTCGACAGAGGCCTTATGGCAGGCTGACTATCAGAAAAGATCGAGATGCGGGTGAAAGGAGCACCTTGGACGAGGATCCATTGAGCAGCCCGGTAGATGGCCATTACTTCCGCCTGAAATACGCTACAATAACCCGGCAGTCGGAGGAAAATGTTCAGGTCTAGTTTCTCAGAGCAGACTCCGCTACCCACGCCGCTATCGAGTTAAGAGCCATCGGTGTATACATCTAGGAGTTCCGGGGGGACGATCATGTCAGGGGCCCAGTCGCCCCTGCTCGGGATCAGGAAGTGAAAAGTCATGTCAAAACAATATACCACAGGGAGATAATCGATGTTCAGTGGGGCCACAGGATCAATCTCCAAAATAAATGAGTGACCAGAGGGGACAACGCGCCAGCAACGAACTTAGCTACCTGCTTAGCGAGAGGCACAGTAGGAAGCCAGTTAAGCATTGCGAACAAGGCCTTTGTGGGGGTGGTGCGTAGTGCACCAGTGATACGAATAGCTGCACAACTTCTGACCTTGTCAAGAAGTCTGACATTATGCAGTTTATTCAGAGCAGTCCACCAGAAAGCAACACCGTATAGAAGGTTGTGTTAGATGACTACAGAATAGATCCATCACATGACCTTTGGGCGGAGACCCCAGCTTTTTTACTTTGAATAGGATGATCTCTACACCAACGGCTAGTGGTTTCAACAATACGAGATTTCGTGCCACACAGCTCACGAGCAATTTGATCGCATGGTCATCCCGTCAACATAACCAACTCCAAGCTACAAATTTTTGAGAAATTTTTCATGTCGATTTTATTTTCTCTTAGAGTTTTTGCAAGATATCTGGTAGGAGGAAGTCGCTAAAGAAATATTCTTTCACATTGGATGCGTTCTTCACTGATTGTGTTCTTAGCGATTATTTGAATCTTTAAATAGAGGCCTTTAACATAAACTTTTAAAACAAAAACGTATACTTTAACACCAAACAAAAACAAGGTCAATCACAATCAAAATAGAATAGAAATCTACGGGTGCCAAGAATGATTTGCAAAAATAAAACAGATCGTTGATCTCCCCTTTTTCTTATATTGTTTGTTAAGGCAAATAGCTTCTGTTCGACCTTAGCAATGTATGTATACCACAATATCCGCACTTACTATACATTTTCAATACACATTTTAAGAGTTTTATTGTATAAAGTTTGGTTTATCTGTTAATATAGGGTGGGTAATTTAATAGTTTAAATTTAAAAATGGAATTAAACAAAAACGGTTTGATATTTTGCTAAAACAATTTTTTTTTTGTGTTGTGTTGTGAAGTACAATTGTTTATAGGGCTGTCGCGGCTGTCCTCAAAGTACCTCATTCGATCGTACCAATTTTCGTGTACTCTTTCGAGTGTATGGGGTCGTATCTCGGCAATGACATCACGAATGTTGGCCTTCAAACACTTTTCTCTAACGGCGACCCACAGAAAATAGTCCCACGATGGAAAATCGTAGCTTCTTGGCAGTCAATCAACATTACTATTTAGAGTAATTAAACGGCCAGCAAACGTTTGACGCAATAAATAGATCGTGGCATGAGATGCGTGGCAAGTTGCATTATCCTGTCGAAACCAAACATCGTTCACATCAATATCATGAAGAGCGGGTACAAAAAATCGGTTCTCATGATGCGATAGGTGTCTCCATTGACTGTAATGGTTGCGACGTCTTTATTTTCAAAAAAATATGGACCAATGATGCCTCCTCACTACAAGCTGCACCAAAGAGTCACTCGTAGTGGGTGCATTGGCCTCTGTAAGACCATGTGTGGGTTTTCTCAGCTCCAAGCACCCCAATTTTGCGTATTAACGTACCCACCAAGTTGAAAATGAGCTTCATCCGAAAAGATGATTTTTTTTTTTGCAAAATTGACATCATCATGCATCTCGTTGGCCCAATAAATCCCTAACGTAAATCGATCCATTACGTTCAGTGGAGATAATAATAATTTTGTGACAGAATTGAATGACATAAATATTCCCAGATTCTAAATAACCGATGGTTCTAATTTAAACCGATGGGCGATCTATCGGTATCCCTATATTTAACGATATAAATACAATTGTATGTAGCTACAAAGAATGCGTTTCCAGTCTGCAATATACCACAGCAATAACCATGTCAGTTTACAATGTGAAACGATTGATTGAAGACATTATTTTGTGTTGCTCTTTATCTTAACTGTCTGTCCTTCACAAGAATGTGTAAATGTTGGGTGTAATAAAAGTGATACAAGTGGTCATAAATATCAACACATACATACACGAGTAGCCACTGTTGTTTAAATAAATTGTTTGAAACTTATACTTTTATACAAGCTTATGCCCGTATGTGGAAAAGGAAAATAAAGACAATAAATGACAATGTATGTGTGTACACATAGTCTAACTGGGACACTAAATGACACTGATAGCACTGAATGGATAGCAGACACAATACTGCTACAATTTAATATAAAATGTTGTAAATTCCTCTTCATTCTTTAGTTAAGGGAATGAAGAAGAAGACTTCCAGTAAGAAAGTCTAGAAAATATTTCTTTTAATAAAAAGTTTTATTTACTATCAGGTGGGCAATCTATCGATTTAAATTTGAACCATTGGTTATTTCTTAACTGGCAATATTTATGTCATTCTATTCTGTTACAGAATTCAGTATATTATCTCCACTGAACATAATGAATCGATTTACGTTTGTGCAACGTTGGGATTTATTGGAAATTTGTTTCCAAAACAAAGACAATTGGTCGGAAATTGCACGAAAATGTCGTACAAAATTTAGTCGCAGAGAAGAACCAACGGTTTCCGGTATACGCAAGTTTATTGCTAAAGTTCATGAAACTGGTTTCATTGTTGTTGCGCCAAGACGCGAGAGTGCTCGTACAGTGCGTACACCCGATTATATCCCAGCTGTGGCTGAGCGTGTGCGTGAGAATACAAATTAACATCAACTCGTCATCGTTCACAAGAATTGAATATTTCACGCACCAGCTTACGTCGAATTTTACGAAAAGATCTCAGTATGACGCCTTACAAAGTTCAATTGGTTCAAGACTTAAAGCCGCATGGCCATCTAAGTCAACGAGATACTGCACGATGATATGGATTTCTCCAAAAAAAAAACATCTTTTCGTATGAAGCTCGTTTTCATCTCGATGGCTTCGTTATTAAGCAAATTTGCCGTGTTTGGGGTTCAGAAAACCCACACGAGGTCTTGATAGAAGCCAATGCACCCATTACGAGTGACTGTTTGGTGCACCATATGCATATGGTATATATGGAGCGGAGCCACTATGGGCCCATATTTCTTTCATTGACAACCATTACGGTCAATGGAGACACCTATCGCACAATGATAACCGAATTCAATACCGTTATATGGTATAGATGTGAGTGATGTTTGGTTTCAACAGGATGCTGCAACTTGTCACACATCTAATGACACAATCGATTTATTGCGTCAAACGTTTGATAGCCGTTTAATTAGCCGAAATTGTGATATCCATTGGCCGCCAATAAGCAGCGATTTCACACCGTTTGACTATTTTCTGTGGGGCGTCATTAAAGTAGTGTTAAGCCAATAAATCAGAGACAATTGAGCATTTGATGGCCAATATTCGTGATGCTATTGCCGAAAAACACTCCACACCATACACTCGAAAAAGTCCTTGAAAATTGGTCCAATCGGATGAGTACTGTGAGGCATGCTGAGGCAGCCTTATGAATGAAATAATATTCCATTTCTAACTGGAACAATTGTACTTCACAACAAAAGAAATACAAATTTAGCAAAATTTCAACCCTTTTTGTTTTATTGCACTTTCAAATTTAAACTCTTAAATGGTCCACCCTTTATAATAAAAACTTGTATACACTTCTTATATTTATATTTGATGTAAAATTAAAATTTATATCCAAATGCAGTTTTAAGAAACTCTAAAATAAACAAGAAATTTAATCTATATAAACATTTGTTTAACATTTAAACAATTTATTGAAATAATATTTTTAACATTTTACTCCAATAAAGTCAGTAAATAAAAAAATAAATAAAATTTATTTACAGAATTTTAAACGAAAACAAATAGTCTTAAGTGTCGATCTATTAAAGTACAAATAAATAATCTCTTTTACATCAAATAATTGGAAAATCAATAATTGAAAATGAGAATTCACATAAAAAAGATGATATTTTCTATAAATTCATATATAGGAGTACGTTTACTCCGAATGGGTTTGATTTTCGCTTAAGATGTGGGTTCTGTGACAGTGACAATAAATCATCGGAAAAATTTGTTTTGGAGCCTGTGTAGCATTATTTCATGCCAGGAAGAATCACTTTGGTGCATATCACGTGCAGCGGATTATCATGGATGACACTGAGCAACATACGTATTAAATTTATGAATTTTACAATGGAATCGTATTAAATTTTTCATATATGTTGCGACTTAAGGAAAAACATGGGCAGTTCACATCATCTCCACGTGAGTTGACCATGCACTAAATTGCTCGTGCTATATTCATTATGCTATGAGCTGTGTGGCACGTATGGGCACCCAGTTGGCCAATTCCAATTCCATGTCATCCAATTCGGGTCAAAAATATTTGACACTTATCGGACTATAGTGATTACCGGCAAGAGTGATGGCCAATGTCGTTCTCAAAGAAATGTACAACTATTACGCCTCCAGCTCAAAATCCAAACCAAACATGGTATTTTTCGAGATGTATTGGGTGCTCTTGAATCTCATGTGGATTGGTGTCGTTACAAAATTAACAATTTTGTTGAGTAACGTAAACATAGGTTAGGTCGGAGTGGTAGCTCTGATGTCACAAAGCTCACTTGAACACGCATAGCGGACCGTTGTGATGCCACGGGTGAACGCAGTCCCTGTACTGATCAAGTTCCACCACAATCAGGGAAAAGGAAGAAGTTGGTCAGCGCAAGGGCTGCACAACGGAAGCACGACTACCCCGCACTGGAAAACCAGCCAGAAAGTTTGATGAACGAAGCTATATCCTTGATATCAATGGATGATAGCTCCGTTAAGCTAACAAGGAATGGGGAGCCAAATAACCTATATCTACACCTAGCAAGAGACGGGCACTGACAAAGAAAGTGAGTAACAGTCTCCTCTTCCTCAGAGGACCTGCATCCACGGCAGAAGAAGTACTGCAGGAGTAAGCAGCACACGCCGCCTTGCGTGCCCTAGCAGCCAGATTCGCCCTCCAGTTGAGTTTGGGATCGAGGATCAGGCCCAGATATTTAACCTCGGGACTCAACGTAAGTCTGGTCCCACGTATGCTGGGAAGGGAGAAGGTCGGAACTTTATATTTCCTCGTAAAAAGAATCGTATCTGTCTTAGAGGGGTTAATAGACAGTCCAAAATCCCTACACCAGTCCAGTACGATTGACAGCGCCAAGTTCAACTTATCCGACAGTGTCTGCGAACAAATTCCCGACGCAGCAATGGCAATGTCGTCAGCGTAAGCTATGACTTCGTTGCCAGAGTGTTCCAGCCCCCTCAAGAGAGAGTTGACTGCAAGGTTCCAGAGAAGTGGTGATAGAACACCGCCTTGCGGTGTGCCCCTACGAACCATTCTCTGACAATTAGTAGCCCCCATTATCCTCGACTTGAGGAGAAGCTCGATGTACCTGACCAGATTCTGTCCCAAGTTCAGAGAAACAAGAGCGCTAAGAATGGCGTCCGGGTCGAAGTTATTAAATGCACCTTCAATGTCCAGAAAAATGGCCAAAGCGTATTCCTTAACGTGCATGGACTTTTCCACCCGAGAGATATGGGAGTGAAGTGCAGTCTTGGGAATTGGGTGCTAGTATTTGAATTGCAGCTGCACTGTGTATGCACAGTTAGTTGGAAAAAATAATAGGGGCATAATACTAAATTCTTTTTATTCGCCAACCCAAACCTGGGTCATAAAATTGGAAAAATGTATTGTGGTTGGACGAAACAACAAATTAATTTGTTTGTTTAAATTGTCTGATGGTAAAATGTTTGTACTAAGAACAAAAAATACAATATGGTGAACTTTCCATACTGATTTGGGGTTGTTTTTGTCATCAATCCAATTTTTTTAATTGAACAAAATTGTGTGCTGTAGATTACGTAGAGTTACTTAAGAAATAAATGCTATCATTTGCCAAAGAGCAAATTCCTTTCTTCTGCGAGTATATGCAACATAACGACCCGAAGCTGTTCTCTAGGATTGTTAATTTATGGTTTATAGAGAACAACGTGCATGTCTTAGACTTGTTCTCCCAGTCTCCGGACTTTAACACCATTGAGCATTTGTAGGGGATGATACAAAATTAAATAGGGCCATACAAGTGTAAAAACAGTTCGTCCCTTTTATTTTGTTCAATACTTTACATATGTACATACATATGTATATTCAATTATACAAAAAATTTTTTGTATAAATCATTATGGGCTAAATTCCATTTGCATAATTAATATATTAATTTATTTTAAATTAACAAAAGATAACAATAATAACAATAATTAAACAATTCAATTATTATAAGGCTAAACTTTTATATATTTGCTGACTAATTCACTATAAAATATTGCATAAACAATTAATGAAAAAAAACTGATTAATTATTTCACAGTGACAAGTATATTTAATAATATTCAAGATTTTTTATATTTAATTAACATATTAAAATTTATTTTATATAATGTACGAGGAAAATTATGTATACGTCGTTGATATTTCACTTAATTTTATGAAAAAATGTTTTTTTTGCTTCCGAACTTAAAATGATACTGAACTCCATCAGGGTAACAATACTGTCTCTATAGTGTTTCAAAAATTTAAAATAATTTATGGCCATTGTGTATGGCTTATCCTTTTAAATGGAAGGGTTTTTAGGGAAAGGATGTTTATATCTCGGCCGTTTCGTTTGAAAATCCAGTTACTAAAATGAAAAAAACATTTTATTTTAAATTGTATAAAAACATTTACAACATGTGCTATGTTTTCAAATAAATCACAACCCAATACTGCTCCCCACATCGATATTGTTGTGATGTTTTCTTATTTGATACATTTTTTAAACTAAATTTTGTACATTTTCTCGCATAAATAGACAAACGGGAGGAGAATGTAAAAGTTTGGTGTAGAAAAAAAAATTAAATGAAAAATATCGGATAGGCCGTCTATCGGTTTAAAATTGAAGGATCTTTAATTTCGAATCTGGCAATACTTATGTCATTCTATTCTGTCAAAAAATTCAGTATCTTATTTCCAATGAACGTAATGAATTGTTTTACGCTTGAGCAACTTTGTGATTTATTGGGTAAACGAGAAACTGCACCATGATGTTGATTTTGGAAAAAACAAAAATCTTCTTTTCGAATGAAGCACATTTTGAACTTGGTGGGTACGTTAATAAGCAAAATTGCCATACTTGGAGCTGAGAGAAAACATACATGGTCTTACAGAAGCCAAATCACCCATTATGAGTGACTGTTTTTTGGGGCTTGTGGAGCGGAAGCATCATTGGCCCTTATTTTTTTGAAAATGAGGACGACGGAGCCATTACTGTCAATGGAGGCACCTATCGCACCATGAGAACCGATTTTTTGTACCCGGTCTTCATGATATTGATGTGAACGACGTTTGGTGTCAACAGGATGATGCTACTTGCCAAGCATCTCATGCCACGATCAATTTATTGTGTCAAACGCAATTTAATTACTCGAAATGGTAATGTTGATTGGCTGCCAAGAAGCTACGATTTGACATCGTTGGACTATTTTCTATAGGACGCCGTTAGAGGAAAGAGTTTGAAGGCCAATATTCGTGATGTAAGGAACTTGGTCCGCTCGAATGAGGTAATGGGAGGGCAGTCGCTGCAGCCATATGAATGAAATAATATTCCATTTCTAACCGGAACAATTGTACCTCACAACAAAAGAATAAATTTGTCGAAATTTCAAACTGTTTTTGTTTTATTGCATTTTTAAGTTTAAACTTTTAAATCGCCCACCATATATAAAAGTAAAAGTTTACTAAAAATATCAATCAATTTGAATCTTTTACAAATTATACCAAAACCGATACAATCATTCACAAGATTTTCGGTTGACTGTCAATAAAAAGCAGAACATATGCTACAAGAAACGAAATCATTAATGGCTTCAAATGTCGTACATTCAGCAGAGGTCCAATCCAATCTATAATGACCATTGCTTCATTCATAAGCAAAAGATAAGCATGATTTAAGAAAAGATAAAATCAGCGATACGTTAAAGGCTTCGCTTTCCAATTCGCTTTGACGAATGGCAATACGCGCTGCTCTGTACTTTACATTTACATATACCAAGCGTAGTTAGGCAGAAAATTTTGGCAAAAGCAGCCTGGCCGAACTTCTTTTAACTTCGGTAGAACTCAAATAGGCAATCCGATTTATCTTATTCAGAATTCTATGCTCGTCGGTCTTATCCAAGACATTCCACCACATTTTTCATTTTATTTCTAGAGATTTGAACTCGCCGCGGCGTCGTAGGTAGTGTGTGGACTTATTAGACGTGAGGCCACGGTTCAAACCCCAGGTCTGATATCTCCAAAAAAACGAAATATGAAAAAAATATTTTTTCAACGACTTCCTCTACGCAGATTTATAGAAAAAAATCTGGGAGTCATGAAAAGTTTCTGAAAAATCTGTCGTTCGGATTAGACATTAAACTGTAGATCACGCCATTCATGGATAAAATCAACACACACAACACAATATATTCGAGTAAATATTACGTTGCAAATTAAATTTTTTTTCTGAAAACTAGTCACAGTAGACGCTGCCATTCTTATTATTCCAAACCTTGTCTTTGATATTCGTTATAGTAATAAAATATTGAAAAAACAGTATTATTCGCTCACACCTGCGACTTAAGGAAACCTCACAGGAAAAATTCTATTTATGTCAAATCGCACAATCACGTTACCCAATTTACATCACCTTCACGTTGTTCATGTTCTTATTTAACTTTCTTACTTGATTAGTCACTACAGCCTTTGAGTAAGGTTAACAATCAAGCTTCTCACATCAAGGGAGTTTGCGTAGGTGTTTTTTATGACTTCACTTTATATTGCGTAACAAGGAAGAAGTTTATTATAGCAAGTGGTCATATTAAGCCAACACTGGAAGAATTTTGTTCAATTATAACTAAGCTAGAAAAAAAAAAAACATACATTCATACTGACTCATTTGAAGCTCCGAGAGCTTGCATGGGTGGTTCTCATGCATTTACTTTATAGTTCGTACCTGTTAATAAATAATTATTGCAAGCTTTTGCGTAAAGTGAGTAGAATTGTTTGTTTAAAGTTGGTCTCGATAGAAAAGATTGTGGTTGTCATATTTTTTTTTTGTAATTCTAGATTAGAATATTTATGGCAGGCATATAACAGAATTATGTTAAAAGCATACTGTTGCTTCTAAATATTAACAGCAAAGACTTATCACTAGTTTTTGTCTAAAAGGCATGAAAGTTTTTTTTATATATAAAGGAGAATATCAATTATTGGCATATAAAAGAAGCATGTTAAAAGCATTCTGTTACTTCTAATTATTACAAAAGAATTGTCACCAGTTTTTGACTAAAGGGAATAGAATTCTTCCCCATAGAAGGTTGCGAAAATCGGTATAACAGAATTATGTTAAAGGCATTAGAATTAAAAGAATTTAGAAGAAATATTAACAGCAACTCAAAACAAATGAAATTGATTGCTTAGCTCTTGTATTTGTAACAAAAATTTATTGCTCAATCATAATTAAGCCAGGAAAAAAACACACCTCGATAGTAATTCATGTGAAGCTCTTTGAGCTTGATAGGGTGGTTCCCATGCATTCACTATATAGTGCGTACCTGTTATTAAAAAATTATCACTAGCTTTTGTCTAAAAGGAATAGAATTGTGTGTGAAAAAGAAGCTCAATAGAAGAAGCTTGTGCGAAAATCGGTTGTCATATTTAGTAATTCATGTGAAGCTCTTTGAGCTTGATGGGGTGGTTACCATGCATTCACTATATAGTGCGTACCTGTTATTAAAAAATTATCACTAGTTTTTGTCTAAAAGGAATAGAATTGTGTGTGAAAAAGAAGCTCAATAGAAGCTTGTGCGAAAATCGGTTGTCATATTTAGTAATTCATGTGAAGCTCTTTGAGCTTGATGGGGTGGTTACCATGCATTCACTATATAGTGCGTACCTGTTATTAAAAAATTATCACTAGTTTTTGTCTAAAAGAAATAAAATTGTGTGTGAAAAAGAAGCTCAATAGAATCTTGCGCGAAAATCGGTTGTCATAGCTTTTTTTTTTTATTCTAGAGTGGAATTTCTATGTCAGGCTTATAACAGAATTATGTTAAGAGCATTCCGTTACTTCTAAATATTAACACCAAAAAAATTATCACTAGTTTTTATTTAAAAGAAATAGAATTGTTTGTCAAAAATTCGCTTCAATAGATTGCTCATGTCTTGCCTTTATATTTATATTTCGTTTACTAAATCGTTTGAAAATTTTATTTTTTACTTCCAATAAGAAGAAACTTTTTCTTTCACTTTGTAAAATTCCTTTTGTAAAATTGTTATATTTGAATTTGACTGCAAAAATATTTCATTCAAATTAAAAACAATAAAACAACAACTAATAATGCACTGTTATATACAAATTCTATTTTGGATTCTTTTTTTTTTTTTTTTGCTTTGTTTAATCACACTATTATTTATTTATTTTTATTGCTTGCCTTGGCTGTCGCTTACTCTATAATTCTCAAGTTCTTTTTGGCAAAAAATTCTGCTTAAATCGACGACGATCAGTGAGTAGTATCAGCAGTCTTGTAAAGTATATAAATAAATAAAAAATAAAATGTAAATAAAAGTATTATGTTAGAAGTAACAGAATTTAGAAGAAAGATTAACAGGAAAATTGTTCCAGGAAAACTGTCTTTATAAGAAAATTATTCTTTAGTTTATATTTCGTTTACTAAATCGTTTAAAAATTTTTTGTTTTTTACTTCCAATATATATTTTTTTTTACTTCCAGTATATTTTATAAGTTTTAAGACACTTTTTATTTCATTTCATAAAGTTACTTATTAATTGTGTGATTGATGCGTCTGAATTTAATTGTAAAAGCATTGGCATTCAACTTAAAAACAATAAAAGAACAACTAATAAGGAAAATTGTTTTTTGTTTTCGTTTTGTTTTGATCTTACTTTTATTTTAATTGCATGTCATAACATTTTCAATTACTGCCTCTTAAAAAATTTATAATTCTCAAGTCCTTTTTCTTAAAAATTTCTGTTTAAATCGTTGACGATCATTAAGTAGAATCAGCGGTCTTGACATCTACCGCCGCAAGATTGATCCTCACAAAGCTAAGAATGTGAGATTAAATCCATAATTAATACCAACATGTAAATATTAATTAATAACCTCTAAATTATAAGAACTTAAATTAAGACAATACGCTTATCTATACATATAAACTATACCTTACGAGCTTAAGAAAAACCTATTTGATAAGATATATGTATATATGTATATAAAACAAGTCGGACAACCACAATCCCAGTCAATTTAGAATAAGAGGTCGATCAATGCTTTCCTGTAGATATCAGCAGTGATCGTCGGTTTTTTTTTTTTGCAAACAACAATCATTTTTTGTAACAGAAAAAAGTTTTAAAAAAATAATACTTCAGCTCTTGTCATGCATTATATCGCCATATAATCCAAAATATTTTATGAACCTGCGGGGTTCTAAACAAATTTTTAGTAGCATTTTAACAACTTTTTGACTGTGAAGGCAAATTATCCACAATTTAGCCCGCAATTAGGGCGTTAAACACAAGTCAGTTATATGAAAATTATATTTGTGTTTGTAACCCCAACACATTGCGATTAATTGTACAATTTAAAAAAGTTGTACAAGTTGTAACGTTGCAAGGCTGTTTGGTAAATTTTGTAAATTTTATTTATAAAAATTATTTATTTTAATTTTTATTTTAATGTATAAAGATTTATTTTGGCTTTTAGATTTGTTACCATTTAATTTATATGTAAATTTTTGTGAGAATTTTTATTTATTTTAATAGTAAGTAATTCTTTATTGATTGAAAATCAAAATAAAAAATAATCATGGGTTAGGCCGGGACAACCATCAACTTTGTCTTCAAAACCAGATCTATTCAGCAGGTAGACAGTGCTATGTGGGTGGGACCAGAAAGGTGTTGCACCGGTATAAAATGAGCGTGTTTTTCTTTCTGTAAAACACTTACTTTTTTTTATGGAAAAGTAAAAAAAGAAAAACATTTCAATCATAGTACTGGCGCCAAAAAAAACTGTTCGTCTTTTGACGTAAACCAATTAGTCATCCAATTTTCGTATTAGATTCCTCGCAGAAATCGAAGTGCTGCTCAGTCAATGCGTGTCTCTTCGATGAAAACAAATGGTAGTCGAAAAGAGACAAGTCTGGTGAAAACGACAGTTGGGGTAACAGCTCCCATCCTAATGCTTTCATCGTATCCTTATCGGGTTTTGCTTTTTGTGCAGGTACATCGTCATGTTCCGAAATTACCTTGCCGTGTCTTTGGGTCTATTAATTCTTTTTTCCGACTTTTGAATCTTTCCTAGAGTTTTTCAACGGCCAGAAATTGTTTGCTGGGTAACATTTAATATGGTATGTTGTGTTTGTATTAAGTTTTTAATTTCGATGCATCAAATAATCGATGTTGACCAACTGTATATCGTCCATCACTTACTTCATCTGATTACTCAATATTTTTGCACCGTAAACATGTGGGGTACCTACAAGAAGAACTTAGAGGAAATTTAAAATTCAAAGGCCCAATATACCCAATATTCAGTAGGATATCAAGGTCAACCACTCCATTTAAACCATTTGGCATTGAACGTAACAGTTTTTCTTACTATGCAGAACAGTATGATCCCAGCTCGAATGTTTCCATGGGGATAAGGTTTCAAACTTTTCGTTTTAATAGCACTCAGACCAGACCTCAAATGTCCATGTATGTTCCAACATCTATAGTTTAGTTGTGTATTTTACATAGCTTTAAAGTAATTTTAGAAATTTAAACAAAGTTTTTAAAGCACGTTAAAGTGTTTAAGTCACCTAGTATGGTATACTAACTTATAATTTTATTCAAAATTTCTTTGAAACCATAAATAAGTTTTAATTAATAATTCATTACAAAATTCTTTCAAGCAATGCTTCTTTTAAATTATAAAGGAACGGAGACTTGCATATAAAATATCGTGAAAAGGTGGAGGTTAAATAAATAATAAGACCACCTATATAAACGGTTTTAAATCAAGTGTGGTTATACGTAGTTCCCCACTACACTACACTCTTTTCAAACTGTTCACTATATGAGGGAAAATGAAGCGTAAAACACTTTTTATCATAACAAGTTTTATGCAAATACATACGTACTCCTCATAATTTCTTGGAAAACTTTTATAATTATCAAGTTTTGGTAAACAAAGAAAAATAACGATTACCCGTAGAAAAACTTACTTGGGTGCTAAGAAAAACAAGATAAGGAAATGAATTTATGGTAGCATCGTATTTTAAGCTTCTTGTATTTGTATTCTCTGACTTTATGTGAAATGTGTTTCCATTACTAATTTTCTTTTTCTTTTATAATAAAAAAGAAAATAATAAAATACAGCACGTTTATTTATATAAAATAAAGTGCGTGTGGGATATTATAGAAATTTTTTAATCTTTTCAAAAACCTTTTGATGCCACACGGCTTCTTTTTGAGTCCCGGATCCAAAATGTTCAATTTTCCATGACTCTGGCACAGAAATCAAGATGAATCTAACCGATGGCATGGGTTGTCTGGCTTTAAGGACCGCTCAAGAAAACCCCCAAGAAAAAGTCTAATTAAATCAAACCATACGATATCGGTGGCCGGTTCACATTAACACTATGTGAGATAACCGCGCCTACAAATCGATGGAGCAGAATATCCACGCTGGCATGAATTGTGCGGCATGCAGCAACGACCTATCGTTTGTATCGAGATCATCTAATTCAGGCCAAAAGCTGTTGGTAATTGTCGATGTAACCAAAGTCGTTCTTAAAGACAGAAGAAAGCCAGTCCAAAATCCACAGAACCTACTTACATACATACATATACCTTCAGTCAAGATTACAACCTAGCTTCTCATACTAACTTATGTTGCGTGTGTTAATTTTATACATGAGTGGCGGGGGACCTGCATTTTAAAATCGACTTCGAACGACAAATTTTTGAGAAACTTTGAATGATTTTATTAACTCTCAGAGTTTTTGCCAGAAATTTGTTGAAGAAATATTCGCTAATAAGCGTACTCATGAGTCACTCTGGCTTACATATAATATGGCTTGTTCTCCTCTCCTTCAACCTACCTACCTACCTATCATCCTCAAATATAACCTATAAAATCTTATCTGAATGAAAGCCTTATCTTCCAGTTTACGGTCTTATATACAGTCTGAAATTTTTGTTGGTTTTCATTTCGCTTTAATAATGAAGTTATTAAGTAAAAGACAATTTTTTTACATGTTTTATCTTTTTTGTTTTAATTTTATTATTGCTCTGGTAAGGACACGAACGAGGAGGAAATGTCAATTAATTTTTAATGCAATTGGAATCGTGAGCACACTTTCCATTTTCTCATTAGTGTTCTCGAATAATATGCAATTGGTATGTGAGCCATTGCATGTTATACAGAATGTCTCATAACTATAAGGTCACTTCTATTTGTTTGGAGTTAATTATTTTTTTAAACATGACAGGATTGGATGTGGTATCACGGCGATTATGAAATCTCTGCAATGCTTATTGAGTTCGGAAGTTTTCCTCAAAATCCCTTGATTTACTGGGCTAGCTAATGCCTATGAATGCCGAGAATGATGGCGAAGAATTTTTTTCGTATTTCGTTTCAATGTTTGCAAAATAGGGCATTAAAGATAGTATACAACCTACCAATTACATATTCAACAGTTTCAGTATACAAGGACGTTTGCAAAACGATCTTGCCAGTTTATGGATTACATGAGTACCAAACTTTAATAGTTGTCTTTAAAAATCTACATAATATCGGTCACTGTACCATTGATTTTTCAACGAATCAAACTTATTTCAACACGCGAAATAGAACAAATTTGAGAACTCCGAGATGCAGATTAGAAAGAAGGAAACAACGTATAGATTTCAAAGGTGCTAACAAATACAACGCTTTACCGAATGAGTTAAAATCTATTGAAAGAATTACGTCTTTTAAATCTTCTTTCAAAGTACATTTATGCTCTACATTTGAATTACTTCTGATTTAAATTTTGTAAATTTTTTAATGTAAATTTTTGTATATAATAAGCTGTATTACTTATTTGTACATAAGTATGTATGTATATTCTTTCCAACTTTGCCTCAATAATACCATAAGGGCGCTGAGGCCAAATTAAACTGAATTAAAATTTTGTGCAAATAAATAAACTAATAATAAAAAAAAAAAAAAAAAACCGTGGCCTCAAGGCTAATGAGCCAACATTATCTGGCTTGGGCAATGTTTGTTGTTGTTCCCTGAAAATCTTTTGACTTACTGTAACAGCCAGACTGCGATTGATTGTAACAGCCAGACCTAACGATCATATTTTCAACTTCCATCCTTGTCTTTGAATACCGAAGACTTCTGAGAGAAATTCGATTTTTTAAAAGGTTGCTCTTACATGAGTCCAGGATGTAGGGATATTTATTTTATTGCTGATGGGCCGGTACAAATCTTGCAATCTCCGAAATGTTGTATTGCATAGGTATCCCAATTGGCCCGGTTAAATTTGATATTATGCACTTGTGGATAAGGAAAGGACTGGATCACTTCTGTCTTTAAATCGTAAAGCCATTCATTGCAAAATAGCGATTCTCGCGGTTCACTGTCGTTTTTGATAGGCATGCCAAATGTCTAGGAACTCCGTCAAATGATGATCAAATGATACTTAACCAAGCTCTAATGTAAAGATGTAATAGCGCGATTTATTTTAGACTCGGGTTGGATTCATCTAGTATGTTTGCCCTCCAGATTGAATATGTATGGCCTTAATGCCGACCTAAATGGAATCTTTGCCGAAAACGAGACTCCACCACCTTACCTATCCAACCCAAGGGTATATTTTTGGTCTTTATCATTGGTGTTGTGTAGTATTTCTTACGTAAGACACTATTCAGTGTTAATGCAAATGTACATGAGAAGATTAATAACTCTTCCAAAGAAAACTAATCGATTAAACCAATATTCTAAGAAATTAAAAAAGAAAACAGTAGAAGTGACTTTATAATTATGAGACATAGTATATAATGACTTGCATTTTACATTCTCATTTAATTTTAAATTTTTATTCGTGCTTGATTTCATGAAGAAATACATATATGCTGATAATTAAGGTGTATTATCCTTATCTTAATATATTCTTAATATTCATTATTTTTATTTTATATTGAATTAAATGGGCATCGTAATACAAGGGCTTTAAATCTCGACATATTTATGCTTCATTCAACTTAAACCTTTAACGATTTACCCAAAATTATTGCGGTTAATTGAACTTTGGTGGAGTTTGTTTGGTTTATCCTTTAGAGACAACTTTGTTCACAAATGTGTAACCAGTCTCTCCAATGCTTAATAGCATTCTATGACATCTTGGTTTATAAAGGGTAGGCCATTTAAAAGTTTAAATTTAAAAATTCAATAAAATAAAAACGGTTTGGAATTTTGCCAAATTTATTTTTTTGTTGTGAAGTACAATTGTTCCGCTTAGAAATGGAATATGATTACATTCAAATGGCTGCCGCAGCTGTCCTCACATTACCTCATTTGATCGGACAAATTTTCATGCCCATTTTCGAGTGTATGGTGTCGTATGCCGGTAATATCATCACGAATATTGGCTTTCAAATGCTCAATTGTCTCTGGTTTGTAGGCCTAACACTTTTCTTTAACGCCGCCTCACAGAAAATAGGCTAATGGTGTTAAATCTCAGGTTCATGGCGGCCAATTGACATTATTATTTCGGTTAATTAAACGGCCATCAAACGTTTGACGCAATAAATCCATATGACATGAGATGTGTGACAAGTTGCACCATACAGTTGAAACCAAACATCATTCACATCAATACCATAAAGAGCAGGTACCAGAAAATTGGTTATCAAGGTGCGATAGATGCTTCCATTGACTGTAATGGATGCGACGTACTCATTTTCAAAAAAATATATGACAATGCCGCCTCCGCTCCTCAAGCCGTATCAAACATTCACTCGTAATGGGTGCATTGGTTTTCTGAGTCCCAGAACATACCCACCAAGGTGAAAATGAGCTTCATCCGAAAAGATGATATTTTTTGGCAAAATCGACATCTTCGTACAGTTTCTTGTTAGCCCAATAAATTCCAACATTGCTCAATTGTAAATCAAATCAATACGTTCAGTGGAGATAATACCATGTTCTGATGGTCCTAATTTAAACTAATATATGGCCCACCCTATACATTATATCCAAATGTGTCGTTTTGAGTACTCATTTTTATTATTGTTTTTATAATAGTAGCGAATACATTTCCTGGCTATTGCACAAGTGATGTAAGAAGAAGGTACAGATTTAAAGTGTACAGTGCGTCAATATATTAAATACGTATGCAATTGTTTTTACTTTTTCTAATGCAATTTACACTTCTTCGTTGGCATAAAATATTTCACAAACCATGCTGTTATTGAAATATTTATTATAAACAAACCTTTAAAAACTCTAAAAAACTAAAAATCTCTTAAGCAACCAGCTCAACTGGCTGGCAACAAATGCATTCTTAACCTCTTCACGCCCTTGTCCACATATGTGGACGTTTGATTTTTTTTAATTATAATTGTAATAATAATAAAAACAACAAAAATTTGATAATAACTTATTGACTACCATATCTTCTAACAAGAGAAGTAAACATTTTACCGTTTGTCTGCACTGATGATATTATTTCCGGTGCATAGTTGGATACTTAAAAAAAATGTGAAATAATTCTTTGGCAATCTGTTTTATTGGTTATATCCAGAAATCGTTAATATTTGAAGAAAATAATATCAGATTTATTTAATATAATAAGTTTTACCATCACTACCTAAAAAACAGCTGCACTAAAGTTATATATATTATTTCCTTATAGAACACCATCTCGAGTCCAAAATAAATCTTGCGAATGCAGCTATTTTTATATTAGAAAGCTCGGTCAAAGATGTCAAAAAATGAGAGGTCAGAAACCTCCGTCTATTCATTACAAGAGCTGGTCACTGACACATGATTTGAAAGACAATCTCTTCCTCCTCCTAAGACCCGCAGCTCCTGTAGAAATCATTAGTCGGAATACCGAGTCTTTCGACATACATACCTACCAAATGGACAGTGGCCCGTAAGAAACGCCATTGTGCGATGCATGGTCACGTGATTTAAAGACTGAAATGTGTCAGTCTAATACACTAAAATGTAGAATTCTTTAAATGGTTAACCCTGGACGGTTACTCTTCGTCGAATCGACGAAGCTCATTCACACTTTATCATATAATTATTTTATGGTTGTCCAAATTTCGCTCTTTTTTTTAACAACGTTTTTTTGATAATAAAAGCTTGCAGTCAGTAAACAAAAAAAATTTTTTTTTTGTTCGTCGATTCGGCTAAGGGTAAACATAGTGTACAAAAATTACCATCCAGGATTAAAAAAATGGGTGCCCCGGGTACGTTTACTCATTACAAGCTTTCATA
This sequence comes from Sarcophaga caerulescens, assembly GCA_927399465.1. Taxonomy (NCBI): domain Eukaryota; kingdom Metazoa; phylum Arthropoda; class Insecta; order Diptera; family Sarcophagidae; genus Sarcophaga; species Sarcophaga caerulescens. Next base: position 100,478,032 of record OV656873.1, read on the forward strand.
ATTAATCAACACTGTTTATAAAAAGAACGAAATTTGGTCAAACATAAAAGAATTTTATGATAAAGAGTCTTTGAGCTTCGTCGATTCGACGAACAGTAACCAATTAGGGTGAAAGTGTTCGTCGATTCGACGAAGAGTAACCTTAATGTACAAAATAGAAGAGTAACCGTCTAGGGTTAATAAATGCTTTATGATTAATACCTGCTTATATATCGGGACTTCCAACAGAGATTTTCAAACTTGTTGCACCAACATCTGCGGAATTAGTTGTCATTTATTCAGTTTGTTTTTTGCCAGAAATCTTCTGAAAGGAAGTCACCGAATAAATAGTATTTTATATTCGGTTTTGTTGGAGATGTCTGACCTGGGGTTTGAACCGTGGCCTAACGTGTAATAAGTCAACACACCACCTACTAGACTACGGTGCTTATACTGCACTATAAGTGTCCTTCTATAGCTTGACTGGTGATATCTTATGTCGTTTTTCTGAACTTTCATTAACGTTTTAGAATTTCTTGGTGACTCTATTGCTATTAAGTTTTTGCCTACAAATATATCAAGATGTGGGATAACGCTGCCAATGAATTTATCGTATAAAAGAGCCATAGCTGTGTGCGTTTCTGTTGGAACCACATGTCGTCCAGGTTCGTAAGCTCAACTTCTGGTCAGAATAAGTCTGTTATTATTTCGCAATAGCGAACACTGTTCACGGTAACTGCTTAAACGACCTCATTTCGGAAGAAGTAAGTTTTGTTGGCGCCGCCAGCCCATACTGTTTGAGGTTGTATCGACTTTTCACTAAGCACTCGTGGATTATTATCATTTGCCCAAATGCGCCAGTTCTGAAATCGCTGAAAATGATTTTCATTGTAAAGTCACTGCTATTCACTTCTGTTGGTTCAACCAACTATTCGTTGTATTAAATACGTTTGAAATGGTTAGTAGATTCAAGAGCTAAATCAATTGAACTTTATAAGTGTATAAATTAAAATATTTATTCAAAGTTCGCATAAGTGATGACGACTAAAGGTCGACGACAGCAATGTTTTCCGCAGAAAATAGGGCGAGTATGCACAATTGTTTTTATATTTCCTACAGACCCGGTTTGCTGTAGTAGTGTCTGAGTGGTTTAATTTGTTAAATACTGAAACAAATGAATGCCAAATAAAGTTTGGTAAATAACTTGACATTCAGTTATGACTCACAATTATGCGTTATGGTTGGATCGCCCTTTATATTTATTTTCCCTTAACACGTATTGTGTTTCTCATAAACTGCTATATTAGGAGTTTCCTTGAAAAAAAAAAACACTTTTTAGTCCTTTGCCTACTAACCTCAAATCAAAATTCAAAAATGCTATAGAAAATGTTATGATTTCGTTCGTTATAATTTTATGACGTCAAAAATTAACTGAAATTAAAGGCACTTATAAAAATATGTATTTATGTTAAGCAAAAAGAAAAACCTAAAACTTCCATTTACGTAGCCAGTTATTTGCCAACCTTCACCTCTGAAAAAAATTGTGCAAGAAATAGAAAAAATTAAAAGAATACAGACAACGAGATGGTAAACTGAAATGGAAACGGTAATTAACTTCAATATAACAAGAGCATAAATAAATTAAAATTAATTTATTCGAAAACCATCAGAAGAACGTAAAAGTAATTGGATTATAAAAGTTTTATAAATGGTGGGTATCGAAAACAAAAACAACCTACATTACTAATGATAGTATTTTAACCTAATGACCAGATTAACTTTTAAATTTAATAAGGAGTGTAGCGAAAAAACCTAATTCATGCTTTATTAAAATGAAGAAAATATTCTTTCTTTCTTTCTTTCAATACAAACCACACAAATTTTAAGTTCTTTGTTTTCTCTTTTATTATTCTGTGTCCGAGCATGCAGTTTTAACAAAACTTTTCGAACGAAATTTATTCTAATCGGGCGCATTAAAGTTTTGCCTGGTCTACCCGCACGATGTCTGCCTTTGAGATTTTTATCGTGCGCTATTCTATAAATGCTTTCAAGCCGCCGTAGTCTAGTTAGTAATGTGTCGGCTTATTACACGTGAGGCCTCGGTTCAAATCTCCGGTCAGACATCTCCAACAAAACTAAATTCGAAAAATAATTTTTTCGGTGACTTCTTCTCAGCAGATTTCTGATTAAAACTCTGAGAGTAAAAAAAATTGCTATGAAAAGCTTCTCAAACATCTGTCGTTCAGAGTCGACTTTATACTATAGGTTTTCGCCTCTCGTTTACAAAATTAACATACAAAACATAAGTGTAGCAAAAAATTAGGACCTGACTTGGAATTTGAACCGTGGTCTCACGTCTAATAAGCCGAAACTCTACCCACTAGGCTACGGCGGCTTCCTTTAGTTATTACAATCACAAATTGATCTCTTAAAACAATTTTGCTTTTTTCAAGTTTGGTAAGTAGTTTTTGAAACATTATTGAAATATTGTAACTTGTTTGAGCCAGTGAACATATTTTATACATGTTCAGAAAGTTATAAATGAATGCATAATTTTGTCTGAAATATTCCTTACATTTTTTCTACTTTAAAGCTGGAATTAAAGGCTGGAATTTTGCTTGCTGCGTTGCGTATATTGTGTTTATACTCGTAGCATAAAATTCAAGAAATCAGTTTCTTTTTCAAATGAAACAAGTTTTTAGAACACAAAAAGTATAAAAAATGAAATATTTTTGAGTTCTATACAACTAAATTTGAAACTTGTACAATATCGTTAGTCGAGTGTCGCACAAAGTCATCGAGAAACGCAAAAGGTTAACAATATTCGGCTGTTGTTAAATGAAAAAATAAAAAATATTTGTATTCACAATTTTTTTTTTTTTTATAAAAAGTTTTTATTGTTCAAATTTCAATTTTAACAAATTTGTGTTGCCCCAGCGTCATATATGACATTGTAGAGGCGAGTTGGCATTATTTATAAACTAAAGATATACAAAAGAAATAAGTAACTTAAAATATTAAGTGTTATGAAAATATTTACATGTATGCACAATAATATTATGCCAAAAAATTTTCAAAATTTTGAGTCAAATATCTTTTCAACTCAGATTTAAAAACTGAGATTCTTTCAACATTTTTAGGCCCTTGTGGCAAATTATTATATTCAATTCAATTCAATCCCTTATTAACTTATAATAATGTCGAAAATCTGAAAACTTGATTGAATTGATGCTCACAGAACACATATCTCTATTCTTACTTAAAAAAATTTAATTTATTGAGTTCAACAATTTTATAATAAATGGACGAAATATGTCCACATTTTCTAAAGCGAATCATTGGGGTATTTTTGTTTCTTTTTGTTATTGAATTTGATTTATTGTTCACACAATACAGCCATGTAAACACAAACGGTAGCAAACACAATTTCGGTTATAATAGCATCGGCAAAATTATGATTTTCACTGGCAAATTCAATTTTTGTGAACTTTGTGAGAAACCAAACTTGGCCTAACGTTAATAGCAAAAACTTTAAAGGAAATTACATTTGAAAACAAAATTATGGACTTGACAACAGTGGTTACGAAGCCAACATCGAAATGCTATTCGATAAAGGGACACACGAGAGTTGTAACGTTTTCATTTGACGTTATGTGAACCAACAACAAATATTGAAAGCGATTCTGTAATAATAATTGTTTACAAAAACAAACAAAAAATAATTTGCCTTAAATCACATTCTGGAGTATGTTTTGCAAACGGCTAACAATTGCTTGTGCTCGTTTTTAGAAAAGAACAAACCACTCATTGTTCTAGTGCACACCATACTTGGGTATGCAAAAGTTCATAAAAGTCCTGTATATTCAATGATGATGTCCATAATCGGATCATACCACTGGTTTGATGGTTCACAAAAAATGTTGCAATTGTTAACAAAGCCCTAACGGGTCCTTCATTAATCGTTTTATATTTTAAAATTTAAATAAAACAAAATATATGAAAGACGTAATCAAAATCTTTATTTATTTGAAAGAATTTTTGATGCCATAATGTGTTGGATGTAACATTTTTTCGGTGTACATTGGCCTCTCATGGATTTCATGTGGACCGGCGTCAAATCAATTTCAAGAATTTTATTTGTTTAACTACCCATTCATCCAGAAATGAGCCCCATAGCTGAAGATTAACTTTCAATGAAAATTAAGGTATTGGCTTAGTAGTGTGTTTATTTATTAGTTCACACAGTTTCAGCCCCAAGTCAGACATCTCCAACAAAACGAAATAAGGAAATAAATTTCTTCGTCGTCTTCCTCTTAGCAGATTTCTGATAAAAAATCTGAAAGTAAATAAAAATTGTCATGAAAAGTTTCCCGAAAACCCTTTGTTCGGAGTCGACTTTAAACTGTGGGTCCCGCAATTCGTGTAAAAAATTAAGACACACAACATAATTGGTGTGAAAAACTAGGTTGTAATCCTAGCTGGGTGTGGTGATGTATGTAAGTATATATGAATCAATTGAATGGCAAGTGGAATAACGGCCAAGTATTTTTCATACCACTGTTGCTCAGACTCGGCACAGTCGAGAGATTATACGAATCACTGGAACAACTGGTGTTACAATGTGATTGAGAACTGGTCAAATGAATATCTCAGGAAGACGATAGCTCTCAGTATGGCCTCCTGTATTAATACTGAATCGATGGTTCTGGGATGATCTCACTGTCGAATATCGACGTGAATTTTATGGAAATTCCACACTTAAAATATAAAAACTGAGGTAAAATTTTTCTTAGGCATCTGTTACCGTTTATTAAATCTATACAGTCGATGAAACAATTAAATTTCATCTGCTTTAATATGCAAGATAACATACCCTCTAGGGATACCAGTTCTGTTACAACTACAATAACTACAATGGACATAAACAACAAATCAAGTGGACAATTAACTTAGGTTAGATCAGGAAAGCGGATAGCTTGCCGTTGACATGCAAGTTCACTCGGTGGCCCATTGTGTCACTTAATTTGAGCTAAGTCCCTTTGTCATGAGCTGTTAGTGGTGGCTTTGAATCATCCCAAGCTCTGGATGGAACCGACCAGTTCACTTAGTGTCACATTCGCCACCATGCCCAGATCTTCAAACGTTCTTTCACCCAAAAACCAATGACCTCTGTTCTGAAGTTCATGGCAGTTGCACTGATTCCGTTTCCGTCACCTAGTTTCTGCAGTAGGTAGTCTTAGTGAGACAGATCGAGCTTGTCAACGAAACTGCAAATAGTGCCGTGCCCTCTTAGAATTCTTGTTAGAATGCCACCGTTCTTTTGTCGAACTCAAGTAGTTCCCTGGTTCTCACGTTTCCACTGCTGGCCATATCAATTTTGAAACTTGACAACCAGGACCACTCACGGTTTCTTGAATTCCATGCTGCTTTTTAAAATTTGAAAAAGTATTCCTTCGGAGGTGCACACATCCCCTCTATCGCCTTCTTCTCAGGCATCTCCCATCATTTCCGTGTCAGTTCGTCCGCCTTTTCGTTTCTTTCTATGCAAACAAATTAACTTCCTGCGAAAAAATCCACCCTCACGGAATTTGGGCTCGTGCAACCCGCACACTACAATTCCTACTTGAAATCCTTGAGAAATGTAATAACTCCGCTCAGGATACAGACGCTATAACACCGGAAAGGCCCTCAGGTAGCCTGCTTCTCTTCCAACTTCTGTTGTGTTCCTTTAAAATTAATTCCTGATTATTTTGTAATTATTTTCTGTTATGAATTACTCATAGGCTAGGTGCTCTGTGAGAAAACAATAAATCAAACATTAAATAAAACCATTTAGTGTGTGTGTGAAAATTTTCCTTTTCTGCATGGCTCTATCCTTTGCCTTAAAATATTTGTACGGATAATTACACAAAGTGATGTATTATTTAAGATGCGAAACTGCCGGTGAATATCTAAAGAGAACAGGTAGAAAATTAAAAACAAAATGTTAAACTTTGCAAACATTTTAATTAAAGCCAGTAGACGATTGGCATGAAAACTCGAAGGCTAAATGGCTAACCAAAGCAAAAAATTCTGCTTGTTATGGTGGCAACTAAAAGTTTGTCCTAGCGAAAGCAACCGTACACAATTCCAATATGATGTGGTAAAAACTTATTTATTAAAGCCAATATAAAATAAAAAATGTAAAGACCATACATAATACACATCCTTTTTAATTCTTCCGCTCTAGTAACAATTAAAAGCCTTAATAAGGACTTTGACTCTATTATAGGAAAGAAGAACTTACTTATCCACATGGTATAATAACACAGGTATTCACGTAAGAGTTTATATGTGCAAATAATATGGAATATATTTATAAATTATCAAGAAAATAAAATGGAATAAACATAAAACAAAAAAGTTGTGGAAAATAAATTTAATGCTTAAAATGTTTACATAGGACTGAGCAGTCAACGTGACGAATGTGCAGTAAATTATTCCAACTTCTTTAGGTGTCATGGAATCCCATGCCAATAGAGCGAAATAAATTTATTGGTGACTTTTGATAAGTTTTGGCTTTTATACTTTGGTACGATTTCCTAACCCAGCTCCTCATAACGTATTTATTACTGTCTCAAGAGAAACACGAATGTTTTTAGTTTTTTCAAATTGCTTTTGAATTTAAACTCCGTTTTCAAATTTTCTATTATCCAAGATTTCTTAAAACGCGCCCTCCAGCGTTCATTTTTGATTCTGCTCCTCGGAAGGGAAGTGTTAATTTTCCATTGGATTTGCGCATTCTACCCACTCTAGTTTGGAACTAGTGAGAAGGAACGAAATCTCACTACAACTTTTAGCCTCCACAAGAAATCGTCCAAATGGCTAATTACTCAGGTTTTTAATATTTTTCGACAACGGTACTTATTACAATAAACATATCAGATTGTATCTACAAATAAAAGTTCAATAAGTAGTATCAGAATGATTGAGACTTTAGTTTTGATGTTGTATTTATATTTGCCAACACTAGCTAAACACTGCTGGTAACCTGGTTTTTATAGAATACATTCTGAGCACCTAACTGTCTTTATTATATTTGACATAATGGCAAGTGTAAATGTTACATTTTTACTTTTTAAAAACGTTTGAAATATGAGCTCGTACATTGCAAATAAAAATAGAAAATAAATTTGTGTTTAGTTTTAATTAAATTCTTTGTTGTTTGCACAATTCTGTGTGCCACTGTTCACAAATTGATGTAAACAACAATAATTGCTTTTTTATTACTCCTCTTTGCACTCTTTTGCATAAACAATAACAATAACAGATCTTTGTAACAGAGATCTTCAAACCACGATTATTCTCTTCAAACACACCGTGTCTTCACACAAAACTGACTGAACTTTTTCCCCTTTGCCTGCTTTGCCTTGCCTTTTATATGGCAGGTTAAACAGTCTGATGAATGCTCTTGAAGGCGAATGACTTCGCCTTCCCGAAATCTCTATAAATGTAAAATTTACATTATTGTGTATATTGTTTACATTTGTTTTTTGTTCCATTTTTGTTTACTTGTTTATCACTTTTCTTTTATACTGGTGTTTTGTTGGTATATTTTTGTTTACTTGTTTATCACGTAAACAAGTTCACTGTTTCTGTTTTTGTAGCTTTTGTTTACAATTTAAACGATGTGAAAGCAAAACACCATTTCTATTTTCGTAACAAAATACTTAATTTAGCTTGATTTACTTTATTTTGTATTCACAAAAGAAGGAAAGTACTCTTCTTAAGTGTAGTTTTTTGAACAACTCTAGTGCAGGAATTTGTGTCTCAGTATTAATAGGATTTTGTCATATACATACTACTGGATCTTTCATTAAGAGCTTCTTTAAAATGATATGAAAAAATTGTGCGTAAAGTACGCACACCACCTCTCTTAAGAAAAACCCATAAGCAATGGATTGCACGATCTCAAACGTGTATTCTTATACTTTTATTTAAATACAGAATCCTTTAAATATTCTTGCCGTTTTGGTTTGGCTTTCAAAGGCTTAATCCATCGTGTATAATTATTTTCGAAAACTCATTTATATTTAGCGAAAATTACCAAGAAAACTGTAAATTTGGCCGTGCCAACCTAGGATTAAAAATGTTCAATTCATTAACAGTGTGCTTTTGAAAATTTGTATACAAATATTTTTGTTGGGACCCATAGTGCAGGTAACACTTCAAGCATTATTTTTGTTTTTAATCCCTTCTTTCTATAAATTTCAACACTCTTTTTTTAATGTAAATTTATAAAAAAAAAATAAGTGGAAAAACAAATATTTTATTGACAATTTTTTTCATCCTGCTTTCTACATGATTGGATTAACCTTTATTTGGTCAAGAAAAAAATCCAATAAAATACTTTTATACGAGTATGTTTTAAAATGTATATTAAGGCGCGTAGCAAAACTGTAGTCCAGGAAACACTCAAATTTTTGTGAAATATAACATATTTTTCATTAATATTGAAATTTTAGAAATTTTTACTGGAACAAGTATACCTAAAAATGATATTTCCTAATGTGATTGAACAATAAAAAAAAAAACAAAAGATATTATTTCGGTTTTCAAACAACAGAAACTCAATACTTTTTACAAAGGAGACCTGCACATCACAGAGGGGCAAACTTTCACCTCTCATGGGAGTCACCACTATTCGTAATATTCTGCGGACATTAACTGACAAAGACGCTGTAGTCTAGTAGGCAGTGTGTTATCTTCTTAGACGTGAGGCCGTAACTCAAACGTAGGTTTGTGAGGAATTTCTCAAAAATTTGACGACTTTAAACTGTAGGTCCCCCTACTCATGGATAAGACTGTCGCAGACAACATGGGTGGTGTGAGGAGCTAGATGGTAAACTTGACTAAAGGGTTGTGAGTAAGTTAACTGACAAAGAACTTGAAACAGTCTACTATGAATTTCTACCCTCTATGTTTGAGAACGAAATACGCTCTGAATATAGCGTACAATTGACCAAGGAATCTGTTAATATAAACAAACGTTTATTAACAAGGGAAAGAAAGATTGGTAATTATGGCAGTCATCCTTTTTTTACGAGGAGATAAGTAGAGCCAAATAGGTGAACCAAGTGTTCAACTTCATTTGAATAAAAAATTCAAATGGTAGTACCCATCTAGGGCAGCAACAGCCCTTTGATGCTGGTCTATACGTAGGAGAGCTATAGATTCTTAATGCATCTTCATTCTCAGAATGACATACCTCCTCTACAGAAACGTAATTCGATCTACACTAACTTATGCCTCAGTGGTGTTGGCCGCATCGTTGGATAGGAAATGCTACATTAGAATAATTCAAAAGGCTTAAAGAGTGTATTGTTAAGAAATAAGTGAAGCGATGAGATCATCTCCCGCACAGACTTTAGAAATGATGATGATTTAGATGCTGGTTCGATATGAAGAGTCAGGGCAAAATGGTACAAGGCGAAAGTGGAATAGCAGTAGGAATTCTACGGACTAACATCGAAACCACAGCCAAACTACTACGGTCTTACATATCGATAAAGTGGGAAGACGGGCGACTGCAATAAAAACGAATAAATTCACAAATACCCCAAAGGACCAAGCTTAGAATAAGTGAACAACACAACTCTGTCTTAAAGGAGTGAATGCTAGTTATTTTGCCAATGAATTATACGCAGGCTAATCTGGCCTTTACCTAAACATCTGAAACTTTACCAAATTTAATTCAAATAAAATAAAGAAAATGAGAGTGTAGCGGCCATACTATCAGAAATAATGCTAATATTATAACCAAGATGATGCTACAGTGGAATCCTCAATTGCTAACAAGCCAAAAGCCACGGTGAATAAAAAACAGCTGGTGATGTACAATACCCTCACGGACTAGGACAGTGCAATCTTACATACAAAGGTGTAAAAATAACGATAACAATACGGAAAAGATGGATATGTTGTTTGCTGTTTGAAGTTGCAGTAGGCTAAAAAGTCATGTGTAGGCTCATTAGACAAGAGCGCCTTGTTTGAATCCCCGTTCACTCATCTCGAATAAAATAAAATATTGTTCTTGAAGGCGAATGCTCATAACTTCGCCTTCTCGAAGTCTCTATAAATGTAAACATTGTTGTTTACATATATTATTGTAGTGTTGTTTGTGTATTTTGTTTACATTTATTCTTGTAGTGTTGTTCGTATATTTTTGTTTACTTGTTTGCCATTTTTTTATGCTGGTATTTGTTGTTTTATTAAGCATTGCGATAATTTGTAAACAGGTTTATTTACTGCATTGTTTTGTTTTTGTAGCTTTTGTTTATAATTTTAATGTTAAGCGATGTAAAAGCAAAACACCAGTATCTAGATTTTTCATTTTCGTACAATATGAAAATAATTCTTTTGATAGCGTGAATTCATCTCTGCAGTCTTCTGGCAAAAGGTTTTAATATTGCCATGAAAAATTTCTCATATCATTCGGAGTCGATGTTAAAGTATTGGTGCTGTCAGTCATGAATAATATTGAGGCATACAATATGAATGGCGTAAGGAGTAAGGTTGCAATCCTGACTAAAGGGTTTAAATGTTCTAAGCTGTTTGTTTCCTTCTACGGGAATCAATTTCTTAAAATTTTGTATCGATTTCGATTGCATGTCCCGTTTTTTCCCACTCGAACTTATTTAATGCGAACACCCTAATGCGTATTTATAAAAATTCATAAAAACTTTTCATAATTTTTTTTCCTATTTAAAGTTTTACAGGTGGGCACACGTTATAACGTAATCGCTTTATATTACTTATGCCAATAACTAACTCATATTTTTCATCGTTGCTAAAAGGTATTTTTTTTTGGATTTTCTTGCATACGGACTATATTTGTTGAAATCGTTTTTTATAAAAGCATATACAGATTTAATTTAAATTGATTTTTGCAATACATGCACTTTGGTACGCGTGGATTAAAATTAAATTATTTTTAACACCAAAAAAATTTACATTTTGATATGGAAACCTGACATCAAGTACTTAACTTTGGTTATTAATTTCATGACAACATTATGTTTTAATCTCTTACAGTCCATACGCAGTAGATGACCCTTTTTTGAACGAGCCTTAATTTTTTGTTCACAAAGACTTTCTTCAAACATATTCAGAATACATCACATCAGTTAACGACAAACATCAAAATTTTTTCATCGTGTTAAATACGACGAATTTTGTACAAGAATATGATAATTTGCGGAAGGCGTTATTTTTTTCATTTGCAGAAAAGTGCTTGTGAGTCGCATCGAATGCTTATCGAGTCATTAGATGATCGTGCAGAAGCTGATATGACGGTTGAGACAAAACGATTTTGATGTGAGTCATGAAAACCGTGAAAGACCACCAAAAAAGTTGAAGGGAAATGAGTGCCACATGAATTGAATGACAAGCAGATCGAAAACCGAAAAACTATCTGTGAAAGTCTGCCTCAAAGACACGATAGAAAATCTATGAATTGTTTCTGGCTATGAAGAATGGATTTACTTTCAGATTCCTAAACGGAAAAAATCATTGGTTAAGCCGGGACAATCACCAACATTAGGCTGCTATACAAGATCTATGCAGCAGGAAGACAATCCTATGTGTCTTGTGGGACCAAAAAGCTGTGGTGTTTTACGAGCTCCCAAAACCTAGTGAAACCGTTAATATTGCTACCGATAACAAGTAATAAATTTAAACCAAGCATTGATTGAAAATGGAAGTCGCCGTAGTCTTAACGTCTAATACTACTGTGTTGGATTATTAGACGTAAGGCCCGAGTTCAAACCTCAGGTTAGACATCAAAACGAAAATATAAAAATATTTCTTCGGCGACTGCCTCTCATCAGATTTCTGGCAAAAACTCTGAGAGTAAATAAAATTGCCATGAAAAGCTTCTCAAAAATCTGTCGTTCGGAGTCGACCCCACTCATGTATAAAATTAAAGCACACAACATAAGTCGTGTGAGAACCTAGGTCGTAATCCTGACTGAAGGATTGTAATGACCAATTATGTATGTATGTAAACTAAAAACAACATGGGTTAAACCGAAACAACCAACAACTTTGTCTGCTAAACCAGATCTATTCGGCAGGAGGACCAGTGCTTTGTGTCTGGTGGGACCAATAAGGTGTGGTTTACCACGAGTTCCTAAAACCTGAATAACAAATGAATAATTTGAACCGTTCGTTAATCCAAATGACACCAGAATTGGCCACAAGACACGGCAAGACGATGAACCTGTCCACAAAGCAAAACCTTTTAAAGATACAATGAAAGCATTAGGCTGAGAGCTGTTACCGCATACGGCAGGCTAAGACACAGCATAGGTAATCAAAATTTTTTATTTTGATTTTCAATCAGCTATGGATCAAACATTGATCTTCCAACATTACAACTGATTGTACAACAACTCGTTCTTATACTAGTACGCTAATAAGCAAAATTGTCGTATTTGGGAGTCAGAAAACTCACACGTGGTCTTACAGAAACCAGTGCACCCATTACGACTAACTGTTGGGTGCGGCTTGTGGTGCGGAGACAACATTTGCCCATATTTCTTTGAAAATGAGGACGGCGCAACCATTACGGACAATGGAAACATCTATCGCACTATGGTAACCGATTTTTTCGTACCCGCTTTTCATGGTATTGATGTGAACGATGTTTGGTGTCAACAGGAAGCACATCCTATGACACAATTGATTTATGGCGCCTAACGTTTGATGGCCGTTTAATTAGCCGAAATGGTAATGTCAATTGGCCGCCCAAAAACTATGATTTGATACCGTTGGACTATGTTTTGTGGGGCGGCGTTAAAGAAAAGTGTTTTGCCGACAAACCAAGGACAGTTGAGTATTTGAAGGCCAACATTCGTAATGCCATTGCCAAAATACGACCCCATACACTCGAAAAATGAGATCAACCATATGAATAAAATAATATTCCTTTGCTAACTGGAACAATTGTACTTCACAACAAAAAAAAAAACAAAATACAAATTTAGCAAAATTTCAAACCTGGTTTGTTTTATTGCATTTTTTAAATTTAAATCTTTAAATGGCCCACCAAAAAAAAAAAGAATACCGGCGATCACTGCTGATATCTACAGGAAAGCATTGATCTACCTCTTATTCTAAATTGCACGACTTAGATAATGATGTCTCTTCTTGTCTTATGTAATATCTTATCAAATAGATTTTTCTTAATCGCGTAAGTTGGTTTTCTATAATTTATATGTAAGTAGTATAAGCGTATTCTGAATTTAAGTTCTTATAATTTAGAGGTTATTAATTAATATTTACAAGTTGGTATTAATTATCGATTTTTTCTCACATTATTAGCTTTTTGAGGATCAATCTTGCGGCGGTAGATGTCAAGATGTTCTACTTAATGATCGTCAACGATTTAAACAGAAATTTTTAAGAAAAAGGACTTGAGAATTATAAATTAATCGGCAATAATTGAAAATGTTATGACATGCAATTAAAATAAAAGTGTGATCAAAACAAAACGAAAACAAAACACAATTTGCCTTATTAGTTGTTGTTTTATTGTTTTTATGTTTAATGCAATACTTTGACAATTAAATTCAAACGTATCAATCACACAATTAATAAGTAACTTTATGAAGTGAAAGAAAATGTGTCTTAAAACTTATAAAATATACTTATATTGGATGTAAAAAACAAAAATTTTTAAACGATTTAGTAAACGAAATATAAACTAAAGAATAATTTTCTTATAAAGACAGTTTTCCTGGAACAATCTTCCTGTTAATCTTTCTTCTAAATTCTGTTACTTCTAAAATAATACTTTTAACATACATAATTCTGTTATATGCCTACCATAGATATTATCCTTTATAAATAAGAAAATTATTATTGATTTTTCTCACATTATTAGCTTTGTAAGGATCAATCTTGCGGCGGCATATGTCAAGACCGCTGATACTACTCAATGATCGTCAACGATTTAAACAGAAATTTTTAAGAAAAAGGACTTGAGAATTATAAATTAATCGGCAATAATTGAAAATGTTATGACATGCAATTAAAATAAAAGTGTGATCAAAACAAAACGAAAACAAAACACAATTTGCCTTATTAGTTGTTGTTTTATTGTTTTTATGTTTAATGCAATAATTTTACAATTAAATTCAAACGTATCAATCACACAATTAATAAGTAACTTTATGAAGTGAAAGAAAAAGTGTCTTAAAACTTATAAAATATATTGAAAATAAAAAACAAATATTTTTATCTTAGCTTTCGAGTTCCTGTAATCTTTCTTCTAAATTCTGTTACTTCTAACATTATGCTTTTAACATAATTCTGTTATATGCCTGCCATATGTATTCTCCTCTGTAAATAAAAAAAAATTATTATTGATTTTTTCTCACATTATTAGCTTTGTGAAGACTAATCTTTCGCCGATTTAAAGACAAATTTTTGCCAAAAAGAATTTGCGAATTATAGAGTAAGGGGCAGTATCAATTACTGCCAAGCCGAGCAACTAAAATAAAAGTGTGATCAAAAGAGAAACAAAACAGAATTTGTATATAACAGTGCCTTATTAGTTGTTGTTTTATTGTTTTTAATTTGAATGCAATTAGAATTCTTACAATTAAATTCACAACTAAAACAGGTTTACGTTTAATTTTAATACAGAAATAACTCTCTGGAATGAAAGAAAAAATATTTTAAAACTTTCAATATATATTGGAAGTAAAACATAAAATTTTCAAACGATATATAAAACAAAAAATTATATTCTTATAAAGAGAAGAGCCATGGAATTAATCGCATTGGTTTCAGGTTACTGTTAATATTCTGTACATTCTTACTTTTGGTAGGTTTCAGAAGCGAGCTGTGGAATTTTGCTCATAATAAAAGTTATCAGCAGCGCCCACGATCTGCCTTTGCATATATTTGTGGTATTATCTGTAAGTTGTGCTTCTTGTTTGCTTCTCAAAATCATTTGTTAAGCGAAAAATTTTAATTCATTTGATTGATAAAAAAGTAAAAAAATTTTTTAAATTTTTCATAGATCGATAGTTCAACTAAAAAAAAATTTTTAATTAATTTCTGAAATAACGTTGTAGCTTCCTATCAATAGCCGGTAAAAACAAATGAGGTTTGTTGAAATTTCAATAGATAGTGAACAAAGAGGCGAAAAAAAAATAAATTAAACCATCTGCAAGACGAATTCACGAAAAGAGTATGTAAACAGAAGTTTTCTTATTGCTGTGATGAGGTTCCAGCAAACCTGTTAATACCACAAGAAAAATTTCCCAACATTCGATTTTTTCTTGGTGTCAAACGGTGCTGTTTTTAGGCGTACAAATAGTCCTTCTCTGGACATATTTGAAAAAAATATTGTTAATGTGTCACCACCAAAATGTCTTACCCAACTCTTTAAATTTTTAAAAGCTATCAACGGCTACCATCTTTATATATAATCATCTTTATATGTATATAACACTACTGAAAGTATTTCCATCTTTATTACCATTGAAGAAAACGTTGTTTAAGTTCTAAATCAAAAATAAAATCAATGACAGGTTTCAACAACTTTTTTCCATTTTCTTTAAACCCTTTCGTTAGGCTTGCTTGTATTATTTTTAATATTTTGCTGACAGTTCTGCTGTTCATATTAAACCATTTTCCATTGTTGACTAAACTTCTTGTGTCTTTTCAATTTCATGTTTTAATGATACTGAATAGTTATTTAAGGATGAATTCGTTGGAGGGTTGGCTTATTAGACATTAAGCCGCGGTTCAAGCCCCAGGTCAGACATCTCCAACAGAACGAAATTAAAAAAAATATTTCTTCGGTGACATCCTTTCAACATATTTATGGCAAAAACTCTGAGACTATTTAAAATTGCCATGAAAAAGTTTCGAATAATCTGTTGTTCAGGGTCGACTTTAAACTGTAGATCCCAACACTTATGGATACAAATTAACACAGACATTATAAGTGGTGTGAGAAACTAAGTCCTAATCCTGACTTGAAGGATTGTAATGACCAATTATGTATGTACATATGTATGCATATTTATTTAAACACGACTCTAAGAACGAAAAATCTAAAAATATTTCTTCAGCGTGATTTAATTTTTTTTTTTTATTTTAACAAAAAAAATAAATAAAAAATATTTCTTTTTTAACATTTATTTTTCTTAAAAAAGATTTTTTTCTTTTTCAACAAAAAAAAATATTTTTAATTGCTTTTTTTTAATTTCTTTGTTTTTCTTTCTGTTACTCACAACAATTCCACTGCGAAAAAGCTTTTACAAAATTTCTGTCATTTTTATCAACCAAGTTGTGCAAAGTATACTCAGCCAAGCACACACAATCAATTTATTGCTTTAGATGCAGATTTATAGAAATATTTTTGGCAAAACAGGACTTGAGAATTATAGGTTTTATGGGCTGTGAATTTAAAAATGAAGACGAAGTATTTAGCAATAAAATGTGATAAAAAAACAAAAAAAAAAAAAAAAATAGCAATGCATGATTGAGAGAAGGCGTCTTAAACACCTAATCTATATACCATACATTGCGGTTTAGCGGCCTTAGATTTTTTACATTTTCTCTGAAATGAAAAAAAAAAAAAAATTGAAAGTACACAAAAAAAAATTAACATTATTTTTAGAATATTACACTAAATGGCACTAAACGTAAAAGGAAGAATGTGAAAGTGGGATGAATAAACAAGAGAAGAAAGAGAAAATTTGGAGCTGATTTTGTTTTAAAGGCCAAATAAATTTTAAGAATTAAATTTTTCTTAATAATTTCCACATCCGCCTTAAGTGTAACAGGTCAAAACTCCAAGCTTAATTATTTATGTAGCTAGGGTGAAGACAGAGTCCAAAATATACTTGGCTCAGTTAAGTTATTGTGTAGATGCATCGCAATTATTGCGTAGATGCATCGATAAGTTATACGTTAAGAAAATCCCATATAAAAAAGTCTAACGTGATTAAATTGCAAGATCTTGGTGGTCAGTTCACATCACCTTCACATAAGATGGCAATGCCCTCAAATCGCTTGTGCATCATATCCAATGTAGCATGAGCTGTGTGATACATAGCGCCGTCCTGTTTAAAACCACATGTCGTTGGAGTCCAGACTATATAGTTCAGGCCAAAAGTAGTTAGTAATCGTTCATTGGTCATTATTCTCAAAAAATGTGAACCAATGACACCGCCATCCCGTAATCCAAATCAAAACGTGACTTTTTTCTGATGCATTGAAGCTCATGGGTGTTATGCGGATTGTTATCGTCTCGACAATTCGACAATTTTGTTTGCATTCATAAAAAATTTTGCTTCATCGCTGATGATTTTTTGTTGACAGAAAAAAAGAGCTGCGGAATCCATGTTTGTAAGCCTATGAGCTGTTGTTACTTGATTTTAGATGTTCTTAAAAAAAAATTCGAAGTTTAAACAATTTGTTGGTCTAAAAGACTCCTAAATAAATAAACCTAATGAATGTAATACACCTTAAATGATAATTTGTTTGAAAAACATCATATGAAATGTCATAGAATATTTCAAGACTGAAACAATTTTTCATAAAAAATTACTAAAAACAAAAACATATGCTTTTAAACGTGTTTTAATGTGTGAGCATAAGTTCAAAACATATTGGTTTTAAAATAACTTTGAATACTTTACAGTGCAAACACCTCTGGCTGAAAATATCTGGAGTCATCTAATGTAAATCATCATTAAATATTAAGTATAACAATGTCACAGTAGTCTAGTGAGTAGTGTGCTGGCAAGTAGAACTATTTGCAAGACTAGATGGAGGTAACTAAGAAACAGCGAAAAGTATACAAAATCTTCTGTGTGATAGAACTTAGGGAACACTTCCTATATAACACAGAATATATTGCAAACGTAACTCAGAGAACGTGCATCGCAATGTGTCTTATGTTTTACTGTTGTATCTCTACTAAAACGGATTTTGCTGTAGCAATTCATTCACCCGTCTTTCTTGTAGAGAAAGACAGCCATTTGCGGTCGATTGAATACAGACAAAATTCGTATGCGGAACTCCTTGTCTGCAGAGATCTTTTCTGCCACTTATAATATAAAAGGAATCAAATCTAATGTCTACAAACACTACCCCTCTGTCCCCCTTCCCACAATCTATTTTCCTATTTCCAACACAAGGCATTGGATATGTAGGGGCCATCTTTTAAGTGTTGATCGTAATATAAATAAAAGGGAGTACTATGACCTCAAGTTGCTCTTACAAAATATTTAATGCGACATAAAGCACGTAGTGCCTCCTATTGAAACCATATGTCGTTGGTGTCCAGATCATCTAATTCAGCACCAAAGTAGTTGATAGTTATCTACATATAATGCGCACCTTTAACAGTGATAACCTGGCTAACAAAAAAATAAAATAAAATGTCTATTAATGACCTCGGCATCCCTAAATACGCAGCAAACAGTAAGTTTTTCGAAATGCATTGACCGCTCTTTTGTTTGTTCATGTAAACGCTTTTAAAATCTGAAACACTTAAACGCTTTTTAAATCAAAATTAGGGTCGATTGCCAAGAGCTCCAGAGCCCATTCTTTACTTTAAGTTCGTGGGTTGATTGGAGTTTGTGCAGCAACAGGTGTAAGTCATGAAATAAAATTCGTAAAATTGTGGTCTGCAAAAGGCCGAGAACTTGAGAGCGGTGTGAAATGGACTGCCGAGGATTTTCTTGTATACTCTTGCAAAGCGCTGTTATGGTTTCAGCAGATATTGCGTTTAATCGACGTAAGGGTGTTGTTCGATCTTTGAACCAGTGGACATGAATTTGTCTTCCACGTTGACAAGAAACCTCTCTGTGGGGTATTTATGGCGATTGTAATATGGACAAGTAGAGACAACAACGAAGAAAGATGTTATAATTTGTTTACACAATATTTTCATCCTTAAAAGTTTTCAAAATTTTGCTGTTTCTTGGTATAGTAAGTATGCTTTCCCTTTTCTTATTTTTTTATTTTTTTTTTATTTCCCTTTTTCTTATGTACTTTTGTTTGAACAGACGACATCCTTTTGATCCTTGAAGTGTTTTGGAAGTAAAAAAGAGAAAGAAACCAACAGAAGACACTTATTTCAAAAACTTTAAAGATTTCTTAACTTTTTTAATTTTTTTTTTCAATTTGTGGTATGTAGGCATTATGTTCAGAAAATTTTTTTAATTTTCCAACCACATTTCAAACGTTTTTTAAATTATTGGAAAACAATAGCATTCAGGAGAAATATTTTGAAAATATTCTTATTATCACCTACAATTGATTACGTCTACTGGCCATTTTTGTTTTCGTTTTCTATCGTTAGTTATTATTCAATTATTTTATGGTTTATTTCAAAACCCATACCGGTTTTAAATACTATACACTCGCTTTGAAAACGGTCAAAGTCAATTGTGGGCTTTTTATGAAAAAAAAAATTCTGCAGATTCACCTTCATATTCAAAAACCGCCTACGTTAGAGTCCAGAGATCAACTGAAGCTATTGTTGCTTCTTGTATGCTTTTGCGCTTTTTCTTTATTTCATATTTCTTCTCCCCTTTATTTTCTACCCCACTGATATGTGTAGTTTAACAGTTTTTGTATTCATGGTTGTGTGTGTTATTATCCTGTCAACCTATATTTGCTGGCCTAACGTACTATATTTGAGAGTGCCATTGTATTTCTGAGTTGTGTCTGCACTCACTGTATTTTTTCTCTCTTCTATGCTTCCTTTTACAACCATTTTAAGTTAGAGTTGGTTGTGTTAACAGGTTCGAAAATTTTTCCTGTTTCTATTCCTTGCTACAAGTTTGATGTTGCATTTAATACTGTCTCAGACAGAGCAGCTGTTCCATATTTTTACTCATTCTCTACTTATTCATGCCTGCAAGTTTTTGAAAGCATACGAGAGAGAGAGAAAACAAAGAAAAAAGTATTGTAATCAGTGTTGGAAAATGTTTTAAAAACAATAAATCAGGTGTTTAGTTTATATAATGAGGGTTTTAAGCACGTAATTTTAGAAAGAAAATATTACAGAAGTCCATCCGTATTTTAAAAATGAGTCAAAATAATGCGAAAGGTTTTTTTTCAGTATATGAGATCCACTGAACGTAATGAATGCATTTACGCTTGGGATTCATTGGGCCAACGAGAAACTGCACGATGATGTCGATTTTCCCAAAAAAAAATCACCTTTTCGGAAGAAGTTCATTTTCATCTTGGTAGGTAAGTTAAAAAAAAGTACCATATGTAGGGCTCAGAAACCCCATACGTGGCCATTGCAGTCAATGGAGACTCCTATTGCACCATGATAACCGATTTTTTTGTACCCGCTCTTCATGTGATTGATGTAAACGATGTTTGGTTTCAGCAGAATGGTGCAACTTACCACACTTCTTATGCCACAATCGATTTATTGTTTCAAACTTTAAACGGCCATAATTAGCAGAAATGGTGATATCAATTGGCAGCCAAGAAGCTGTGATTTGACACCATTGGACTATTTTCTGTGAAGAGCTATTAAAGAAAAGTATTATGCCAACAAATCGGTGACAATTCAGCATTTAATGGCCAACATTCGTGATGCCATTGCCGAGATACGACCCTATACACTCGAAAAAGGCCATGAAAATTTTACCGATCGAATGGGGTACTGTTAGGTCAGCTGCGGCAGCCATATGAATGAAATAATATTCTATTTCTAACAATTATCGAATGTGAGCGTTTTTGTTAAAGAAATTTTATTTAGTCATGACGCTCTTTTCAGCTTAAATAGCTAAGCAATAAACAAAATGGCCGTGATTGTAGCGAAAACAGATCATGAGCTATGAACTATTACATCCACCACCATTACATCCACTAAAATTGAGTGTGTGGTTCACACGCTGGTGGCATTTCTTTATTTCTTAATGAGTAAGTTTCTGTCATTGCAATGGATGACGAGAACCATCGAACTATAATGATTGGATAATTGTTTACAAAAAATAATCAGCCACACATCAACGAGAATTGATTGATACGACACAACTTGCCATACAGAGCATTAGTATTAAATTTATTACAATTTCTATTGAAAAGCAAATGTCATTTCAGAAGTACCGGGAGCCATTTATTTGCACCGACAAACCAAGAACTCTTGAAGCATTAGAAGTCAATAGGTAGTCGCCGTAGTCCAGTAGGTAGTGGTTGGCTTATTAGACGTGAGGCCTCAGTTCAAACGCCAGGTCAGGACATATCCAACAAAATGAAATACGGCCACTTCCAACAAATAAAAAAACAAATTGCCATGAAAAAGTTTCTTAAAAATCTGTAGTTCGGAGCCGGCTTTAAACCATAGGTCCCGCCACTCATGTATAAAATTGACAAACACAATATAAGGTCGTAATCCTCACTGAAGGGTTGTAATGACCAATTGTGTGCGTACATCTGTCAAATTAGCTGCCTTATATTTTCTACCTATTTCTCTTCTGATCTATTTTTACTATCATGTAAATATTAAACTAGCTGGCATTGAACTAAAATTCCCTACTTTTGAACTTACTTTCAACCTAGACACTTTATCTTTTTACATTCAACAGGTTTTCCCCAAGTTTGAAAATGTCAAATAACATACGATTTAACATTTAAATGAAATTCTCATCGAGCATGTTTGCAAATGCCCTGTGTCGGGCTTGAGTTTGAAAAAGAAATCATAAAGCAAGAAAAATTTATTTCATTTCCCTTCAATAGGAAAAAGATAAACTATCTGTAGATACATTCCGAAGTACATACATATGTATATACATATGTATTTTGAAATTAATATGCCAGTATTTCTTTGGTGTTGCCGTTTTATTATTTGTACAGTTAACATCTAAACTTTTAACAACAGATGTTATCCTTGTACATACATACATATGTACAATGTGCATACATACATATGTACAATGTACATACATACATCTGAAATAATACCACAAAAGTAAATTAATATTCCTGACTGTAGATCCTGGTACTGCCTGCCAGAGTTTTTTGCCAGAAATCTGCTGACAGGAAGTCGCCAAAGAAATAACTTTCATATTTATTTTTGTTGGACATGTTTGACCTGTGGTTTGAACAGTGGTCTCGCGACTAATAAGCCAACACACTATCTATTAGACTACGGCGGCTTCACATATTCATTTGAACATGCACAGTTAAAAGTGTTCTTACGCATCAACATAAACAAGTCTAGTGAATTGTATGCTATTCCAACACTGGCACTGAAGTATTTGCTCTCCACCGCTTGCTCACCCATTACTATACGTTTTCATTTTTTGCCAGAAGTTCTGCAGTATTTCTGAAAGTTTGCCAAAGTAAAACTAAACTCATAACCTTGAAAATCACCGCCGTTTTGCTCTCTCCAAGGTTATGGAAAGTATAGCAAACGAGCAGCTTGAGAAAAATTCTATATGTTTTATGCAAAACCCATTCTTTTGATTACCAATTGTCACTACCCTCCGAAAGATGGAAGTCAAAGTCTAGTCAAAGCCTTTGACTATACGAGTTGTTATAGATGGGATGCCATAATGCCTTGTTTTGTCTACGATTCTGTTTTTCATTTTTATTACAGATACTTTCTTTTTAACTTCTAATCCTAACTAATCTCTTGACATTCATATTCCTTTGGGATTACTAAAAATGGCTCACTGACATCCGATCCACAGTCAATCTCCGAATGGAGTAGTGCGAATAGGGTAGATTTTAATGTACTAAAAACTCAAAAGCGCGACAATAATTTTACTTTCTTACTTACTTAATTTTCTATTACAAACCTTTAGTCAGAATTACAACCTAGCTTCTCACACCATGCATATTGTCTGTATTAATTTGACCCACGA
The DNA here is from genome assembly GCA_927399465.1 of Sarcophaga caerulescens. Lineage (NCBI taxonomy): Eukaryota > Metazoa > Arthropoda > Insecta > Diptera > Sarcophagidae > Sarcophaga > Sarcophaga caerulescens. Next base: position 100,500,915 of record OV656873.1, read on the forward strand.
CGGATGATACCCGCAAATTAACGTCCAGTAACAGATTTGACTTTCAATGACAATCTTCTTTCCTATTGAGTTTTGCCAGAAGACTGCTGATAGAAAGTCGCCGTCTAGTTGGAATGAGGGAGTATCATGGTTGAAAACCCAGCTCAGACTTTCTGTCAGAGTTTTTTCCAGAAGAATTTTTCTGGACATGAAATTACATCGAAAAGTTACTCAATTCTGTTGTTTGAATGCGACCTTAAAATGTAGGCCCCGCTACTCAAGCCGCTAAAAAGAATCTTCAGCAGCTCATAACGCATTTTGCCCGTTGACCACGATTCATATATGGTTTCCTACGCTCGGTGTTATCATAGTCAATCCCTTTTTCATCGGTGCAAAAATTATTCCTATTGTTATCTAACAGCACCTCAGACTAGCAAAATATCTCGGCTGCATTTTCCGTGGCACCCAAGCTGTTTGCTTTTGAATGAATTGAATGAATCACTCTTAATGACTATGCAAACTCTTGGTCTTTAAACTTTTTTTTACTATCTTATCTATCTTCGACGATCTTTGCCTCTGATGTTAAAATCGCCATTGTGTTTTTGATACAGCATGCTCACCATAAAAGAACGTCAAAATCACTTTTAGGGTACCTTCTTTTAAATACTGTTCTTTCGATGGTTTGAAAGATTTTAGGGTATCTTCCCTTAAATACTGTTCTTTCGATGGTTTGAAAGATTTTTTCTCGTCAAAAAAAAAAAAATATTATGATTTGCGCAACCAGATCAACGCTCTTTTAAATGACGTATTTTATTGATTGAAAACAACGCCGCAATAAATCGATTGCTGAACCCGCGGTCTAGCAAGTGACACCGTCTGGACAAGTTGTCCAGCTGCATATCGTTAAATTGAGCTCTCAAGCACTACTCCCTCATGTTTCTGCAACGAATTCCATTCACAGATACTCCAATTTTGGGCTCATCTTCAAAATAGCGAGACCCAATCAGGCCGTCTGATCAAAATTCGCAGCAGACAGTTGCTCATTGTGAGTTTGAGTAGTTTTTATCCAAAATCTGCTGAGAGGATGTTGTCGAAAAAATATTTTTTCATATTTTGTTTGTTTTTGTAGGACATGTCTGACCCGGAGTTTGAACCGCAGCCTTGCGTCTGATAAGCCAACACACTATCTACTAGACTACGGTGGCTTACATATATCTTCAAATAGCTTTTATTATTTACAACGTTGTAGCAACATCACTAATTAAAGTAGTTAATGTAAACGGAAATTAAAACAAATTAAATGGTGTTAAGGATTGAAATTCCCATTTCTCAAAGACACATTGGTATACTATGCCAGATACGAAGTACGGCAGTATGTAAGAAAATGTACTGAGGCTTCAAAACTATAAAAGTGCTCAAAACAACAAAAATATTGTAATTTTTGTGAAGATTATAACATACTTTCAAGTAAATTTTTGGCCAGAAGACATTCATGAACGTTAACTAAAAAAATTCAATTAAAATACTTCTATTGCCCACATCACATTTTCAATATATTAAACTCTCGCCTGGCTGACACCCCCTAATACCATGCCTGTGTTTGTGTTATGGTTCAACTTTGCAATCGGAAATAAAATGAAAGAATTTTAAGTTAAAGAAAAAAAGATGGTGTAAAAGCTATAAGAAACGGATATCCGTTTAGTTTGATAAGAAGTTACGCAAAATTTATTAACTAATGTAAGCAACAACTACAACTATTCTGGTGGATATTCCTCTGCGACTATCACATGCACTTTGTCATGAATACGCACAGAAAACATGATTGTGGTTAAGAAACTTACTACGACTGTATATACACTTACAGAAAACTTATTACCTCAATTAGAAACTTCAAGTTAATACATATCAGTATTGTTTCTTGGCTTTATGGAAAGTATTGAGAAGAAAAGTAGTACTCCAGACGATAATTCGAAACATCAGAGCTATGTACGAGGATATAGAAATACCAGTTCTTTACAACGGCTATATATATAAACCATTTCCTACAAATGCTGAAGTAAATCAAGGATGTCCCCTATCACCTCAGCTATTCACCATCGTGTTGGATGATATCATGAGCGAAGTCTATTCTGAAAGAAGAGGAATAACACTTAGTCTCTCATGCCAACTCTAGGATTTGCGCACTATGCGGATGATATTTGTCAACTCTCGCTCAAAGTCTCTAACATGCAAATAATGTTAGATGGTTTAGAAAGAATGGCACGCAATGTTGGATTTGACATAAATATCAAGAAAACCAAAACCATGAGTATTAACAACGTAAACACCGACAACACGCTACACTCTACAAGACCAACCAGTCGAGTACATAGATAGCTTCTGCTATCTAGGCAGTATAGGCAAAACAAATGGCGGCGCAAAACAGATGTAATCAACAGGCTCAATAAAGCAAGAGCGGCGTTCCGACAAATACAGTCATTATGTAGAAGCTCATAAATATTCAGACGAACCAAGCTTAGAATATTCAACGCATATCGAAAATCGCCCTTGTTGTATGGAAGTGAAACGTGGTTAGTATTGAACACCATCACGCAAACACTACAGGTTTTTACCACCAATTGCCTCAGAATCATATGCAAAATATTCTGGCCTAATAGCATCAGCAATAGAGATCTTTGGAACCTTACCAACGAGGAATGGAGTTGAATCGGCCATACTCTCACAAAGAATACTGGTAGTATAACAATAAAGTCGTCGTAGTCTAGTAGGTAGTGTGTTGGCTTATTAGACGTGAGGCCCGGATTCAAACCCCAGGTCAGACATCAAAACGAAAGTATTAAAAAAATATTTCTTCTGCGACTTCCTCTCAGCAGATTTCTGGCAAAAACTCTGAGAGTAAATAAAACTGCCAAAAAAGTTTCTCAAAAATATGTCGTTCGGAATCAACTTTAAACTGTAAATCCCGCCGCTCACGTATAAAAAAATGAACACACACGACATGAGTGGTGTGTGAAACTAGGTTGTAATCCTGACTGAAGGGTTGTAATGACCAATAATGTATGTATGTATAAAAATAAATGGCCGTGGCCGACCAAGGAACACCTGAAGACGTTCGATACTCCAGTGCAATCATACATGAGAAGACGCAAAAATAACAGCAGTCAACCGGATAAGATGGAAATGCTTTGTGGAAGCATATGTCTTGCTTCCAATAGGGGTAACGAAAAAAATAGTATATTGAGTGTGTTTGACTTTTGTCATCGCCAATACAAAAAATTTAAAGCTCTTTCACAATAAATGTTCTCTAAAACATTCGTATCTTTTGCTATAGAGTTCGCTAATTTCAAACGAGTGCATAAAAAAATAAATTAAATTTAGATGACTACAGAGAAAAATTAATCGAGATATCTGACTTTGGGTACTTGAAAGCTTCAAAAGCAACATTAAGAAACAACAACAAATTAATCATTCTGAGCTGTGAATCCTGATGATTGAACCTGTTTTGCCATAATGTTCGCCTACAAACTTTTAAGTCCAACTGAGGATTCTCCCTCAAAGGGGGTAATTTATGTCCAACAGGAATGGAAGCTTCTTCGATACAGACATAGTACAGCTCCTCTTAAAATTATTATTATTATTAGTTATCACAAAAAATCAAAAACTAATGAGATTGAGTGAGCCACCTCCAAGATGTTAGCTTACATCGATTTTGTAAGGTCCCATTGTAACACCGATAATAACTATTCTTTCATACGATTAATTATAACTTATGACTGGAATTTCTCAATCATTAGCCATAGTTTTAGGAACGTGTGGATTCTATCGAAAACATTTTTGATTTTGCTGCTGTCTCATTAGATTCTGAGTGTACCAGAATATTTCGTCTCAGGTATCCAAGTGTAGGACTCGTTGTGAGATATTCTCAGGCTCACGGCGTTGCAAACCTAGAGGCCAGTGTTCTCTTTTAACTGCTATGAAATCCCTAACATACAATCCAGTTAAGTTTAAAGCAAATTTTGTTCAGCATATGTTCATATCGTGCCAGATCTGCCTGGTCTGTAAATGTGTGGGTTCATTATCTCATATTTCTATTGCAAATGAGTAAAGTTCGTGGGAGACCATATGTTTGCCCTTATGTCCTCTTCAAGGTTTCCGTATCTAGGAACCCTTATAAGGGTAAACGAATGAATGCGTAGCTATCTCCTCAATTCTGCACATGAAATTCGTGGACAATTTTAGATTTAATGTATGCACACTCTCTCTTTCTCTTGCAGTCGACCATTAGTCGCCGTAGTCTAGTAGGTAGTGTGTTGGCTTTTTAGACTCAAGACTACGATTCAAACTCCAGGTCAGACATCTCCTATTGTCCTCTCCAGGTAATTTCGTTGATCATCGAATCGCGGGCAAGTAAAGAAAACATGCTCCACCCTTTCCCTTTCATTCCGGCATTCAGGGCATGCTTCATCCATGTCGTAGCCATACTTATAGAGATATGCTCTATAACATCCATGGCTTGTTAGCAACTGTGTCAGGTGGAAATTCACCTGGCCGGTTTCCTTTTGGTCCAATCGCTTATACACGGTATGAGTCTGTAGGACCATCTGCCCTTGGTGGAATTGGACCAGTCTTGCTGCCATCTATCCATAGCATCATCCACTAATTGAACAGGGTTCGAAAGATCTGTTCCCCTCCTTATGTCGTGTTTCCTCCTCTCTACGTCGACTACCACCTTCAGGGGCATTATTCCCGTCATCACCAATGATCATCCTGAGAGCTGATCTCCTGTAGGCCGGTTCTATTCCTGCTCTATAGGTCCTCTTATCCATAGCCTCAACCGATATAGAGGCTGCATATACTCGTATAGCGATCGATGTCACTACCTTCATCAGTAACCGTCTCTTCTCCGGTTTTTGTGCCCCCTAAGTTAGGAACAATTATGTATGTATGTATGTGTGCGTACATTACCATACGATATTCGTTGATATCAAATTCGCACAGGAACTGTTTATAGCCATAAATTTACCCTGATCGAGTAGTGATAGGGACAATCTTAGATTCTTCACTTTGTATACAAAATTGTCCTAATTTTGACTTAAAAAATATTATTGGGCACGTATTACGCACATCATAGTTTTTAGAAAACGGTTTTATATTAAAGCATTTTACCTTACCAGTAACTAATGGTATACATTTAATATAGAGCATCATATAAAATGTATTTCTTTTAAACTCCATCATTTGAAGCTCACTTTCTATTTTGTAAGTGTATTAAAAAAATAACTCTGGTTGCCGGCCATAGTATGCAACTGCATTACAGAAACGGAAGCATTTTAAATGACCACCACCTTTCATCATTCCATGCAAAAGAACATCACCCTTGGGTATATTTAAAATGGAAATTAATCAAGTTTATATTGTGTCAACACAATAGATGGAAATGATAGGACAAGGATGATGAATATGCGTTTAATAGAAAAATACGGTTTTTTTTTAAATGCGTGTATGGCAGACAAGTATTCATATCATTGCCCCACATAGTACATATGAAATTCTCATTAAGTACAGACACACACACACATTTATTGTCATATTTTCAAACTAACAAATGGAAAGTAAAAAGAAAAGTTTTATGTATGCAGAGATGTAGGTGTGCGAGTATGTAGCACTGCTATTATTAAACAGAGAAACATATAACCAAACTTAACACGTTGTGTATATGAATGTAAAATATACTACAAAGACGAATCCATTATATAAATTCTGGTTAATTTGCATAGGATCTTCTAAAGCACTTTCTATCATTAAATTAAAAAAAAAAAACTATTTATGCCGGCTTTTAGGACAGCTGTGGTGTATGTATGTATTGCATACAATTACGACTTGAGGAAACCCCACAAAAAAAATTAAAAATCGAAGGATCTGTGTGGGGATTGTCCCACGACCATGCCCTTAAATCGCTCGTGCAGCATATCTAATGTGGTATGAACTTTGTGGTTAAAAAGCGCCCTCCTGTTGAAACCACATCTCTTTTGGGTTCAGTTCATCAAATTCCGCTCATCAATAGAAGTTGGTAATCATCGACCTATAGTATCCGCCGTGGGCTCAGATGGCCTGGCCAACATCGTTTTCAAAGAAATATAAACCGATGATGCCCAACATCCCAAAGTTTTTCTGTAAGTATTGGACGCTTTTGAACCTCTTATGGATTGATATTTTTCCAAACTCTTCAATTTTGTTTGTTCATGTACCCACTACTCTAGAAATGTGCCCCATCGTTGAAGAATATTTTTAATTAGATAAACCTAAGGGTCAATTGCCAACTGCTTCAGAACCCGTTCAACGTACATGCCTCGATGTATATGGTTATTTCTCAAAGCAGCTTGAATAAATGACAACTAACTTGGCAGATTTTGCTTTAACAAAAGGCTCTTATCAAATGCCAAAATCGAAGGTCCTTGTTGGACAACCCGATATATGAAATTGTGTATACTCCTGCGTATACGTAACTTCTGTTTATGTAAATAAAACATATGGTCAGAAATGTAAAATTATCAACAATCATTAGAACAATAACAACACTATCTGCAATTGTACTTGTATCGTATGTAGTGGCAGTAATATATCAGTATAAAAGTTTCTTACTCTATCTTATCAGAGGCACCGGACAATAACAGAGAACAGGTCTTGTTTTTCCTGCAAAGTCGTTATGAGGCAGTCGCTGCCTCCTGGCGTGAACACCCAGAGGCTGGTGTCCCGCTATCACTGCTATGGGGTTCATTCGTGATGGGTTCAAAACAAATTCTGTTCTACATATATCTATGGCCTATCAAGATCTAGTGTCTAGTGTTTTTACAAGTAGAATCATCATTCCCATCTTATCTTTAACAGTGAATGTAATTTTCGTGTCACCCTACAATAATGATCGTTAGCATGTTCATAATACGCTCAAACCACGAAACCGTGAGCCCCTAGAATAAATTTGGTATAATTAGAAAGTTGTAGTGGCACTAGATTGTATATTCGAGTTCCAGATAAGTTTGCGGTCCAATGTGACCCCAAGATAGTTTATCCAAACTTGTCCAGCAGAGTTTAACAATAATGAACTTACCCTCCTGCTACCAAACGAGATTGAGCTTCTCTGTATAAGTGTGGATAACATCCAAAACTATACAACAATTGCAATACCTATGTCCAGTTACGTATCGGAAATTACCAGCTCTATACCAGCAATGTAAGCCAGCATCAGCCATCAGCAATGTAACCCGGAACCCATGTAAAAGTTAGCTTTGAATGATAAGAAATTTCCCTAACAAATCCTCAGTATTCATGAACAAGGACGGGCATTTATAGTACGAAACCCATATAAGAGTTACGTTTGAATGATCTTAAATTTCTCTATGAAATCCTAGCATTCATGAACTAGGATGGGCGTTGAATCTACGTTCATTAGAGACTTAATTGCAGCCTGAATGTGCAACTATATCAAGAGATTTTCTGAGAAAATCCTGGCGCCCATAAAGCATTGCGTCGCTTTCAAAATTGCCTTGACCTGTATCTAGCAAACGCTTAATTGGTTAGGAAGCCTATAAAACAGTTTAATATCAGAACCCTTAATAAAATACCACAGCCTACCCTGCCACTTATCTTTGAGCCATCATCAAAAAATTAATCGGCAATCTCCGCTTCTTCAGACCAGCAGTCCCTTGTTGGAATTCTAAAATCGAATGTTTTATTTAGAAAGTTATAAGGAATCATAAAATCGACCCTAATGTATCTTTCCAGAATAGCAGAATGCCCACAGTTCAGATTGGGTTAGGATTTGACTGCAAATGTGACCCCAAGATATTTGATGCTATTCGATATCCCCTGTTGATACTAAGAGATACTAGGAAATTTAAGACATTCTTGTATCTCCTTGGGAATAGTGCTTACTCGTTTCTATAGTAATCTCAGCGCAGATTCCAGAATTTTTGTAAATAATTACACGGTGCGACAGTGAAAATACACCCGAGTCCATACATAGTCCACGTTGTTCAGTTAGTTGAGTAGAACTCAAAAATACCTTTTTTATATTTCTCGAACCCTCCAAACTTGTTTTATTTGATAAAAACTGTTTTTTTTGACTTTACGCACAAATTTCTGGATTAATCAAACATTTCTGACCCGATGTCCAAAATTTAAATCTTGTTGGAAAGGGAAGAGATGGACGTTTAAAACGGTATACATATATCTATTATTATTTGGATCGGATCAGAAATGTTTGAGTAATCTAGAAATTTGTGCGTAAAGTCTAAAAACAGTTTTTGTCAAATAAAAAAAGTTTGGAGGCTTCGAGAAATATAAAAAAAATATTTTTGAGATCTACTCAACAAAACTCACAACCTACACTATGTCATTAGCCGGGTGTATTTAATTTTTTTTATTTTGTCGCATAGTGTTATGGTTGCTTGTTACCTGCATAGGCGATAGTCATGCAGTATGCTCTTTCCATTGTCTTCAGTAGAATGTCAAGGTTGAGGTGGCGTCCCACGAAGCGCTGCTTTGGAAATTTTAATAAGCCAACACACTACCTACTAGACTACGGCGACTTTGGCCTTTCGCACTAATCGATTATTTTGTCGTGATCTAGACCTCCACCGGTACAAAATTAGATTGTCCCGGCCCAATTTTGGACATTTTGATAAAGACGAATAAAGTTCAAACTACAGCGCGCCTAAGAGCCAACATAATCCATGCCAACGATTAAATTCATTTTGACTATGGTATCAGAGTCATGAAAAATTTAACAGTTCAGATAAGCTTCACCAGTGTATATGACGTTTGACTTGGCTCTCGTTAACCCTCATTTAAACTCCGATGGAATCAGATCACATGACAAAGTCGGAGGTGGAATCTTCTCAGACTAGTTCAACTTAGATTGCCCTTTCCATCACCCAGATATCCAGATAATTAGTAGTACTGAGGCTGAAATAATATCTAAAATGATTGCTGGTATGCGAAATCGTTACAAGAATATATCGAAAAGTGATATACGCATATTTAAAGATAGTAAAGCGATCATAAAATCCTTAGAGAGTAAGTACACCACATCTAAAATTGTCTATAAATGCCGGACGTCTCAGGAGGAGATGGTGTTCTATGCATGACTTTCTATGACTATATTATGTTTCTATGACTTTCTATAAATTTTTTCTAATCTACTTCCTACTCTTTTCATTATTTTGTAATTCACGAAGTATTTTTTTTTCTTAAGTGCAAGAGGGTACTTCATTATGAGTTTTAAAAATATTAGAAGCCTTCCCACTGCTTTACACTTTCAATGCATTTTCAAATTTAAAGAACAATTTTAATTAAACACGACTTTTTTTTTATTTTTATTTTTAAATTTGTAGACTTAGTTTAAAGGGCAAATAACTTCATAGAAATTAATTTTTTGCTTTCATTATTTGTGCAGGAATATCATCGTCAAGGGCTTAACAATTTCACAGTAAAACAGTTTTTGCAGTTTACACTCACTGCTGGCCAGCTGATGCAATTATAAACGTTCATTTCGTTTCATTTTCCATCCGCTAACAATGAGTTTTCATTCGTTTCAATTTCAACCATCTCGTTTTATTTGCTTAGGTTTCAATAGTTTTGTTTGTGTTTAATGTTTATGTGCCTTAGGCACTTTGGTTGGTTTGGTCCACAGACAAACTGACTGGGGTTAGCCACAGTTTTGTTTGGCTTTTTTATTTTCTTTCTCTTTTCAGCCATTTATACCAAAACCTTAGAAAAACTTTTTAAGGTTTCTGTGGTAAAATGCGTTAGAGAGTACAGGGAGGAAAACTGTAAAAATTATGGGATAATTCGCAGCCAATTGTCTGTCAATTATTGTTTTGAAAAATATATATTTTTTTAACATACACACATACATAATTGGTCATTAAAACCCTTCAGTCAGGATTACGACATGGTTTCTCAACACAACTCATGTTGTGTGGGTTAATTTTATATATGAGTGGCAGAACCTACAGTTTAAAGCCGACTCCGAACGACAGATTTAAGAAATTTTTCATTGAAATTTTATTTAAAGCCAAGAGTTTTTTACATATTTTAATTTTTCGTGATATCTGAGCAAGTGCTCGTGTATAATTAGTCGAAGCACTACATGCTAGACTATCGCGATGTTGACAGATTTTTTTATTTAAATTACGTTCATCGAATCTACAAGAGATGATCGTTTTTAAACTGGAAAAATGTACCAATATTCACTCTCTTATCTTTTCTTATGGCTCCGCTTTTATAAGACACCTCGATAACAGAAACATATGTATATCCAAGCTAGAGAAGTCTTTGTTACTTCAATTATGAATTGAAGAAATACATGACTATTAAGAAATTTAAAAATTAACCAGAAAAAGTAAAATTAATAAAAGAGAGACCTCTTTCTGTGTAAGTAAATAAACATTTTTATTTTCTTTTCTTTTGCGGAAAAACAAATAAAATAACAATTAAGTGAATTTTGTAACCTAAAATGTTATTGCCGCTCACAAAAACAATAACGAGTTCATAAACAAAATAACAATTAAAAAACGGAAAGGCCTCTAAAATTCCATAGTTGAAGTGTATTTTCCGCTTGCCCTATATACAGAAACGTACAGATGTACTAAAGAATTTAGGAATAAAAAATTGTTACTATGCACATCAAAAAAAAAAAAAAAATTAAAATAAACTCTCACACACCAGTGCTCTTTTATTTAAAAAGAAAGAGGAAACATATAGAAACCAGATAGATATTCAAGCAAATACACACAAATTTACTTTCAATTTACTTTTGCAGCATTTCTCGCAATATTTAGTTTACGAAACAAGCTACCACAGCAATGGAACTGATAGTATTGTTACGAAAATGGAAATGGTGTTCTTAAAATGATAAACAAAAGCTCCAAAAACAAAAATAATGGACTTGTTTACATGATCAACGAATAAACAAAAATATAGCAATAACATCAGTATAAAAAAAGGAGACAATGAAGTAAACAAGCAATAACAACGGTTCAGTATAAAAAAGGAATTAGGAAGTAAACAGGCAACAACAAAGTGCAGTATAAAAAAGAATCGGATAAACAAGTAAGCAGGCAACAACAACACTGCAAACAACTTGTTTACATTTATAGAGATTTCGCGAAGGCAAAGACATTCTCCTTCAAGTGCATTCATTAGACTGCTTACCCTGCGATATAAAAGGCAAGACAGAGCAGTCAACGGCGATTCAATTAAAAATTCAGTCAGTCTTGTGAGAAGACACGTGGAGTTCTGAAAGAATTCAGTCAGTCTTGTGTGAAGACAGGTTGCGTGTGGAGAGAATAATTGTGGTTTGAAGATCTCCGTATTAAAGATCTAACGAACAATTGTTATTGTGTACACGGAAGATTGTGAAAGAAGAATAACAATTAAAGCAAATTGTTGTTGTTTAAGTCAAATCGTGAAAGAAGGTGGCACACGGAATTGTGCGAACAATAAAGAATTGATTTGAATATAAACACAAATTTATTTTTATTTTATTTGCAATCTACGAACTCATATTTTTAACGTTTTTAAAAGGGTAAAAATGTAACAGTATAAAAGTTCCGAAGGTAATGTCTTGGTTAGAGAACGTTTATTGACCTTATTGCCGTTCACAAGCAAGTTCACTCGGTTGTGAAAGTAACGAAAATTAGTCCGATCGAATGAGATACTGTGAGGACATATGAAAGAAATAATATTCCATTTCTAATCGGAATAATTGTACTTCACAGTAATACACAAGAGTAAAGTAGAAGACAGTCTAGAATTTTTTTCAATAATATTTTGATAATCAACGGTACGGCCATTGGAGTTGAAGTTTTTTTGATAAATGATTTTCGAAAAGCACTTCAAACTGAATTTGACTGACAGCGTGGATTATGTTGGCTTTATGTGCTGCCACAAACAAGTCTAACGGAGTCAAATACACGGTTTCGTTGGTCAGTTCATATCACCACCACGTGAGATGGACATATCTCCCAGTCGCCTGTGCAGATATGACCCTTGTGGCATGCTGGGCTATCCCTTTGAGACCACACTGCATTCTTGTCCAAGTAATTCGGTTCAGCAAGAAGAAGTTGGTATTCATCGACCTATTGCCTGGCCAATGTCGGCCTCAAAGAAATAGCAAGTGATGACGACGTTAGTGAAAAAAACCACATCACACAGTGACTTTTTCGAATGAGTTTTACGCTCTTGTATTACATGTGGCATGGTATTGTCTATTACGACCTAGTTTCTAACACCATTTATGTTGTGTGCGTTAATTTTATACATGTGTGGCGGGACCTATAGTTTAAAGTCGACTCCGAACTACAGATTTTTGCCCTTCATGGCAATTTTATTTACTCTCAGAGTTTTTGCCAGAAATTTGCTGAGAGGAAATCGCCGAAGAAATATTTTCATAATTTCGTTTTGATGTTTGACCTGGGGTTTGAACAGTGGCCTTACGTCTAATAAGCCGACACACTACCTACTAGACAACGGCGACTACTTCTTCAGTAATCGACCTTATCACTGAAGATGGTTTTTTTATGAATTTTAATTATACAGTAAAGATATAAATTTTTTGCTGTACCACCATCTATTAGGTTTGTGTTGCTACGGCTGGTACCTACAAAAAGTGTTCAAAATCCATAAAAAAATGTTTGGAGACGAAACTATTTTATAAATGATGTTGATCAATATGAAGTTGTTGCTTTCTTAAAATTGATTGTGTTTACTTTGCAATTTCTTTTACCTTTTTCATGGTTGCAACATCAATTCTGATGATGGTTTTCGTTTTCTTGTTAGGTTACTCTGCTGATTTTTAGCTGATGTAGCCAAAACAAACTATACAGATGGAGTAAACAACGCAAAAGAACATATTTAGTGGAAAATTGTTTCTTTTTTTCTTTTAAACGGTTTGTTTTTAGCTGAATTTTAAACGTAAAAACAGAAAAATACATCAAATGCTGTTATTACGAAGAAGAAAAGTACGTACCATTATTAAATCAATTAAGTGCTAAAAATCAGTTTTCTTAATATAACACAGCTTAGGTTAGGTTAGGTTAGGTGGTATTTTGCCCTGCACAGGCACTCGATTCACTCGGCGGCCCATATTGCCCATTTTGTTAGGCACTGTAAGGTAAGCCCTCTTGTCATGATCCGTTAGTGGTGGATTTCAACCACCCTGAGATTCGAATGAAACCGCCCTGATCCCTAGCCGCACGTTCGCCATCATACCCAGATCCTCAGACGTTCTGTCACACAAAATCAGATAACATCGGGCTTGAAGAGCAGGGCGCTCACATAAAAGGTGTTTTACTGATTCCGTTTCTTCCACATCTTGGCAGCTTGGCTTCTGCAGTAATCCGAGTGGGGCAGACTGAGTTTGAGTTTCGTTAGAATTCCTGTTAGAGTGCGAACCGTTCTCTTGTCGCACTCAAGTAGTTCGTTGGTATTCCTGGTGTCCACTGTTGGACACAGCAGTTTTAAAATTCGGCAAGCAGATATGTTAGACCACCCACGATTTGTTGAATTTCATGCTGCTTTTTCCAATTAGGAAAAGTGTTTCCCTAGAAGCATATGTATTCCTTCTAACGTCTCTTCCTCAGACATCTACGATCCCTTCCGTTCCAGTTCGTTTTCTTCTATTCCACAGTGGCTCGAAACTCAGTAAAGGCGGGTGTTGTTTTGTCAATAATCCACACAAGTCTTGACGCCCTTTGATTTGACGAGATGGGATCCCAGCTCTTTGATTGCTGCTCAAGTACATATATGATCAAGTTCGAAGGAGGTACAGCTTGTTCAATAGCAAAAAAATTTCTGCCTGAAACACGCTAGCCTAGTTAGAGAATCTGATGACTCATTTAGTGCCAGCTTATTGGAATAGGCCCTTAATCCAGTTCCATATTTCCATTTTTGAGCCATTGGTGAAGATCGTTATATCAACGTCACAGATGACAGCTTCAGCACCCTATTCTTCTATTGTGGGAGTTTGAGTTTTGTATATTCGTTCTACTTCAAGTAGTATTAAATCCTACCCTACCCTACCTAAACATATCTGAGAGCTTCAGTGCAGTTCTAGCAACCATGTTTTGGAGTAAGATGTCTAATGGTTGTAGGGACAAAATGACCACGTGGCCAGCTTGCAGCGGAAACTTCAGAGCATCAGTGATGGCAAAAAATGCCAACCTGTTTCCATATGATGGATATCCGAACTACATGCGGCTTAGAGCACTGTGGTGTATTTCAACAACAAAAACAATTGAAATTTGATGCAAAAATATGTTGAAAGTAAACTTTACATACTGTTTGAAAAATTTGAATTTTGGTAGACATTCAGACGACATAAAACATTAACAAGACAAATGTAAAATATTGCTGAGTAATATGGCCTGTATGAATACAAAAATTTTGGATGAGAAAACAAAATGAAATAAAAATTCTAAAAATTTTATTCTGCTTTCCATTTCTATCTACAAGTTGGACAAGTAAAATTTCCATGTTTTCAGTATTTGTTTTGTACTCTCAGAGTTTGATTGAATTTTTGGCAATTCACTTTGAAGTACATTTCTTACAAGCAAACGTAGTTAACCTAAATGTCACATACGATGTTATCTCTAAGAGAGATTGAATGATTGATGAAAAGACATAAAGTGCATTGAGTTTCAAAAGTGTAAATTCCATTTTCAAGATTATCACCTAACCGAGTCGATTGTACACTTTGACACTTTTACTATTGCATTCCAAGCTTTTTTTCTCTCTTTCCTTTCTATTTAAATGCATTGACAAATAAAGGAAAACAATTTGGGAACATGTCACCAGCACCTTGATATGCAGAATATGTTTACACAATTGATTCAAAAGAGCATTTGATATTTAAGTGGTTGAGTATCAACCTGTACAACACAATCAATTCCAACTGAATTGGAAATAAAATCTTCAATTAAATTGTTGATTCCTTCAGTAATTGTTTAGAAATTGATTTTCGATTAATTTGTATATAATTATTAATGAACAGATGGTTCCTAACTTCTTTATAATTCGTAGTTTAACTACCTGTTTTTGTAAGATGAATGATTTGAGCAGATATTTGCTTGATTTATACAACAGTCAGTTACACAAATTTTTTTGACTAACTTTCCTATAAATTAATGATCGTCTGAATTCGTGCATCTTACGGGGGTACCAATTTCAATTAAATGCTGGCAGAGGCCTATCATTTATAAAATGCGAATTGTTTGTAAACTTCAGAAGGTAGTGCAGCACTTGAAGTTAAACGATCATAATTAGCATCAGACATTGCAACATTATAGCCATAATCTAATAAGTATTGTGTTAGCTTATTAGACATAAGGACACGGTTCAAACCTCTGGTCAGACACCTCGAACAAAACGAAATATTAAAAAAAAAAAAATATTTCTTTGGCGACTCCCTCTCAGCAAAATTCTGGCAAACACTTTTCTCAAAAATCTGTCGTTCGGAGTAGATTTGGAGAATGGAGACACTTATGGCACCATGATAACTCATTTTTTTCTAACCGCTCTTCATGGCATTGATGTGAGAGATGTTTGGCTTCAACAGGATAGTGCAACTTACCACACATCTCAGGCCACAATCGATTTATTGCGTCAAACATTTGATTGCCGTTTAATTAGCTGAAATGGTGATGTCAATTGGCCGCCAAAAAGCTCCGTTGGTCCTCATTTTCCATGGGGCACCGTTAAAGGAAAGTGTTATGCCGAGAATTCAGAAATAAAAGAGCATTTGAAGGCCAATATTTGTGATGCCATTGCTGAGATTCGACCCATACACTCGAAAAAGTGTATGGAAATTGGTCCGATCGAATAATGCACTGCGAGGCCAGCCACGGCAACCATATGAATGAAGTCATATTCCATTTCTAACCGGAACAATTGTACTTTACAACCAAAGAATAAATTAGGCAAATTTTTAACCCGTTTTTGTTTTATTGCATTTTTTAATTTAAATTTTTAAATCATTCGCCCATTATATTTACTCACATTGTTGCCGAAAATATATTTGGCAACAGAATTCTAATTTTTTTTATATATGATTTGTAAACATAATTTTTTGGATATTACTAATTAGTTAACTTCAGCTGTACATATTGAAATATTTTAGTACATTATCTAAGGAATGTAGTAAAACCAGTTTTAATTTTTGTCTATTATCCCATTTTCCTTTTCGTATATTAATTATTTATAATAGCTCTCATTAGTACTTGTTTAGTGAGAGATGATCCCGTTACTTCACTTTGTACAATTGCTTTAAAGTAATATTACTTAAACTTAGTAAATCACTTGTGCTTTGACTTTTTATAAGAACAGTTTACTTTACTTAAAATATAAATAAAATCTATATTTAAAATACTTTTCATAAATTCCTTTGCATAAAGTCATTTTCTTTTCTTAACTACAACATACATTACTTCAACATATTTATTGGTGCCGAAACCCGGGAATTCATAAGTATTACATATAAAATTAATATAAGAATTCCTAATAAATAAAGTTTTAATAAAAATTATAATAAAAAGAAAACTAAACTATTTAAAATTTTATAAAATTAAAACTTTATAAAAGTGAACTATTATTTTTAAAAATTTGAACATAAAACCTGTGAACAATGAGTGAATTAGACCTAATAATAAAGGAACAACGCAACCTGCTGAAATTATTAATTAAGCTGGAAACTGGTTTCGAACAAAAGGAGAAAAGTGAGAGGACAAGCGGTTTCTTAAATTCTTTAGTCCAACAACTCGATAAAATATTTGGTAAGTTTGAATCTCAACATGATAAAATAGTGCGTCGAATCCACGAGGAGTCTCTAGAAGATGATGATGTTCCATACATGAAAGAAGATCTCTACTTCGAATTTTCGGAGAAATATTTGTGTTTTAAAGGAAAATTATTGGACTCTAAGGCGGACAACACGCTGATAAATGGACCATTGTCAAGTACTTGTGTCCCAACTAACGGTCGCCCTGATATTACCGTTAATTGTGATGCTAAGCTGCCTAAAATTTCACTGCCAAAGTTTTCTGGAGAATATATGGAGTGGATACCATTTCGCGACATTTATTCTTCTGTTGTTCACAACAATGATTCGCTCACCAAAGTTCAAAAGTTTTATTATTTAAAGGGTACGCTTTCTGGCGAAGCATTTAATTTAATTAAAAATATTTCTGCTACTGATGCAAACTATGATTCGGCATGGAACATTCTAGAATCCAGATATCATAACAAGCGAATGCTTGTTGGCAGTCTAATATCCAAACTTTTTCATATTTCCAAATCTGATGGTAGATTTCAATCCATTAAAACTTTATTGGATTCTACCCAGGAAATCTTGTCTTCACTTCAAAACCTCAACATAAACACCCAAAGCTGGGATCCTATTCTTATACATCTAATAGTTCAAAAACTCGACTTCCAGACACGAAAAGATTGGGAACAATCTTTGAAATCGTCTACTGAACTTTCTTCTCGTGATGAACTATTTGCATTTTTAGAAAGAACTTTCCGTACATTGGAATCGATTAATGATGATGCTGCATCGTCATCTAAATATAGAAACTCGAAGAATCATAAACCTTTTAATTCCGCTAAAAGGACATCGTGTAACTCTGGCAACTTTTCTGATCATTATACAAAATCTTGCTTATTTTGTGATAAAGGACATTCACTTTCGAAATGTTTTAAATTTCTATCCCTACCTTTGGATTCTAAGAATGCTTTTTTGTTAAAAAGAAAGGCTTGCCGTAATTGTCTTGCTGTTGGTCATAATCAAGAAAATTGCAGCTCACCATATCGGTGCATTATATGCAAACATCCACACCACACTGTTCTTCATGCAGACAAAAATCATTCGGAATCGTCTTCTGTTCCTGCTATTTCACTCAATTCTAAAAATAAAAGCGTACCAGATGCTACTGTTCATAGTGCAGTTGCTTATCAAGCAGTATTATTATACACTATTCGATTACTAGTTCGAACTGATAAAGGTTATTTTCCATTACGAGCTCTTTTGGATCCAGGCTCACAAGGAAGTTTGATTTCTGAAGCTGCAGTTCAACTGATGGGTATACGAAAAGAAAGATCATACTGTAAGATAATCGGCATTGGTAACAGTGGTGAAAACGTATCGAAATACTCAGCTAATATTGATTTATATTCTCGTAAACGAAAACCTGTATTTTCATGTACGGCATTAGTTTTAGCTAATCTTTCTTCGTATACACCGGATTCTTCCTCTAAACTTATTTCGTTGCCTGATATTGATCCTGAAAATTTGGCTGATCCACTTTTCTTCAAATCTGATCCGATAGATCTAATTTTGGGCTCAGATGTCTGCTCTATAATAAAACTTCCCGCCGAATCCTTTATTCATAACAATTTATTCTTCCAAAATACTCATTTTGGATGGGTGTTTTCTGGAAAAAATGGTAACATTTCTTGCAACAGGCTGCACATACTTAACGTCAAATTGGAGACATTATTGAAGTCGTTTTGGGAACAGGAAGAAGTTAATACTAAAAGAAAGATAAGTAGCGAGGAACTGAAATGTGAAAACTATTTTACAAATACAGTCAATAAATCACGATCTGGTCGATATATAGTACATTTACCGTTTAGATCCCTAGTAGAAGATAACACTGCACCTTCTGTTCCGAATAATATCATTAGTGCCTACAGACGGTTGCGACAACTGGAAATCTCTTTTTCGAAACGACCTAATTTTGCTGAAAGATATAGGAACTTTATGCGAGAGTACGAAAATTTAGGTCACATGACCAAATTTGGAAAATATCCCGAAGATGTCAGACCTAATTCCTATTTCTTGCCTCACCATGGTGTACTAAAGGAGAGCAGTACAACTACCAAACTAAGAGTTGTTTTTGATGGAAGTTGTCATTTGATTAACTGCAAATCATTAAACGAGGAACTCTGTCCTGGACCTGCGCTTCAAAATGATTTACCAGGAATTATTACAAAATGGAGGAGGCACAGAATTGCATTCAGCGCGGATATTGAAAAAATGTTCCGGCAGATAGATGTTTGTCCAGACCATAGGAAATTTCAGCAAATACTTTGGCGACATGAGTTAAATGATGAAATATCTATTTATGAGCTGAATACCGTAACATACGGTACTACTTCAGCTCCTTATTTGGCTATACGTGTTTTGCAGCAACTAGCATATGATTTTAAAGACGACTTTCCACAAGCAGCAGATGTTCTTGTTTCCGATTCTTACGTAGATGATGTTATTTCGGGTGCAGATAATCTTGAAAGTGCAATTAAGTTACAAAAGGATTTATGCAATCTTCTGAATAAAGGATGTTGCAATTTACGCAAATGGATCTCTAATTCTTCTCAACTTCTACGAGAAATTCCCGAAGAACATAAGGAAAACTCTAAAACTTTACAATTTGATAAAGACAATGTGGTGAAAACTCTAGGCATCCAGTGGGATACATGTGGTGATTTCTTTTCATTTAAAATAAACCTTGATGATACTAATTCTTTTACTAAGCGAACCATTCTTTCAGAATCTGCTAGACTATACGATCCTTTAGGATGGCTTACACCCTCCACCATTGTAGCCAAGTCTATTTTTAAAAAATTATGGGAACATAGTGTCGATTGGGATACTCCGATACCTACTGAAATAGAAAAAGAATGGTTTAAGTACAGATCGTCATTGGAAGATCTTGTAAACTTGAGAATTCCCAGATGGATAAACTGGTCTCCAGGAGTGAAAACAGAATTGCACTGCTTTTGCGATGCATCAACTTTAGCTTATGCAGCGGTAGTTTACCTTAGAGTTATTACTTCGGAAGGTATTTTCGTTAATATTTTGCAAGCAAAATCTAAAGTCTCTCCTATTAAAACTGTTACTATACCGAGGTTGGAACTATGTGCCGCTAAACTTTTGATTCAACTTACTGAAGATATCAAGAATTCCTTGGATATTTGTAAAATAGAAAACATTTTTTATTGGAGTGATAGTACAACTGTTTTAAGCTGGATTCGGAAACCTTCATCAACCTGGACAGTCTATGTTGCAAATAGAGTTGCAGATATACAACGTTTGAGTAACCCCCTGCAGTGGAGATATGTACCTTCCAATTTAAATCCAGCCGATTGTGCATCTAGAGGCATTTTAGGTCAAAATTTAGTAGCAAACGATATCTGGTGGTCTGGTCCAAAGTTCTTATATGAAGCCCCTTCTTCATGGCCTAAAAGATTATTAAACTTACAAACTTCTGAAGAAAAGAGTCCGAAAGTTTCTACTAATATTAGTATTGAAAAAGCCTATCCTGATTTGTTATCCAGGTTCTCGAAATTAAGGACATTGCTTCGAACTACTGCATTATGTCTACGATTTGTAAATAATTCTAAAAATTCTCCTTTGGAAAGGAACACTGGAGCTATATCTATCTCTGAAATTAACAATGTTTTATTGCGCTTAGTTAAAATTACTCAATTGATAGATTACCCGAATGAATTGAAATTTCTTTTTAAAAAACAAGAAATTCGTCACAGTCCTTTATTGAAGTTAATGCCATTTTTGGATGACAACGGTATTATTCGTGTTGGGGGTCGTCTACAAAATTCTGATTTTAACTATAGCCTTAAACACCCTATAATTTTGGCAAAATCTAATCCTCTTTCAAAACTAATTATCTTGGAAGCCCATGAGAATTCCCTTCATGGTGGAATTACTTTAACGATGTCAATTGTTAATCGAAAATTTTGGATCGTATCTGGGACTCAGCTAGCTAAAACCATTATACGTAAATGTTTACAGTGTTTTAAATATTCGGCAAAAAGTTCACAACAAATTATGGGCAACTTGCCGTTGGTGAGACTTCACATTACTAGACCCTTTAAACACAGTGGTGTTGACTATGCTGGACCATTAAATATTAAATCGTCTACTTTAAGGTCCGCTGTTATTACAAAGGGCTATATTTGCTTGTTTGTGTGCATGGTCACGAAGGCTATTCATCTCGAAGCGGTTTCAGATCTTACTACAAACTCTTTCTTGGCAGCTTTTCGGAGATTTGTTTCTCGCAGAGGCGCATGCACTGACATCTATTCAGACTGCGGTACAAATTTTATTGGAGCATCAAAGGAACTTCAAATTCTTTTTCATAGGAACAAAAAGTCCTTGCCAGAGGAGTTACAGCATGCTTTAAGCCTAAATTATACCAATTGGCATTTCATACCTCCGGCCTCGCCAAATTTTGGTGGATTATGGGAAGCTGGCGTAAAATCCGTGAAGTATCATCTAAGACGAGTTGCCAATGACCGACTACTTACATTTGAGGAGCTAAATACCTTACTTTGTCAAATTGAAAGCTGCCTCAATTCTCGGCCTCTATGTCCTTTATCATCTGATCCATCGGATTTTAACGCACTAACACCAGCACATTTCCTCATTGGCGAACCACTACAGTGTGTTCAAGAAGAAAACTTATTAGCTGAAGGGGAAAACCATCTTTCACGTTGGCAAGCTATCGAGAGAATGAAACAGCATTTTTGGAAAAGATGGTACAGAGAATATCTTAATCGTCTTCAAGCTCGGCCAAAATGGCTAAGAAGCATGAAAAATCCCAATATCGGAGATTTGGTACTAGTAGCAGATGACAGATGTGGACCAGGTCAATGGCTTCTTGGAAGAATTGTTGATACACATCCCGGAGGTGACGGAAAAATAAGGGTGGTATCAGTCCAAACTAAAAATAAAATATTTAAAAGACCCATTTCTAAAATTTTTCTCCTTCCAGAAACTTCCAGTGAATCCTTTAAAGAAGTGTCAGAGGATAATCCAGAAGCTGCTGTGAATGTAAAAGACGGAGCCTAAGGCAACGCTGTGAGTCGGAGCATAGCGGAGTTTCTTAACTCGACTAAATTACTCCCAACGATAGGCCTACTATATCCTGTTTTGAAAACATTCGTTCTCCAGGGGGAGAATGTTGCCGAAAATATATTTGGCAACAGAATTCTAATTTTTTTTATATATGATTTGTAAACATAATTTTTTGGATATTACTAATTAGTTAACTTCAGCTGTACATATTGAAATATTTTAGTACATTATCTAAGGAATGTAGTAAAACCAGTTTTAATTTTTGTCTATTATCCCATTTTCCTTTTCGTATATTAATTATTTATAATAGCTCTCATTAGTACTTGTTTAGTGAGAGATGATCCCGTTACTTCACTTTGTACAATTGCTTTAAAGTAATATTACTTAAACTTAGTAAATCACTTGTGCTTTGACTTTTTATAAGAACAGTTTACTTTACTTAAAATATAAATAAAATCTATATTTAAAATACTTTTCATAAATTCCTTTGCATAAAGTCATTTTCTTTTCTTAACTACAACATACATTACTTCAACACACATTATGCTCATACAGTAATCCCTCGATTTACGTCGCAGTTGGTTCCAAAAAAAGGCGACGTAAATCGAATGACGTCGCAAATTGAAGTTAAAAGGAACGATAAATTTTACGACGTAAATCGAAACAACGTTAATCGAGCCGACGTAAATCGAAGGATTACTGTATTTAATATGTAAAATTCATAATGACATGTACATATGTGACGTATGAGTGATATTTAATTCTATTAGTTTCTTACATGACAAATTCAAAGATATTTTATTGCATACCTTTCAGAGTAACTATTCTAGTAAATATAATACGATGCGTATACGTAATATATTTCAAATGCAATTAAAGTATACCATTAATTTGGAATTTAACATTTACAAGCTGTGATATGACAATTCTAATGGATTTAAAAAAAATTAAAATTTTTGGAGATATCCTAACCTAAAAGTAAATACAAAAACCACAATTCTAGGCTACTTTCATGGCCTGTACCTTCATAGTCTGTATATTTTTAAATTTTAACTTTTAAACGGCCCACCCTTTATGTCGGAGTCGACACACACAACTAAGTGCCGTGAGAAGCTAGATTGTAATCCTGACTAGAGGGTTGTAAAGACCAATTATGTGTGTGGTATGACATGCACAATAATAATCCTTAGCATACTTTACAACTTGCGAAAAGTTTATTAGGGGAATAAAACATAAAAATTTGAATGGCCTGTTTGATACACTGATTTCAATCCAATTGAGAACTTGTGGACTAAAGTTGAGATGAGGATGGAAAGCAAAAATCTTAAAAATTCTGATGAATTGTGCTCGATATCTCTGTCGATGCACAAATGCTATTAAAAATAAAGGTTGCTCCACGAAATATTGAAACTTTTCAAGGTTTAGGTTTAAGAGCTGAAAAGTAAATTTTGTTATCTTCTTTTCATTCGGAAAAAAACGAATAAAAAGCCAAATAGCAAGTGTCATGACCTCTATGTTAATCTAAAACTTTAATAATGAGACTTGGATGAGGGTTAGAAAAGAACAACTGTTGCGTATTACAATTTAATGGATACATTGTGCATAAACTGCAACCTTAATGGTATAAACACTCTAATTGTTTAGAGGCAAAAATTAAACATGAAACACACTTTTTTTGTACGAAGTTGAAATGATTTCAAAATAATTCGCAAAATGTTGCAATGGATGAGAGGAAGAAGGAGAGAATGTTAACATTTGTAACATATTTTTTTTTTTTTTTGTTTTTCCTTAGACATTAAGAACAGATGACACTTTTTATTCTTAGGGCAGAGTAAAAATATTGAAACGCATAGAGTACTCTAAAACAAAAAAGAATCAATATCTTGCAAAGGTATAATGATGACATATTCCTGAGGATAGATCTTGATTAAGCTTTCCTCTTTACTTAACACATTTGCAAGATTTTTACATGGTAAAAAACCAAACGCAAGTAAATTTACAAAAGTTTAAGAATATTTGACTAAAATATCAAAATCGCTTTATTTTATTCTGAATATTTCCAACATTCTTGGGAGTTTAAAAGGAAGAAAAGTCTATTTTTATTGCACTATAGCCAAAACGGCCTAAGTTTTGAAAAACAATAACCAACAGGAGCATATAATTACACGACATTTTCGTCTAAAATTAAATTAAAATTACCTCCAGTTTTTGTAAGGTGAACGATGTCAGATATTTATTGTTTTTCATATAAATTTTTTAATAGTCTGAAATCGAGAAAAATGCAACAAAATCACTAAATTTGAAAAGATATACACAAACTGCCAAAACAAGAGCAAACAACAGAGCTAACACAAGTGCTGTCTTCAATTCTAGCTTTATGGCTGCACAAAACTAAAGCAAAAAGAGTGTTGTGCATATTTTCTAAAACAGTAGTTTAGTGCACTGATTTATTAGACGAGAGCCCATGGTTCAAACCCTACTTCAGGCATCTAGAAAAATACGAAATATGAAAAATATATTTGTTTAGAACACAAAACAAAATTGCCATGAAAATAATAAGCCAACATATTACATACTATACTAAGGCGATTACAATGAAAGTATTTTTTCTTTAAGTTTGAAGTTTTTCATCATCCAAGATTAAATAATCAGTAGTCTTCTGTACCAGATAGTCCACTATGTGAGCCAAGTTTAAAATTTCTTTGTTTACAACGTTAAAATTTTCGCCACTTCAATTCTCGGTTGTGCATTCAGAGCTGTGTATTTGATTATCGTCTTTTGATGTAGTAGATTGAAGCAATATTGATTATAACCAAATTTTTTTGGTGAAAAATTATTTGTTTACAATATTTGTCCATGCATTAAAAGCCGATGAAAATTTGTAAAGAAATTGAGTAGGATGTGGAAATATCGGTAAATAATAACGATGTACAGTGGACAGCAAAAGTATTAATACGGCAATATATTTTGAAAATTTCATGAGTTTTAGCCAAAAGTTTGTACAAAAAATTGAGGTTTTTATATTTATTTTATTAATTTATTTCTGTTTTATTATAAAACAAACAATTTTTTAATGTTTTTCATAAAACAAGGGAAAAATAAGGAAAAGTTTCAGATGACTTCATAGGTACCCCCAAGGAGAACCCTGAGTAAATTTAAAATTCAAAGGCCTAATATATGAAATGGGTTATCCCTTGTATTTAGTAGAATATCTCTTAAGGTCATCACATTTGGAATTAAATGTACAAGTTTTGTCTAGTGTTTTCTGGTGGCACCATGAGCAAGTTTTTCTATTGACTTTTGTTTGAGATTTAGCAATTACGTTAACCGTTCTTTCAAATGATCTCCTAAATACTCTCTTGAAGTCATATCGGGACTTTGTTCAATAGTATTAAGCCAGTGGGGACTTTTTTGTCGAAATATATTGTAGTACTAAGACTTTTGCTGTCCAGTGTAAGTAGCGTGAGAAGCTAGGTCGTAATGCTGGCTGAAGGGTTGTAATGACCAATACATATATACGTATAATCCATAACGAATTGTGAGACTGATGTGTTCACGAAAGTGCACTCAACTTATGTTAAAAATATTCGAAATTCAAGATACTCATTACCCACCAAATGTTTCCGCTAAATTTTTCACATATGCTGGCCTTATTGTATGATGAAAAAATTAAATGGATTTAGGGGATTGCTGCCACAATTTTTGTCATGTAGTGTTAGAATTTAATATAACTACGTACGTCTACGTTCTACATGAACTATAAGTAAGAAAAGGGAATATAAAGTATTTGAAATGACAAGGAATTTGTTCGAATAATTTGTTAAATCTTTATTGGAATCTCTGTACTACACATGACAATAGAACAAGTAATTATGAGTCACTAAAAATACAATTGTATACCAACTTATCTGTCATCATTACAACGTAATAATTTGAAATTATAAAGCTTTTGTATTTCTGTTATTTAGTAAAAGAGCATTTTACTATGTCATAAACTCTATTTAGAAAAATAATTAAAATTGCATAATTAAAAGTAATGTTTTCTCTCTATTATTTAATTGCAGAAAAATAATTTATTTTTGCCCATCCTAAGAAAGAATATGACGTTGCATACACATTATACCTCTCAGTGTAAAAAACTCATTATTGTACTAGGAACGCAGTTAAAGGAACGTTGCTGTGGCTTTATTAAAATGTATGTTTTAAAGTTGAATTAAAAATTATTGCTCATACAGCATGTTTGCTTTTAATCTTATAACAACTTTCGTTAAATCTTAATGTAACGTAAAATAAAATTTTTTAATTTAAAAACTACTTTGTAGAGTTTAATAAGAAAGTATCATGAAACTCATTTTCCCTTCATGGTTATTTATTAATTCAATAAAAATTATATATAAATTATTATTATGAAAATTGTCGTATCTACGTTTAGTAAAGCTGTCAAAAGATCCTTTCTTATGATCTAATCTAAGATTGTCAAAGCATTCCAAATACCTCTAGAGGGGATAGTGGTGGTTAGCCTTATAAAGGTGTCCGGACACGGGAACATAAAAGGTAACAACAAAGCCGATGTGTTTGCAAAAGCTAGCACAATTTTTTCAATTAATTTCAATTCATACATATGTATGTAAGATTGGTATTCATCTGCAGAGGAGAAAAATCACACAAACTTTATACAAATGCAAGGAAAAGACGGGATAATAAACCCACCTGCAGAGAGATCAGACAGATCTGATCCGATATGGACATATGTAAACCCTTCATTCTGGATTACGATCTAGCTTCTCACATCATTTATATTGTGTGTGTTAATTTTATACGTGAATGGCGGGACCTACAATTTCAAATCGATGCCGAACCACAGATTTTTGAGAAACTTTTCATGGGAAATTTTATTTACTCTTAGAGTTTTTGCCAGAAAGCTGCCGAGACGAAGTCGTCGCAGAAGTATTTTCTCATATTTCGTTTTGTTGGAGATGTTTGACGTGGGGTTTGAACCACGGGTTTGCATTTAATAAGTCAAAACACTACCTCCTAGACTCAGGCGACATCTCGGAGCAGCTATCATATGTAACCTAGAAGGATGTAGACGGCCTGAAACTTCAACGAAACTATTAATTCCCTAATAATCTCGTAAAGTACTGTATCTTCGATGGCAACGGCAAGTTGTAATAATGGCCCTAAAACTTAAAAAAATATCTATTGTGGTCGATCGAAAGCCTATGACTGTATGCAATGTAATGCCATATTCCTTGAATGAAACTAAAATTTTGGCAATCCCTTTGTCAGCATTAGTTCAATAAACATTTTGTTGACATTTTTCTATTGCTATGCCAAAATCAATTTCAAATATTTCAATTTCAAAAAGTTTTTTTATTTGTCTTTCTTTATAGAAATGCATAAATATCAATAACGACAATTTTATAAAGTTTTTGTAGTAAAACTTAGAAAACTAAACTTTTATTTTAAAGGAAATAATACTAAGAGCATAAGCAGTTTTTAACTCAAATGACAAGTTTTTAAAAATAAAAAATCTAAAGTTCCAAAATAACAAAGAGGAGAAAAGAGTTTATTAAGGACCAGTGATATTCAGTTTATTTAAATCAATTTTCAATAACAAAACTTTTTGGCAAAGAACCATCAATATACTGTAATAAAAAAAACAAGTTCTTTGAAACTTTATAATTTATTTTGATTAGAGATTAAAAGTTTTCTCAAATATAAGAAAAAGAAATGACAATAGTACCATCAATAGTATCCAGCATCAATTGTGAATATAATGTTACAATAAATTATTTAAATTTGTTGTTAAAAAATGTACACCGAACCTAACAATTTTTCATACACCATGTTATTTAAAATACATTAAGTTGTATTTAAAAAAAAATTCAGTTCGATTTAAATCAATATGTCATGAACTCACTACACCGTATACGCCGAACACAACATCCGTCTGTACGGATTCCGGGCAACTATGGCATAGAAGAAAACGAAAAGGCGGACGAAGTGGCATGGTATGGATCCGAGATATCTAAGGCATAGAAAATATTTATGCGCCCCTCCAAGAATACTTTACCAAATTGGAAAAAGCAACATAGAATAGAACAAACTGTGGTTGATCCAACATACATACCTGGTTGCCGAATTTCAAAACTGATGTGTTCAGCAGTAGACAGCGCGATAACCAGAAAACTACTTGAGTTCGACAACGAGACACTGCTCTATTGGAAGTTTCTTTGACAAGCTCGATCTGCCCTACCAGATTTACTGCAGTAACTGCCAGGATGTGCAGCACCTTTTATGCGAGTGCCCTGCTTTTCAGAACAGACATCATTGGTTTTTAGATGACAGAACGTTTGAATATAGTGGCGAACGTGCCACACAAAGTGTGTGTGACATATTACAGAAATTTTTTATTCCGTTGAAAGGTTTACTAAGCAGAGCGTATGTTTTATGTGCAATTTTCATGACTTCGGCACCTAAATCAGGCTGTACTTGTCTGATTGCATGGTTATCTCGGCCTTGAAGATCGCTGTGGCTTATTCGCATACACCTGCGACTTAAGAAATCTCAGAATAAAAAGTCTAACGCGGTCAAATCTCATGATAACATTACATCGCTTGTGCCAAATATCCAATATATCACGAGCTGCATAGCACATACCGCCTTCCTAAAGAAACCACATGTTGTTAGTGTGCAAACCATCCAATTCAAGCCAAAAAGGTTAGATATAATCGATTTACAGTTCTCGCTATTAATATCCCCACCAAACAGTGACTTTTTTGACATGCATTGAACGATCTTGGATCTTCTCATATTGAGTTGTATTGTCTCAAATTTGACAATTTTATTTATTCACTTCCATTCATTCAGATTTGAGTCACATTTGCCAAACAGTTTTATTATTTGAAAGTATTACTGAGCACTATATGGTGATAAACATGGTGATTTGGCAACATAAGATGACAAATAATTATTAATTTGAATTCGCCGTAGTATAGTAGGTAGTGTTTTGACTTATTAAACCACTGACTCAGATATCTCCAATAAAACGAAATATGAAAAAATATTTCTTCCGGCTGCTTCTTCACACCAGTCTCCACGCAAAATTTCTCAGAGTGAAACAAATTTCTTTGAAAAGTTTCTCAAATCTATCGTTCGGAATAGACATTAAACAATAAGTCCTGCCACTTATGGATAAAATTAACACATACACCATAAGTGGTGTGAGAAACTAGATCGTAATTCTGATTAAACGGTTGTAGGTAGAGGAGATCAACCAAGGGTCTCATGCCAATTGGCATACACCGAAGCCATCAGTCATGTAGGAATTTTGTGTGCTCATCATTAGGAATACCACCTTGCTTTCAATAGGAAATCTGTATTTTGTACAAGCCTACAACAAACTGGGCAATGCCTCAAAAACTGCTCTATCATTTCGATGTCTTCACCGCATGGCCTGCATTCATCATTTTCCAACACGCTAATACAGCTTAAGTATACATGTAAGACAGAATGTCCCGTAAGCAGGCTTTAATAATAGTGCTAATGCATGCTCCGGTCGCTCCTATTTAATTTTAAAGCTCTCCTTATTACGATCTACACTTTTGTAATCCTTTCTGCTGTGTCATTATTCCACAATAGTTGATGTGACGTCTCAGATCACCTTCTCAGCTTGGTATTTAATGTACTGAAACGCATTGGATTATCCAAGATTATGATATATAATACTCTGGCTCAATTAGCCAAAATGTTCCCGTCATCATTTCCAATCACTAGGAACCCATATATCGCGTACCGTTCCATTCTATTATTCTTCGCCTTTCATTGAACATTACCGTTACTCTTCGAAATGGTGGTTCTTTGGCAATAGGGTTACATTTGAATGAAGTTTTTAGAGTAAACTAAAACCACTTGGACAAACATGATGAGGTAGATAAAGAGGATATCAACACAAGTACAGAATATTTGGAGAGGTGCGTGTATAACCTGCAACTTAACTTGAATGCACTGGTAAGTTGAATGCTGCAAGAGTAAGTATGTGTGCATTATATCCAGCATTTTTTTGTAACATCCTGGTAACGCTTTTAATATTGTCACAGCATAAATCAAAATGTCATTCACTGCATCCGATTTATAAATACCATAAACAGCATTCCATATACATACGTATTATAAAAGATTTGAATTAGAATCTATTGTGATAATATCATGAGCAGCATTAGCATTTCATACATCAAAATGCCAAAATGTCAGTTGCCGCAAATGTTGATGGTATTTAACAAGATGGCAGTTAAAGTGTATCGTAAATTTGCTGATAAAAAATATTATGACGTTGACGTTAAACCAGATAGGATAATAAATAAATAAAATAGAAAATTATGGGATGCATATAATGCTACACAATAAACGCAACGCGGCAAGCACAACAATTTTGCAATTGCAGCCTAAGGTAAGCTGCATGCGTATTAATAATAATGTTACGAATGGAATTTTTATTTTATTTGCAATCTTATTTTCATATTTTAAACTTTTTTAAAAAGGTAAAAACATTACAATAATAAATACAGCGGCTGCAAAACAGAAGCGAAATAAAAAATAAACAATTCATTTACTCTCTATTTATAGCGCTTTGTTATTGCGTTGACAGTATTAATATTCTCACTGTGGGCCCTAATTCTCTCATTGTGGGCACTAATTCTCTCATGGCTGCGAAGAAAAAATAGGAATTATCCTAAATGCGAAGCAGAATCGATGCTTTTTTGTCGAGCTGCCTTGAAAATAATCACCTCTATAGAGTGTATACCAGACTATTGCAGAAGACCTGTACGAACAACAATTAATTCGTTTGAAGCGAACATTGGCTGAAAGATTTCCTGAAAACACATCAAAATGATAAATTATGAACTGCTAAAACTGTGCCAGACTATTACGGACAATAATAATTTGTTTGAGGCGAACCTCGGCTGAAAGACGTCCAAATGCGAGGCCGTAATTTTCAATCAAGACTGCCCTCTGCCACATATTGCAGCGCTGGTCAAAAACGCCGTAGAACCCAGACCTTGTCGCTTCTGACCACCATTTGCTTCCTTCGATGCAAAAAACTCTCATTGGAATACACTTCACTTCAGAGCAGGGTAACAAATTTGGTTTGATTTATTGGCCTAAAAAGACGAGCCCTTATTTTGAGACAGAATCTATAAATTGCTAAGAACAAAGCTATCATATGTACATAACATACATAAATGGTCGTTACAAACCCTCAGTTAGGATTACAACCTAGTTTCCCGCATATCTTAGGTTGAGTGTGTTAATTTTATTCTGAAGTGGCAGGACATACAATTTATAGTTGACTCAGAACGATAGATTTTGAGAAAATTATCATGAAATTTTTTCTTTACTCTCAGAGTTTTTGCCAGAAATCTGCTGAGAGGCAGTTACCGAAGAAATATTTTTTCATATTTCGTTTTGTTGGAAATCTTAAAACTAAGGTTTGACCTTGGCCTCACTTCTAATAACATAACACACTACCTACTAGAGTACGGCGACTTCTGTACTAAAGGATATTTGGTAGTAAATCATAAAAAAAGTTATGCACCACACTTACTCACATTGTGTGCTAAAGGATTGGAAATATTTTCCAGATGTCCCGTTGTGAAGTGACAGTCTCCATAGGGAACATTTGTTGTCAACGAGCCTTATGTCCGGTGTAGCGTAACAGACGAAAGTGTCTACTAGGAATCGATCTTATTAACACTGATAGTCTAGCACAATATCCAGCGCAGTTTATCACGGCATCCAAGCATTAAATTCAAACTAAAGTTGGTTACAAAATAGCTTTCAATTGTAGTAAATTTCAAATTCTATTACTTATGTAATCATTAAAAAATATATTTTCAAATCTTTGTGACGAACTTTAATTTCAACATGGTTTCTATACTTCTCCTGTTGCTAGACTTCTGCAATTAATTTAATTTTAAATGATTTTATAAATTCATTAAAGTGTGCTTAAGTGTATACTGCTTAATGCAAAGTATAGAAGATTTCTATTAAATTACAAAATCTTGTTCATAAGTGAAAGCTCATTGATGTGTTTTGTTATGAATTGAAGTATAATTTAAATACATTTCCTCTTTAAAGTTATTTAATTTGTGCTTATGAGTTTTAATCGTTAGTCTATTACATTATATTAATCCCTAGTGAAAACTACGGTCCAATATGTACATATATATATATATCTTTTTTTACTCCCCTAGGGAGCATAGGGCGGCATTGGTTGCTGTAATAATAGTTATTTAAGACATACAGCTTACTAGGCTTTAGTGTCCGATCCTGATTTTGGGGTTGCAAACATCGCCACCAAGCATGCAAAGTTCCGGGATTTCGCCGTGCAAGTATTAAGGTTATACCGCCTATGGTCGGTCGTCAAAGCCTCGTCAGTGTGGCAGGGGACACCAAGCCCTTGAAGGACTGTGGGTGAGGTAGACGTGTCTTTTGAACGCTTCGCTTTCTCATTATTCCCCCAATAGATGAGAGAAAATTTTTCAAATTACAAAAACTAAAATGAATAAATACAAGAATTATATGTTAAATTAATTTTCTAAATATATTTTTAAATGAAAGAAATATCAGGAGTTGGCAACAGTATTTGAGATCTCTGCCAATTGAAGCGATTTGAGTGCATGGTCAAAATCCTCATAGGAAACAACAACGCCCAATTCAACTCGAAAAAATTAATGGTAGGTATGGATTTTGAACTAGTGGTTCATATTTCGTTGAGGAAGACTTTGGCCAAGCCATCACTGTCAATGGCAAGCATGTACTGTATGGTAACCCAACGTCATGATGCCATAATGATGGCCACCGAGTTCGTGCGATTTAACCTCGTTAGACGTTTTTTATGGGATTTTTTAAGTTGCACGTTTTTGCAAATAAGCCAAAAGCTTCGGTGGCCCATCCATCGGTCAAATTACAGTGAGCGTCAAAAGTGAGTAAACACCGCTGAAATAATTGATTTTCTTAGGATAGCGAGAAAAGTAAATGAGAATAGTCGAATAAATTTCCATAAATTAAAAACGTTTATTTATTACTTATAAAATGTTAAAACAAAAAAATTGCAAAAATTATTGTTGTGCTACAATTATATTTTTTATAATAGAAAATTTAAAATTATAGTGGGTGTTGAGTCACTTATGGCGCTCTGTGTAGGTCAAAAAAGGAAGGATTTTAACGGTCAGATAAATTGTTTTTCATTACTATAAGTGCACAATATGGTAGAAGTAAGCGATAAGCTAAAGCGAGGATCATCCTACCGGTAACTTTTAAAGTTAAGTTTATGTTTGAACTTGCCATATTATATATTATTTTCAATATGACAACTTCAAAAATAAACAAAAAGAGCACATACAACAAAAAAAAAAATGAAGCCTGTCATTACCACTGCGTTTAAAAAAACTTGTTTAATTTAATTTAAGTGTTATCGACATTGCTCCGGCACTGCCATATTTTTGAAAAAGTTAACTTTATTTTATCACTAGATGTACCCTGCGCGCGTTGCTACGCCACCATCTAAAATTTACGGAAATGAGTTATACTAAATGATATTAAAATCATAAATGATGAATCCTAAAATGTCTGGTATTTGTCTGATCAACACACGATCAAATGCATAGTTTACGACTTAATTCATTTTTAGTAATTTTCAGTGGCTCCACCTGTCGGAAATTGGTCATACCACCTTAGAAACCTTACCCTTGAAAAATTTGGTACGCACGGAGTGAAAAAATTGGTACGCACGGTGTGAAAAATTTGGTACGCACGGTGTGAAAAAATTGATACGCACGGTGTGAAAAAATTGGTAAGCACGGTGTGAAAAATTTGGTACGCACTGTGTGAAAAAATTGATTCGGACGGTGTGAAAAAATTGGTACGCACGGTGTGGAAAATTTGGCACGCACGGTGTGAAAGATTTGGTACGCACGGTGTGAAAAAATTGGTACGCATGGTGTAAAAAATTTGGCACGCACGGTATGAAAAAATTGGTACGGACGGTGTGAAAAATTTGGTACGCACGGTGTGAAAAAATAACTTTAGCTAAAGTTACCTTTAACTGAACCCAAATTTAATGGGAAGTTGTAATAATGGCCCTTAACGTAATTTTCCGCCTTTATAAAATGATTGATCGCAAATTATAAAAAAAAAAAAAAAATTACTTAATTATTAAAATACCACCATGGGTTAATTACGAATTTAGTACATGAATTTGCTTAATGAATTTAGATTACATCACATATGTATTTATTTATACTTGAGTGCATTTGACCATTTGTAGCAGATTAACTATAAATTCTCTTTAAATGACTATTTTGAAGTTGTAAATTAAGTTTTACAATTACAGAATTGAGTATGTATTGATTTATTAGCCTTTGTAGGGAATCCATTTATAATTTATGTAAGAGTTAAGAGAAAAAAAAATAGCTTTTTAAAGAGAAAACGAATAGTTTCCAAAATTTATATGACCATAGTGTCAGAAATTACACTTTAGGTTTTTTAAATAACGTCAACTATTGAGTCAGCACTGGGTTCTTCCCTTTCAAAACAGAATATGTTTAACATTTCTACCAGAGCAATATAATATATACATACATACATTCATAATTGGTCATTACATATCGTCAATTTGTATTACGACCTGGTTTCTCACACCACTTACGATACGTGTGCTAATTTTACACATGAATGTAGGGTCCTAAAGTCGTCTCCGATCGACAGATTATTGAGAAACTCTTTCATGACAATTTTATTTACTTTCAGGGTTTTTGCCAGAAATCTGCTGAGATGCAGTCGCCAAAGAAATATTTTTTTAGATGTCTGACCAGGGGTTTTAACCTTGGCCACACGTCTAACGCGCTAATACGGCAACAGAGATATCATCGACATTTTTTATTTGTTTGAGAGACTCTCTTGATGTATATTTTTGGCTCACGAAATTTAGTTGATAGTCACTGCACACGACCCCATATTCAAAAAGGTAAGTAGTAATCATACTCCCTGACCGACACCATTTAGTTGCTTGTAGTAGGTGTATGATGATTTTCTGAGCTTAAATTCGACAATTTTGTGTATTTACTATGCCATTCGGATCTGAGGATTGATTGAAAGTTGGCATTAACTTCACTTCGATCCATTACCTATAGAATGAATTGGCTTCGCTTTGCTTAATCTGCTGCGGAACGTACTTTAGTTTTTAGTATAAGAATGGTAATGGCAACGATTACCCAACTGTAAAATAATTTCGGTAAGTATTTGCTTTAATATCGTACGCCATAAATTAACGTTTTTTTATAATATGTTCGTGTGTGTAGTTAAGCCCTTTGTGCATTAGTTTCCATTTTATTACAGCTGTAGGGCAGCTGACAGGCTTGGTCTGCCACACCAAGATTACGGCAGAAGTTGTCAGGATGTGGAGAAAATGGAATCGATACAACTCTCTTTATGCGAGTGGTCTGTACTTCAGAACAGACCTCATTGATGTTTGAGTGACAGAAAGTTTGAATATATGCTGTGCTCGGGGTGGTTTAAACGCGCCACTAATGGGTTATGACAAGGAGACTCACCTTAACACTGGGCCTTACAATATGGGCCACCGAGTGAAGTTGCCTGTGAACTGCAAGCTACGCGCTAACCAAACCTATCTTAACAACTATAGGGTATAGGTGTAACTGACATTGCAACGTTTCCTCAATTTTAAAAATTTTTATTATCAACCAATGATTACAAGCTGAATCAAAAAATTAACTTTTCAGACATTATAAACTAAACTTTGTGTTGTATGCCTCCTGTACTTCCGACAATAAATTCAGCCGCTACGTGCTTAAACCCTTTAGGAGCAGCTTTAATTTTTGGATTTTATTTCTTCCCAAAAAATTTTGAAATGCCGAAATTGTATCATTTTCCTAAGAGTACGCATACACAAGCGAAATTGCCGTAAACTTTTATGGTTTTTTGGAAAACTACTACACAGGGCTTGCAGCATAAATAATTTAAATGGGAAAAAAAAAAAGAAAAAAAATTCAGGATGTCGAAAGCAATTTACAATCTTTTCGCTTAGCTTCGAATGTGCAATGACTATAAACTGTAAATGACATTATTGACATCGTCCTTGCAATCATTACGATGTAGTCAACGCCATAACACGTAAACGAAGTAGTAACGTCCTCACGATAAGTATGTTAACAATGATAATGTGAAGGAGGACTACATGCCGGCAACAACCATATAAAGTGTATTATTTATAGCAAGAGCAGCTGTAGTTATCTATAATAAGTGTGTTTAAGAAGAATAAAACAGAAATTTCCAACTGTCTAGCACGTCTGTATGCACATAATTTGAACAAACTATGTTAGTTAGAGAACAATTTGCGCAATAACTATGAAAGGATTCTTGAAGCAAATTTAATTTGATTTCGCCTTCATTAAAGATTCGCACTAAAATACGTATTTTTATTATTTTGTTGTAAAAAAATAAAATTATTCAACGTGTAGTGATAAAAGTTTGAGAGCCTCAACGTTTTCTCAAACCTTTTTTGATCTCTAATTCAAAAGGATGTCTCAGCAAGCGTGCCCTTTTTTATTTTATAATAAAAGCGGATGATTTTTTAATTTGAAAAGAACACGTGTTGCGATTAGAAATGAAATAAAATATCCATCAAATATCCGCCACGGCTTTTATGATTATTGCATACATACATAATTTGTCATTACAACCCTTTAGTCTGCATTAAGACCTAGATTTTCACCAAACTTATGCTGTGGCGCGATCTACAGCTTAAAATTGATTCCGAACGACAAATTTTTGAGAAACTTTTCATGGCAATTTTATTTCCTCTCAGAGTTTTTTCCAGACGACTGCTGAGAGAAAGTCGCAAAAGAAATTTTTTCATATTTTATGTTCTAGAGCTTTAACTGTGGCCTCACATCTAATAAACCAACACTACCTACTAGACTAAGAGCAGAGAGGAAGTCATCGAAGAAATATTTTTTCATTTTTCGTTTTGTTCGAAATGTTTGACCTGGGACTTGAACCGTGGCCTTACGCCTAACATGCCAACACACTACCTAGACTACGGCGACCATTGATAATTGTTTTCATGAAATTTATCATGACTTTTGTAGAAAAGTTCCTTAGGGAAATGTGGGTTTATGTCACCGATGGCGATGAATTTCAAATTTGAGTTCAAAAATTCTTTCTGGCGCATAAACCCAAGAATATAATCGCACGGCTTTATATAGCATGATCTTGGTTGCTAGTTGCCATCCAAAGTTCTTGCGATAATTTATTCTGGAAATTGTTGATGCGATTAATCGATTGTTGAACTCGCGGTATAGCAGGTAGTACCACCCAAATTTTTATCACCAAACTGCGACTACAAGTATTACATTGTCAAGTTCCCGTAACTAATATCATTCAAAGTTCCTGCTGTTTTGGCCTCGTCTTCAAAAAGCAAAACAATCAAGCCGCCTTCCCAAAATACTCTTCAGACAAATGCTCGTTTTGCACGATTTGCTTACCCATAAAATTCGATAATTTTGAATATAGCCAGTAAGATGAAAATACGCTTCATGGGAGCAAATAACTTCTTTCGACATTGACATCTTTTTGTGCCATTGCCCATTGATCAAATTGACTTTGCTTTCCATGATCTGCTGGTTTATGCTTTCTCCCGAATTTTGTACGTATGTGAGTTGAGATCTTTTGTGACAATTCAATGTGTAGGTCGTCAAAAAATTTAAAGCTGTTAAGAACGATGCACTCTCTCGTTTACAGCTGCAATTTTTTCAAAAAACTGATCTTCAAAAGTTTTGAGGACTCTCCCATTAATCGACGCATTAGTTGCCCTTTGTTAGCATAACTTTCCATTTTTTTTTTTAATAAGTTTTAACGAATTTGACAATGCTGGACATCTGGTCAAATTGACTTTACGGGCAATGAAATTGCAGATATATACATACATACATAACTTGCCAATTCAACTTTTCAGTCAAGATTATGTCCTAGCTTCTCACACCACTTACGTTGTGTGTGAGTTAATTATAGACATGATCTACCGTTTAAAGTCGATTCCGAACGACAGATTTTTGAGAAATTTTTCATGGCAATTTTATTTACTCTCAGAGTTTTTGTCAGAAATTTGCTGAAAGGAAGTTGCCGAAGAAATATTTTTTCATATTTCGTGTTGTTGGAGATGTTTGAACCGAGGTCTCAACTACGGCGACTTCATCATGGGAGACCATAAAAATTGAAATTGAATTCACTTTGCAACATTACCCATTAAGCTTTTTTACACGGAGCTTTCCATGGTCCGGTGGTTTGAGCTTCCTCCGAAATTTTTGTATGCATGAAGGTGACCGTATTTCATCAAAATTCAGTGTATAATTCTTCGTGAAATTTGAAATTGTTGAGAGCGATGATCTTTCTCGTTTATAGCTGCAATGTTTTCAAAACACTGATCGCTATGTTCGCACAATCAAGTTTCTGCAAAATCACACTCTTCGAATGGTTGACACATAAATTGCACTTTGTCAGCATAACTTTCAAATTTTCTTTAATAGGTTTTAACGAATTAGACTATACTAGGCACCTGGTCATTATGACATTACGGGCAACGAAGTGGCAGATACATACATACATACATACTTTTCAGATAACCAACAGAATTCAAAGATAAACCTCTTCCATTCGCTTGTACTGTTTCTAAAGGGTGCATGCTCTCTTAAAGCACCCTTCGCTTGACTGTAAGGCTATGTATTCCTCCATTTAGTATTGATAAGTTAATCGAAACTCTTTTCTATAAGAAGTCTATGGGTGGTTTCACCGACCTCTCTTCTATCGTTACTTTTACAATGTTGCTCCTAAATTTGCCAGTTCATTTCCAATTTCGTCGTGTGAGAAGTTAGGTCGTAACCCTAAATGAAGGGTTCTAATGACCAATTATGTGTGTAAATTTAGAATGGATAACTGTAAGAGGAAATAGGCTATCTCAAACAGCACTAAATATCTAACCAGTGTGTTGTCTTGTCCAACTTACTATTTTTAGTGATAAATTTTTTAAACCCGTTTTTAATACTTTATTTTAAAGGGATTTCTCTGCTGCCTGTATTTACATTGCGTACTTTTTCGTTTTAGATTACTAGCATCCTAAAAAAGAAATTTAAAATTCCAATATAAACTTCTTATCTCCTAGCTCAAGAAGCAACTGAGGATTATTTTGTAAATTCGTATATTTTATTTGAATTGTAACACTTTTAGTTCCACTTCTACTTCACTCTAACAGCCTCAGACCAACAAAAGTGTATCTTAAATTTTGTTTCTATACATTTATTTTTATTGAGAGAATGTATACATGTGTTTGAGTTAATAAGCATTTTTCCTTTACTTGCATGATAGATTTCAAGTATGAAGTAGATTTATCACCAGCGAAAGCAAATGTTGTTATTTCTTCGTGTTGTGTTTACATCTCCATATTCGATGTTGCATGATAATTAATAAAAAAAAATAGAACAGAACATTACAGGCTACTTGTTGATGAAATTATGTTGCGTAATTAGAGATAAGAACATAATTTTGTTGTACATCTCAAGTATAGTGTTGGGGCATAAGTTTTTGCACACAAGAAAGTCATAATGATTTTAAAGAGTATGACGAATTATTAAATGTTTTAAATTCTACACGACAAAAAGGAAATTGAAACATTGTTGAAGAAGAAAATTGAAACATTGAGTATTAATAAAATTTCCAAAGATAATATAAATTTTTTTGTTTTTGTACGAACGTCTCCCTTAATGATGGATGGAAGCATTTAAAAGCATCGAGTACTTGATACCACTGACTTCGCGAGATATTGTAGAACATTCATACAGTATAGAGAGATTTTGAAAATTATTGCAGCAGACAACTGCAGAGAAAGATTGTTAAGAATGAACATTGCTCTTAGACGGACATTAGCATACCTTCTGATAGCAATGCTGATAGTCGGCTTCTGAAATATTCTGTCTCGTGAGTCCTTATAGGGCATAAATTCGAGTCAAATGATCCAACAAATGGTAGACCTTAAGTCGTATGTGCAAGCAAATAATATACGAAATACAACCGTCTTCAAAGACCATGCCAGCGGTCAAATTTAATCTGATTTATGCACCAAACTCTTGGAAAATTAGACATTTTAGGTACACTTAGCAGCAGGTCTTTCAAACGAATTAAACATTTCATTGAAATTTTACACACACACTTTGTTTTATGTAAATTCAAAGATAAGAAGCAATTAATGTAAGACCCGATATTTGTAAAAAAAAAAAAAGCATGGAGTCACTGCACTGTGTGGCGTATCAACACAGTTACAGAATTCAAACCCCGATTCTGTGGCTTGTAACTTTTTATACTTCTGTGCCTAGGCTTGTACTGCTCCCTTCTTATCTGAAAAATTTTTTTTCACTTCATATAAAAACTTAATGTACAGTAATCCTTCGATTTACTTCGCCTCGATTAACGTTGTTTCGATTTACGTCGTCAAATTTTTTGTCCCCTCTAACTTCAATTTGCGTCGTCATTCGATTTACGTCGCCTTTTTTTGGAACCAACTGCGACGTAAATCGAGGGATTACTGTATTCGAAAATATTAAAAAAGAATGCGTTTCTTCTGAATACAGCTTATGTTGAAGACGTATGAGTAACACTTAACAAATATTAATTATACGCACGCATAGTAAAATAACATAGTCGTGAAGGGGAAATTTATTTCGTGTAATACTTTAAAAAGTCTTCGAAAAAATTTGGTTGCAAACTTTCTCTAACATACTTTAATTTCCTATGGAGATGATTTCAAACACGTTTATAACAATCAAGCTGTTTTAACATGTCTGAACAACGAAGATAACATATACTGTGTAGATACATTTTAGAAGTACTGTTTTCTTTCTCTCTTTTAGTGGTCGGTTATCTGTTGTCACTGTTACTTTGCCTTAATTTTACAGTTATAGCGGTTAAGATTTTATAGCAAATTTTACGTTGCGTGTAATAATAATTCATTGCAAGAATAATTTCTTTCTTTCAGTCATGCGATTTCATTTTATGTAAAACGCAAAACATTATTCACTTAAACTCTTGTTGCACAAAACTTTATTAATTTTGAATAACCGAGTTACCGAGGATTTTGCAAGTCCTTTTTGAGTTTGGTA
Source organism: Sarcophaga caerulescens (assembly GCA_927399465.1). Lineage (NCBI taxonomy): Eukaryota > Metazoa > Arthropoda > Insecta > Diptera > Sarcophagidae > Sarcophaga > Sarcophaga caerulescens. The sequence continues at coordinate 100,542,060 of OV656873.1, forward strand.
ATAATCTCATGTGATATTGCTTGTAATTCACCATATTTTAACTTAACAAATTGCCCTCAGCGGCCTATCCCATCTGTGTAAACCTCACCACTTCTTAACTGCTGAGACCATGTCAAGCATATCAAAACCGATAAGACAAATTCTGGATAATATTCCATAAGCTACCATTGAAGTAGGTAGTCGCCGTAGTCTAGTAGGTAGTGTGTTGGCTTATTAGACGTAGAGCCCGGGTTCGTATCCCAGGTCAGGCATCAAAACGAAATATGAAAAAAAAAAAATATTTCTTCGGCGACTGCCTCTCAGCAGATTTTTGGCAAAAACTCTGAGAGTAAATAAAATTGTCATGAAGAGCTTCTCAAAAATATGTCGTTCGGAATCGACTTTAAACTGTAGGTCCCGCCACACATATATAATATTAACGCACACAACATAAGTGGTGTGAGAAGCCAGGTCGAAATCCTGACTGAAGGGTTGTAATAACCAATTATATATGTATGTATCATTGAGGTAGCCGTAGTCAAGTAGGTAGTGTGTTAGCTTATTAGACGTGAGGCCACGGTTCAAACCCCAAGTCAAACATCTTCAACTAAACGAAATATGAGAGAATATATCTTCTGCGACTTCTTGTCAGCAGATTTCTAGCAAAAACTGTGGGAGTAATTGAAATTGCCATGAAAAGTTTTCAAAAAATCTGTTTTTCGAAGTCGATTTTGTATTGAAGGTTCCGCTACTTATGTATAGAACTTAATAAACACAACATAAGTACATAGTATAAGAAGCTAGGTTGTAATCCTAACTTAAAGGTTGTAATGGCCAATTATGGATGTACTCGTATGTATGTAAGTCATCATTGTGTAAATCAGCTACACTTGTTTCAAACTCTTGAAGCAAGGCTAACCTCCACAATAAAAATACTTTGCTGACTCCATAGTACTCATTTTCTAAACCAAAAGACTTGTTAGCTTATTGTCTCCACAGAGGAAATGAAAGGAAATTAGAGACAACACTGGCGCATATGTCAGACTGAATTTAAGCGATGAAATAATGACCGCTGCTGCACGTGGCTTAGTCAGAGGCACTTGCGACTTAGCCCTCAAACGTTCCTCAAAGAAAGTTGCGTTAGAGTTCACCCTTTAATTGATTTTTTAATAAAAATAATCAGACGATAGCATAGCATAGGTTAACACTAAGAAGGGGAATATTATCTATCTGGTGGTATTAGAAGCAAATTGCTCATTAAGGGATCTCTACTATTAAGAATTAAGGAGATTAAATAATTAATTATTTTTATTATTAAGAATTTCCATTTATCATTAACTGTGATTTACATTGAAACTAATGGAAAAAATTGCTTTTTATAAACTTCTAAAACTAGTTCGAACTATTTATTTTCCTCTCTGGTCTTAACAATTAATTAATTAATAAAGTAAGCTATTAAAAAAATAGAAATAACAAATAGGACTGCTCGATAGAAAAGTGTTGTGTTCCAACATGACAGGTTTGGGAAATAATATTTAGCAGTTAATCACGAGTAATTGCAACCTGTGTCAAGAATCTTTAAAAACAATAAATTTTTAACCCCATATAACAGCCCCTTTGTGCCCTCTTAAAACGGAGATACCTTGCTACGGTGGACAAAATGTCGTACAACAACGCAGTTGTGTCCACTGTATAAACATAAGTTATCATCTGTTTTGGGCAGAATTTCTCTGCATTCATTTTTATATATTTTTTATTGTTGTTGTTGTTTTTATTTGTATATTCACAAATTCAATTCAAATTTACCGTCTTTAATTAGACTTTAAGCTCTCACAACCGGTTTTTAAGTGTTTCTTTTCTATTGTTTGTCTAATTACATGGTTGTGCGTAATTGTATGCCTTCAACAAGGTCCTTCGGTTTGTTGTGCGTATGTATATATGTATGTATGTCCAGAGGATTGCATACACAATCTAATTTTAGAATTCGTATGAAGAAAAGAACAAGAAATTTAAAAACAAATTTTAATTTAATGGTTACACCTTTTGATTTATTGTTGATTTAATGACCCAAAACCAGGTATAAGCCAATGGATGGATGTATGCACACATGGCTTGATTGTAAAATAATGATTAAATAAAAACCAGTGCGTTCTTAAACGGAATAAAGATTTATTTTAATTGTTACATGCTAATATGCACACAGTTCTTATTTTGTATCTAAATTAACTACTGACACAGTAGAATAGAAGAAGGTCACCAGATTTCTATTTTATAGAGCACTCTGAGGTAAGGCAAATGTTAATTCATCAATTGCAATTTATACACAGAAAATTTATCATGTTTATCCACACAGAGGTTTCCGTGGTCCTGGATGGACTTGCAAGTCTTCTAATATAAAGGGTGGGCTTTTTAAAAGATTAAATTAAAAAATTCAATATAACAAAAACGGCTTTACCGCAGCGTATAAGAGATATTATTTATTCAACGTATTAAATATCACTCATACGCCTTGCTATTGCAGTGTCACCTCATATTAAACAACAATTCTATACAATAATTGCGTTATATTGCATAATTTTAGGGGTACAATACAATTTAGTGCCCATATAGCAAAATGGTGAAATATTTAAAAGTTTAAATTTAAAAATGAAATAAAACAACAACAAGTTTAAAATTTTTCCTATTTTATTTTTTTGTTGTGAAGTACAATTTATCTGCTAGAAATGGAAAATTATTTTATTCATATGGCTGTCGCAGCTGGCCCTACAGTACCTCATTCCACCGGACCAAATTTCATGCACGTTTTCGAGTGTATGGGTTTGTATCTTGGTAATGACAGCACGAACTTTGGCATTCAATTGCTCATTTGTGTCTGGTTTGTAAGCTTCATTAGGCGAAAGCCCGTGGTTCAAACCCCAACTCAGATGTCTCTAACAAAAGAAAATATTAAAAAATATTTCTTTCGGCAGCAATCTTCTGCCGAAAACTCGGAGGGTAAGATAAAATTTTATTAACACTCTGTCGTTTTCTAAAACGTTGACTTCGTTCTGCAAATTATGTATAAAACACACACACGCGAGATGGATGTTAAGGCCATAGGTCCAGATAGGGTCCCCTGAACTCATCTTTTGGCACAGATGTCCATTTTTTACGTGCTCCTCATGTCCTGACACAAATATCAAATTTTATCCATGGGTCCTGGGACCTGACTGCTAACCAGTTGTGGGACTAACGTGAACCAGAATGGGACTATCACCTTCTTCATCTGCCATTGTCCAGTATTGTTATTAAACAGATGCAATTTCCTGATAAGATAAGACAGCATCAGTTAAAGTTGGTAGGCACCAGGGATTTAAAACAACTTGCAAAGAGATTGAGCTCATTCTTCTATTTTGGAGATCGATACACATACATAATTGATCATTACAATGCCTCAGTCAGGATTATGGCCTAGCTTCCCACACCACTTATGTTGTTTATGTTAATTTTATACATGAGTGGCGGGACCTACAGTTTAAAGCCGACTCCGAATGACAGATTTTTTGAGAAACTTTTCATGGCAATTTTATTTACTCTCAGATTTTTTGCCAGAAATGTGCTGACCTGGGGTTTGAACCGTGGCCTTACATCTAGTAAGCCAACACACTACCTACTAGACTACGGCGACTTCACCGATACACCGTTATTGAAAATTCTGAGCCTTTTTTATCAGAACTAATATACCACTGGAAAATATTGTCTGCAGTTTGCGGAACTCATTCCTCTACTATTGACTGATGGAATTTTATTTGCTATCAGAAGGTCATGATGAGTTGAGTTTGAAAACGTCTGCTAAATTCATTCCCAACGTTTTTGCAGGGAGACTACAATTCTATATGCTGCAGTTCAAACAGAAACGGTTGGTACTGTGTATTGGTACTGTAACACATTTGGAACACTTTATAAACGCATATTGGGTAACAAATAAGTCGATACATTTTTGCACTATAGAATTAATAGGGAAACATGTACCATTAACATGAATATTGAATATAATTGGATCATTTAAAAGCAACAACTGAGCCTTGAATGTTACCGCATTTTCGCTTGTGGACATTTGTTGTTTAGAATAAAAGCCAAGATGTTAAACAAAATGTCGTAACCTCTATTAGGACCTACAGTGAGCGTCAAAGAAACTGTACATTAAAAAAATATACATTAATACATTACCATTATTTTTATTTTAAAATTGTTTCATTGTCAGTTTTTAAAATTGAAAAAAAAAAAATTACAAAAAATTTCGAAATATTGTCAAATTTTTTCGGAAACCCTCCTTAAGTGGTAAAAGTTGATTCTGGTGATTGTTAGAATTTTATCTTTAGTGTACAGTTTCTTTTGACGCTCACTGTAATCACTGTAACTACACACAATAATGCATTAAATTGGAAACATAAATTTTTCGCCAAACCTTACAGAAAAATATTGCACTCCACTCCATAGTTTAACGTAAATGTGGTTAAAACAAGAACCAAACGGAATAAAATTGACCTGAATGGAATGATTCTAATTACACTACATACTTGCAATTGTTTAAGTGCATTTTTTTCACTGTTATTTATGCCATTAAAATATTTACAATTATTATTGTTGCCTTTTGCATAACGCTGCGGATGTTGCTATAAATCGATACATTGAGAGAAATAATGCAAATTTGTTGATTAGCAGAAACCAGTTTACTTATCTAAAAATATTTTTGTGAAGTGTAAAGTGCTTTTTGCTGAACAGAGCACAAAGGTTGGCATACTTGGGCATCATGGGTGCTCTGAAGTTAACGCTGCAAGCTGACTTCGGGGTCATCTTGTCTCACCAACCATTAGACATCTTCCTCCAAAACATGGCTGGTAGAACAGCACTTAGGCTAATGTTTACCGAATTACCCGTGTTTTAGATACGACTACGTGGTACCATAGACTGTTTTCGGATGAACATGCAGAACTTACACTCCCATGTTCTCCCATGGGTTACTGAAGCTGTCATTTTTGACAGCGATATGGAATGTGGAACTGGATCTCCGGTCTGTTCCGATAAGCTGTCACTGAACGGGCCATACATATCACCTAAACATATACATATTAAACAGACATATTACAGGAGGAAATTTTGTTATTGAACAAGTTGCATGTATGATTGCAACTAAAGACCTACCTCCGTAGCTGCCAGATATATAAAGCATCAAATCGTCAAATATTTGAGAAAAAATCGTCAAAGACGTTCCTTGAAATCGTAAAAAAATCGTCAGAAATAATTAATAAATAAATTGAAAGGCTTTAAAAAACAAAAACATATAAAGCCAATGTTAAGCAGCAATAATATTGTATCATCTATACCCATGTGTGGTGTAAATATTAGGAAGTCAGAAGATCTTGACGTTATGGGCATGAAAATTCAGGGCGATGTTCGCTAGAACTGACACATTTTTCATTGCCTTGGATCCTTAAGACGCTGCTATAAATACTTCACTTCATCTGTTCTACTTACCATTTACACCATTTATAACCGACCGAGAATGGAATACAATGAATCAGCACAATATTTTTATGTGAGTGGCCTGCACTTCAAAACAGATGTCTTCGGTTTTTAGATGACAGAACTTTTGAAGATCTGGGCTTGGCGGCAAACGCATCGGCCGGTTTCATCCGGAGTTCGAGGTATTTCAAACACACCACTATCGGATGCTGATAACGCGGCCTACTTCACACTCAGTAACACAATGCAGCATATGGGCCACCGAGTGAACTTGCCTGCTATTTGTAGATTTGAGAAACAAAATTATTTGTAAAGTGTATTTAAAGAGCTTCTGTATATTTGCTTTATAAATATTAAATATAATTAACACTTACACATATAAATGGGTTTTTATCCAAACTATGTGTGCTTTTAATGATACAGATTTTAATTAAAGCTGTAAATAATATTATGCTGACAGTTACTTTATGAATTGAATAAATTGCAATAATGGCAGAAATATTCAAATTACTCTAAAAGCAGAAAGAAATACTAGCCATACTGGCATGAAGCGAGAGTCAAAATACAAATGTCCCCATAGGAAAAATTTATTAAGGACGAGTTTTATACTATGTTTAGATATGCATTTTTATAGAGTCAATATTCGATTAATTGAGTACAATATTTTAAGTGTTCAGGCATAATAATATACGCAATTCAGCTTACTCAATATTCATTTGACAGCTGGTAAACGACAACATTGTTTTTAATTTGGTCGCGAAAATTAGTGTCGTTTGTTAGTTTATTAGTGTCGTTTTTTTGTCGTTGTTGACATTTGAATTGTCAAACATCAACAGAAAGTGTTCGATTAATTGTAATATGCTCACTAAACATACTTATGACAGTGCTGCATTTTAAGTTTTACTCAATATTATAACAATTTGCGTATTTATTGCGCAATTATTAATTGAAACTTTATATGAAATATTGAGCTCAATAATGGTGTTTATTACGATTTACGCAATAAAGGTGCATATCTGAACACCGTATTACTTTCAAATATACTCAATATACATCAAATCAGTGAACAAACAACAGAATATTTTTTCATCGTGTTAAAGGTGTCGAATTTTGTGCCAGAAAATGATGGTACGCGGAAAGCGTTCATTTTTAATTTTCATTTGAAAAAAGTGCTAAGAGTAGCATCGAATCCTCGTCAATGCATATGGTGATCATTCTCTATCAGAAGCAACATGAAGAAGATGCCTTATACGGTTCACAGATAAAGATTTTACTGTGAGAAATGGAGATCGTGGAAGATCACTAAGAAATTTTGAAGATGCCAAATTTCTAACAACATTGGATGAAGAAGACACTCTAAGTCAGAAACAAATGACTGATTTTGCAGCCGAAGTTGGCGGTTGTCCCGGATTAACTGAAGAATTTTTCCGTTTAGAGTTCTGAAAATAAATCAATTTTTCATTGCCAATAACAATTCAATGCAACACTGATTTTCTGCTGTGTCTTTGAAGTAAAATTTCATAAGTGGTCTTTCAGTATTCCATCTGTCTGTCATTCAACTCATGGGGCACCCATTTTTTAGACTTTTGAAGATTTAAACGGTCATAATGTATTCGTGGTGCAATATTAAACATCTTTGCCATATGTTTCTGGCACAAAGTGTCATCTTCATTCAATATTGTTTGCAATTCGGCGTTTTCAAACTTTTCTACTGGTCTTCCACGTTTTTAATTTCTCTCGTTAAAATCGTTACTTCTGAACCGTCAAAACTATCTTTTGCATATTGCTTCTGATAGAGCATGACCATGTCTGAACTAAGCTTGTTCAATAAGTATGTAAACAACTTATGCAACATGTCCTTCTAGCAAGAATGAATATTGATTTTTTTTTATTTCTGTTTGACCACAATGTTATCACAATGAGGCTGTTAGGCTTGTTTTGATGTTCGAATCGATGTTACAAGGAAAATGTCTAACAATTCACAACCAAATTTTATGACATTTATTTTACATATTTACATACATTTACAAATCTACACCGACGATTCGAAGCTGAACAGAGCTGTTGAAAGTGGAATTTTTTCGGAATCGGCCAGAATAGCCCAATCTATAAGAGTACCACTGCAGCGTCTCTCAGGCGGAGGTGGTGGCAATACAGGCTGCGGCGAGAATTATGGGGGACGGAAGGTCCTCCAAGCGGAACGTCACCATTCTTTCTAATAGCCAGGCGGCTATCAGGGGTCTAAGTTCCAAAGTGATGAACTCCAAGACGGTGTACGGCTGTCGCAGATATCTCGACGAGATAGCGGAAAGTTATGAGATCCATATCCTATGGGTACCGCGGCACAGTGGTATTCCGGGTAACTGCAGAGCTGATGAACTTGCCAGGCGGGGTACGACCATCGAACTCTCCGATGAATTCTCGAATCTGGGCATCCCTATGAGGACCTGCAAGCTCATAATTGATAATGCGATCGTCGATTCCGTCAACGACAGGTGGGCGGCCTCGGCCACGGGTATAACGGCCCGTAAAATCAGGCCAAGGCTGGATGAAGGGCTCACAGTGAGTCTACTTAAACTCCAAAGAGGCGAGCTCAGTGTAGTTATCGGTGTCGTCACAGGGCATTGCATTATGGGTACGCATGCGAGGCGTATTGGTCTTGGATACCTTGCTAACGATTTCTGCAGATGCTGCAGAGATGAGGAGGAGGAGGAGACTGTCCCTCACATGCTACCTTGTCAAAGGAGAAAGTAGTACTTGGGTGCTTACTACATGGTTGATCTGGAGGAACTGCATAGGAGGAACTGTCATTTGCAGCTTAAATCGCTTCATCAGGAGCTCCGAATGATTTCGAGACATAGCGGATAACTGTAGTAACACAATGGGCCCAATGCGGCCTAAGTGGATCCATCCAAATTTTTCTTAGATGGGCAGTCACCTCTACCTACCTACCTACATACATATATTTTTCAAAATTTTGTGAAAAAATATTCAATATCTCCACATATTACAGTTCGAAGTATAAAATTGTAATATTAACTACTGACATGAGCCATTATTGTAACTTGTGACACAAATGCATAAGTACGGCAGAAATATGTTATGGAGTGTTTTGTTATATACTGTGATATAATTTTTTTTTATTCCTAGAATAGCATGAATTGATGTAAATGCTTATGACACTGTTATTACAAGGTATTGACAGTTATTGCACAGAAATTAAAAATATCTGATGCAACGACATTTATTAAGTGTTACATTCACTAGTGTTTGATATATAAAATGTCATTTAAACGTCACGTGAAATGTTAATACCTTTTATATAAAATGTTGCATACAATTTAGTTCGAATTGTCAATAAGCATTTAAAAAAAATTGTCAATAAACATAAAAAAGTTTCTTCAGTAACTTCGCCAGGCAATAGTGACAATATCAGCGTAAATCAATATAATCAGTGAATGGATAACAATACAGGAATTTAAAATAAAAAAATTAAAGAAACATTTGAGGGAGTGCAACGAAACAACCAGTATTTTATGTTATATGGCACCACTTGCTTATGCGTTGACTTATATCACTGGTCATATGTTTGAAGTGAACATTGGGCGAAAAATTCCCTGAATATGCAACCAGAAACTAGGCTGTAATTTTTTAGCATAACAACGCTCGGCCATTAATTAAGTATGGAGAGGAAATTTTACCTCATCCATCGCATAGCCCCTACTGTTCTGTTTTCATCGATGCAGAACTCTCACACTGGAATACACTTCACATCAGAGAAGGATATTGAAAATTGTATCGTTTCTTTCTTTACCTAAAAAAAAAGCGTACGGTTTTTAGAGCTGAAATCCATAAATTGCCAGAAAGACTGATACAGCACCTTACCACAATAAAAAAGAAGCCATGTTCTAGCCGAAATTGTTTACGTTTAGGGTCTTTGGGCTCTATGCATGGTTTAAATATCTTTTTATTGTAATTTTACGACTAAAGATTTGATTGCCTCAAACTCAATAATTTTGAAAGCATATTATGTCTCCTTATATTTTACCTTTCGTTCAGCACGCATTTCCAAACATCTCACTCAAGAGAAAGATTCTAGTACCTCTCATGGCAATTTTATTTACTCTCCGAGTTTTTGCCAGAAATCTGCTGAGAGGCAGTCGTCGAAGAAATATTTTTTTTCATATTTCGTTTTGATGCCTGACCTGGGATACGAACCCGGGCTTTACGTCTAATAAGCCAACAGACTACCTATTAGACTACGGCGACTATTAGGTTATTAGGTTATATGTTGGCTTATTAGACGATAGACATTGGTTTAAACCCCAGCCCAGACTTCTACAACAAAACGCTATAATAAGAAATGTATTTTCTTTATGTGTGGAATATAACAAATGTATGTGAATTATAAATTCATCTTCATCGTCACATCTCCTGTAGGTATTAATTTTGAATGCAATGAAAACTGATAGGTTTGTGAAGAGCCTTATGCTGTGGCACAAATTTTATATGGAAATGCATTCGGTCAACGAAAATTCTAGCTCCAATTATAGAGAGGCCTAATGTAATGAAGATTGCAAGTTAATTTAAGTTTAAACGCTACTTGGTATTAATATATGTATTTCACTCCTATTCATTTCACATTAAATAGACATTCGGTCAACGAAAATTCTAGCTCCAATTATAGAGAGGCCTAATGTAATGAAGATTGCAAGTTAATTTAAGTTTAAACGCTACTTGGTATTAATATATGTATTTCACTCCTATTCATTTCACATTAAATAGAAAAGGAAAATAATGAATGTCAGTTAATTAAGAAAAGCACTCTAGTTTTCCGTATGCATTTCAAAATAAATTACGACACACATAAATAGCTGAAATTAAATGAAATTGGAAAATGCAAAGTCATTATACGTTTATATGTATTAACCAATTGCAGATTCTACGAGAACATTAACGAGTAAATGGAGATTGTGGTCAGAATATATATTGAATTGGCAAATTAATTGACATTTTGAACACATTACTGTTCTTGTCAGAGCAATAATGAAATTAATGTAAAACAGGACAAAGCGAGACCCTAATCAAAATGTGAATTATAAAGAAAAGTTCAATTTAATGAGGATAATTTTTCCATTTACATACATACATATATAAGTAATTGGTCATTACAACACTTCAGTTAGGTTTACGACCTAGATTCTCGCACCATCCACGTTGTGTGTGTTAAGCCAAACGACAGATTTTTGTGAGAAACTTTTCATGGCATTTTTTTTTTATTTACTCTCAGAGTTTTTGCCAGAAATCTATTGAGAGGAAGTCGCCGAATAAATATATTTTTTTTTTCGTTTTGTTGGATATGTCTGACCTGGGATTTGAACCCTGGCTTCAAGTCTAATAAGACTCCTAAACTACGGATTCAATATCGGATACGCCAATAAAATAAAATGGATATTCAGAATTGTGCCTCTATCTTTTAATTTTTGTTCTAAAATATTTGTTTTACTACTGAAAGTATTCATCCTACGAATGTACATACATACATGTGTGTACATATACATTCAAGTGTATGAATCTGTTTTTGATTCGTCTCTGCATATTTTATGGTAGTTGAAGATTATTTAACTGCATACCCAAAGGCAATTTTCAAAACTACATTCATGTGTTTGTATACTTACACATATATCATGCATATCATTAAAAAATTGTTGCAAATAAAAGTCTTTGTGAAATTATTTCAAAGCCTTTGAGAATAAAAGCTCAAAACGAACAATTTCATTGTGTTTGTTTAAAGAAAATTTTATAAATCCTAACAAAACATTTAAATTAAAGAAATGACAATAAAGAACACACACACACAATTATCAGGACGTATGAAAAAAAAAAATTTAAATAAAAGACCAGAGAAAAAAGTATTTAAAATTTAAAGAGGGTTGGCATTTCAATTTTCTCATATTTCTGGCAGTGGATAAATAAATAGACATTCAAACCCTAGAAAAACAATACAAATCATTTCATTCGTGGATGTAACGATCTTCACCGATAACTTAAAACTGAAATATGGATAACTTAAAACTGAATATGATACAGATTACCTAACCAGATAAGCGTTTGCACGTATGATTGAAACCAGCAACCTACCTCCTTCGAACTTGATCATATGTATGGACAGTCAAGCAACAATCAAAGCGCTGGAATTCTACCTCGTCAATTCAAAGGACGTCTGGAGTTGCATAGGCTATCTACACAATATAAGTCGACAAAGCGCTCGCCTATACTGTTTTCCGGGCCACTGTGACAAAGAAGGAAATGAAAATGCAGAACTGGCATGAAAGGGATGTCCAAGAAAGAGACGATAGATGGGATATATACGCCCCTACAAGAATACTTTTTCAAATTGGAAAATTCAGTATGGAATTCAACAAACCATAGGTGGTTCAACATACCTGGTTGCCGAATTTCAAAACTGTTGCGTCCAACAGTGAACATAAACCCAAAGAAACCCAAGAAACTACTTGAGGTCGACAGAAGCAGGTTTCGCAATCTAACATGAATTCTAACGAGAATACCTGCATTGTTGGCAGTTTTGCTGACAAGCTCGGTCTGCCCCACCAGAATTACTGAAGAAAGTGCCAGGGTGTGGAAGAAACGGAAACAGTACAACACCTTACAACACCTTTTATGTGAGTGCCCTGCACTTCAGAACAGACGTCATAGGTTTTTGAGCGACAGAACGTTTGAAGATCTAGGCATGGTGGCGTACGTGTCACTAAAGGGACTGGCCAGTTTCATCCGAAACTCAGGATGGTTCAAACTCGCCACTAACTGATTATAAAAAGGTGGATTACCTCACACTAGGAAACGCAATAGGATAAGTGGTCCACCGAGTAAACTTGCCTGTGAACGGTATGCTACCCCCTAATCTAACTAACCTAACCTTGCAGTAAATTTTGGGTTCTTATCCTACTGTAATACACATAGAAGTAGTATATTGTTACGAAAATGGAAATGGTGTTACATCGTTTAACATTAAAATGCTAAATAAAAGCATGGACTTGTTACGTGATCAACAGATAAACAAGAATATAGCAACAACATCAGTAATAAAAAAGGGATAAACAAGTAAACAAACAGGCATCCACAACACTGTAAGGACAAACGTAAACAAAATACACAAACAACAATAACGTAAACAATATGTTTACATTTATAGAGATTTCGCGAAGACGAAGTCATTCTCCTTCAAGAGATTCATCAGACTGTTTATCCTGCGATATAAAAGCCAAGACAAATCAGACAATGGGGTCAGTAAAAATTCAGTGAGTCTTGTGTGAAGCCACGTTGCGTGTGAAGAGAATAATCGTGATTTAAAGATTTCCGTTGTAAAGATCTAACGAACAATTGTTAGTGTTTACGTAGATGAGTGTAAAGAAGAATAGCAAACAAAGCAAATTTTTGTCGTTTATATCAAGTTGTGAAAATTGGCACACAGAATTGTGCGAACAATAAAGAAATTAATTAAAACTGAACATAAATTTATTTTTGTACGAGCTCATATTTCAAACGTTTTGGAAAAGTAAAAACCTAACAATATTTTTATTTGCCACAATGACAGCAAAATACTTTTCTTTCGAAATACGCTGTATACGATGTAAACTTACCTCGTAACAACAATATTGCCATGCTTTAAATAATTTAAAATACGTGATTATGTACATAAATATGTCAACCATTAAAATTTATAACATCCGTATAAAAGTCCAATGACATCACTTAACAATTCGTGTTGTAACGACACGTTTCCGCTCGGGTGCTGGGGTAGTTCAGCGGCGTCCAGTGGTTACATAAATAAAAGTCATTCTTTCGTAGATTCTAGGCTATTTATTGACAATCAATAAAATAACTTAAAATAGCTTAGTTACTATACTACGTCAGGATGAGAAAAGTAATACTATGTTAATTTAATAGCCCTAGGCCGGCTAAATAACGGTTCGTCAGTTAACAGTGAGTCGGGTCAACCAAAGGGGAATGTCAGGGCGACAAACAAACGGCCTACGCACAGGATGATTGCGGCCCTGAAACCTCTGGTGTCTGTCCAGTCACAGTTGCCAACGTTTTTCTGGCTCCAAATATCTCACTAGTGGTGTCAACTACGCCACTTGTGATTTACCTGGATAACAGTGAGTCTGGTCAACCAAAGGGGAATGTCAGAGTGACAATCAAACGGCCTACGCACAGGATGATTGTGGCTCTGAAACCTCCGGTGTATATCCAGTCACCGCTGCCAACGTTTTATGGGCTCTAATCAAGTCTGGTCAACCAGAGGGGAATGTCAGAGTGACAATCAAACGGCCTACGCACGGAATGATTGTGGCTCTGAAACCTCTGGTGTCTGTCCTGGTACAGTTGCCAACGTTTTACTGGCTGTAAACAAGTCACAAGTGTGGGAGAACCACGCCACCTGTGACCTGCTTATGTTTATTAGCTCAGTCGATGTCACAAGATCGACTTGCCTTACCAGCAACTCGTCACCAACTGCCCCGACCGCTGAAGACATGCTTGCTTTAATACACAAAAGAAATGAATAATGGATCGAACATGATCGAACCTCAAACAAGTTGTGTCCAACGTTACAACTCACCAATGTGAGAGCAAGCAACAATTGAATTCAGCAGAGAGGTCTTGTATGTCAAATGAGGGTCGAACGTCAACCGTTATTACTTAAAAGAATATTTCTAAAAATAGAACATAAAACCTTAACAACATTAATAAATATTTCAAGCACAATGGGCTTGTTATTAACTTATGCTGAAATAATTACAATAATTTTATAATAATAATAATTTCAGGTTAGGATTTAATATTCATATAAATAATTATAAATATATAATATTAGTTATTAGTACATACTATACAATGATGATTTGGTTGAACCGGTGGACATATGTAAGTAGGTATGGTGTGGGCAAAAACGAGGCCTCCGACTTTTGTCGTCACAGTGTCTAACATCGGAAATTTTTTTTGCCTCCTATTTATAGAATATTTTTTAGTGCCAACATATTTTGTCAATTTAAGATTTTTGACTTCCCTCATATGCAACAATTTATATTCACCTCACATTCGAAAGCACCAGTTGAAGTGGTAATAAGAAATATAAAAGGGGGTATTAGACATGTTGAAAGGCTTGTTTGATAAAGAGAAAATTTCTGAAAGTAGGACAGAATGTCATTGTTTCTTCGCACATTTTTTTTTTAATTTACTTTAAGCCATGTTACAGATACATTTAACATGTCAGCAATAAAAGTAAAAATTATAGAATCCTTATAGCCAACTGTTAGAAAAACAAAAATTATAAATCTTGCGAATTATAAATTATAGTCACAGTAGAAGAACTTGGTGTGTTACCCTATGGTGTTATAGTATCGCTGATAAATTTTTGCTGAATTATGAAGAAAAATACTCAAGACATGCCATAAAAGTAAACAACAAAATAAGAAACAAAAAAATTAAAACGCTGCTGTCATTGGCCTTGAAAAACTTTCAGAATGGGACACGGTTTTTTAGGTAAACTTATTCCAACGTGCCGAATCAAATTGATAGAAATTTTAATTCTCTTGCACTATTTATTGAACCGTCAACAGAATACTGTTACGTTTTTACCTTTTAAAAACGTTTAAAATATGAGCTCGTAGATTGCAAATTAAATAAAATAAATCTCTGTTTAGTTTTAATAAAAATTCTTTATTATTCGCACAATTCTGAGTGCCACTGTTCACAACTTGATATAACAAAAACAATTGCTTTGTTTGTTATTCCTCTGTTAACACCCTTTGCATAAACAATAACAATTACTAGACAATTGTTAGACAGTTCTCTTCAAACACACCGCGTCTTCACACAAGACTGATTGAACTTTTACTGATTCAGTTGTCTGCTTTGCCTTGCCTTTTATATGGCAACGTAGAGAGTCTGATGAATGTTCTTAAAGGCGAATGTTCGTGGCTTCGCCTTCTCGAGGTCTCTATAAATGTAAACATCGTTGCTTCATTATTGTTGTTTGTGTATTTTGTTTACATTTATTCTTGTAGTGTCTGTTGTTGTATTTTTGTTTACTTGTTTACCATTTTTTTATGCTGGTCTTTGTTGGTATATTGTTGTTTACTTGTTTATTTTTTTATTCTGGTGTTTGTTATCATATTACGCAGTGTGATGACAAGTTCATTGTTTTTGTTTTTATAGCCTTTGTTCATAATTTTAATGTTAAACGATGTAAGAGCAAAACAGATTAGATTTAAAAGTAATTAACATATTAATTTTCTAACACTCGCAAGGGATTAACGCATCATTGAACGGCTATTAATGCGCTATTCCTAATTTATTATTTGATCGTTCTTAAATATATTAACGAACGTACATATATTTAAATTTATATATGAATATGAATACGTATATCGTATTTAACAATTAAAAAGTATGAGTTTCAAAAATTTTCGGTATACTATTAAAATGATTTCTAATTTTAAAAATCGCTGCAGATATTAACACCATATTATGTAAACTATCACGATAGGCATATTCACCATACGTGTGCTTTCGAAGCATTATAATATGAAAGTATCAAAAGCTTAACAAAAAAGCTTGAAATAAATTGAATTATAATTGAAAAACATTTCAAAGCTTTTGTTAACATTTTATCTAGTTATTGTGTTAAAGATGGTTTGGTTTCTTCTAACATAACTGCGGCTTAATGAAACTACCGTACGTTTGGTAGAGTGTTGCAGTAGAAGAAAAGTAACCATAATCCTTAACATAATTCATCCTGAAGCTTCCTAAACGTAGAGTGAGAATACCTGCAAATGTAAATATTTTAGGAAGTTTAGGCAGCGCCACCTGCTGTGAAAAAGTATGACTCAATAAGCTTGCTTTTTCACTACGCCACCAAGTGCAAGAACATTTTCGTATTACAGAACATGTGGTTCTTAAACGACGACAGGTTAAGTCGCCGTAGTCTATCATGTACTGTGTAATTAGAAAAGAGCCCGTGCTTCAAGTAGACATCTACAAGAGAGTGAAATGAATATTTCTTTCGTCGACTTCCTCTCAGCAGATGTCTGGCAAAATCACAGAGTAAATAAAATTGCCATGAAAAGTTTCTCAAAAATCTGTCGTTCGGTGTAGACTTTAAACTGTAGGTTCCGCAATTTATGAATAAAATGAGCATACACACGCGCGGAAGTCGCCGTGGTCTAGTAGGTAGTGTGTTGGCTTATTAGACGTGAGGCCTTGGTTCATACCCCAGGAACTAAACGAAATATGACAAAATATTTTCTTCGGTGACTTCCTCTCGGCAGATTTCTGGCAAAAACTCTGAGAGTAAATAAAATTGCCATGAAAAGTTTCACAGAAGTCTGTCGTTTGGAGTGGACTTTAAACTGTAAAAATTAACGCACATAACATAAATGGTGTGATAAGCTAGGTCGTAATCCTGACTAAAGGATGTAATGACCAATTATGTGTAAAGGGCTGTAAGATGACAAGCTACGAAAAACGACGGTCTTGTTATTATTCGATAAAGTAGAGCATATCAAAAGCGCACTAGTAGACAAAACAATATTGTATGCGATACAACAGAGAAAGCTTGTTCAAAAAACCGCTAGCAGCTACATATTTGAATTAGGTTGTACACACAAAAAAAAAAGTTTCATATATTGGGTGCAAATGGAAAGTATTTCACTTACGACTACGTTGAATTAAATACCCAACTACGACTAGACAACATAGGTGACTTCTACTGGTAGGTTTAGAAAAATTATTTAACAGCATGAAAAATGTTTTTCTGTTTAGAAACCCGTTTGTCTGCATTACCTTTTCCATAGATTTACACCAATTCCTTGAAGATACAACAGTAACCTTAAAAGCTTATAACTTTTAAAGCATTTGATGTTTATATCACAATTTTGTTTTGCAGAGTCGAACTGCGTAAAATTCTCTTTGTATTAAAAATTTATTTACATTGTCTAGGCTCATTTGAAGCAAAGCTTTCATGTACACCATATAACAGAAATTTTATTTAACAAATAAGTTACAAAATTGTTTTAATTTTACGAAAATCCAAAAGCCTTTTCCTTTTATACGAAAGTATTACAAATACAAACTAGCATTCAAAGTTAACGATCGTCTTTAGCCTGTAGGATCTTCTTTAAGCGCTTTTTATCTTTAACTTCGCCAGTGGTATAGGCATATCGTGATCATGCTCTTTCGGAAGAAATAAGCAGGAGATGGTTTCAATTGTTCAGAGATAACGATATTGATGTGAGAACTGAAAAACGTGGAAACCCAACAAAAAAGTTTGTAAATGCCGAATTGTCAAAAATATTAGATGAACCTCACTTTGAATCAGAAACAAATGACGGAAATATTAAATGTTGCACAAAAAACAATTTCTGACCAGTTAAAAGCTATGGGAAAGATTAAAATGGATCAGATGGAAAATGGGGGCCACATGAATTGAATGCCAAGAGAAATGAAAAACGGAACAACCACTTGTGAAATTTTGCTTTAAGGACATCGAATTGCATCGAATTGTTACAGGCGATGAAAAACAAACTTATATTCAGGATTCTATATGGAAAAGACCATCTGGTAATATAAAACAACCACCAATTAACAATTTTGCTTAGAATTGAAAGCTGAAAAAATCATGCGTTAATTCGGGCCAACCACATCGATTCAGCAGAAAGACAATATTCTGTATCTGGTGTACCATGCCGTGGACACGTGGTTAGTGTGTTGCCCTATTAGACGTGAGGCCACGGTTCAAACCCCGGGTTAGACATCTCTAACAAAACGAAATACGAAAAAATATTTCTTCGGTGACTTAATCTCAGCCGATTTTTGGCAAAAACTCTGACGTTAAATAAAATAGCCATGAAAAGTTTCTTAAAAATCTGTCTTTCGGACTCGACTTTAAAGTGTAGGTCACGGCACTGATGCACAAAATTAGCTCTCACAACATATGTGGTGTTAGAAACTAGGTCGTAATCCTGGCTAAAGGATTGTAGTGACCAATTATGTATGTAATGTTGTGATTAAATTAATGCTTATGATATCAACAATTCAGAACTTTAGATTGTATTGTGCGTTGAAATATTGTTGTGTATTGGAATATTTGACCAAAGAAGACATTCTCAGTCCCGGTACTTTAAGAAGGAACAGAATTCCTGATTGTAAGTTTTCAACTAAAAAGTTATTAATTCACAAGAAATCGTAATCGTTTCAATAATATTTCACTAATCAACAATTTTGTGTGAAAAGTTCAAAAGTATAGTTTTTGTCAAATAAAACAAGTTAGGAAGGTTCGAAAAATACAAAAAATGTTAAGTTCCACTCAATTAAATTTACAACCGTGTCTATATCGTATCCTACTAAAAAATCTCCAATACCTTTCATGACAGTTTGTCCGATTTTTCGGTTCTTCTTATACCACACTATGTGGTATAAAGAGTCTTTGCAGCACCAGACGCTCTTTGATTTTATGAGGTTGGATCCCAGCGTATGATCAAGTTCGAAGGAGGCATGTTCTTGCTTTCAATCGTACGTGCAAATTATTCAATACTAAAAATCTCCGCCTGGAATACGCTGGCCTGATTAGGCAATTTTTATGACCCGGCAGTGCCAGCTTATCGGAATAGACCCCAGATCCAATTTTACATTCCATTTTTGAGCCACTGGTAAAGATCGTTATATCACCGTCAGCGATGACAGCTTCAGCAACCCTTTCTTCCCATGTGGAAGTGTGAGTTGGTTATGTTCCACCGAAAACAATTTCTGGTACCATGTAGTTGTATCTAAAACCCGGGTAGTTCGGTTCTTCTTGGGTACATGTACATGGACTAAACATATCAGAGAATCTTCAAGTAAATGCAGAGAGGCCATTACATCCAGAAAAAGTCACTTTTTGGTGCGCTCTTTGGTCCGAAGGTGTAATTGGACCTTACTTCTTCGAAAACGACGATGGAACGACTGTCACCGTCAATTCGGAGCGTTATGGTCATATGATATTTTTGCCTGCTAGTGAAGAATACGACTTGGAGAATATGTGGTTTCAACAAGACGGTGACACATGCCACACAACTCGAGCGAATATGGCTTTATTGCAAGAGACATTTCCTGGCCGCGTAATTACTCGTCGTGGCGATATCAACTGGCCACCAAGATCATGCGATTTGACACCAT
Organism: Sarcophaga caerulescens; assembly: GCA_927399465.1. Classification (NCBI taxonomy): domain Eukaryota; kingdom Metazoa; phylum Arthropoda; class Insecta; order Diptera; family Sarcophagidae; genus Sarcophaga; species Sarcophaga caerulescens. The sequence continues at coordinate 100,561,779 of OV656873.1, forward strand.
ATATTTTTTTTTGTGGAGCTACGCGAAAGACCCTGTTTATGCAGATAAACCTTCAACTCTTGAGCACTTAAAAACCAACATTCGTCAAGTTATGGCTGAGATACCGCCCAATATGTGTCAAAAAGTGGTCGAAAATTACCTCAAAAGAATCAATGCTTGCAACACTTCGGGTGGAGGTCATTTAAATGATGTAGTGTTTCACACATAATGTCAACGTTCAAACTTTACAATAAAAAAGAAATATGAAAAAATATTTTATATTTATTTTATTTACGTTTACTTTTGAAACCACGAAATGAATAACCCGCTATATTCACTGTCGCCCCATGTACTTTATGTCAACACCATCTAGACCAAGTTCCACTTACTTTTTGTTTCAAAACCTTAACCTTGTATTAAAATAAAAGACCTATGTGTTATAAATTACTTTCGAAATGTTTGTATTTTATTAAAATGAATTCAAAATATTTTTGTTATTGTTTAGTTTTTCTTTTTATGTTTAATTTTTAATAAATTATTTAATATTAACATACACAATGTCATAATAATCATATTCAATCTCTCTTTAATAGCTACTAAAAATTATTTTTATTTGAAATACTTTGTAGTAACCTTTTTCAAAATTTGAAATTTAAAACGTAAATAAATTTCTCCTTTTTTTGTTGTTGAATTCTTTTCACCTCCACTGTAAGGTTTCAAGTGATTTCATTAATATTTCTAAATGGTTTTTAATTAATTTGATTTATTTTTTTGGTTTTTTTGTGGAAAAAAATGACATCAAATACATTAAATTTTTTAGAAATACATACGTAATATTGCTATTTTATTTTAATTTTAACTTTTTGTTTTTGGTATTTGGTTGCTATTGTATTTAATAAAATTTTACACAATTTCGATTATTCTACAAGCTAATTTTTCTTTTCCTTTTTTAATATCATATAATTTAACAATTAATTTTAAGTTTATTAATTTAATACCTTTTATGAAGTTATTGCAAAAAGTTTCTTGTTTTCTTTTTTTTAAAATAAATTCTTATTTGCAAACAATTAAATTTAAACAAAATGTTTTTTTTTTTTTATTACTTTGTATATATAATTATTTGCTTTTCTTTTCTTTGTTTTTAAATATATTTTTATAAATTAATACTAATATGTCTGTCTGTCCTAAGCCTATAAATGTTAATTTTCATTTTATTTTTAATGTTTCATTCTAAAGACTAAAAACATTTAAGGCTACTGAATAACATTTATTAAAAAAAATTTTCTTTTTGTATAATTTTATTTTTTATTTTTAACAATTATTAACTGTTGATTGATTGTTCATACGTTTGTAGTTAAATTTCCACATAAAAATATATCAAAAACAGTAGTACTTTTAATACTTTAATACTCTCAATGAAATTGGTTCACTTGCAGGTAATACTATGTTCAGACAGGCACTTTTATTACGTAAATCGGAATAAACGCCATTATTGAGCTCAATATTTCATATAAAGTTTCAATTAATAATTGCGCAATAAATACGCAAATTGTTATAATATTGAGTAAAACTTAAAATGCGGCACTGTCATAAGTGTGTTTAGTGAGCATATTACAATTAACCGAACATTTTCAATTGATATTTGACAACTCAACTACAACTACAAGAAACTAAAAAAAAAAAAAAAAATAACAAAAAAAAAAAATAACAAAAAAACTAAATAAAAACAATGTTGTTGAAACAACCAACTGTTTTGTTTACCACTGTCAAATAAATATTGTGTGTCTGAACACTTAAAATATTGTACTCAAATAAACGAATATTGACTTAATAAAAGTGCCTGCCTGAATATAGTTTAAGACCTTAACTGAACAAATAAAAAAAAAATTTTTAAACAACACAGAAATCATTATTAAGCTCAATATTTTATATAAAGTTTCAATTAATAATTGCGCAATAAATACGCAAATTGTTATAATAAATTAAAATCATTAAACATCTTTCTCAAAAATTTGGCTGCTAGAACTGCACTGAGGCTTAAGTTCTTTGAGATGTTTAGGCCATGTACATGTACCCAAGTAGAACCGAACCATCCGGGTTTTAGATACTACTACATGGTACCAGAAATTGTTTTTGGACTTCCACATGTAAAGAAAGGGTTGCTGAAGCTGTCATTGGTGGCGCTGATATAACGATCTTCACCGGTGGCTCAAAAATGGAATGTGAAATTGAATCTGGTGTCTATTCCGATAAGCTGGCACAGCCGGTTCATACAAATTCAACAAACCAAACAAGTCGACACACACACCATCTTTTTGTCGACTATAAGACAGCCTTCGATAGCCCCATAAGGGATCGTTTTTTTGCCGCAATGTCTGAGCTCGGTATACCTGCGAAGATGATAAGGCTATGAAGAATGACGTTGAGCAATTCCTGCAGATCCGTCAAAATAGGAACGGACCTCTCCGAACCTTTTGATACCGTCCGAGGTTTCAGACAAGGCGATCCCTTATCATGCGACTTCTTCAACTTCGTCATGGAGAGTGTTCTGCGAAAGGGGGAAGTGCATCGTAGTGGCACTATTTTTCAAAAAAGCGTGCGCTGACGACATTGACATCATAAGGCGTACCAAGCGATATGTTACTGCTGGCTTTAGTGCTATTGAAAGTCTAATAATGTGGGTCTGGCAGTAAGTGAGGGTAAACCAAAATATATGTTATCGATAAGTAGACACGTGCGGCGTATTGATTCTCAGATTACGGCCGATAACTATACTTTTGATATAATCAAAGAATTTATTTATCTTGGCTCCGCCGTTACCACCAAAAAGGATGTCAGTCTGGAGATAAAGCGTTTGCCAACAGGTGCTACTATGGTCTCAATAGGCAAATGATAAGCAGAGACCCCTCTCGTACGACAAAACTAATACTCTACAAGATGATCATTCTACCCGTGCTTCTTTATGACGCAGAGGCATATACCCTATTAAGCACTGATGCAGCAGCCTTGAGAGTATTCGAGAGAAAAGGCGCATGGAAGGATGTGTTACAATGGGTCAATTTCGACCTCCGGGTATTGTACTTGTCTTAACGGACAAGTACACGTCCTCTAACCTAACCTAAGGATGTGTTACGGCAGGCCGAAATCCGTTAATCGGGTTGTTAGTGACCAATTAAGTAAATAAGTAAGTAATTCAACAAACCATAGGCGGTTCAATATACTTGGTTTAAATCCACCACTATCAAAATGAGCTGAACTTGTCTATTTACGCAAGCTACCCGCTAACCTAACTTTCATTTTTGATAAAACCTGTTAACTTATTAATATAGGTGACAAAAATTTAAAACCGAAATTAAATTTGAAACCTAATATGTGATAAACTCTTCAATTGAGTACCCTGTTTTTAAATACATATTTAATTTATTTAATACATATTCACAATTTTATTTATAACACTAGAGCTTTTCATACAACGCATAATAATAAAATAATAAAAATTTAAAAAAAAATATGAAAAATCTGTCCCCGTAATTATAATTTATATGCACGCACTGTTTTTATTGTATTTTTTTAGTATAAATTTCTGTTCTGATCATGTCTATAAAAGCACAGGCAATTGTTAGTAATAGTTTTCAAGCCAATTGTTGATAAATAAAACTGTGAATAATTAAAAGTCTCTGTTTTTAATTTTATAAATTTCATTTGCATCAAATTAACAACAATTTCAATAATAATTGTTGGTTTTAATTGTTGTTATTTAAAATACTACATGTTTTTGTTTGTCTGTTTCCGCATTACTATACACTTTTATAATAATAATACAATAATTATTATTAAATTATATTAATTTGTTTATACTTATCTTTTTATTTTTTTATAAGGTCGTCCAGCGACTGTTGAATACATGATTATTTTTGTTTTTTTTTTTTGTTTTTAAATTCTAAAATATAATTTTCATATGTCCACTAACGAACCTATAATTAGTTATTTAAAGATAAATTCAATTTGATTAAAATAAATAGAAAACGTAAACAAAGAGATGCATTTAATTTGATTAAAACAATCGAGTTGAAAAAATACAATTAAAATTCATTTAATTTTTTTTTATTTTAATTTTAAACAAATTTTTAACAAATTTTGACCAAAACTTAAGGAATAATGCACGCAAACAAATACGTTGAAATTGAAACAGGCATATTGAAGAGTTTTAATGGTTTCTAATTATCGTAAATATTACGGTATTCAGATATACACCTTTATTGCGTAAATCGCAATAAACGCCATTATTGAGCTCAATATTTCACATAAAGTTTCAATTAATTATTGCGCAATAAATACGCAAATTGTTATAATATTGAGTAAAACTTAAAATGCAGCACTGTCATAAGTGTGTTTAGTGAGCATATTACAATTCACCGAACACTTTCTGTTAATATTTGACAACTCAAATGTCAACAACGACAAACAAACACTAATAAACTAACCAAATAAACAAAATAAGAACAATGTTGTTGTTTACCAGCTGTCAAATGAGTATTGAGTAAGCTGAATTGCGTATATTATTATGCCTGAACACTTAAAATATTATACTCAATAAACCGAATATTGACTAAATAAAAGTGCATATCTGAACATAGTAAATCGAAACTTCTCAAGCAATATTCTAATTACCATGTGTACCGGTAAGAAGAGAGCCTCAAGATACAAATGAGGCAATGTTATCTATCAAACATATTCAACATATCAAACAAATTCAAATCAGTGAACAACATCATATTTGTTTATCGTGTAAAAGATGTCGAATTTTTCACCAGAAAATGATGATTTGTGGAAAGTATTCATTTTCAATTTTCATTTGAAGAAAAGTGCTGGAGAGTCGCCCTGAATACTTGTCTATCAGAAGCAACATGCAGAAAATAATTTGGAATATAAACATTAAAGGCGCCGAACTGCAAATAACATGGGACAAAGAAGTCCCCGTAGCCTAGTAGGTAGCATGTTGGCTTATTTGACGTGAGGCCACGGATTAAATCCCATGTCAGACATCTCTAACAAATCGAAATATGAAAAAAAATATTTCTTCTGCGACTTCCTCTCAGCAAAAAAACAAAATTGGTTAGGCCTTCACTATTAATGACGTGCACTATACGTCTTTGGTTACCAACTTACTTTGGATGATCTGTACACCATTGATATGTGGTCTTAACAGCATGGCTCTACGTGTGGTATGACTCGTACGATCTCGGTGTCCAGTGCACATCAGCATACCCTCAAATCACTCTTGCAGAATAACCATTCTGAAGAATAACCATAAGAATCAATAAGATAAGAACTCGCCATCGAGATCGTACAATTTGATACCGTTAGACTTTTTCCTGTGGGGTTTTTTAAGTTACAAGTGTGTGCAAATGTTGCCATAATGTAGTAGGTAGTGTTCTGGCTTCGAATGACAGATTGTTCAGAGTTTTTGTCAGAAATCTGCCGAGTAAAAGTCACCAAAGAAATATTTTCTCATATTTCGTTTTGTTGGAGAAGTCTGATCTAGAGTTTGAAGCGTGGCCTAACGTCTAATAAGCCAACATACTACCTACCAGACTACGGTGACTACATGGATGTGTTGAAGAAGGCTCAAAGAAGATAAACGGGTTATTAACGGCCAATTCAGTAAGTAAGTGATGGACTTCCATCAGGTGAACAGTGAGATGGAATTTGAGTTTTAAAATATAAAAGGAACGTAGGACAGATATGAAGAATTCATGAACGTCTTAAATATGCCTATTTTAGATTTCGTTGACAGTTGAATTAATTAAATTAAAATTAAATTAAATTTGTTTTCCTTTGGAATTTTTTGTTTTTCCTTTTTTTTATTTTTTCTCTTAAAAATTAATTTTAGACTGCAACGCCATAATTTCAGTACTTTTTCGCTTTTTATAAAACTGAAATGCCTTAAGTACTTTCGTTAAACATACAATAATTAATTAAAAGATTTAATTAAAATTCGAAAATATTCTTTTTATTTTGTTTTGTTTTCTTTAGCTTTAAAAGGGATGATGACACAGCAGTTGTATTAAATAGTGTGGGGTATGGGTGTGGGTGTGCAGGGGTTGAATTATACGTTTTTCTTTTTATTTAATTTTATTTTTAAATTTAAGTGCATTTCAATTTTATTATTAATTTAAAAATATTTCCTTTTCATTTTCATTTATATTTGATTACAATAAATATTGGAAATAAAGGTACGTGGTACATCTCAAGTGTTAGAATTCACAATTTCATTTCATTTACAAACTAGCCAGGGATTAATTATTTGTAGTTTAATTTAATTTCGTTTATATAATTTTAATTTTAATTTATAACTATAATATATGTATGTGTGGGAATATTTTACAAATATTTATAAGAAAATGAATAAATCATTACAAAAAAAAGAACATGGGTCGTTAAAGGTTAGTTTTATGTTTCAATTTTCATAATAAAATTATTTTTTATTTTTAAAATCAATATTTAATATTTTATTTTGTATGTGTGTGTGTGAATGGTATGCTTGAGTGAAAATAAAAAAAATTAAAAAATCATCAGTGTATGTCAACATTCTTTAATTATTCCATAGGTTTTCATTTTCTTAAAAAAAATAAAAATAAAAATAAAAATAGAAACAATATTCAATCAGTTTAACCTGAGGGTCAAATGGGGAGACACAGCGGTTTCATATGATTGTCTCAAAGGATTTACACTTAATAATGGCAATAACAAATGTTTGCATTAATGAGTGTCTTATGCTATTGATTGAGTATAATTTTGTTGTCTGTTCTATTTTTTTTCGTATACCAGCAGTTAGGCATATGAGCCATGCGCTAAGACTAGGAAATTAAAATCTAAACGTTAAACGTCTAAAACGTTTTTTGCATTATATTCCATACATCGGATTTTTAACACCTTGACTTCATATATGTTCTTGTATTGAAAGCATTAATCCTCGCATTACTAGCACAAATCTCTTTACAGTGAGCACTAATTCTCTCATTACTGAAAACAAAAATAGAAATTAGCCTAAAAGAAAAGCAGCACAATCTTTACTTATTGTCGCTCTGCCTTTAAAATAATCACTATCATATACACCCACGTATTCCATTTTTGTGCGATTACTGCGTTGCGTTCATTGTGTTTATAGCATAAGAGGACGCATCCCGTTTTATTTTCAATGAAACAGTAGAATATAGGTTATATTACAATGATGCTCCTTCAAATCGATATAAACCTTTACAATCTAGCTTCTGTCACCACTTATGTTGTGTGTGTTATTTTTTATACACGAGTGACAGTTGACTCCATACGACAAATTTTGAGGAACTTTTCATGGTAATTTTATTTACTCTCAGAAATAATTTTATTTACTCTAGCAGAAACTTTGAAAGTAAGTCGCCAAAGAAATATTTTCTCATATTTCATTCTGTTCCAGGTGTCTGAACTGGGGTGTCAACCACGAGCTTAAAAGTTTACTTTTCTGTTCTGCTTACTTTAATATTGTCCAGTTTCTGTATTGAAAATGTCCTCGTTCTACGTGTTTTATACCACTTACTTACGACCCTTTAGTCAGGGTTACAGACTAGCTTCTCCAACCACACATTAATTAAATTAATTTTATCAATGAGTGGAAGAACGCACATTTTGGAAAAATTTTTACTCTCAGAGTTTTTGCCAGAAGACTGTCAAGAAAGAGAGAAAGTCGTCGAACTCAAACTTGATCGCAATGTCACCACGACCACGGTAGCGGCGCTTACTTCTGTCGATCATTCATTTATTTATATGCTGAAGTAGTTAGTGCAGGGACATTATGTATACCCAATTGAGCTTTGGTATCAAGGCTACTACTCCAACCTATCTACATACCTAAGCTATTTGAAACATTATTTTTAAAGTCTGAAGATACCTTTAAAACCCTTGAGAATCATGGGATTTTAATTTAAATATTTATAGTTAGTCTCACAATATCTTAACTTAAAGAGAAAAGAGAATATAAATATTGGTGTATGGAAAGTAGATGCTTCCCCTTTTATTTCCTTATAACGTACGGAGCATAAACTTTTACTAAACATATCAGCGTGTACATATGTACATACATAGTCTGGTATGGTAAACATTGTATTTAAGTGAGGTTTTAAAAAATAATTTTATTATTTCATTTCTCTTTCTATTAACAGTAAATCACCATTGTCTTTAGCACAAATGTAATGTGGCAGTTATTCTCACAACATGTAGGCGATATTGCAACATCCTATCATAGCTAGTGGTGATGGTTTATGTTCAAAGAACCATAAACATAAATTAATACAGACTGCCTAAGGACGCAAGCAATTTCGAAATATAAACACGTTCGTTTTACTTGGATACAGTGAAAGCTTATAAAGATGACAGAGGATATCATATTCAGCTTTAAATTCATACAGAACATGAAATATTAGAAGGAATTGCAGCCATCCTGTTTGAAGGAAGTTCGGTTGGAATTCAGAAGTTGTAACCATTCATTCAAGACAAATGCGAGTTATTTGACCTGACATCACATACCATACTACGAAAAATGAATGAAAATGCAGAAATCCTCACTGTACTAAAGGAAAACAGATAGAACTGTGACATATTTATTACGTGTTCTCGGACAGATAAGATGCGATTAAGTACCTAATTAATGTATTTTCAAAGTCTTTCCTTGTCCATGAAATTGGATTGCTGATGAGCTGGATAGAGCCGGTACGGAGCTTGCAATCTCCAACATGTTACAGGTCTTAGGTATCCGGATTGTCTCAGCTAATGTGGACATTATACACCCATTTTACAGGGAAGTTCAATCCCATTAGCAGCAAGAGGGTACGTGCAATATTGCTAAACTCTGCTGGACAGATATGGCTAAGAAGAGGACCCTCATACTTCGGTCCTTAAATCGCATGGCCATCTATCTCTTACTAGCAATTCTTACGGTAGGCACTCTGAAAGACTTGGCACTCCGGCAAATGACTTCTGTCGGAGCTGTAGATTTGAGGAAGAGGAAGACTGTATTTCACCTTATGTGCCAATGCCCTGCACTTGTCATAAAAAACGGGAGGTTTTCCTCTCACTTTCTGACATTTTTAACTTGTAATATTAAGATAGTGTGTAGGCCTATAAGATACGAGGCCGTGGTAAAAACCACAGCTCAGACATCTCGATCAATACGAAATATAAAAAGAGTATTACTTCGGCAACTTCCTCTCATCAGTCTGAAGTTATCAGGAAACGTTTCCTTAAAATCTGTCGTTTAAAAATAGTAGCTTCCGCCGCTCATGAATAAAATTAACGCATACAATATGGGTGGTGCGAGTAGCAAGGTCGTAATCCTGAATAAAGTGTTGTAACCCAGCTTATGTCAGACCGTGGGCCTTCTGACTACCATTTGTTTCGATCAATTTACTGCGCTCTCTCTCCCTCTCTCTCTCTCTCTCTCTCTCTGAAATAGGCTTCATTTCAGAGAATATGATCTTCAGCATGTGAAGTAGTATGTACATTAAGATGATGAAGGGGATAAGATTTTATGATTCAATTCGATATTTAAATGGGAAAAACTGCAAAGCCTACACCCAAAAGATTTGGTATATGTGCTGACAAAGTTCTTAACCACCTTTTAAAAGTTAATGCTGCAAAGGATTCAATCATTTAATAAACAAAACTTAGTTTTTTACTGATACACTTATCATCGATTGGAATATGTAGGTCAAGAACGATATGAGAATCCCGGTAGAGAAAAAGAAAGAGCGGAATCTGTAGATCATAGAGTTACAAATAATGGAAATGTATTGCTTGCACAATGGAAGAATAATAATGATGACACAATTTTGATGACTTTCAATGTCACTATTCGTCAAAGATTTATGAAGCCAGTGATCAGTATCAACTTTCATCTGATCTAAAACCACTTTCTACAACTTTTTTTTGCCCAAAAATTGCGCGGTAGCTGATAAAACTCTAACTCAGTTATATACAGTGGGGTGCATAAATGAGTACATGTTTGTACTTTCGACGCTTTTTATTGAATAAATTTAAAAGTAATAAAGAAAACTTCGAAAGTTTTTTGTCATTTATTTAGCATTTAGTGATTAACAAAATAATATAAAATTTAAAATACGAGAAGCATCAAGCTCTAAGAAAAAGACAAACAAAGCAATAATAATTCGCATGTATTCAATTTTGCAGGTCTGCATTTTATGATATGTTTGCAAAAACGAAATCATAAACTACCATTATTTTTTTATGTTTTTGCACTACTTTGACTTTTTTAAGAAAATATTAGTTTAATATTAATTACTTAATCTCGTTGAGCGAATATTTTTTTCAACTTATCGAACAAAAATCAATTTCTATTAAAAAGTGAAGAAACTCTCGAAATCGACTGAAGATAGTATTGTAGCTTTGACTGGAAGAAGCTATTCTAGCAGGGAAATTTCTAAACAACTTGGAGTTAGTCAGTAGTCATCAGAGTCTAAAAACGATATTCTGTTGTTCGCAAGCCTCAAGTCAGAGGTCGTAAAAAACTACTAACTAATGCAAATGCTCGTCTAATATTAACAAAAATGAAAACCAAAAGGAGCTTCTTTGGCAATCGGAAAAACCGTTAGTCGATGGACGGCAAGTAGAGCTCTTAAAGATATTGGCTATACCTCAGCAGTCAAAAAGAAAAAACCTGCACTCTCAGCTAAAAATGTAAAGGCACGGTTAAAGTTTGCCAGAGAACACAAAAATTGGACAGTGGATGACTGGAAACATGTTATCTGGACAGATGAATCAAAATTCAACCGTTTTCAATCCGATGGTAAGCAATATTTCTGGCGCCGCCATGGGGATAGAATTTAAAGACACCATGTTAAGGAAACGATGAAACACGGTGCAGGAAATGTCATGTTATGGGGTTGCTTTATATGGTGGCACCTCGGACCACTGCAAAAATTCAATAATATTATGAAAAAAGAAGATTATTTGAGAATTTTGTAGACCCATCTTCCCGATTTTGTCGACAAGAGCGTCTATCCTGCGCAAGAAGTACTTTTCCAGCCGGATGGTGACCCCAAACACACCTCCAAAATCGTTAAAGAATGGCTTAGTGAGCAAAATTTTCAATTAGTGCAGTGGCCAGCACAAAGTCCCGACCTCAATTCGATTAAGAATTTGTGGTCAATCGTGAAGAGACGGTTGGGACAGTACCGATCAGCCCCAACCAATTTAGATGAGCTTTGGCAATGGATTCATCAGGAATGGACAAATATTCCGAAAGAAATTATAGAGAATTTGGTGGAGGGCATGCCAAGTCGCGTAAATGAGGTTCTACATGGACGAAATATTAAAAATACTCGTATTCTCTAAAATTTTAGAATGGTGCAAAATTGAGTACATCCGAATTATTTTCTTCTTGATTTTTTTTTTTTTTCTTATAATTTGATAATTTTAGTTTTGAATTTTATATTTTTTTGTTAAGTACTAAATACTAAATAAAAACTGAAAAAATTTTTTGAATTCCTTTATCACTTTTATGCAATTAAAATTGCTCTGAGTACAAACATGTACTCATTTGTGCACCCCATTGTATATATTTGTATTTGAAGAGAGACAAATTTTTAATAATGGTTTTTACAAACAACAAAACATACAAAATCATGGCACAAGCCCGTATTTACATATATCTTTCGATAAAACACTGTTTTCTCCAGCATAATATTACACCATATCTGTGTGTATTCATGAGTTACAATATTGTAAGTTATGCCTGTGGGTTGGTTGATTAGTTTGTTGTCTTTTTTAGTCTCATGGGATACATTTAACTTAAGTAGTGTTTAATATGTCTATTGCTACAGTTTCATGTTAGTTTACTTAAGTTTTATGATTTTTTTCTTTTTTTTTTTTGAAAACTAATTTCTATACATCATAACATTAAATAATTAGATTAGATTACATTTATACTTATGAAACGTTGTTTTATCTGTTTTTTTTTTTTTTTGAGATAAATCTCTTCTGGGTGTTGTTCATATTGAGCATTACGACATTTTCTCATTTTGCTAATTTTCATTTGGTGTATTATTTCTTTTTTTCTAATACTTATACAATAACATTTTTTTTTAATTATTATTTTAATTATATATGTATTTACTATATTGTATATATCTGTATGTATATGTAAATGTCTATGTAAAGATTACTTAAAAAATGGGATTTTTTTTTATTAAAGACAAAATGTTTACAATCATATTTAAAAGTTTTATTATTGCTCTACTTAAATAACATGTCTTTTATTTATTTTTTAATTTTTTATATAATAATTAATACCTTTTCTTTATTTTTGTTTGTTTATAATATTGTTGTCTAACAATATTTAAATCGTATTTGTTTTAAAGTTTATTTTTAAATAAATATATGTTATAACAAAAATTTATTTTTAAATTTAATACATACATACATACAAGTTTAAATAAAATATATTTCATAGCAAATATATCAATTCCTGACAAAGTTGTACAAAATCTTATAAAAATAATACAAAAAAAATTTGTAATAGTAAGAAATCTATATAAACATACTCCTTCCGGTGGTTTCGAGCTGAAAAAAAAGCGTTTAAAATATTAATTTCTTAATCAAAACTTAAGCTGCCAAAGAAAAATTAAATTTGATCTAAAGTAGTGGCCTTAAAATTAACACACCTAACCATTAAAAACTTTATGCTGAATATTGTATTCTTAAAAAGATTATTATCGGTTTGAATTTAAACCATCGGTTATTTCGAATCTAACAATACTTATGCCGTTGTATTCTGCAACAAAATTCGATATATTATCTCCACTAAACATAATGAATCAATTTACGCTTGATCATACATACATACATAATTGGCCATCACAACCCTTCAGTCAGGATTACGGTCTAGCTTCTTACACCACTCATGCTGTGTGTGTTAATTTTATACATGAGTGGCGGGATCTACAGTTTAAAGTCGACTCCGAACGACAGATTTTTGAGGAGCTCTTCATGGCAATTTTATTTACTCCCAGAGTTTCTGTCAGAAATCTGCTGAGAGGAAGTCGCCGAAAAAATATTTTTTCATATTTGAATCGTGGCCTTACGTCTAATAACCCAACACACTACCAACTAGACTACGGCGACTTGAACGTTAGGATTTATCGGGTCAACAAGAAATAGCACAATGATGTCGACTTTGCCAAACAATCATCTTTTCGGATGAAGTTCAGTTTCAACTTGGGGAAAATCCACAGAAAACCCACACGTGGCCTCACAGAAACCAATGCACCCATTACGAGTGACTGTTTCGTACGGCTTGTGGCCCATATTTTTTTTAAAATGAGGACGCCGCAACCGTTACGGTCAATAGAAACTCCTATCGCACCATAATAACCGATTTTTTTACGCGCTTTTCATGGCATTCATGTGAACGATGTTTGGTTTCAACAGGATGGTGCAAATTGCTAGACATCTCAAATTGCCAAAATCGATTTCTTGCATCAAACGTTTATTGCGTGGCCGTTTAATTAGCCGAAATGGTGATGTCAATTGGCTGCCAAGAAGTTACAATTTGTCTCCGTTGGATTATTTTATGCGGGGCACCGTTAAAGAAAAGTGTTATGCCAACAAACCAGTGACAATTGAGCATTTGAAGGCCAACATTCATAATGCCATTGCCGAGATACGACCCCATACACTTGAAAAAGTGCACGAAAATTGGTCCGATCGAACGAGGTACTGCGAGGCCAGCCGCGCCAGTCAAATGACTGAAATAATATTACATTTCTAAACGGAACAATTGTACATCACAACAAAAGAATTTTTTCAAACAGTTTTTGTTTTATTGCATTTTTAAATTTAAACTTTTAAATGGCCCACCATACAATACATACACAATTGGTCATTACAACCCTTCAGTCATGCTATAAACACAATAAAAGCAACGCAGCAAACGCAGTATTCTCTCAAAAATAGTATACGTAGGTGTATATCAAAGTGCTTATTTTATAGGCAGTCCAACAACAAGCAAAGATTCTGCTGCTTTGCTTTTAGGCTGTTTTCTATTTTTATTCACAGCAATGAGAGAATTGGCGTGGTGGCAACGCGAGGATTAACGCTGTCAATTCAATAACGCGCGTTTAATAGAAGTTTTAAAAACGCGATGTATGAAATATAATGCGAAGAGACATTTTGGTGACACCATTGATAAAGTACTAATGAAGTGTTTATTTTTTATTTGTTTTCCTTATGCTCTGCTGCCGCCATTCTTATTATAATTAATATGCATGCAGCTTACCTCAGGCTGCAATTGCAAAATAGTTGTGCTTGCTTCGTTGCGTTTATTGTGTTTGTAGCATCAGGATTACGAACTACCTTTTTACGTTGTGTTGTATGTTGTATATGGCTAGTCTTATACATGTGTTGTGGAACCTACAGTTTAAAGTCTATTTTGAACTACAGGTTTTTGAGAAGGCTTTCATGGCAATTTTATTTACTCTTAGAGTTTTTGCCATAAGACTGTTGAGAGAAAGTCACCGAAGAAATATTTTTTATATTTTCGTTTCTATGCTGGTGTCTGAACTGGGGTTTGAACCACGACCTTGCGTCTAATAAACCAATACACTACCTAATAGAATTCTAATGGATGTCCACATTGAAGTTCTTTAAAAAACAAAATATTCTTCAAGAAACCATTCCACACTGGATGTGGATGGTATTATTCGAGCTATGCCTTCAGCTCAAATGTTAACTCCTGTAATAGGTTTCAGTTTATTAACATCTGTTCATTTTATTCTTTGTTTTTAATCAATTTATTTTTATTAATTTTATTTATTGTTATGAAAGTGAAAGAATTAAAGCCAAATTTGCCAAACCAAAAACTTTCTAATATGCTACGTGCCAGGCTAATATTTCTTAGGGCTACCTATACATACATATGTACATATCTGATTCGGTTTAAAGAACACCAGCTGCAGTATTTTGATTGACACATTGAATTACGTGATTACGAATCATGTTTATTTTAATGTTTTCATTCTAAGACTGAATTAAATATGAAGAGGGTGTTAGTCAGAATTTATTATTAGAATAAAATTAAGGGCCATTACTACAACTTGCCGTTAAATTTGGGATTAGTTAAAGGTAACTTTAGGTAAAGTGAACTTTAAAGTCACCTTTAACTTCTTTACGTTATTACAAACTACAGATAAAATAAAGTTAAAATAAATAAAGTTAACGGAGCAATGTTGATAACATGACCTAAATAAAACAAGTTTTTTTAAAACGCAGTGGCAAAGAAGAGCTTTTTTTTTGTTGTGATTGCTCATTTCGTTCATATTTGAAGTTGCCATATTGAAAATAATATATAATACGGCAAGTTCCGACATAAACTTAACTTTAAAAGTTACCGGTAGGATGAACCTCCCTTAGCTTAACGCTCACTTCTACCTTATTGTCCACTTATAACAATGAAATACAATTTATCTGCCCGTTAAGACCCACCCTTTAGTTATCGGCAACTTGTAATAATGGCCCTAAATATAAAATCGTACAGTAGCGGTCAAAATTTTATAAATGTCGTATTAAAAACTATGTAGTCTCTGTTGGGAATCAATCCCACTACTTTTACAACATACTTTCGCGAAAACATAGACTCATCATACATCTCTGTTCTCGTTATAAAAACAAAAAACCTTCAGGACTGGATAGTGTCCCGAATAAACTTCTCAATATTACACTGAAAGAAAACGCGAATGCGTTTGTCAGGCATTTCTTCAACTCTTTGAAAGAATGTGCGTGCATTTCAGGAAGAACAGAACATACTGATCATGAAGCCGTGAAAAACATGAGTTCCAGTATCTTAATGACTCCCAGGTACTACAAGTGGTAAGAACCATTAAATAGCCCAGTCTTATGAAGGCGAAACTTTCCTCAATTCGCCTTTGGATAGACATGTTTTGTCATTAAATTCTAAGTGCCACAGAATTCTTCTTTTCAGGTTCCCAAGCACGGCACAGTAACACAAAAGATGTACCTCTTCGCTGCAGCTTCTGCAGAAGTCATTATGTGGCCATGACACCTTCAATGCCCCCATTTTTAAGAGATGTGGTGCCGACATTTTCTAGCAATCTAATGGTCGCTTTACTGTCAGTAAATATACTTATATCACCATATTCTGATATAGAATTCACAATGTGACAATTTTAATAGCAATTGTCTCAGCCCGTTAAGTTTAAATAATCTGATAGTGCGTAGGACGTATTAATATTCAGTTGTTTTGAAAAATTCTACATTTCACGTAAGCTTAGTTCATCATTAAAAAGGTATTACCAGTAAATAATCTTCAATTATTACCCTGGATATTAAAACTCCATTTAATCCTTCAGTCAGGATTACAAACTAGTTTGTCACATCCCTATGTTGTGTGTTAATTTTATTCATGAGTGGCAGACCCTAGTATTTAACTTCGACTCCGAACGACAGTTTTGAGAAACTTCTCAGAACAATTGTATTTATTCTCAAAGTTTTTGTCAGAACACTGTTAATAGCAAGTCGCGAAAAGAAATATTTTTTATAATTCGTTGTGTTCAAGATAAATGGGCCAACACACTACCTACTACGTGTTTGATTTGAAAATTCCACTGTTCGGTTTACTGACGATATCATATTTGAATATGCAGATGATATTTAATTCAATGTACCTCTTAGATCCGAATCTCAAGATTCGAGTTGGTGACAACGATAAAAACTCTGTAAGACCCACCAAATACATGTGGGTAGAAACTGGCGATTGTCGTGAGGACAAAGGAAGACCTGAGACTCCCAGAAGGGATATTATACCTTCAAAAGTGGTACCCAACTCATGTCACTACAGTGTGCCTAATAACCAAATTGAAACGAAACTGCAAAAAATACTGTGTTGAACTCTCGTTCAACAAGAAAGATGGAAAACAATTCGTATGGTGTGTGGGCCTACAAATTATTCCTCGGTGTTGAAAGGATTCCCAACAGGGACTTTTGAACTTTGACGGTTGATGACGCTTATCTATTTCAAGATACGTCTGTCATTTATTCAGCGTGGTTTGCAAAATCACCATTCAGCAATACGTGTAAATAATAAAATTGTTTTATCAAAATGGGTATTCTGTTTGGTCAATCTCATTTACGATCGCCACAATCTTTCTACGGAAACGATTATTCACAATGTGGTGGATAAATTCGAGTGCACTAATTCATTCAGTGATCGACCAACCCCCATACGTTAACAAAATGTATGATCTGCGAAAAACATCACTGAAGTCCGCGAGACTGTGCACGAGAATCTGAGGCAGTCAATTATCGTAGCGCATAAGAACTCGGCATTTCGCAGATTACAACTTGGGGAATTTTACCATCTATTCCAGGAAACTGAAGGTAAATGGCCATAAACAACGACTTGTGTTTGCTGAATGGGCTCTGTAGGCAAGAAAGTAACTCTTACTAGTACCCTTAGTAGTATAGGATCATCTTATAAGCGCTTTCAATCTTTAAATTTAAATTAAAAAACATTCCGAAAAAGTCTCTGGTTGGTGTGAATTTGGACCTAAGGCATCAATGCGAAAAACGATGGCCACACTTTCACTGTCTATGGTGGGTACTAAAGGTCGATGACTAACAATTTCTTTTGGCCTGAATTGTATGATCCACAAACGACAATATTATCAATAGGGCGGCGCTACGTCATGCGTAAAACAATACGCGCATTTCTGTTTCTTGAGTACTACAAGTGATTGCACATGAGAAGACAGTAAATAGTCGATTGCTGAGGAGACCGAAAGAATTTCATATAAGTAGTAAGGCTTTTGGAGGAGGAGACTGTCTTTCATCTTACGTGTCTGTTCCCCGCACTTGTCATACAGACGTAGGTTTCGGTCCTCTTATTTTCTGACATCTTTGACCGAGCTTTCTAATATAAAGATTGCTGCAATAGCAAGGTTTATTTTGGACTTGGGTTGGTCTTCTCTAGGGAAAGGTTGACCACCGAGTTGAATAAATTGTGGCATCACAATGGGTCTCAATACTGGCTTATATGGCGCGGGAAGTCCACCCTAACCTAAGGCTTTTGGAAGGTATATTCTACAATTGTAGCAAGCTTGGTTCCCTGTTAAAGATATAGCCAGTAATGTTCTATTATTACCCTTGTATATTGCGAATGCATTTAACTCGGTGGAATGTGCGCAATCTAGCATTATTGCGGTGTTTAACTAACATTGATCTGAATAAAAAAAAAGATATTTTCCAAGCAGCAACTGATGGTGAGTCGTACATCATTACTGTAGAAGTTTCTCAAGGCATATGAGATATTATAATGAAACGTAAGATATGACTGCGTCTTACTTACTTATTTAATTGGTCATTACAATCCTTTGTTAGAATTACAACCTAGATTCTCACACCAACCATGTTGTGTCACATTGGATATTCTGTAGCATAGATTTTGGATTTTCTGAAGTCTCATATGCATTTGGATATGATAAAGGGGTCCTTAAACCCGATATAACCCATGTCATTCGTTAGTTTGAGCCTGATTTGTGTACCAGAGTCCAAGAGAAGCCATGGCGAACAATTGAACGATGTTATATTCCACACATGATGCCATTAATAGGTCTTTCAAATGAATAAAAAATTTCGATGATACCTCAAACACATTTTATTAAATTTAGATTTAGAAATTGGAAGCACTTTGAAAAAGACTTTATACCTGTCAAATATTTTATGCATATGACTGTAAAATTATTGACCAATAATGTTGTGTATGTGTCCATCGCATAATTTTAAAACACAACAAAATAAACAATCCACACAAGAATGTTTTTATACTTTTTTCAATAATAAATATTGCATGCAATTATTTTCCGAGTATGATTTAGTATCGCAATTACATTTCACTTGATACTGCTTGATACCACTAACAACTGCAATCAAATGACACTAATTTCTGTTGATTATAAAGTTTACATGTATAAATCCGTATGGCAATCTAAATGTATACTAAAACTCAAAGGTTATCCTTTTCAAACTTTTTCTAAATATTTACTCAGAAATGTTTTGCAATGTATGTACATACATATACATATGTACATACGTACCAGAGAATTAAACAGAATGCAAACATAGATGGGGAAAATATTTCACATAAAATATTATAAAATAAACTGGTTGTAGTAGTGTTGTGTATTTTTTTAAACAATAAAATTACAACAAGGTCAAGGATATTAGAAATTGAATAAACCAGGTGCATAAAAGGAAAAAAAACAAAAAATTAAATTAAAGCGATATATGAACGTACTGCTTAAATTTAGTTAAAGGGTTTGAAAGATGTTACTTTCATTTGGATTTGTCTCAACAGAATAAAAATTCAACAGAACATCAAAGGATTCTGTTTCTGCAGTATTTCAAGCAACCATATGTAGTTGCAGATGACATGTAACTTGTAAGCCACTAAACAACATTGGACCCTCGAACTAAACGAAATATAAAAAGACATTTCTTCGCTGACCTTTTCGCAAAAGAGTACCGACAAAAACTCTGAAAGTTAATAAAACTGCCATGAAAAGTTTCTCAAAAATCAATCATTCAGGGTCGATTTTAAACTGTAAGTCCCGCTGCTTATATACATATAATATTAACACACAGAACATAAATGGTGTGAAAAGCTAGGTCGTAATTCTGCCTGAAGGGTTGTAATGATCAATTATGTATGTACTGCCTGTTAAGGGCTGACGTTATTTTCGCAACTTTGCGGTAAGGTTTAGAGATTCCGGCGCATTATGTGGGCTTAGAAAGTTTAGTTATTACACTACCGAACATCTAAAAGCACTGTTGCATGACCAGTGCTGGAATATAACTCGTCCTAGACGTCTTTATGTTTATGCAGAGATTGAGAAGACAAGTTCAAACTCAGGCATGGGGTACCTTAAGACTGACTGAACCGTTTGAAAACTGAGAAGAGCGGAATTAATATTGTTACGAAAATGGAAATGGTGTAACATCGTTTAACACTAAAATGATAAACAAAAAAAAGCTACAAAAACAAAAATTATGGACTTGTTTACATGATCAACAAATAAACAAAAATATAGCAACAACATCAGTATAAAAAACAAAGGGATAAACAAGTAAACAAACAGGCAACAACAACACTGCAAGGACAAAGGTAAACAAAATACACAAACAACAATAACGTAAACAACATGTTTACATTTATAGAGATTTCGCGAAGGCAAAGTCATTTTGCGATATAAAAGTCAAGACAAGCAGGCAACGGGATCAGTAAAAATTCATTCAGTCTTGTGTGAAGAGAACAGTCGTGGTTTAAAGATCTCCGCTATACATATCTAACGAACAAGTGTTGTTGTTTACGCAAGGGGTGTAAAGCAAAGAAGAATAACGAACAAGCAAGTTATTGTTGTATACATTAAGTCGGACACAGTGATACACAAAAATTGTGCGAACAATAAAAAATTTAATTGAAACTAAACACCAATTTATTTTTATTTTGTTTGAAATCAACAAACTCATATTGTAAACGGATTTAAAAAGGTAAAAACGTAACAATGTGTTTCCATTTGGAAAGTATATTTTTTTTAATTTTTCCAACTAAAATATGGCCCATAAAAATCCAATTTAAACAGACGCCTCTGTTAAGAGTACTAAGCCGTGTAAACTGCTAGTGAATTAAACATAATGGATTTTGTTGGACTAAAAATAGAACTAAAAAAGCAATTGTATTTAAAATTTAATTCTTAGAGCATGAGAAAATGAAAATTTACTTACCACTTCCGTTTATAAAATATTTAAACGCTCACAATTAATATCGTGCATTAAGTGTGAATGAGTAAACTGATGAGGGAGACTGATAATTACTGTTGCTGTTTGGTGGTTGTTAGTTGGTGGTTTCATTTAAGAGTTTCTGATGAATATATTGCCATGAGCTTCTACTTGTCTTGTTAGAAAATATTCGTTTACATTATTTTGTGTTTTTTTTAAATTTTTTTTTTTGTTTTTAATTTCTTTGGCACACAATTCTGTATGCAAAAAACGAAAATCGTCGAATCAAATCGAAATTAAAAAATAAAATTACAAAAAACATAAAATATTTCAATGACTTTTCCATATTAAACTTTAATAGCGATTAGTTGTTTTTTTTTTGTGCAAACTGTTGATTCATGTAGAAATATTTTACAGTCCCATGGTCGATTGCTGTTTCTCTATGTATTTGTTTTTTTTTTAATTTTTTTTATATTGAATTGTAAAATAAAAATGTTGAAAATATTGTACAAAAAGAAAACGAAAAATAATAAAAAAAAAAAAACGAATGGAAGTAAAATAAAATCCATCTGCATAAGAATAATTTATGTCTGTACAGGTACATTGCTTTCGGTTTCTTTCAGTATGGGTGCCTGCCAAACACCACTGCCAGAACGTGTTTTACGTGCCTGTACAATGCCATCCATTATATCCAGTTGTAAATTATGTATGCTGCCTCGATGTTCAGTTAGTGGTGGTCCTTGCAATCCACTACCACGACGACTGCCACTGCAACGATGTAAGCATTAAAGAAAAATAAAATTAACAAACGGCTTAAAGAGAATCAGTAAAACAATAAAACCAGAGTATCTTTAAATAAAAATACGTGCAACAGTTGTGGGTGTCGATAAAAAAATATATACATACATATACAATGTAGGAAGATATAATAAGGCCATATAACTTTTAACCCTTTCGCGACCATAAAGTTATGAGAGGCAAAGTTATCATTTTGATTCATAAGATGTACAAGAGACATATTCTAAAACCAAATTATCAGAACTAATAGTGGCTTATCCGTTTTTCTAGTCCCTTTAGTCATTAATGAATAAAATTTATATAAATTATTTCATTCCTTTCAAAGCTAGAAGAAAAGTAATGGCTTCTAGTATTTTAGACACGAATCTGCGGTTCAAATACCAGGTTAGACATCTCCAAGAAAACTAAATATAAAGAAAATATTTCTTCGGCGACTTCATCTCAGCAGATTTCTGGCAAAAACTTTAGCATGTTGGATTACTAGACGTGAAGCCACGGTTCAAACCCCAGGTCAGACATCTCAACCAAAACGAAGTATGAAAGAATATTTCTTTGGCGACTTCCTTTAAATCGTTAAGAGTCGACTTTAAGCTGTAGGTCCCTCCACTCATGGATCAAATAAATACACTCAACATGAGTGGTGTGAGAAGCTAGGTTCAAGCCATGACTGAAAGGTTGTAATGGCTAATTACGTAAGTATGTACATAAGTATTTGATCAAACTTTCTGTCTGATCCTAATTTTTTCGTAAAATTATTTTCAACAATCCAAATGAGATGAGATCCAAATGAGAGAGCATTAAATGCTTCCCTTTATTGTTTAGTATTTGAATTTTGGACTGTCGGCGTGATCCATCGTAGTATATTTATATTTGAGAAAGACGATGACACGGCCATCGCAGTCAACGACAGCTATTATAGGTCGATGATTACCAACTGCTTTTGCTTTTAGATGATCTAGATACCACCTATATATAATTACAACATGACTTCGCTAAATGCAACACAGCTGATGTCCTATTAGATATTCTACACGAGCATTTTGATAGCATGGTCATCTCACGTAGAGTTGATATAAATAGGCCACCGAGATCGTACGATTTAAGCCTGTTATGCTTTTTCATGTGGGGATTTTTAAGTCGCTGGTGTATGAGAATATGGCACAAAGCACATACATACATATGTATTTACATAATAAGCCTTTACCACTTTCCAGTCAAGGTTATAACCTAGCTTTACACACCACTTAAGTTGTGTGTGTTAATTTTATAGATTACTGGCGGGATCTACAATGTACAGTCGCTTCCGAACGACAGGTTTTTGAGAAAGTTTTTCATGGCAATTTTATTTTATTCTCAGAGTTTTTGTCGTTTTGTTGGAAATGTCAGATCTGATATTTGAACCATAAACTCACGTCTAATAAGCCAACATACTATTTACTAGACTATGGCGATATCCACAAACCATAACGATCCTTAAAATCAACGTAACTCATACTATCAGTCAATATCAGATTTATTTGTAAGCAATATTCATGGATAAAGACAGATATCTTTCGCATAATCAATAACTTTGAATTGGGATGAAAGACTCCATATAATTCTTCTTCTCTATGAACATGCTCCACCCATATAACATCCAGCACAATAGGCATTAGCCCTGGAGCTTATTTCTTACTCAGTGGTGGCGTCAGCAACCGAAACTGCGGCATATGCATCACGGAGAAGTCAGTGACTGTTTGGTATGCGTTATGGTGACACTAGGCTGTATTTTTTTCGACAATGAAAATGAAACAAAAATTCAGTTCAATTCAGAGCACTAACAGCTAGAAAACAATTCCAGATCTGCTTTAGTTTTTGACCCAATGCTATTTTTTTATTGAAACAAAATTATGCAACTTCAGAATGATTGATACAGTAAATAGAATAAACGTCCAAATGTTCAGCTAGTTTTAACAAATAGAAATACAACAACAAAACTATAATTCCAATCATTCTAATATTTTGCGTATTTGCTTATTATACTCTTGCTTACAATTATCATACCAAACTTTTTTCAACTCTTCTGCATCCCTTGGATATGTGCTCTTCCTATGATCCTTTGGGTCAATATGGCCCAACGTTAAAATGTAAACAAAATTTCATATTTAAAATAAGAAATTCATTCGTTTTGTTGTTTTGTTTTTTATTAAGTATAATAAAAAATAATGATAACTAAAATAAATAAGTCATATATGGCGGACTTTGATGGAATGTATTGCCAAAAACTGCACCGACCTCGAAATGGAACCAATTGTTCATCTACAGTAACATTTTCATGAGGATTTTAAAAAACTTTGAGCTGATTACTCCACTTATCCCAAACGTTTCTTATCGGTGCTAGTTTGTCACGAAGTCTTCTTTCTTCTCTATCTTCAGAGCTGTCAAACCGTAGACACTTTGATATGCTCGCAAATCGCTTGAGACTCATTGTTGCTCGAAAAACAGGTCTTCCGTTTTTTTTTTTATTCCACAAGCTAGTGAGATTTTCTCCATGAGATTTATAAACCCCTGCCATTATTTGTAATCCAATATATGCATCAAGCTCTATCACATCAATGTTTTGCCAATTATTTTCATATAATTCTACACCTTTTTGATTTGTCATTTGGATCACAATATTTTTTATATTTTATGATATAAACAAATCGAACGAACACTTTATATCTGTTACCATAGATATTGCTCTTTTGGTAGATCCAAGCTTATTCAATAAAATTTTGATTTTTCGGTAACCTGCCTGTTTGAAGTGGTGGTAGTTTTTTCAAAACTACACTTTTGTCGTTTGATAAATAAGTGCTGTGATCTATTCCTACCGCATCTTTCACCACCACGCTTTCAATGCTATTATTTGATGATGAATATGGTTCGTCTTCTGCATCGCTATCGGATGAAATAATTTCATCACTATCATCAAAAATATCATCATCTTCGTCATTCATCATTTGTTGCAACTGAAGATCACTAAGAATCTGAAGCAATTTCATTATGGAACAATCAAGTATTAGAAATTTTATTTTACAATACTTACTTTTCTTCTTTGTGACATTATGTAAAAATATTCAATTATTATGAATTACAAAAAAAATATACATATGTATGCACTCTGATCACCAAAAATTAAGCTGAACTCATTGAAAGAAAATATTCTAATGTGAAAAATTCGGCACGCACGATTTCACACCCATGGAACGTGCGAATTCACACTCATGGAACGTGCGAATTCACACCGAAATATTCAAAGCGGAATATTTTTATTTCATATACTAAACGGAGAATCACCGTATTGCAATTTGAATGAACTCTTTTGTGTACACAGTTCAAGTGTCAATGCGTTGGCATATAATCACAAAACAAATTTCAAGAGATACCATTGCGAGATTCTCCAAATCTTCACTTTGAATATAATAAAAAATATAAAAAATATTAGTTGAAAGCGATTTTATTGATTATAATATTTGACTGAAAATATTATTGATCGGTGATTCTGAATTGTAAACTTGTAATATCACATGTTGGGTCATATTGACCCAAAGGATATTAAATGTGTGTAAATCGTGTTTTGAAATGTGGAGAGGGAAGGAAAAATTTAAATTTTATTGTTTTCTTTTAAAAGCATAGTTTTTGCGCCTGTGATGAATAAATTAAAGTTTCGCGATCATATCTTATAATTAAAGGGAAAAATTTTGCGTCATCAAAATTGGGTCAAATTGACCCAAGGAGTGCAGAAGGGTTAAAGAGCACCACTCTTGAGTTCTATTCAATTTTAAACAATTTCTCATTGACTCGCTCTTGAATTGCAATTTTCAGAAGTAAGAAAAGAAAGTGTCACTTATTTAAGTTGAACAATAAAAAAAAAAATGCAAAAGTCTTTCATATTCATTTGTCCTTTATTTCATTATTAGCAACTGACCCTTTTAATAGAAATTAAATGTGAAATAAAACTTGAGAAATTCATTTTACTTCAAGAATATTTGACGTTAGTTTTTTAAAGTTGTCATTAGGGTATGCCGAAAATATAAATTTTCAAAGAAACCGGTTGTTATATTATTATTGGGTGGAAAAAATGTGGAAGCCAACTGGTTTACTTACTTACTTCATTAGTCGTTACAACGCTTCAGTTAGGACTACGACCTAGTTTCTCATGCCACTTATATTGTGTGTGTTTTAATTTTATACATGAATGGCGGGCCATACAGTTTTAAGTCGACTCCGGATGACATATTTTGCATGACAATTTCACTTACTTGCCAGAAAACTGCTGAGAGGAAATCGCCGAAAGAAATACATTTTTCATTCGACTTCACTCTAGTAAGCCAACCCACTACCTACTAGACTACGGCGATTTCTACTGAGAATTGAGCATCGTTGTGTTTTGTGATTTATTCACTTACACCTGAAACTTAAGAAATCTCCACATGGAAAATTCTAACAGGGTTAAATCACTCGATCTTGGTGGCCAGTTTACATCAACTCCACGTGAGACGACCATGACTTCAAATCACCCATGCAGAATATCTATCCAATGCGGCATGAGCTGTGAAAGCCTAACCAACTTCGTACATAGAGTAATATGGATCGAAAACATCCCGTTACCACAATCCACACCAAACATTGGACTTTTCTAAATGTAATGTGGTTTGGTATTGTCTCAAATTCAAAAATTTTTGCCCATTCACGTATCCATTCATCCAGAAATGGGCCTCATCCCTGGATGACAATTGAATCTAATTTTTATCGGAAAATCAGTTTAGCGAAGAGGCCCATTTCTGAATGAATGGGTTCGTGCACAAACAGTTGATACCCATCCACATGGGATTTGTCCAATGCATCCAGAAATTGCCACCGTTTTGTGATTCTTTGGTTATTGTTGACGTTAACAACAACGAGTGGTATCGGACAATGGTTACCAACATTTTTTGCACTGAATTTTATGATCAGGATGTCAAATACATGAAATTTTAACAAAACGTGGGTACGCACCACACAGGTCATGCCACACTGGATACATATATTGCATGAGCAGTCGAATGTGAGGTGATATGGACTGGTCGCCACCAAGATCGTATGTTTTCTTGTGTATGCCGAAAGCTAGCATATTATCATGTCATCTAACAACCTAATTTATTCGCCAGAGTCATTGAAAATTGGATATTTCATATATTCTTCACCCAGAGAAGCCGTGGCGGACATTTTAACGATGTTAACGAAGTCTGCATATAGTGGCATCAATGCACAATTTGTGCAACATATTCTTTTCAATGTAAATAGTTTGGACCCAAGGAATGATAGAAACCAATAAGAAACTAACATTTATCCAGGAGATTATGATGGTTATGGGAGAATGTATGCAAATACATACATACATAATAGGCCATTACAACTCTTCAGTCAGGATTACGGCCTAGCTTCTCACACAACTTATGTTGTGTGCGTTAATTTTATACGTGAGTGGCGGGACCTACAGTTTAACGTCGACTCCGAACGACAGATTTTTGAGAAACTTTTTATGGCAACTTTATTTACTCTCAGAGTTTTTGCCAGAAATCTGCTGAGAGGAAATCGCCGAGGATACGAACTCGGGCTTTACGTCTAATAAGCCAAAACATTACCTACTAGACTACGGCGACTTCTATGTATGCAAATACCAGAACCGAACTCCTAATCACATCACACACATATGTAAGTATGTATGTTAGATAGTCGATTAGATCGGATCTTTAAAACTATATAAAACAGTAAATGAGCATCATTGCGAAGTAATGTGGGAGAAGGTCTAGGGGATCACTATTGATAATGGGCAATCATTACATACATGAAGAAAAGAAACTGGTAAACTAACAAATGCAGACAACAAAGCGCTTGCATCAAACACACATCCATGTAATCCGTATTATTTCTCAGTTGGCTGAATTTGCACTTAAAATTATCAGGATCAGGCCAGATAGTCTCTAAGAAAATTATAATACAACAGTTTTCCATGAAACAATGAAGCAAATGCGGTAAAGATACATACTTACATACATACTTAATTGGTCATTGCAACCCTTCAGTTAGGATTACGAAGTTGCTTCTCACAACACTCATGTTGGGTGTGTTAATTTTATCAATGAATGGCGGTATTTACAGTTTAAAGCCGACTACGAACGATGGATTTTTAAGAAACTTTTCATGGGAATTTTATTTACGAGCAGAATTTTTGCTGAGAAAGTAGCCGAAGAAATACATACATACATACGTAATTGGTCATTACAACCCTTCAGTCAGGATTTCGACTTAGCTTCTCACACCACTTGTGTGCATTAATTTTATACATGAGTGGCGAGACCTACAGTTTTAAAGTTGACTCCGAATGACAGATTTTTGAGAATCTTTTCATGGCAATTTTATTTTCTCTTAGAGTTTTTGCCAGAAATCTGATGAGAGGCAGTCGCCGAAGAAATATTTTTTTCATATTTCGTTTTGATGCCTGACCTGGGATACGAACCCGGGCTTTATGTCTAATAACCCTACACACTACCTATTAGACTACGGCGACTACAGCCGAAGAAATATTGTTTCATATTTCGTTGTGTCGGATATGTCTGACCTATAGTTTGAACCGTGGCCACATGTCTAATAAGCCAACACACTACGCTATGGTGATCTCAAAAAGAATTGTACAAAAAATTGCTTCTTACTGAATAATACAAAGGAAAGTGATTGCTTTTTGCAATAACGCCTAACTCAGATTTTGAAAATTACGGGAATAATGCGATTTTTTTTTAACGGAACCAAAATGGGCCTAACAAAGTATGGAGCAAACCTTTGGAAACACCAAAACACTCATCTTTTATAGGTATGTGAATTGGATTTCTTGAATGCTTTCGGATACGATCAAATATTTAAAGAAACCTTTGAATCCTTGCAGGTCAACAATAAACTAACAAAACAAAAAGGCGATCAACTTTCTTTCGTTTTGTTGGAAACTCGACTCTTTGTGTTACCATTTCGCTTGCATTTACATTTTGTCATGCATTTATTAACGTTGCTTTAACAATCCTTTTTCATTTAAAATTGTTCATAAGTTTTGAAGAGTCCCCATGTATTAGTGTAGTTTCACACAAATATCTCTTAAATACAATGACACTTATTGCACGGAGCTTACAAATAAACATACATACATGCAAACACTGTTACGTTTATAATAAAAACTGGTATTTACCTATACATTGCACCCGATAAGGATTCACGACGACTGCGACCAAATAACGTGGGTGGTACGGCCGATATGGTTACCACCGAATGCCTTCTGCCGCCACCGCCTGGATTGGTTTTCTGTGATAGTGTTGTTAAAAACTCCACTTCATGTGGACTTAGGCCGCCTGTCTCACCGCCCACCTCTGACAAACGACGCACTTGACTGGCCGTAATGCCCTCTGTTATTTGCAATGATGGCAATGAGTGTTTACGACGTTGCTGCATATCGGGTAGAGGACAGAGGAGATATGGATTTTTTGGTGAATCTGGATCTGAGTCATCACTGTTTGTTCTGCCAGCCATTGGGGAGCCACCCTCTGCACCACCAACAGCTCCCTGTAGCTCATCATTGTCTTCTGTCGTTTGGGATTCTTCAACCACAATAAGTGGCTCTTGTGTGCTGATATTGAAAACTGGCGTAAACGATGAACGACGCATTTTTCTTGTTTATGACTGTACTACGGTTTGTGTTGCTGTATTCCTTAACTGGTTTTATTAAAATTGTTTTTTTGCGTATTTGGCAATGAATTCCTTTTTTTCGTTTGGTTTCGTTTTTAACGGAAATAAAATTTAATTTCGAGTGTTTTTCCTTTCTTTTTTACTTCTTCGGTGAGGAGTATTATGTAGATTTTATGTGAATCTTAAGATCTGAAATGAAATAAACAAAAAGGGCAACAAATTAAAAATTTGCTTGTATAGGGTGGGTGATTTAAAAGTTTAAATTTAAAAATGCAATAAAACTTGAATTTGAAATATTTCATAATTTATTTTTTTGTTGTGAAGTTCAATTGTTACAGTTAGCAATTGATTCAATTTTTCATTCAATCGGATCAATTTTTGTGCACTTCTTCGATTGCATGGGGTCGTATCTCGGCAATCGCATTAGGAATGTTGGCCTTCAAATGCTCAATTGCCTCTGGTTTGAAGGCAAACACTTTTCTTTAACGGCGCCTCACAGTAAATAGTCCAACCGTGTCAAATTGCACCTTCTTGGCGGCCAATCACCATTTGGGCTAATTAAACGGCCGTCAAGCGTTTGTCGCAATAGACCGATTGTGGCATAAGATGTGTGGCAACTTGCATTATTCTGTTGAAACTAAACATCGTTTATATCAATACCATGAAGAGCGGGTACAAAAAAATCGGTTATCTTGTGCGATAAGTGTCTCCATTAACCGTAATGGTTGCGCCATCCTCATTTTCAAAGAAATTTGAGCCAATAATGACTCCGCTTCACAAACCGCACCAAACAGTTACTCGTAATGGGTTATTGGCTTCTGTAAGACCACATGTGGGTTTTCTGAGCCCCAATTACGATAATTTTGCTTATTAACGTACCCATCAAGATGAAAATGAGCTTCATCGGGAAAGACAATTTTGTTTGTTTGGCAAAATCGATATAGCGTAGTTTCTCGTTGGCTCATTTAGCGAAGCGAAAACGAAGCGTTAATCGATTCATTACGTTCAGTAGAGAATTTTGTGACAGAATAGAATGATAAAAGTATTGCCAGATACGCAACAACCGATGGTTCAAATTTAAACCGATAAGAGGCCCACTTAATATTAAAATTTTATATTTTAAATTATTTTTCTATGGACTTCATGGATTGTTTTTTTTTTTTTATAAAGAGCGAAGAGCATTTTAGAGACTATATTTCTTAATGTAAGCTTTTATAGCTAACACAGGCTTGAAAGATGTATTAAATGTGATATGTATCGTCACTTGGTCCTGATCCTAGGACATAATTCCACTATAAACCAACCGTTCAAAAAATGTTATTGGACACCAGCAATGAACAATCTAGTGTTAGGTTAGGGTAGGTGGTGGACCCCTTCGAAATCAGAGCATTTAGACCCATTGTGATACCATATTTTGGGCTACCTGGGGGTCAACCACATCCCATGTTAGAAAGCTCCATCTCTTTATAAACAGAGCAGGACACTGATAAACGGGGTGAAAGACAGTCTCCTCTCCTCCTTAGGCCTACAGCTCCTGCTGAAGTTGTTAGTCGGAATGCCGAATCTTTTGGCATGCCTACCAAAAGGGCAGTGGCTGGTAACAATCGCCATTGAGTGATGGACGCCTATAAGATTTAAGAACAGAAATGTGTTATTATTGGGTACGCAAATATCTCCAGGTGCCTATTAGAGCACTGAATTCTATTGTTATATACTGCAAGACGGTTTACAGCTGCAGCAGATAGCTTATTCAGGTAGCAGATCGATATAATGCCCATATCATATCAGTACCTGCATACAGAGATATTCCGAGTGAGTGCAGAGCGACTGAACAGGCCAGATGTGCCACAACCATCGAGCTTTCGACTTTGGAAATCTTTTTAAGAACCCTCAAGCTTATATTTGATAATGCGGTCGTCGGTTTTGTCAACAAAAATGTGGAGCTTTGGAGAAGGATAAAACGACGCGGCTTAAAATGGATGGAGAGTGCACAACAAGTTTGCTTAACACCAAAGAAGTACGCTCAGTATTATTGCGGGAATTATTACAGGGCATTGCATTATGGGCACGCATTCAAGGCGCATTGGTCTTGGACATTTTGTAAATGATTTCTGTAGAAGCTGCATGTACTGTGTACATGCCCGTCACAATGTCGAAGAAGAAAAAGGCATCTTGGTGAGCACTGTGTATGGATGATCTGGAGGAACTGAAGCTTCGAGTGGTTCCAAGACTAGGGGATAACGGAAAGCTGCGGTATCCAACTTTCTCCAATGCTTTTTAAAAGCCTCGCATAATCTCAATTTGTGAACCTTAATACGGCTTTTCTTAATTAAAAATTTCAACAATGAATGGCATGTTAGAATTTTATAATTAGAATGTAAATTTTTAGGTATAACATGCTACTGTCTTATCATTGTTTACAAATTATTACAAATAATCTTGTAATATAAACCCATGTAGTGTAACGATATCAGATATTTGTTTGTTGTTTAGTACTTGAAAACACAATATAAAATGAAATCCATATGAAACATTGTCGAACAGTGTATTCGCAAGCAGTGTCAGACAGTGCATTTAAATAAAAAAAATAAATTGTTGAAATGAATTTTTTGTTTTTAATTGGAATAATAAAATGTGTAATAGCCTTCCCTATAACTATGGCTTCGGATAAGGTAACCATCAGTGGATTATATTTTCGAAAAATTAAATGTTGCTGTGAACAGTTTATGGTGTTTAAGTTCATAATGGTGGAATAAAATACATCATTTAAAGGCACAAACGTTATGCAGCTTTTTTTTACTGAAAATGTCCTCGTTCTACCACTTTCTGAATTGGTCATTACAACCCTGTGGTTAGGATTACAACTTAACTTCTAACAACACTCATGTTGTGTGTATTCATTTCATACATGACTGGCGGGACCTACAGTTTAATGTCAATACCGAACAACAGATTTGATAAACTTTTCATGACAATTTAATTTTTCTCTCAGAGTTTTTGGCAGTAGACAGCTGAGAGAATTTCGACAAACCAAATATTTTTCATATTTCGGTTTACTCGAGATGCCTGAGCGGGCTCTCAACTAATTAGCCCCTGGTTCAGTTTTTAAAATCTGTGGCTTAAGCTGTTAGTCCAGCCAATCATGTACAAAATAAGATTACACAACATGGGTGGTGTGAGAAGCTAGGTTGTAATCCTGACTAAGCTGTTATAATGTAAGTAAGTAAGTATTAAATCGATTGTTAGACGTCCGGTGTGGTGTCTTGTTGGAAATACATGGTATTTAGACATGATTGAAATAATGTAAATGAGGTCATTGTACGAATACATTACTCCCGTACAGAGTAACGAAATGCACTTACCCTACGTACAAAAGATCCCTACTGAGTATATAGAGAATACTCGAGCGCATTTGAAATTTTAAATCTTCCATAACATTGGCGTATAAATATAACTGAATTTGACCGATGGCATGGATTATGTTGGCTTTAAGGACCATTATGTTTGTGATTTATACCAATAAATTCGCAACGTAAGAAAAGCCCACAAAAAGCTATAAAAGGTACATATCGCGTTATCTTGGTGGCCTGTCCACATCATCTCCATGTGAAATGAGCATTCCTTCAAACCGCTCGCGCAGACAAAATAGTGACTTTTTCAGAATATATTGACTCAATTGGATCTCATGTGGATCGGTAATGTCCCTAATATGAAAATTTTGTGTGTTTAGGTACCCGTTCTTTCAGAATAAGGCCTTGTTAAAAATTTTGATCATTCAGTCTGCTTAAATACGCTCAGTATGGTCGTCGGCGTCCTTAAGGGGCATTGCATTATGGGTACGCATACGAGGCGCATTGGTACAGGACACCTTGCTAATGATTTCTGCAGAAGCTGCAGAGATGAGGAAGAGAAGGAGACTGTCCTTCATCTGCTGGATACATGATCGGCACTTTGTCAAAAGAGAAAAAGTACTTAGGTGCTTACTATGTGGATGATCTGGAGAAACTGTCACAGATTGGCATTGTCAGTCTAAGTGGCTTTATTAGGAGCTCCGAGTGGTTCCGAGTCTGGAGGATAGCGGAAAACTGTAGTAACACAATGGGCCCTATGTGGCCTAAGTGTGTCCATCGAACACTTTTAGATGGACATCCACCTCTACCTACATACATACCTATAATCATTCAGCGAACACAAGCCGTTGTATGTGATAGATTGCCTTCGTTTCCTGGTCAACT
Organism: Sarcophaga caerulescens; assembly: GCA_927399465.1. Classification (NCBI taxonomy): domain Eukaryota; kingdom Metazoa; phylum Arthropoda; class Insecta; order Diptera; family Sarcophagidae; genus Sarcophaga; species Sarcophaga caerulescens. The sequence continues at coordinate 100,595,366 of OV656873.1, forward strand.
TGAAGTCATGATGTAAAAGTCGTCAAGCTGTGGTCTACAAACGACCGAGTTCTTATGAACGTTTAGAAATGATTTGCTTCAGATTATTCTGCACACTTCATCGATGTACGGCTGTTGGTTAGGAAAGGATTGCTAAACCATTGGCTCGAACTTATCATCATATTGCTAACAGACTTTCGGTACAGACTTTGCCATTGAAAATTTGTCAAAAATCTGTAGTTCGGAATCGACTTGAAACTTATTAACAACCCACACAACCTGGGTAGCGTAAGAAACTTGGTTATAGTCCTGGCTAAAGGGTTTAAATGATCAGTCAAGTAAGTTTGCCAGCTGTGGATTATTTTCGAAGTATTCTCGATGTTAACATCCATTTATTCCAGCAAGTCTCAAGCACATCTTCATTGCCTAAAAATACGTCTTGGAATTCGGATTGCCGAACAAAACTGGGAAAATTTATTTTCGAATTTCTTGCTTAGAGAATTTTTTATTACCCCTTATAAAAAAATTGTAAGAAATTATTAAAAGTAAGAATGGGACTACAGTGGTAGTTGGCTACTGTCACCTAATGTGGGTTGTACTATAAAAATATCTCTGAAATCCTCTAAAGAAGAGTTTTAAAGTCCAAGGGATTATACAGTCGCCTAAACCATGCCTAAGAGAAATACTCATTGAATATTTATAAAATGTTTAATTAATCTCAATGCAATCCTAATTTTTTATTTTACAGACATGGACATACGAATTAAAAAGTGTTGAAACGAAATCTACGAATCCAGATGTATTTGATATTTCGCTAAGAATTGAACGTGTATCGCGGGGAGTTTTTGCTTTGTCCGGAGAATTCAAACTCGATATGGATATAGTCGACGGTGACGCAAATGAGGTAATGAATTCTAGTTTTATTCGAATAACAAAAAAATCCCGATTAATTACTTTCAAATTACTTTGTTTAGGTGGAACTGAAATCATTTCGTAGTTCGAACAATGATGGTATTTACAGTACTTTGCCTTTAGAAATGTCTCGTCGACATTTTTTTGAAGCTCTTAATACCCAGTATAAAGATATTCTTATGAATTCCTTAAAGGATTGCTCGGATTTGCCTTATTTTGAAGATAAGTTTGAACCACCGCTTGAAAAGAAAACATATGTTTTAGACAAATGTCAAATATCACAAGATGGACTACCCAACCATATTGACGGGGGAACATACAAGTTAGTCGTGAACGGTTACGGTGACGTTGAATGGCAAGTGGAAATTGTATTTGAGGTGGAACCGAATTATTATTAAAAACATTAGTCAGTATTGATTCAATTTAATATTTTCGTTAAATATGATAACAATTGATGAAAATAAATCGACAAAATTTGCAAATATAAAACGCCAAAGTCACATACATATGTACATAATTGGACATTACAACCCTTCAGTCAAGATTACAACCTAGCTTCTCACACCACTTATGCAGTGTATGTTAATATTATATAAGGAAATGGCCCCTATTAATGCAGTGCATTGTGTTTGAATTAGGAAAATAGTTTACGGGAAGGTGGACAGAGGGAGTAGTGTTTGTAGATATTATATTTGAATCTTTTTATATTATAAGTGGCAGTAAATACCTCTGAAGGTAGGCAGTTCCTCACGCGGATAGTCCGGCTAAAGAACGAGATCTGGCTTTAATCCAGTAAGCGATCCACTAGCCACTCAACTACAAAGGGATGTACCCTGCGAGAAAGTCGGAAGCTACGTAAGAATATACGATTTTCGGAGAAGTAGCGATAGAGCAGTGAAACACAAACCAAATAGTGACGATGCTCCAATGAATCAATAGAGTTGGATACCCTACTGTGTAGTGAACGATTATGTTAAAGTTCGAAATTTTTTTTTATTTTTTCTTAATAAAATTATTAACATCCACCCCATTTTATTCAAACTGTATTATGTATATTCGATCATGATCAACGTTGCCGTTTTGGTTATTTTTAAGCAAATTTGGTTATTTATTTATTTTTTTTTTTTTTTGTAATGTGTAAATGTGTATTTTTTCTTCATTTTGGTTATTTTTTTATTATGGTTAATAAAGCAATCACTTCTTTAATTTTATTTGAAAATTTGCATTATAAGCTTTGCAATCGTTAGCAAAGTGTTTTAATTCTTTAAGCGTTTTTATTACGTTCAATTGAAATATTAAAAAAATTTTAATACAAATAAATAAAAACCTTAATTTATTGTTTGTAGTTTAACCCTCTCATTCCCGATGTTGCGTATATGCAACATTGTGTTTATGAGCCTCTAAGTACAGCTATTTTAAATATTTTATTCTGATTCTTTCGCAAAAATATAGCCTCATGTGTTGTTTAAGCTTACAGCTAATTGGTTGGTAGTCAGCTGTGCACGTGCTCACTTAGTAGTTATTCTCCCGAGAGCGAAATTGACAAATTCATTTTGCAAAATAAACCTTATTTTAAAAAGTGTTAAAACACATTAATAAAATTAAGTCATCCTAAAACCAAGTTCGACAACTAAATAATGAAAGGTAGGTGAGTAATTTAACACGTTGACTGCCGACTACGAGATAACTCGTAGATTGCGTTCCCTTCTAGGGAGCCAAACTACGAGTTATCTCGTACTCACTAATGTGAAAAAATCAAATTTTCGTTTTTTGGCTAGTTTTTTGAAAATTGCCGCGGCAGTCAACGTATTAAAAAAAAAACCCGGCTTGAAAATATTGTTACGAAAATGGAAATGGTGTTGTTAAAATAATTAGCAAAAGCTCCAAAAACAACACAATGGACTTGATCACACATAAAATGATAAACAAAAGCTCCAAAAACAAAACAATGCAGTTGTTCACGTGATCAACGAATGAGTAAACATATAGCAACAAAAATAACAGGCTTGTTTACAAGATCGATGAATAAACAAAAATATAGCAACAACGTCCGTGTATAAAAAATATAGCAGAAAGACAAACAAACAAAACAACAACAACTCTGCCTGGACGAAAGTAAACAAGATACACGAACAACAAAAATGGAAACAAGTTGTTTACATTTTTGGATTGTTCCCGAAGGTCGTCATCATCCTTCAAGGGCATTCATCACACTGTTGATCCAGTGATATAAAAGGCAAGATAAAGCTAGCAACGATGATTCAGTTAGAATTCAGTCAGCCGTGTATAAAGACACGTTATTCTCGGAGTTCGAGTTAAGTTAGTCGTGTGATGTCGTCGCGTTGAATTGAGTGAGAATTTAACCAGTGGTGTGTGAAGATACGAGATCGAGTTATAATTCAGTCAGACTTATGTGCAGAGAAGTTGCGTGTGAGAAAACAGTTGTTAGTGTGGTGCTTACAAAAATAGGTTGTGAGCAAAGAAGAATAACTAACAAGTGTTGTTGTTGCTTATAAAAAAGGTTATAAGCAGAGAAATATCACGAACAAGCACATATTGTGAAAGTTATCATTGTATACGTGGAATAAGTTCGAACAGTGGCACAAAAGTTGTGCAGATAATAAAGGATTGATTGAAAAATAAACACAGATTTATTTTTATTTTATTTGCAATCTACGAACTCATATTTTTAACGTTTTTAAAAGGTAAAAACGAAACAATATTATTTAGTTTGTCTGTAATAGTTTTATAAATGTAGTGTTGCGTATATGGGTATTATGATAAGTTTCGAAAAATAAAAACTTATTTATGTATTCACATTCTAAGATGCGCCCAAACGGTCTGACACAGGATGAAATTGAAAAATTTGATTGGGATGATTCGGTTGACGAGGAAAATGAAGAAGAAGAAGATGTAATAAGAGGGTACAACTAGTTTCAAACTATGCAAGTAAGAATGCAAGTGAATGCAAGAGTTGGTACCACAAAGGCAAGAAGTTCATAACTATACCTCGTCCAGGTATAGTAGAAAGCTACAACAAGCACATGGGAGGTGTTGATCTTGCGGACATGATGCTTGAATTGTACAAGTCAAACTATAGTTGTCGCAAAAAAGAGAGGTTGTCCATCATCACTCCTTTTGACAATTTGACAATGAATTCAGGAACTTCATCACCTTCTCCATCGACCCCGTCATCACCATCTCCTTCTACGGGTTCTGAATGAATTCCCTATGAAAGAGCACATGTTGCACAGCCTGCAAAATCTCTACGATTTGATGGTTATAATCATTAGACGGAATGGGGAACAAGGGGCAGATGTAGACTTAGGAAAGCCTGTAAATGCAGCAGATGCAATGTGCACTTGTGCTCCAATCCTCAAAAAAATTGTTTTGTATCCTTGCATACATAAATTGAAATAAACATTTGAAAAAAAAAAATCAACTTCTATTTAAATTTATAACACTATTGCCCAATGTTGCCTATACATACGGTGACCATCCGTCCACTATTATAGCGGACAGTCCGCTATTTTAACTTCCTGTCCGCTATTTTTTTTTTGCGTCCGCTATTTGTCCACTATTTTACCACACGTAACTCCTAAAAAGTATTTATTTTCCAAAATGTCCGCTTTTGTCCACTTTTTTCAATAATTCGGTAAAAACGATAGAGTACTTTCTTAAACAAGAAAAATTCCCAACAATATTGTTTAATTCTATTAATGATCCTTATTATTTAAGTCAAGCTAGTGTCTTCCATAAATATATACTGCGTTTAGAAAGTCAACATATTTCAATGCCTGAAGCGGCAATAATATTAAAAGAATTTAAATCAAAGTTAATAGAAAGTCACAATGAAGTATTTTTACGACTTAACGTACAAAATTCTATTTCAGTTTGTTTATGTCTGACGACCGATGATTCCCACCTCTGACGACATAAACAGGATTGGCATCGACTTGTTCGCAATTTGGCAACAGAGGGCGCTGCAGTATATAATTAAGCTTTTGATATTGTAATGTTGTTTTTTTGACATTTAATTTTTGTTTTGTTTTATTAATATTCTTTCGCTTTTTAACATCCATAGGGATGCAACTCATTTTCATTATAATCTAATCTATCTTGTGACAAATTTAAAACTTAATAAAATTTTATGAAACCAAAAGAAATTAAAATTAAAAGAAAAAAAAAGTGTATTGACTTTTGTGTAAAGTTGTAATTTGAAAAGATTATTGTAATTGTGTAACGATATAAAATTGTAATTTTGTAAAATGTAAAATTGTAGTTTTGTAACAAAAAATATACATAAAAAAAAAACTGAGTGACTGGTGTGAAGTTTATTTTATTGGTGAAGTTTTCCCAGAAACTAAGCCCAACATTATATATCGAAGGAAGTGTGCAAAGTCTAACAGACAACCAAGAAGAAAAAGGAGAGTATTTTCTATTGTGCGATTTATTTGTGAAATCCTCTAATTTGGTTCTTTTTTTTTATTAGTGTTCAACAGCCTTTTTTTTTTGTGTGTTCTTCCACCCCCATATACAGTCCACAATCGAACATTTGGTCCAATCGAACCGGATCTTGGAACTGGTTTTTTGTCATCCCATCGATTTTGGATTTTTTTAACCTTATTTTTTTTTGGATTTTTGCGACACCAAACAACAATTTTTTAGAGTAACCTTCAAATTATAAGGTAAAGTTGTTTTTGTTTTGCTTTATTTTTATATTTTTTGATTTTTTGGTGGTAATTTTATATAGAAGTAAAGTTCTGTTAGAATGGACAACAAAACTTTTCTTTTATATAAAATTTATAACAGTGCATATACAAAGTGATGTGTTCTAATTTCGATAGCACTGGCACACTTTGTGAATTTATTGAATACAAGAACCAAAGTGTTCTTTTTATGCACTGTTATACCATTTTGTCTTGGCTTATAACAAAGTCAAAGGTGACTAGGATATCAAATTGTGGTGTGAAGATCGCAATCGGTGATCGAGTTCAACCACCCAATTTGATGTCAGTTATAAGCCAATAGTTGTGTTATATTTGGTGATGGTGGCTAAATAGCAGAGCACATTACCATTTATAACAATCCTTCAATCCACCGGATACATTAAAAAGGTACCCATAAGTAAATGTTATTGGCTTAGATTTGGACCTCTTTAAAAGATTTTTAAGTTAAAGTAAAAGTGAAATAACACATTAATTTTTACTTATGCGCTTCCGTTTGGGTTTATATTTACTTATTTTGGAATCGTTTTTATTTTTTGGAAACTTTATATTTGGTAGAAAATTATAAATTTGTTATTTTTTATTAAATTTTAAATTTGATATTTAATATTTATATATATATTGTATACATATATTTGCGTATATGCAAAGAGAATACAAAATGAAAACTAGTAGTTGTTCGGTACTACCTTTTCACCTTTGTATTCTTTTTTATTGTCTTTTTTTACTTTTTTTTTTTTTTTTGAGTCACAATAATAGTTATCGGGTTATTGGCCAATGGGAATTCGTCCTGTTGGCTTTTAGTTTCGCGATGTACGTAATATCTTGTATTTCACGTATATTATTATTTTTGTTAAGTTTGCGGTAAGGCGTTAAGTTGATTTTTTTTGATTGCTATTTTTGAAATATTGTCGTTTTTAGGTGCGTATCGCGTAATTAGTACGATCGGGACGCGGACATTTTCGAGTTTCGTTGCGGTGCCATTAACTAGTTATTTGACTTTTGATGTTCCTTATTTGATTTCATTTCGTTTAGGAAATTAATATTCGCATAATTAATTCGTTTTAGTTCCTACTTTTGTTGCTAATTAGCTGGGAATCTCCCTTAATAGGTCGTCGGTGCGTCGGTATAATATTCGTTTATACAAGCACAACTTATTATTCAGGTTGATTCTTTTCATTCTCGGTATCAAAACAGAACAAACTATGTATCGACTGTTTCGATGTTGGTCATGGGTTGGATGAATGCAGCCGGAAGTTCGAATTGTTCGGTCTGCTATCTGTGACATCACACTTTGCTGCACCGGGAGGTGTTTCGATCCTCTCGGGAACTTAGAGTTTTCGATGCGACAAGTTCCTATAGTGTAGCAAAGCTTGGTAGTGATGTGCAGAACTGTTTTGCTGCCATATATGGGCAGATTCCTTTATGATATTTGTCATCGAAGGCAAATATTTAGAGCTAGGGCTCTGAGAGACATCGGTTCTCAAGCAACTTTAAGTCGAAAAGTTTCAGAAGAAAATTAGGATTGCCAACAGCAGCGATAAGAGGAGGTGTAAGACCTACTATTGAATGGCGCTTAGGTCGCATTCGTAATTTACTTTGAATAATAATGGTTAGGAAGAAACTGCGCAGAAAATCGAATGGAATTTTGGAGCTAAATGATAGAGAGCCTGGACAGCGCTCTTCGTGGAATGGCTTACCGCTAATATATGGTAAAAGATGTCGAAGACGATAAATTGAAAGGTTGATTGAGCCACTACCATACCTGGTGGACGTGTAGGAATATGGGCCGCTGAAGTTAAACCTTCCACTTACAGGGCAATAGACCTAGTCCGTCTGTCCCTAGGAAGGCTATATTGGAAAACTGAAGCATCGGAGAGGACCACCCGCCCACTAGACACGGAAATTATAGGACCTCGTTCGTCCTAATAATTCACCAGGGAACCTAGTTCGTTCAATGGTCGTGAGAGCCGAAGACCTAGTTCGTCGGAAGCTCTAGTTCCGATTTAGTGGAGTGGAACAATAAGACTCAATACCTAATTTTTTCTGAAATTTAAATTTTAAAATCTGACGGATAAGAATTTGAATAATTGCAAGCTGGCAGAATTTTGGTGAAATTCGGCTTGTTGAATTAATATAAAAGTTTTGTTTTTCTTTTATCTTCCCAGCAATAGGTTTGATGGAGAAAATTTTTTGGTTGCAGTACTGCAAGGGCGCCGGCATGTTTATGTCTGACGACCGATGATTCCCACCTCCGACGACATAAACAGGATTGGCATCGACTTGTTCGCAATTTGGCAACAGAGGGCGCTGCAGTATATAATTAAGCTTTTGATATTGTAATGTTGTTTTTTGACATTTAATTTTTGTTTTGTTTTATTAATATTCTTTCGCTTTTTAACATCCATAGGGATGCAACTCATTTTCATTATAATCTAATCTATCTTGTGACAAATTTAAAACTTAATAAAATTTTATGAAACCAAAAGAAATTGTGACAAATTTAAAACTTAATAAAATTTTATGAAACCAAAAGAAATTAAAATTAAAAGAAAAAAAAAGTGTATTGACTTTTGTGTAAAGTTGTAATTTGAAAAGATTATTGTAATTGTGTAACGATATAAAATTGTAATTTTGTAAAATGTAAAATTGTAGTTTTGTAACAAAAAATATACATAAAAAAAAACTGAGTGACTGGTGTGAAGTTTATTTTATTGGTGAAGTTTTCCCAGAAACTAAGCCCAACATTATATATCGAAGGAAGTGTGCAAAGTCTAACAGACAACCAAGAAGAAAAAGGAGAGTATTTTCTATTGTGCGATTTATTTGTGAAATCCTCTAATTTGGTTCTTTTTTTTTATTAGTGTTCAACAGCCTTTTTTTTTTGTGTTCTTCCACCCCCATATACAGTCCACAATCGAACACAGTTCTTAACTCAAAGGCACTTGATATAGTAAAAATGTTTAAGGAAAAAATTAAAAACTTTTACAGAACTTGTATTAGTTACCTGAATCAATGGGATGAATCTTTTAAAGTCTTCAGTTCAAAAGTCGTTAATAAAGGTAACAGGAATCAGAAATGTTTTAAATATAAATAATAACGGAGTTTTTGATGAATTTACTTATGCAAAAAATTATGCAAATGCTGAACAAATAGAAATATGGAAACAATCAGCATTAAATCCCGATTAAAAGTGGATTGAAATTTTCAAATTTTTCGAAACGAAAAATATTCCTTATAAAAACATTCTGAAATTAGTAGATTTTTCATTTGCTTTGCCAGCGTCTAACACACCAACAGAAAGAGTTTTTTCTATATCTAGCAATATTTGGTCTTCCGAAAAATTCCAAATGGAACTAGAAACTTTAGAATCTCTTTTGACCATAAAATGCAATTTTGAAATGGGCTGTTCGGAATTTAAAACATTTTTATCTATCATGCTCAATACTTAAAAAAATACATTCTGTAGAGAAATATCAGAAGTAAATTTATACATATAAGTGTATCCATATGTATGTATGTATATGTGTAAATTTATGTAAATTTGGGTACATTATTTGTACCTATTTAAGTCTGTATTTTAAAAATCTTTATATAAAATGTTAATTATAATAAATGATTTTTTTTTTTTGTTATTCAATTTTATATATTTGTCCGCTTTTTTCTCATGGAAATAATGGTAACCGTACCTATACACAACATCCTGCAGCTCTTGAACCAGGACACCTAGGACATTGAAATTATTGTCAGTTGATTTTGAGGTCAACTCTATCTTATATGTCTACTCAAAAAAATTTTAGCCACTCCCGTTTTAATTCGGGCATGAGAGGTTAACTATACAGAAAAAAATAAAATGTTTGTATTAAACCTTAAATTTGTTAAAAACAAATACATTTATGTAAAAAAAATTTTTTGGTTATTTTTTTCCTTATTTGGTTATTTTTTATTTTAATTTTGGTTATAAAATTTTTTTGGTCGTGGCAACGCTGATCATGATATAACATTTAATAAACATGTTGCGTAAATGTCAGCTTTCATGTAAATACATAATCAAGCTTAAATATACGTCTCGTTATACACGTATTGCAACATTGTTCTTCAACATGTATTAAGTTGACAGAGTTTATTAACAATGTTGCCAATGTCTACTTTGCAGGAATGATGTCTCTATTGATGAAAGAATTAATTTAAATAAATTTGTTTGTATTTTAAATGTTGCTTAAAACCAAAGAAAAAAATCCAATTGATTTTGAATGTTTATGATTGATATTCAAATATGCTATTATACCAATGCAATGTTATACACATTTTTTTTATTAATATTCAGCCGGTCAATTAGTAATGTTGCCACTGACTGAAAATATTGAATCACCAATTTATAATTATATTTAATATTTCCTTTATATTTCAGTTAAACTAAATTCTATTAGTAGTTTATTTTCCTAAGATTTTTATTTCGTTTTCTTACTTATAATACTAACGTCTTTAATGATCGTTTAAAAATGAGTTAACTTAGTTTAAGCAAATGAATTTTATCTTGAGTTTATATTTTAATAAAGTTTTAATGATTCAAAATGAATAGTTGAATAGCCATGTAAATTCTCTTATAGGGGTTAACTGAAACAGGCTAGTTAAAATTAGGGATCCTACTAATAAATTACGCTTGTAGGATACAGGTTTTAGGGAGGGTTAAGAAGCGTGGTTTCTCAAAATCATCAGAGAAACCTATTTAGTGAGTAAAGATCATTAATACCTTTCCATGTCCCAAATTAGTAGTACAGTAGGGGCTTGATTTGTTTGATCTATACTATTCAGGAGCACATTGAGTAAAGGTTATAAATAAAAAAATAGGGAGTCTATATAAAACTACTTTGTAATGCAACAGAGGCGGCTAAATTAGGTTACGAACCCCCACATCCGACTGCTAGCTAGCAATTATAGGCTCCCGTAGACCTGCTTTAGTTCGATCCTTTATCAACAGATATATACCTTGTTTGTATATCTCATTAAACTACGGTGACATCTTTCTGTGTACATTACAAACTTTATCCACAAACTGAAAAAGAATTTGATCAAAAAGTTAATCTCAGATGCCATTGAACTAACGCCTACTATTCGAGACGAAGCAGTTTATCAGAGCAATTGTAGCAATTGATGATACCCAGCCGTGGTGCAACCTATGAGAGAGAGGCTGTATAATGGAAATTCAGACAAGAAGCTGATCAAGCAGAGTATAGAGGAAGTACAGTGTAGCATACACAAGAAAACATGTTTAGTTTTTTTTTTTAATTAAGTGTATTAATTAAGCAATTTACAACTAATTATGCGATTAAATAAATCAATTGCAATTGCTTTTTTTTTTTTGTTTTAACCTGTATGTTTAACATCATTATTGCATGAAACTATTCCAAATTAATCGTTACTAGTGTCAGTTCCACTTTGAAACCATTCGTAATAAATAGTTGCAGCAACGAAATCATTGTTTTAGAGGAAGAAAAGTTCTTATTGCTGGAATAACTAAATTTAAAATATGGATATAAAGAAGTTTCTTAGTGTTCTTATTGTGATTTCCTTCAACAGTTTTGCAAAGGGCATGTTACCCGGTGAGGTAAGCAAAATATAAAAAAAAAAAAATTTTTTTTGTTCGCAAAAAGTTTCTTTGCTTATAATATACGTAACATATTTGCTTTGGAAAGAAAACCTGGACATATGAACTGAAATCGATTGAAGCGACATCAAGTGATCCTGAAAAATTAAAAATGAACTTGTCAATCGAACGTGTATCTCGTGGTGTTTACGCAGTGTCTGGAGAAGTGTTTCTCAATTACGATGTAATTGAGAACGAAGAAAACATGGTAAATCTATTAAAACCCTTTTTTTTTTTTTTTTTTTTGATAAATCAACCAAAACTATTTTTTCTTTTATTGAGTAAGGTTGGGGCTCAATCGTTTCGCAGTAGCACAGGATCGGACGATTACAAAGTGTTGCCTTTCCAAATACCAAAGAGTCCATGGATAGCAACGATGAACACTCATTATAAAGAGATATTAATGGCTACTCTTAAGGGTTGTTCAAATTTTCCGGTTTTTGAAGATGAATTTGAGCCGCCATTTGAAAAGAAAACATACACGTTAACAAAATGTCAATTTAAACAGGATGGTCTGCCAAATCATATGCAAGAGGGTTTTTACAAGCTTATATTGTATGGTGTCGGAGAAGTTGAATTTCAAATTGAGGTCATTGCTGAAATTATAAGCACTATATAAATACCCAAGAATGTGTTTTCGAACTGACACCAGATTTCAAATAAATTACATTTACAAGCCTAACACATGGCAAAAATTTTAAAATTTCCTTTTTTGTGTTTTCTTCGGCACCCTAAGCCCGAAAGCTTTGAAAATTATAGTAAGTTTAATGGGCAATAAGCCTAACATGAAATTATTTAAGGAATTTTGGTACCTAAGGAATCCATAAGCTACCTCCCTAAATCTCTTCTGGACAGAACCACTAGACTCTATGCATTTCGGAAATGTTTCGCAACATTACTTATGAATAAAGTAATCTGGCTTTTCACACCACTCATGTTGTATGTATGTGTTAATTTTATACATATGTTGCGGGACCAACTGTTTAAACTCGGCTCCAAATGACAGATTTCTGAAAAACCTTTCATAGCAAATGTGGTTCAGCATTCGTTATCCAAGAGGGTTAAATATCTGGGGGTCATTCTTGATAACAAGCCCTAGTGGAACGATACCATTATTGATACGGCTAAGAAGGCGACAGTAGCGTTTTACACTGACAAAAGCACTGCATGCAAGATTTGGTGTCTCAGACCAATTACACAGCCCTGCAAATTTTGATTTTTTTTGTGCAAATAAGACGGCTCCAGGTGTTTCCGAAGGCATTTTGCGGTCAATATGGCGGTCGAGGTAAATCTCATTAATTTTTATAAACCTCGACCGCCATATTGGATCTGCCATTTTGAATTTTTTAAATCCGACCCCAAAAACGCCTGACTAACAATTTTCAAGTAAATCTGATTAATATTTAAGGACCTCCGTAATGTATTTCTTTTTCTCTTGCACCCCTTGACATAAACCAACCTTGACATAAACCAACCCCCTACTTTAAGGGTGCATGCAATCAATTTGGCTTTGGGCTCATTTTAAAGAGCAAAGATTTTTTTAGATTTGTTTAGCTCCACAATTTATCAAAAATGGCCAAAATCGCTATTTTTCTCCAAAACCTGACGTGATGGAAAGTTTTTGAACCCATATTCGTGTTCAGCGCTCAAAATGCCTTCGGAAACACCTGGAGCCATCTAATTTGCAAAACCCATGCAGGGCTGTGTTATCTATCTTTATCGGGCCAACAAACCAACTAACCTTGCTTTATGGTGTACATATGTATATGGAGGACGGTGTGCCAACATTAATATTACTGCCGCCTAATAAACATAATACACAGGCAATCAGCTGTTGTAAGAACCAGTGCGCTTTGGTCCACTCCAATCAAGGCATTATTTCTATACTCAATTGATTCCCATCTAACCTTCTATTAAGGCCAGAGGGCTAAGTTGGTGGCGGTAAGACTCAATGCAGTCAAATCCTGATCCAATCTGGACTATGGACATGCTGTTACTCTGGAACCCCTAATTCCTTACAATTTTCTGAATAAAATATTCAATTTTAGAATTCTAAATAGGGAAATTTGGTCTGAAGAACCGGAGGCTCCCAATAGGATCTTTGTCGTTTACACCGATGGGTCAAAGATGAGTGACAGGGTGGATGTGGTATCTTTATTAAGGTTCCTGATATTAAAATTTTTTATAGTTTGCCTAGTCTTCTAGATAGACGTCATGGCAATTTTAAAAGTGGCTACATGCTTATTGAGTGGCATGATTTTATCCGAAAATATCTTAATTTACTCGGACAGCCAAGCTGCGTTTAAGTCCCAAACGAATGTAGTAGAATTTCTCAGGAATATTTGGGATCATTCAAACGTAACTCTTATATGGGTTCCGGAATATAGAAATATCGTTTGAAATTGCATTGCTAATAAGCTGGCCAGAGCCGGTGCGGAGCTGGCAATCTCCAACATGTTACTGGACATACAGCGAAGTTCAATCTCGATGACAGTAGGAAGATACATGCAATAATGCAAGACCCTGCTGGATACTTGTGGATAAGAAGAGGACCAACTCAGTTCTGTTGTTAAATCACATGACCATCCGTCACACAAAAGCAATTCTTATGAGCCCACTGTCTTCCACATTACCTTTCTCTTGTCATAAAGAGAATGACATTTTTGACTTCTCGTTTTCTGACACCTTGGGCCGAGCCCTCTAATATAAAGATTACTGGATTGGCAAGATTTATTTTGGACTCGGGTCAGTTTTCACTAGAGAATGTTTGATCTCCGGGTTGAATTGATTGTGGCATTACAATGGGCCTAACCATTTCACCTATAGGTTATAACCTTCCTACCCTTACATTAATAATTCAAATTATTTCTCAAAAAAGATTTTCTTAATGATTTTATTGTTTTTCGAATTTTTTGATTGAGGCAAGTTGATTAACAATATTCTCTTTCAGCATGTGCAAAAAGTACATGCGTACAAATAATCTTTTCAAATTTCAAGTGGTTTGGGGGTGGTAGAAGGAGGCAAATCACAAAAGCCTACAGGATGTAAACAAATCCTAAAGATTTAAATTGGCTTTAAAATAATTTATGTAAGTATGTATTGCCTGACAACAGACACTTACAGATTTTGTAAAATCATTTCTATTGTTCTGCGTCAAATGAACGAAAGCAGTTACAAGAAACACTTTCGTATTTGCATATTTTATTTAACAAATTAATTGAAGACACATATGTACATACATTAGTACGTTTCTTTCATAATAAATTGAATTTGAATTGATTAGAAAAGCATCACATTGAAAGTGATATTTCACAAGAAGTATACAACAGAATGATTTTTTGTGGGAGTTTTTATTCAAATACGAACTCATACAATTTGTATTTCATTTCGAAACAGATGATGAATAAATTTAAGAAGACAACAATGTCGAAAATTATAATAAAAATGTTTGTTTGTTTGTCTGTTTGTTGATTTAATTTTTGGTATAATTTTCTGCTTCTTTAAGTGGAAATAAAGATTTCCTAGTAGAAGCTTAGTTAGTTTTGGAAATTAAAATTCTTTGTAATTGTCTTAAGGAGTTTTTTAAAGTTTCTTTCAACTCTTAATTGCACTGATGGCTGTTAATGGAATTAATTCATGAACTTAAGAAACTTAACCTACATCTTAAAACCAGTGTGTCAAAGTGTAATAAAAAGTAATCACTTGATATTCCAATGAGTGATTCACATTATACACAGAAAATCACTACAGAAGCTGTAATTCATTAACTTAATGCTTTAAGTAGAGATTCGTTGAAAAATAGACGACAAATGGTGGGGTTCTCCTCGCGTAAACGGTTCCTGGCAAATTTATACCGATGGCTCTAAATTAAAGGGAACCGTTGGAGGTTGAATTTATTCAGAATCAATCGAAATAGCCCACTCTAAAGGCTGCAAGATCGCTGTTGCGTCTTTCTAATGGAGGTGTCGGCAATAAAGTGTTCGGCAAAAATTATTGGGTTCGCAAACGATTCGCACTGCAACAAGAATTTTAATAGGACACTGCACTGTTGGCAGCTTCGCTCACAAGCTCAATCAACGCCAATACGTTAGCTGAAGAAGCTGCCAGGATGTGGAAGAAACGGAATCGATACAACACCTTTTATGTGAGTGCCCTGCACTTCAAAGCAAACGTAATCGATTTTAGGGTGACAGAAGGTTTAAAGATCTGGGCTTGATGTCGAACTTGACACTGGCCGGTTTCATTCGAATATCAGGGTGCTTTAAACCCACCACTAACGGATCATGACCTTACAATGGGTAACACAATGGGTAATATGGGCCATCAAGTGAACTTGTCTTTGAACTGCAAGCTACCTCTTAACTTAACTTAAATATCTCCAAGCGGTCGATTATTAAAGCATTTAAAGCGATTATTATTTCAACGTGATATATTCCGAGACAGTGTATAGATGTCGCTCCATAAGTGAGCAGAACTGTATGGTATCCATGTAATATTGGTACCAATACACACTGAGTTTCCTGGTAACTGCAGAGCAAATGTACTTGCCAGGCCTGGCACAACCATCCGATGAATTCTCGCCTTTGGGAACCCCGATTCCATCAATAATAGATGAACGGCTTCTTATACGCGCAAAACTTTGAAGAAAATCTTGCCAAAACCGCATAACAAGTCCGTTTAAACACCAAAGAAGCACCTTCGAGATGGTAGTCAGGATCATTACATGGCATTGCATTATGGGCACCTCTGCTGGGAGCATTGGTTTGGAGACCTTTCTAACTTCTTTCTTGTTGAAGCTAAAGTGATGAGGTAGAGGTGGCGACTCTACTTCACCTATTGGGCATATGTCTTAGCAGAAAAAGCCATCTAGGTGCCGTTTTATGTAAACGATCTGAAGGAACTGTCACACATTGACGTTGGCAGTTTGAGTCACTTTATCAGGAGCTGTCTAGCGATTCCAGGACTAGGGAATAATGGAAAAATGTCATAACACATTATGTGATATCTTTGACCCTTAGGCCTATGTGGCCTAAGTGCATTCACCCAACCAATTTGGATTGACCGCCACCTCTACCTTCCTTCCTACTGTCTAGTCATTTGGTACCTTATCTGTACTATTACAGGTAGATAATTGCATATCAAGGTGTATCCATTAAGCCATTCGTATGGAAAACTGGTTCACAGGAGTAGTTGATTTCTTTGGGCATTGACTTCACTTTGCTCAATTATCCATTGAACCAACTGGCGCCACATTTCATGGTCTTCTGGTTTAAAATCCTGAGTAAGGTGAATTTCGTACGCATGAAGGTGGAAAATTTGTAGTTCCTCTACCGATTCACATACATACATACATACACAATTGATCATTATAACCCTTCGGTCAGGAGTTACACCACTTATGTTGTGTGTGTTAATTTTATACATGAGTGGCGGAACTAACAGTCTAAAGTCGATTCCGATCGACAGATTTTTGAGAAACTTTTCATGGCAATTTTATTTTATTTTAGAGTTTTTAATAGAAATCTGCTGGAGAGGAAATCGCTGAAAGAAATATTTTTTCATATTTCGTTTAGTTGGGTATGTCTGACCTGGAGTTTGAACCGTGGCCTTGCGTCTAATAAGCTAACACTCTCTCTCTCAGACTGTAGCAAGGCCTATACGTTTTATAGTTTCACGATGATACATTACTTTATAATGTTGTAACCCCTATTAAACAGTATTTTTCGTACACGGCAAAGATCTATTTTCCATTTAAAGGAGCAACAATTTTCAATACAATCCAAACGAAAATATTAAACCATCTTACTCCCGACATAACAATAACATTCCAATAAATATACTCAAATCCCAACGTGTATTACTATGTTGTTTTTGTTCACACAGAGTAACCTTAACTTCTTTGTGATAATGGCAGTCTTTTGGGATTGAATGCGACAACATCTGTCAGTCATTAAGGTCAAATAAAACAATTGAATGGTTTAGGTTTTGTAGAAAGCAAAGGTCACAATCGAAATTGTTGTACTACAGTACAAAAAAAAAATGGAAACACCATTATTCGTATGACTTCTGTCATTAAATAATCCCCCAGAGCCAATGGCAAAAGAATGACATTTTTTATTGTAATAACAACATTACAGTAAAACGAAAATAAAAAAAAAAAAATACAAAACTTTTCTACTATAGAAGGCCAAAAGTAGATAAACATTGAGGTACCTTTAGTTGGGTAATTTTATTTGTAATTTATTAACAAAGTTTAGATTTTACTCAGACTCAATAGCACAAAG
Source organism: Sarcophaga caerulescens (assembly GCA_927399465.1). NCBI lineage: Eukaryota > Metazoa > Arthropoda > Insecta > Diptera > Sarcophagidae > Sarcophaga > Sarcophaga caerulescens. Next base: position 100,612,915 of record OV656873.1, read on the forward strand.
AATTTTAAAATAAAAAATTTTCTGTTTTCCTTTTTTCCCCGCCGATGCTGAAGCCGAATTAGTAGATGCATTTTATAAAAATTAATTACCGCAACCTCAATACATTAAACCAATAATCAATCAACCTGTTTGAGAACGACATTCAACTTCAAACTTGACTACATTATTTTTATCATACTCTACAATTAAATACAAAGAAATTTTCTAATACAGGATTTAATACAAGCCCTTTCAAAATTTGTTTTCGTCGTATGGCTGTTAAGTTGAAGGAGAGGAAACCCATCAAGATTCTCATTGCCATTAACATACACTTCAGCCACTATGTAGGCTTGTGGTCCGCTGACCTTTAACGCATACCACCATACTTTCGATAGAAAGTCCGTATCTTCTACAAACTTCCTTAACTTCTTCCAGTCCATTCCTCTGAGACGAGCTATGTCTGGTATATTATTGTCGCTAAAATATTGAGATCTCCAGCTTACGTTAGTTAGGAAGTGACACAAAAACTGCTTTATAGTTTCAATGTCTTTACGGCATGTCCTGCATTCATCCTGTCACATCACCTCAATGCAGTTTAAGTTTATATGTAAGGTAGACTGTTCGGTGTGTTCTCTTATTAGGTTGCCTTTACTTAAAAATGCTCTTGATTCTCTCCTCATTAGGATTATTTTTCTTCCTACCGGGCTATTAATCCACAATAGTCGATAAGACGTCTCAATCCACTCTCCCAGCATAGGCATTAATACATTAATCGACGTTCGGTTATCCAAGAACATCAGCTTCCACATTTCCAAGCACTTCATGATGACTATGTACCGATATAATGCGTACCATTCTATACCTAGAGTACTTGTTAATCGCCATTATACACTTCAGGACAATGTCTTATTCCACATTCCTGGTTGGTATTATGGTCCGGTAATGCAAGGCAATTTAGTTTAGTTTAGTTTTAGTTTAAAATTTATTTTTCAAGTTGAGATTGAGGATGTGCTATTTAGAAACCTAGTCCCGTCATTTTACCGTGTTTAGAGTCATCCGTGTAGCAAGTAATCCCAGTGGGCATACATATGCGGCACGGATCCGTTTTAAACTCAATCTGATATTCGAGTGATGCAATTGGTTGATATTGATATGTTGGACATCCTGTCGGATAACTGCACGTCAAGCAATTATCCCTGAGAGGAAGTCGCCGAAGAAAAATTTTTCTAATATTTCCTTTTTGTACAAGATGTCTGAGCCAGAGGTTGAACCACGGCTTCACGTCTAGTAAGCCATCACACCACCTACTAGACTACGACGACTTCTCTTTTAAATAAGCCTAGAAAATTCGTAACCTCTATTCTAATTATATGTGCAACAATTATGACAAAGAGGAAGCGAAAATAAAAACTTCATAACTGAAACAATATTGTTAATATTAAGCTTCAATAAAAATTCTGTTTAATTCTAAAATAATTTTACACTTAAATTTTACATTTAACTCCCGTTGAATAACTGATGGGTTTGGATGTAATGTTTCGCTTAGAAACTGTCTCTCTTTTGGTTTCTAAATCATCAAAATGATTATTAAATTGGTTTTCATGTTTGAGAGGTATTTTTTTAGCCCAAAAAATGTTACAACCATTCATTATTAATATTCGTAAAACTGTGTGTTCAAAAAAAAAATAATAAAAAATATGGGGTATTATTGATTGTCTTCCTAGAATTTTGTAAATTATTTTCCACAAACTTAGACATGCTTTGTGGTTTACCCAATGCCAATCCGTTTGATTTTTTTTTTTTTGTCATTCTTAACCCTCAATTGAAATGGTATTGTCGAAATGACATACAGTGCTTTGGCTCATAGAAAAAAACATAAACAAACAATTAGTTGCAGGCCCTTGTGCCGTCTCGAAAAAAGAGAACCTATTCATACAGGGTGGGCCAAAAGTCACGAAGGGATTTGAAAAGTTAATAACTTTTCTAGTTTAATTTTTTTTTATTTTTCTTTTTAGGTCTTGTAAAATAAATCTGGGAGATTAATTTTGGAAGGTTACAAGGTTATCCAGCGAACCAAAATCATAGAACTTTATTTTGAACATAATCGATCAATAATTCAAACTCAACGAGCCTATCGTCGTCATTTTAATGTGCGGAATTCACCATCCGAATGAATTAGTGACACGTTTTCAGGAACAAGGCTCACTAAGGGATCTTCCACGAAGCGGAAGACCACATTCTGTAATTAATGAAGCAAATATTCAACGCGTTCTGGAGAGTGTTGAGGAGAATCCTGAAACATCAACTCGAAGGCGCTCTGCTGAGCTGCAAATGTCTCGGCGGTCTTTACGCAGAATATTAAAGGGAAATTTACATCTTTTCCCATACAAGCTGCAGTTAGTGCAAGAACTAAAGCCACGAGATTCCCAAGAACGATTAAACGATTAAACCCCTTCGTGACTTTTGGCCCACCCTGTACATACATAATTTTTGATTACAACCCTTCAGTCAAGATTACAACCTAGCCTCTCCCACCACTTATGTTGGGAGTGTTAAATTTATATGATAATATATGAGTGGCAGGACCTACAGTTTTAAATTCGATTCCGAACGAACGAAAAACTTTTCATGGCAATTTTATTTACTCTCAGAGTTTTTGTCGGAAATCTGCTGAGAGAAAGTCGCTGAAGAAATATTTCGTTATGATGTCTGACCTCGAATTTGAACCGTGGCCTTACGTCTAATAAGCCGACACACTACCTACTAGGTTACATTTTCATATACCAACGTAGTGTTAATATTGATTTGCCAAAAACAAAAAAAAAAACAAAAAAAAAACTTTTTTCTGTATACATTTGACAGAATGAATAATTAGATACTAATTTAACAAAGTGTTTAGCATGGGGAAAGAGCTTGCCACGAGAAGAAAAAGAATTGTTTTGCAACATCTGGTTACAATTTGAAATTATTATACAATATGTAATCGATAATTTTGAATAAATACAAACACGAATTGAGGATTTTGGTTTTACTAGCTGCGACAGGATTGCATGCTTCATTTTTAAAATAGGGTCTTCGAACAGTCAGCCTTTTAAGAAAGCGGCCTAGATTGCTTACTGATGGAGATAAGCATCTGGGTAAGTGAAATGTAATAATCAGAACACCAAATATGATTGTCTAATCTTTGTGCAAAAAGATAACTATTGAAACTATTGTGTGCTAACGGACAATAATATGAAGGCACGGATTAATATCTATGAAACAAATAATAACGCCAGAATTGATGACTGAAAACAAGTGAAATCGTCCGCTGAAACAAAAATTAATCGTTGACAGACGCCTGCTGACACCATTCAACGACATCATATTAAACAGACGGTGAACACGGTGGTGCGAGTTTAATGGTGTGGAGATGTTATAACTGGAGGGGCATTGGACCTCTAGTTAAAACAGAATGCATTATGAATGTCTAAGAATAAGAAACAGAATTTGAGTATTTTGCAGAACCATTCGACCGCTTTTACTAAGGAGTGCGCTTTCCATATTATTTACATTACCGACACACATCACCATCACTGTTTTTCAACAAATTGTGAAAATAGCCTCCTTCCGCTTGGTATGCGGGTATTTGTTTGAGTCAGTGTATGCTAATGCGATTCTGTTTAATAGATCCTAATGTATTTATAAAATTCCATACATACATACATAATTGGTCATTACAACCCTTAAGCCAGGATTACGACCTAGTTTCTCACACCATATATTATCTATTAATTAGAGTTATAACATTAAAATAATAATAACAAAATTGGACTGATTTAACCACCACAGGGACACATATGTCCCAAATTGAAAATTTTAAAAATCTGAATAACTATCAAACGTTTGGCTGTTATATTACATACATAATTACTTATTGCAACACTTCCGCCAGGATTACGACCTAGCTTATCGCACCACTTATATTGTGTGTGTTAATTTTACACATGAGTGAGGGGACCTATAGTCTAAAATCGACTCCGACCGACAGATTTTTGTAAAACTTTTTCATGGTAATTTTGTTATATTACCTTTATTTATATTTAAAAATTCGTATTTATGTTTCCTGTCTAAAGCCTGGTGTTTTCGAACAGTCATTCCCCATATATGGTTACTTGAAGTTGACAGTTTTTTGCGTAAGGTATTATAATATTTTGCGAAAGTGTATATCATTTTTCACTTTACATATTAGAAATTATTTATTGTTTGTAAGTATATTTTCCTATTTTATTAAATATCAAAAGTTATTTGAGTTGAAAACGTGAAGAAGTTATTATCAACGCTAAGGGCAACGTATGGCGCGTACATACAGAGATTACGATTCCTTACTACTAAAATCGTTTACTTACTCTTAGTATTGTGATTATGCTTTGCAGACGACATTGAGTGATTAAATTCAATGCGAGTGAAATGTAGCACATATTGACGGGAAACAATAGTGTTGGCGGAGTTATGTAAATCAGAAGTTTTTGATACAATACGATCTGATGTTCAAATTAAAGATACGATATTCTAAAAGCAAAATTTGCTCGAGCCTTCAAGTAGCTTCAGCTATTTAGTAACTTTTAACCTGTTTTTAAATGGGGCCAGAAAGCATACATTCCGAACTTTTTTCCTTTTTCCGATATATTCCTTTCAAGTATTCCTTTTAACTACAAAATTTTATAGTTTGGTACAAAAAATATTAGAAATATTAATTCGTTTTCGTTAATTTTATTTTATTTTCTAGTTTTTTATTTAAAAAAAATAAAAAATTTTTCTTCTCAATTTTGCATGCTGCGCCATATTATTTACCTTTTTTAAATGCCATTTAACCTTTATGTTAATGAATATTCATAAAAAATTAACCCAGAAACCCTATACTAGCAATTTAAGCAGCTTTAAAGTTTTATTTAATTTTCCTTTTTTTTTCGAACAAAAAAACTTAACCAACATAAATATGCCTTTTCTGTGAAAACTTTTTAATTCATTTCTCTCCCGCTACTGAAATGTAATATTTTTAGAACCTTAATGAGCCAAAATTTTTTTATATAAATAATGCGCAAAAAGAAGTTTTTTATTTTAAATACATACATACATTTATACATGTCATACGTATATATACACATATAATATTTTTTACTATTCATATTTTATCTTTTACGATAAGTGGTATATGGTAGAAATGAATAGTAAGTGGTAGAATTTTCGAAAAACAAAAAAGATAAGGCTGTTAAATACGTGTAAACCCAAATAAAGCTTCCATTTATTCTATTTTAACGGAAAGCCTAAATAGAGTTGATACAAAGTCACCGTTGTCTAGTAGATAGTGTGTTGGCTTATTAGACATGAGTTCTGGTCTCATTAGCGGAGTGAAATCTCTCCTCCTCGTGATCCCGCCTGCTTGCTCATTTGCAAGAACTCCCACATGACCCAGCAGACAGTAACCTTATTTTGTCTACCCTAATTTCGCCATGTAGTCACATCTTTGATTTAATCTCACAAAAGCGGATAAGATTACTATGTCCAGTTTTATATACAAATTATAAGTACATTTCCTCTTGGCTGCTAAAAGCGTTTTGTTATTTACAAAGTCTTGTTCAATAACATGTTTCGTATGTTTTTTAAAGATTGTTGTACATCATTTATATTTCTTTTATTTGTACATACATATGTATATGGTGTTATGGGTTTGTAATTTATAGAAATAACTACTCATTTAGCTTTAAAATCATTTCTAATTGCTAAAACCTTCAAATGGAACAACTTGAATCGTTTAAAATGAAATGCATTTGATTTAATTTAAAAAGTCGAAATTTACTGTTGCACAGCCATCACTTAAATGTTTCACATTCAATTAGTCTTCCATATTGAACGGGTAATTAATAGTATGAGTTTGTGACGCATATTATCGCAAATAAATGTTACAAAATGGAAATTTCGGGGACAGACACCTTACCAAACTGTTTATTTATAACTTTTAAGATGTATTTGAGACGCACGGCAAATAACAGGAAAACAGAGCATGTGGAGAGGACATTAAAACGATAAAACATTTCCATTGCCCAGTTTGTGGACGCGTGAGATCCAAATATGACAATTTACCATCCAGGAGGAGTTGTTTTGTTAGAAATTGGGGAAAAACATAATTTTTGTATGTTTCCCCATCGAGCCTATGTAAATAGTAGGGGCTTAATTTATTTGTTGCTCATACTTCTCTCTTATGCCAACACTTTGTCTTCGAACCAGTTAGTTCTACATACCCTTGTTGGGTTGGCTTGCGGATTCCAGTTTATGGCATTTCCTCTGGTGTCCTTCCGAGATCATCCGTAAAGTGTGGCGAATCCACCACCATCTACGGTTTTTTTATTCTCATCGACATGGGTAATTAATTGAGTTGTTCCCAAAGCCTATTTTTAGACATCACCTCAGCCCAGAATATTGCCAAGATACTACATTTTACGAAGCGTAATTCGATCGTGTAAACATTGTCAACTTTGTGCTTTAAGAAAAGAAAGCTGAAGTCCGAAAGGCGTTCAGGTGAGCGGAACACCGTTCTGTTCTATGTGTCCGGCTGTCAATTTTAGGACATTTTAATTTGTAAAAAGCAGAATTTCTTATTCATTATTATAAATAATTCTTAAGAAAAATTAACCCGGAGGGAGCCAGGAAAAAGACAAATTTGATATTGTTTACACGACCTTGCTTTTACCGATATCTAACTTTACCAACCCACTTAACGCTTTGTTGTAGTTAATTAAGAGGTTCTCATTCTGTTAATGCAGTTAAGGAGGGATAGTTTAAGCAAAGACTTTTTCAGGCTTTCCAAAACATATTTAGAGTGGTAATTGCCTTTTAGCGGATTGTTCGAAGATAACCTGAAAACTGCTTATGTGGTCGATATCCCATTGTTGGGACACTAATTCTGCGCAGTCCTGACTTATGCTATAAACACAATAGACACAACACAACAAGCACAACAATTTTGCAATTGCAGCCGCAGGTAAGCTGCATACACATTAATTATAATAAAGGTAGGAGTAGCAAAGCATTAGCCTAAATGGGAACCAGAAGCATCGTTGCTTATTGTCGCTTTGCCTCATTTCCATATATACCTATGTATTATATTTTTGTGAGGTTACTGTGATTGCTACAGAGTCGCCGTAGTCTAGAAGGTAGTGTGTTGGCATATTAGACGTAAAAGCCTCGGTTCAAGCCCCAGGTCAGACATCAAAATGAAAATATGAAAAAATATTTCTTCGGCGACTCTGAGAGTAAATAAAATTGATAAGAAAAGTTTCTTTCTTTTCTAATGCCCATCTCGATGTTTAGATTATTTGGCTCTCCATTCCTTACCAGCTTAACGGTGATTTCACCCATTGATAGCAGGAATATTGCTTTCAAACTTGCAAACTTGAAGATGCCGTACACACAGAAAAAAAACCCAATGTAAAATTAACATGGAAAAATGTTGATTTCAAATCATAGTAAATTTTCGAAAAAATTTTTAATAAATGTATTTTTAACTTTGTTTCACATTGAATCAAAATTAAAAATGTTAATTTAATATCAGAAATAGCTGATTTGACATTTTACAGTTTCAAATAAAATTGTACACATAAGGTATAACATTTTATAATGTTAAAATAACATTTTTCAATTTTCCAATTCACGATCTAGTGTAAATGGTCTTGCATCATTGCATTTGCAAAATGGTATAGTATATTTTTACACTACAATAACAAAATATACAGAAATACTCTTGCTACAGTTTATAAAATAAACAATACTCAAAACCATAGTTTATATTTACTCAACATTTTGCAACACTTAAGCAAACTGACAGCTGAAAATTTATTTATTAAAAATAATAAATTTCGTTGGCAAATGGTGACCCAAAATATAAAAAATAGAATAAAAAGGAATGAAATTTTAAATAGAATTGTTCATACCCTCGATGAACATAATCTCTTCGGCAGCCTCGTCTATTAAAGAGTCCAATATTTGTTCCTTCAAACTTCCATTAGACATTTTTATAAATTGTTAACAAATATCATAAAATTAAAATCATATATTTATTTTTTATTTTTGACAATCAGCTGTGTATTTGTGTTTTACAATTAGTGTTGCAAATCCAACCAGTAAAATTTGTTCACAATTAATAGGAAATATTTACAATTGCATAAATACAATTGCAAAAATACACGAGATTGTGAATTGGGCTAATGTATTTTTATAGTAAAAACAAAAGTTTTTAACGTAAAATCAACATTGCGTTTAGTTGATATACATGGGCCATTGTTAATTCAACATTATATTTACATGTTTCGATGTTGAGAAACATGTTGAAACAACATGTGACAATTTTAATTGATTAACGAATAGCGACAACACTGTTCATTTAAATCAATATTGGTTCATGTTAAATTAACATTTACAAATAATAGTTTTTATATAAATTATAAATAACATCGGTTCAAGTTAAACCAACTTTTGTTATGTTAAATCAACATCATTTAATTTAAAATTGACATTGATTCATATTGAATCTACATTGTATTCTGTTAAATCAAACTTATACCATGATGGAAACATTTCGAATAAGATTGAAACAAAGTTGTTGAATTTTCAATTAACATGAAAAAAAGTTGAAATGAAATGAAATCATGTTGAATTCTGCAAAAAGTACCACTATTTAGGAACATTAGAAACTTTTCATTCATATATTAGTAAAGCTTGAATAAGTATTGTGGTGTATTATAAAATTATATATTATCTGAAACTATAGCCGAAAAAATAGTTTCGTGGCTACAAAATAAATCTAATATTGGCTCAACATCAACTCCAATATCATCTTTTTCATCATCAGTTGGAAGTTCTAAGCTATCTAAGGTAAAGTTTGAAATTATTTTTTTCGTTTTTATTATTAATAATTGTTTTACGTTTAATTTTAGAGTCTAAAGCAAATTTTAGAAGAAAGCATTAAGGGGAAATCTGTAACTACTTCTTATAAACAAAATGATAATTTGACCGATTCATTTCGTGCTGAACTAATCAATATAATTTTGGAGGATGTATTTGATCACGAACTTAAATTATCACCAAAAGATATGCCAATAATAGTAGACGAAATTGTCAATAACTTCCCCAGTGAAATAAGAGTAAGTTTTAATTAAAAAAATAGAACAAAAAAATTTTGTTTTGTTTCGTTAAATATGAGTACTATTTTATACCACGAGGTAGAAAAGGGAATCCAGGAGGTAAATTTTGGGATAAATATGTTAACCAAAAGGCAAAGCGTGCACGTTGATCAGTTAAAATTGAAGAAAATACAGATGCTTCAAATTCCAACTCGCTGATAGTTAATTCTGAATTAATAAACGTTATATTTTAGTTAAAGATATGTATATATAAAAACAAAAATAACTTCTTTTTATTGGGCGGGCTTAATATAAGGAGAAAGTCAATATGATTTTCATGTTATTTCAAAACTAGAATCCTTTTGAATTAACATGAAAATTTATGTTGAAATAATATGTTTGCATCTTATTTCAATACGAAATTCAGAGTTGAAATAAAATGATTTAATGTTATTTTAAACATAAGATCATATTGATTCAATGTGAGGATCATGTTATCTTAAAACTAATTAATGTTGATTTGAATGGTATCTTAAAGTAAATTCAACGTAATCTCACATTGATCCAACATAAGTAGCAATGTTGTTTTATAATGTTTTCAAGTTGTTTTTAATTGAAAAATAGTTATTTTTGGTTTACTGTAAAGTCATGTTGAATTAACATGAAACACCTATGGAGCAAAATCATAGCTGAAAAATGTTGATTTAACCTTGTTTTAGGTGTTTTCTGTGTGTAGTCTAGTAGGTAGTGTGTTGGCTTATTAGACTAAAGGCCCGAGTTCAAACCCCAGGTCAGACTTCAAAACAAAAATATGAAAATATTTCTTTGGCGACTTCATCTCAGCAGATTTCTGGCAAAAACTCTGAGAGTAAATAAAATTGCCATGAAAAGCTTTTCAAAAATCTGTCGTTCGGAGTCGACTTTAAACTGTAGGTCCCGCTACTCATGTATAAAATTAACACACACAACATGAGTGGTGTGAGAAGTTAGGGCATAATCCTGAGTGAACGGTTGTAATGGCCAATTGTGCAATTATGCTATACTGTGCTTGCTGTGTTTCGCCTATTGTGTTTATAGCTTTAGAACGAAGATGTGCTTATACAGAATGAATATTTTATAACAAAATTAAAAATCTTTTGAATAAATTGGCCTTTATATCTATAATATACCTAAATGACTTCAAACTGTATTTAAGAGAGACATAATTATATTCATTTAAAAAAATTTTGACTAATTTCAAATGTTCACCATCCTTTTTCTTGTGTTCTTACCGAGTTCTTGTATGAGTGTTTTCTATCTACTTCCTCAAAACTAATTTATTTTATTGCTAAAATCTGCAGTTAATGTTGGTTTCATTTACGTTAGTCATTTAATTACAGTTTTCCTCTTGTACATATATTTATTATTATTATTCCTGTTTAACAAGTACTGTCTCGAACCGCACCTTTTGTAAATAATCGTTTAAACGTATCCCTTGTATTTGAATTAAATTGGTAATAAGCAGAAGAGTAACAAAAAAAAAAAAAAACAAAAAACATATCTAAATAAAAAGACTGGTCAACAGCTACAAAAGTCAATAGGATGTGGTGTATGTGAAAATTTACTCATATCTACCAGGTGTACGGATTGAACTAAGCGTTAAGATTCAAAAGTCTCCATTAGGAATATTTATTATGAACGAGGAATAATTTTGTTTTGGCGATCACATCTGTCAACAAACAACATCATATTTTTTCATCAGATAATTTTTACAACTTTTTAATATCGATTTATGGATTTTGCATGGAAATTCAATATCAATTTGTGCTTTAGTGGATTTGTCAAATTGGTGCCGCATGCATAGCTGCCAGATTTGACGATTTATCGTCATTTTGACGATTTTGTGCCCCAAAAATATCATATTGATGATGTGATGATTTATGGCCTTATTTTGACGATTTTTAGAAATTAATAATTTACATCGTATTCTTTACTTTAGTACATTAAAAGCCACTTTAAGCTTTGTATTTACTTTGCAGTTATTACTATTGCAAATTTAAGTAATGATTTTTCTGTATCTTATGTCTTTTTCATTCCTTAAAAGCCAAAAAATTACAACCTCTGCACGAAGGGAGTTCCACCTGCGGATTGTTCGACTAAAGAACGAATTTTGTATATAATACAGTGTGCGATCTACTGGCCAATCGACCACATACGTTTGTGCTCGCCGAGAAGGCGGGTGTTACGTAGGAATACATAATTCTCGGGAACATGTCCTCTTATTTCGCTCGAGCAAAATCCGTTATAATAGCGATAGAACAGTGAAACACAAAACACATTGCAACGAGGCAACTTCGCCCTCTCTTGTACGCTGTCGGGAGGTCTCAAAATAGACGTTGAGGCACCGGCCTATACATAAGAGTTGTATTCTATTTTCTTTCGGATATGAGTGGTGTAAATAGTATATAAGAAGATCAGATGAAGTGAAGTATTTATTGCACTCTTTTAAGAAACTAAGGCACTAAAAAATGTGTCGGTTCTAGCGAATATCACACTGAATTTTCATGCCGATTTTGTGACGATTATTTTTACGATTTCCATTAACGTCTTTGACGATTTTGACGATTTTTTTCTAATATTTGACGATTTGATGCTTTATTTATCTGGCAGCTATGGCCGCATGCGATAGGCGCTTAGCTTTAATCAATTCACAAATTAAATCTTGAAAGCTGTTAAGACAAAATCCTTTCGATAATTCTTCTATAAAGTGGAAGTACACAACTCCCGTTACTGAGGATAACTACAGATTGATTGATGTGGATCCTCTCCAATGGCTTCATACATAACGGCTACAGTTTCTTCAGCGAGCAAAGTCGCCATCTCAAGGCATGAACATACATACATACATAATTGGTCATTACAACCTTTTAGTCAGGATTACGACCTAGTTTCTCACACCACTTATGTTGTGTGCGTTAATTTTGACACATGAGTGGTAGGACCTACAGTTTAAAGTCGACTCCGAACGAGAGATTTTTGAAAAACTTCAAGTCAGACATATAGAAGAAATCGAAATATAAAGAAAATATTTCACACGGTGTCTTCCTCTTAGCAGATTTCTGGCATAAACTCAAAGAGTAAAGTTTTGAAGTCGCCGTGGTCTAGTAGGTAGTGTGTTGACTTATTAGACTGAAGGCCCGAGTTCGAATCCCAGGTCAGACATCAAAAAACGAAAATATTTCTTCGGTGACTTCCTCTCAGCAGATTTCTGGCAAAAACTCTGAGAGTAAATAAAATTGCCATGAAAAGCTTCTCAATAAAATTTGTCGTTCGGAGTCGACTTTAAACTGTAGGTCCCTCCACTCATGTATAAAATTAACACACACAACATGAGTAGTGTGAGAAGCTAGGACTGAAGGGTGCGGGCTTCTTGGGGACGATTGCTGTAGACTATCTAATGGTGAAGGTATAGCACTGGCCATTTTATAGTCACCTAGCAGCAACTCGTTTCCTTGCCGTTAGCATCTTGAGATGTCCACAAACACTACTCCCTCTCTTCCACCCTCCTATAACCCATTTTCCTAAAAACCTGCACAATGCACTGCATGAGTAGGGGCCATCCCCTGAGTGCTGGTTTCACAAAAAAAAAAAAAAAAATTGTTTCATAAAAATCTGCTTTTCACAGTCGACTGTAGATGTCACCACTCATGAATAGAATTTAACACACATAACATGGTTGGTGTAAGAAGTTTAGTTTATAATCCTGACTAAGAGATTAAGTGAGATCACGTGCCATGTCTAATAAATACTCATTTTGACTTGAGTTAGGTTAGGTTAGGTTAGAGGACGTGTACTTGTCAACTGTGACAAGTACAGTACCCGGAGGTCGAATTGATCCATTGTACAACGTCCTCCCTATCTTCTCACACCACTCATGTCGAGTGCGTTAATTTTATACGTGAGTGGCGGGACCTACAGTTTAAAGAAACTTTTCATGGCAGTTTCATTTACTCTCAGAGTTTTTGCCAGAAATCTGCTGAGAGGAAATCGCCGAAGAAATATTTTTCTTTCATATTTCGTTTTGATGCCTGACCTGGGATACGAACCCGGGCTTTACGTTTAATAAGCCAACACACTACCTACTAGACTACGTCGACTTATAAACTCGACTTGAGTTACCGAATTGTTAAAAACTGATTGGCCGATGATGCCGCCATTTGGATACCACATTAATAGGGGCCGATGATTTTACTCATGGGCGTTTTGAGATAGTCGGTTTTAAGAATGATGTTTTTATAGTTCCCTTACGTCGTCTTTTTTTTTAATGGAACATATTTTGCTCTTATTTTATTGACAACCACGGACAAGGACTACTTCTGCCTAGCTAAATTCCGCAGGTATGATGGCTGATATAATAATCTTATTACTTTTCGTCTTAATACTAAAAGCTGAAGTCTGTTGTTATTAGTATCGTGTAGTAGCATTTAATGTAAGTATGATTTAAGAACCCCGATTAAAAATGCTAAAAATGATAATCTCTAATCTTATACTACATACATACATACCAGAGATCAGCAATGAGTTTTCACAACGATGAGTAGATTCGAGTCATACTCAAAATTTCTGATACTTATACGCATTCATCTTATTTTATCATACTCATACTAATCATATTCAAAGTTTGAAGTACTCATCGTACTCATACTTAACAATACGCATGCTATTGTTAATTTCAACTCTCTTTTACTTAACTTTTACAAGAATCACAAAATAAGTATGATTCACATACGAACACTGCAATACTCACTAGAAGGTTGTGTGTTTGCTTTGCTTGCTGTCTTTGTCTTTTCTTTCTTCTTTGTTTGTAAATGCAACAACAACTAAGACTGAAAATTTTGATGAATGATTCGAATCGCTCGAATCGTTTATGAGTATTATAAGTATTTTTCTAAATTTATGAGTTTGATGTCAACGTTGTATTCATACTCATAGCAACCTGTACTTATAAATCAATGTTGTAGTGGGTAAGAATCAGAGTAGTTGAATTTCAATACTGTTGACTCATTCATACTTAAAATTTCATGAGTACTTATGAGTAGCGAAAAACGATTCATTGCTGATCTCTGATACATACATAATTGATCACTATAACCCTTCAGTCAGAAACTAGACGACCTAGCTTATCACACAGCTCGTATATTTTATCAATAAGTGGCGGAATCTGTAGTTGAACGTCAAATCCGAAAGGCAGATTTCTGAGAAATTTTTCATTCATATTTACTCTCAGAGTTTTTGCCAGAAATTTGTTAAGACGAAGTCGCCGAAGAATTAATTTTTTTGGTTTTGTTAAAGGTGTCTGATCTGAGGTTTGAATCGTGGACTTACGTCTAATAACCCAACAGCATATTTACTAGACTACTCCTATTATGCAGGCTATAAATTACTGTGGCTCTTATTTCAACAACATTAACAGAAAACCAAACAGTATCTTATTTAGTACAGGCCATTCTCCAAAATTTTTCAAGAACTAAGTTTGGTTTTTTTTTTTTGTTCCACATTTAAAATGTTGACAAAACTTTTTCAGTCACATCTGTTAGATGGTAACAAATGTTTGTATTTTTCTTAATTTACATTGTCCAATATACTTCGTGCCCTTCTCTATCAGTTCATTTTGTATTACAAATTCAGTTTTTTTACGTCTACTCGTGGCCATTTTCGTTTCGTGTTTAATTTACTTTAATGCACAACGATTAATAAAATTATTTCACTGAAGCCGTAACAGAATTTCTAATTGAATTACGCGATAAGTGCACTTTACATGGTAAATGACATAATTTTGTTAGAATAAAACACGTTTAGGGATATTTGGAGAGTGAGTACGATACAGGAAAATTAAGTCTAAAGAACTTAACAAATATTAGATTCGATTTTTTTATAGAAAGATATTCGATTTAAATACAACCAACATGGACTGGTCTAAATAGACGACACAATTTCAGACTTCTTGACATGGTCAGAAGATCTGCAGCTATTCATATCACCGCTATGCTATGCACCATTCCTATAAAAGCCTTGTTCAAATGCTAGACTGATTCTTGCTAAACAAGCAGCCAAGCTCGCTGCGACTAGACTCATTCCCGCTGGGCATTCCTCTATTTTAGTTAGTAAATCCCCCAGCTGTATCGAACACTGATTATCCCTCTGCAGAATATTATTTGGTTCAGGAGATTTAATGTTCTAAATCCAAGCAGGGACGACTAGGTTTCCCCGGAATTTTTAGGTGTATATACTGATGGCTTCAAACTCGATACAATCCTTTAGCCAGAATTACGACCTAGTTTCTCATATTACCTACATTTGTGTGCGTTAATTTTATCCATAAATAAACCTGTAGTTTAAAAGCTACCGCTTGCGTCCAGTGTTTGAGAAACTTTTCATGGAAACTTTATTTACAATCAGAGTTTATGCCAGAAGGCTAGTGAGATTATGCGGAATATAATATCTTTCAAAAGTCCACTATGTCTTCTCTGGTTTGAACACATCTGAAATGTTAAATTTTCTGTTACTTGGGCATTGGTTATGTTGGCTTTGAGGATACTGTGGCAGGTAGATGCGAATAAACTATAATTCGCATATATCATACAGTTCTCATATATCACCCTCAAGAAAAAGTCTAATTGAGTCAAATTGTACACTCTCAGGGGTCAGTTTATATCATATATATATATAATATCTTTCAAAAGTCCACTATGTCTTCTCTGGTTTGAACACATCTGAAATGTTAAATTTTCTGTTACTTGGGCATTGGTTATGTTGGCTTTGAGGATACTGTGGCAGGTAGATGCGAATAAACTATAATTCGCATATATCATACAGTTCTCATATATCACCCTCAAGAAAAAGTCTAATTGAGTCAAATTGTACACTCTCAGGGGTCAGTTTATATCACCTTAACCCGAGATGACTATGCCCTCAAATTGGTCGTGCAAAATATTCAATGCGGCATTAGCTGTATGGCACGTAGCACCGTCCTGTTGAAACCAAATGCTGTTGACGTATAAATCATCCAATGCAGGTAAATAAACTTTGTAGCTGTCGAACTATCGTGTTTGCTTTTGACAGTGATGGCCTGGTGAAGATCGTCTCAAAGAAATCTTGAACGATGAGGCCGCCTGTCCAAAAACCACATCAATCAGAGTTTTTTGGGATCTTTTGGATCCCAATCGGTCTTAGATCTCAGTGGCCAGTTTATATCACCTCAACCTCAAATTGCTCGTGCAAAATATTCAATGTGGCATGAGCTGTATGGCACGTAGCACCGTTCTATTGAAGCCAAATGCTGTAGATGTATAAATCATCCAATCCAGGTCAAATAAATTTTGAAGTTATCGACCTATCGTGCTTGCTGTTGACACGGCCTGGTCGAGATCGTCTTAAAGAAATATGGATCGATGAAGCCGCCAGTTCTAAATTCGCACCGTACTTTGTTTTTTTCAAAATCTTTTGGATCCCGAACGCTCTTGGATATCATGTGTGTTAGTATTGTCCCAAACTCGCCAATTTTGTTTGTTCACATACCCTTTCATCCAGAAATAAGACACATCGTCAATTGTCAATTACTTTAGAACCCATTCCGCATATACTTTCGTAGTCAATGGTCGTCCATGGTAATTTGGCAAAAAAAGGGTGAATAAAATGACAATTAATTTGGGAGACGTAGCTTCTGGCAATGATTTCAGATTTCTGGATTAACGTTGTTTAAAAACTCACGTAGATTTCTAATGCTCTCTGACAGATGTAGTTTTAACCGTTATCAACTGTCAAAGTTCAAAAGCCATTGATAGAAGACCCTATATAATTGAGTTTTAAACAAGTATTTTGTTTGAAAACGTTGGTTACATTTAAATTCTCTTTTCAGCATCAACGTAAATGCAACACAAGAAATGCTGTCTAAAAATTATTATTCATAGCAAGTGCATAAACATTGTAAAACAACAACAACAACAAATGTATATAAACATGTAATACATACTTTAAAAAATTTCATTACGTGCTATATAAGAAGCAGCATTGAATTTAAGGGGCGGGGGGAGGTGAACATGTGTAGAATTTTTAAATTGAAATAATCTCATGCATCCTTACGCGTCTCCTCGCTACTAGCATTTGTGAGTTTGTATTGAATTTTTTCATGTTCCAGAAACATGTGTAATGCAAATAAAATTGCTCATGTAACTATAAAAACACTAACAACATAAAACACTTGTAAAAAAAAAATTGCTCATTTAACAAATTTAAAGTGAATACGATGATCTCATTAAAGCAAATAGTAAATGAAACAAGCAGTGAAGGATAGCACTTGTAAAAGCTTTATATTATACGTGATGTATGTGGAGGACGCTAGTGGAAGGGTCGAATGATTTTTGTACTGTTAATGACCTCCAAGTGTGCTCATTTAAAGCCATAGAGACAAACTTTAAAAATTTTAATTTCTATAATTATGAAAAAATGTTTCTCTTTATTTTTTGTAAAGGAAAAATTTTAGTAATGTTCAAAAGTATTTTCTACGAGTAGTGGCTTCCATAAAATGCAGTACTCGCTGGATACGCGTGTAGAAAGCAACAAAATCAAATATTAAATCTCTTCAAAACACTTGAAGCTTAAATTGTAACTGAACTCCAAACTGTCCTATGCGAGGAACACGCAGGAAACTATGAAGAAGGCCATGAATACCTTGTACGTCTGTAAAACCACGTTTGGGAGTAGATGGGGCCTGCAGACTGGTATAATCCACTGTATGTATACAGTGGTTTTACGCCTTATACTCTCCTACGCAGCATTAGTATGGCGGAATTGTATACGTTGCGCATAACAGGGTACAAAGTTGGCATGCTTTTTCGTTCACGCCGCTGGATGGCTTCGAGGTCATATTGTCTTTACAGCCAATGCACATCTTCCTCCAAAACGTGGCTGCTAAAATTGCACTGATGCTTATGTTCTGAAATACAGTGGACAGCAAAAAGTCTTAGTACGGCAATATATTTTTAGCAATTTCATGAATTTTAACCAACAGTTTGTATAAAAAATTAAGGTTTTTATATTTATTTTATTAATTTATTTCTGTTTTATTATAAAACAAAAAATTTTTTAATGTTTTTCATAAAACAAGAGAAAAATAACGGAAAGTTTCAGATGACGCCATAGGTTCCCCCAAGGAGAACCCTGAGTAAATTTAAAATTCAAAGGCCTAATATATGAAAATGTTATCCCTTGTATTTAGTAGAATATCCCTTAAGGTTAAGCATGAAAGAGATGAAGCGAGCAAAACAACCGTAAATTCTTCCCTTAAATCATACCGAGATATGTATGAAAAAATAATACCCTTTATATAAATTATACTTGATATAGTTTTTAGGCCGACTTTATTGAAAATTTTTGTACGAAGCGAGATAGCAAACATCGATGATTACATGAATTAGTGTTCTTCGGCGTTCTTCTTTCCAGCAGATTTCTGGCAAAACTCTGAGGTTAAAAAATTGCCATGAAAAGTTTCTGAAAAAATCTGTCGTTTCCAATCGCCACTCAGTATAAAATTAACGCACACAACATAAGTGGTATGAGAAGCTAGGTCGTACTCCTAACTGAAGGCTTGTAATGACCAATTACATATGTATGTATGTACATATGTCCTACTATATAGCACGTATGAGCAATATGAAAGAAAAGGGAATAGGCAAGAAAGCGAGAACGCAACAGCAAAGAATGCAACCAAAATACACAAAGAACAAATGAAGCGACGATGAAATTTTCAAGAAGGCGAAAACACGAACATTCTGCTTCAAGAACTTTCATCAGACTGTTTTCGTGGCCATATAAAAAGGCAAGACAAAGCAGGCAACCAGTAGTAAGAATTCAGTCAGTCTTGTGTGAGGACGTGTTGCGTGTGAATAGAACAGTCGTGGTTTTAAGATCTCCGTTGTAAGCAAAGAAAAATAGCGAACAAAGTCAATTATTGTTGTATTCATCAAGTTGTGAACAGTGACACACAAAGTGGTGCGAACAATAAAGAATTTAATTGAAACTAAACACAAATTTATTTTTATTTTGTTTGCAATCATCGAACTCATATTTCAAACGTTTTTAAAAGGGTAAAAACGTAACAACACGATGTATGTTAATATCAGTTTCTGATTAAATATTGTTACATTTCTAATTAGTTGTTTACTATTTCCATGACATTCATACTCATTCCTCTTATGACATGATAGTTGTTGGCACAATATATGACAACATTTGTCAACTTAATTAAGAATATATGCCTGTAAGTGTATGGTGTCAAGAGTGCAAACTATAAACAGAGAAGAGGCTTCCGGCAGAATACTGATAATCATGTCTTATTTAGGAAAACATTCATAATGAGGTTATTTAATTAGTATAAAACGAATAGCAATATAATCATATTAATTAATCCATATAAGTATTTATGTATGTATGCAAAAACATTAATTAAAGCAAAAACAAATATACTCCGTTAAAGATTTCTAAATGTTGGGTTGTTCGGAAAGTAATTTCGTTTTTTCCCGACATAGGATTTAATTGTATTTTTTTGCACCCAACTTTACACTTAAGCCGTATAATTTTTATATGATTTGAGAGCTCATATAGTAAGGCTTGTGTGTGAAAAATTCCAATTAATTCTACGCAGTACTTTTTTGTTGTTGGCCTTTTAAATATGGAGAGCGATAAGCACCATCTTCGACATACATATCTTACTGCTTTACTACAGAAGGGGTAAAAATGCTGTTCAAGACAGAAAGAAATTGACAGATGTGTATGGAGAATGTGTGTTGACAGTACGTCAGTGCCAGAACTGATTCGCTAAATTACTATCCGGTAATTTTAATGTCGAAGATGCACCATGTACGGGAAGGCCGGTTGAAGTTGATAAAGATGCGATAAAGGCATTATTTAATGCGAACCGGCGAATAACAACACGTGAGATCAGATTGATGTTAAATTTCTCAAATTCAATATAATTTAACAAAGTATTTGTTTATTACACGAAAACTGTCTTTCATTTTCACAAAAAAAAGAAATTACTTTCCGAAAAACCCAATAAAATCTTTCCCGGATAAAGACAACACGGCTATAATAATTTCCCGCTTAGTAGCACTGAAACTTAGGCAATCTTGTTTTTGCTTCGAAATGTACTGAAACTATTTCGACATCCCGCTTTAGGCAATCCCCGCTTATAAACGCGAAAATTTGTACTTCAGGCTCGAAATTTTCTTAAAAAAAAGGTCGTTTAAGTGCACCCGCTTGGTGGCAGCGTTCTTTTCAAAATTGCCTTCGTTCGTACGTTTAAACATTTCTGAATTTCTTTATATAGGGATATGTTAAGTCATGGGGTTAGGCAGATAAAATACCAACTTTTAAGCCAGTAGAAGCCAATATTTGTCATTAATGAACGATAATTCACGTGTCGAAAGAAGCATTCAAGAGGCCTCAGTTTCTTAGGTTCGGTTAGGTTAGGTTAGAGGACGTGTACTTGTCAACTGTGACAAGTACAGTACCCGGAGGTAGAATTGACCCATTGTACAACGTCCTAGCTTCTCAATTTCTCAGTTTCTTAACACGGTCCAAGAAATACCTCAGTCCATCTGATCTCCTTCCTATTTACACCACTTACATATATCCGACAGGGAAGAGAATACAACTCTCCAGTATAGGTCGCTGCCTCAAAATAAAGTGCTATCCATTTCGTGGTTTCAAAAGTATGGGACTGGAATTCGACATCTGTCAAACTAAGTTGTGAAACCAATTTTTTTCTTTTCAGTTGAAAGTCTGACATTGACGAAAATGGATCGCTTAACTATCACACAACGCATAAAAATTATCAAAACCTACTACAAAAATGGTGATTCTGCCACAGCCACGTATCGAACAAAATTTTCTTCAGCGATGAAGCACATTTCACACTCGGTGGGTATGTTAATATACAAAATTGTCATATTTGGGGTTCTGAGAATCCTCAAGTAATTGAAGAGAGGCCATTACATCCAGAAAAAGTCACTGTTTGGTGCGCTGTTTGGTCCGAAGGTGTGATTGGACCTTACTTCTTCGAAAACGACGATGGAACGACTGTCACCGTCAATTCGGAGCGTTATGGTCATATGATAACCGACTTTTTTTTGCCTGCTATTGACTTGGAGAATATGTGGTTTCAACAAGACGGTGCCACATGCCACACAACTCGAGCGAATATGGCTTTATTGCAAGAGACATTTCCTGGCCGCGTAATTTCTCGTCGTGGCGATATCAACTGGCCACCAAGATCATGCGATTTGACACCATATATTTTTTTTTTGTGGGGCTACGCGAAAGACCGTGTTTATGCAGATAAACCTTCAACTCTTGAGCACTTAAAAACCAACATTCGTCAAGTTATGGCTGAGATACCGCCTAATATGTGTCAAAAAGTGGTCGAAAATTACCTCAAAAGAATCAATGCTTGCAACACTTCGCTTGGAGGTCATTTGAATGATGTAGTGTTTCACACATAATGTCAACGTTCAAACTTTACAATAAAAAAGAAATATCATGAAAAAAATATTTTATATGTGTTTTATTTACGTTTACTTTTGAAACCACGAAATGGATAACCCGTATATTCTCGATCGTATGCAGAAAATGGCGAAGATGCTCGTTAGTCACGGCAGGGTATCTAACTCTATTGATTCATTGGAACATCGTGGCAATGTGAATTATGTTTCACTGTTCTATTTCTACTACAACGCGTTTTGTTTTACTGAGATAAAGGGATTTGTTCCCGAATATCATATATTGTGATGTAGCACCCATCTTTCTCCCCGGGCATGTCCGCTTGTGTTCGATATAACCAGTAGATCGCACACTGCTTTACAGACAGTATTCGTCATTTAGCCGGACTATCCACCTGAAGAGCTGCCTACCTTCTGAGATCTTTTCTGTTACTTATAATAAAAGATAATTCAAATCTAATGTCCACAAACACTACTCCCTCTGTCCTCCTTCCCACACAATTTGCACTGCTTGAGTAGGAACCATACGCTGAGTGTTGGTTTTATAAAAAAAAAGATAAAAAGAGACACCATCTGCTGCAACTAAAACACTTTAATTTATAAAATAAAAGTCTTCCCATTTTCAAGACAATTCAGTCATTTACTACAGCTATTGAGTACATACATATGTATATTATTATACTCAACTGAAATATATTCCTACACTGCTGTCAACACTTTACATTTTACAATAACACATTTTTGTTGTTGTTAGAAATTTCAAATCAGCAACTGCTACAGAATTTCCTGTAGACAACAATTTTGTCTTCTTTCGAAATGAATGTCGTTCATGCCCTTTTTCATCTGCGGATGTTTGAGTGCTTACAATGAATATGTCTGTGGGATATTGTTTTAAATGGTGACAGTTTAAGTATTAACTTCTTGTCGTTGTCGTTGTAAAATATTACAGTGGTTTATGTACCCTAAAACTTCCTAAGCTAATGTTAGGTGTGTTAATTTTTCAAACGAATAGCGCAACGTTTGAGAGACTTTACTCGCAACTTTATTTTACTACGCACTTAATCCACATACATACATAATGTCTCCTCCAATTTTGTTTCCCTAACAAACTTTAGAATGTTGTACGGTATCAGTAACGTTAATTCACTGTCTTTTATTTATTAAACACCCAAGCATCGGTTGGGCCATCTATTGCTTTAAATTTGAACCATCGGTTACTTCGAATCTGGCAATACTTATGTCATTATATTCTGTCACAAAATTCAGTATATTATCTCCACTGAACGTAATCAATCGATTAACGCTTGAACAGCGTTGGGATTTATTGGAAATTTATTTCCAAAACAAAGACGATTGGTCGGAAATTGCACGAAAATGTCGTACACAATTTGGTTGCAGAGAAGGACCAATAGAGCCCGGTAAACGTAAGTTTATTGCAAAAGTTCGTGAAACTGGTTTCATTGTTGATGGGCCAAGACGACAGCGTGCTCATAAAGTGCATTCACCCGGAAATATTGAAGCTGTGGCCGAGAGTGTGTGCGTGAGAATCTATCAACATCAACTCATCATCGTTCTCAGGAATTGAACATTTCACGCACTAGTTTACATCGAATTCTGCGAAAAGATCTCGGCATGACGCCTTACAAAATTTAATTGATTCAAGAGTTGAAGCTGCATTGAACCATCCGCCAACGAGAAACTGCACGATGATGTCGATTTTCCCAAAACAAAAAGTCATCTTTTCGGATGAAGCTTATTTTTATCTGGGTCGGTTCGTTAATAAACAAAATTGCCATATTTGGGACTCAGAAAACCCACACATGGTCATACAGAAGCCAAAGCACCCATTACGTGTGACTGTTTGGTTCGGCTTGTGGCGCGGAGGTATCATTGGCCTATATTTCTCTGAAAATGAGGATGGCGCAATCATTACAGTCAATCGAGACACCTATTGCACTATGATTAGCGAATTTTTTGTACCCCCTTTTCATAGTATTGCTGTGAACGATGTTTGGTTTCAACAGGATGGTACAACTTGCCACACATCTCATGCCACAATAGATTTATTGCGTCAAACGTTTGATGGCCATTTAATTGGCCGAAATGGTGATGTCAATTGGCAACCAAGAAGTTGTAAATTGACACTATTGAACTATTTTCTGAGGGTCGACGTTAAAGAAAAGTGTTATGCCGACAAACCAAAGACAATTGAGCATTTGAAGGCCAACATTCGTGATGCCATTGCCGAGATACGGATCCATACACTCAAAAATGTGTACGAAACTTGGTCCGATCGAATGAAGTACTGTGAAGCCTGCTGCGGCTGGCATATGAATGAAATAATACTCCATTTCTAACCGGAACAACGAACAAATTTCAAACCGTTTTTGTTTTATTGCATTTTTAAATGTAAACTTTTCCTTTATATCAGTCTGAAATGTATTAACACCGCACAGTTTACTAGAATGTGTTCTTTTTTGATTCGTTCTCCTTATCTCTAGAACCTACAGGTGATAGTTTATGATACCGAAAGATGTGATATTTTTCACTTGGTCACATAGTACAGAGTATGCCATTTAGCTATACTATGTGAAGTAGTCGCCGTAGTCTAGTAGGTAGGTGTGTCGGCTTATTGGACGAAAGGCCACGGTTCAAACCCCAGATCAGACATCAAAACGAAATATGAAAAAATATTTCTTCGGCGACTTCCTCTCAGCAGAATTCTGGCAAAAGCTCTGAGAGCAAATAAAATTGCCATGAAAAGTTTCTCAAAAAATCTGTCATTCGGAGTCGACTTTAAATTGTAGGTCCCGCTACTCATGTATAAAATTAACGCACACAACATAAGTGGTGTGAGAAACTAGGTCGTAATCCTGACTAAAGGGTTATAATGGCCAATTATGTATGTATGTATGTATGTTGAGCCCTAAATTAAAATTTCAAACTGAATCAGCTAAGCAGGTCGCAAGTAATGTAGATATTTGTGGCAGACAGATCAGCATGGGATGAGGATAGCTTCCATGTCGCTAATGAGGGCCAAAACAAACTAAATGTATTTAGTTAAGCAGGTGATTAGTCTCATGCAGCACATTTTAGTATAATAGAGTAGCCATCTGCCGTAGTCGGGAAACAATGCTGTTGGAAGGGGAATTTTCCTCGCTAGTGATTGCCACAGGATTTTGAATAAAGAAAACTCAATTAAACACAAATTAAATATTATGTTTTATTGGCTTTCTTATATTAAAATTCCTATAAACAATTCATTATTATTAGTAATAATTAATGATAATATTTATACAGTTTCACTTACTTTTTGGTATAGAAACCACTAAAAATTAATTATTTAAAGTATGCTCCCGAAGATTTACCGTCTGAAGACCACCACGCTAGGCC
Source organism: Sarcophaga caerulescens (assembly GCA_927399465.1). Classification (NCBI taxonomy): domain Eukaryota; kingdom Metazoa; phylum Arthropoda; class Insecta; order Diptera; family Sarcophagidae; genus Sarcophaga; species Sarcophaga caerulescens. Next base: position 100,637,981 of record OV656873.1, read on the forward strand.
ATGCAGTAATGAAATGATTTTATTAAAAAAAAATATGGCGCATTGGAAATGGCGTGAGTGGCGTTATTCCGAAAATCTTCGTGATAATAAATTCTATTATAAAATATTTTACAGTTACTTAAATTTAAGCGTTTTTGCCACTGGCGGCAACAAACGCCTTCTGTGGTTGCAATATTGCGTGAGTTTGCTCATTGGCTATTAAGCTGGTGGAGCCAGCTGTGCGTCTCTGATATTTGTTAACATTTGAAGTTAACAATCTGTGAATTTGCAATTAAATTATTATTTTTTACAACAATTATTTCGAAACAAACAATAGGTAATATTGTTATCAATCTGTAACAACACATAATTTAACAATTAAAACCTGTAGATAGGAAACATTAAAAAGTCAGTAAAAAAAATACAACTCAAATAGAATAACAATTTAAAAAAATTTTAAATAATTACACCATGCGACAATATACAAAAAATTAAATACACCCGAGTAACTACCTAATCTAAGTTGTTCTGTTAGTTGAGTAGAACTCAAAAACATTTTTTTTATTTTTCTAGAACCGTCCAAACTTATTTTATTTGACGAAAGCTGTTTTTTTGGACTTTACGCACAAATTTTGATTGATTACACAAATATTTCTGAACTGATGTCCAAAATTTAAACCTTATTAGAAAGGAGAGGGATGGACCTTTAAAACGATATACATACGTGTATTATTTGACTTAATATGCCATGAGTTTTGATGAGGTAAACTTGACAAATGCGAATTTTTATCATATTTTTTCAAGTTTGTCCGTTCATAGTAGCAAACTTTAATTAGAAATTTTTTTTCAGAATTTTTGGTGGATATTGTTTGTTTATCGGAAAATGTGTCAATTTCAGGTTTGACCAATGTTTGCGCAAAGCGAAAAAATGATATTTGCAAAAAACACAAATATTAGCCGACTTGTGGTTGTAGTGCAACCGTGAAATTGACACATTCTGCAATAAACAATCAAGATCCATCAAAACTTTTGAAAATTTTTTAACTGAAAGTTCATTTGATAAGATAACATATATAAAAAATATAACACGACTGTTATACTATTTAAATTATAACTACGATAATTTTTCTCCGATTTGATCAAACGAAGTGTTAATCTCTTCACAAGATAATGCGCTTTCAGAAAGTCATCACTTATTTTATATTTTTTAATTAGATTTTGCAGCTCAGAATAGCTAAACAAGAAAAAAATATATTTTCTAAGTTTACCCCATCAAAACTCATAACATATAAGTTTGAACAAAATGTTTATGTGTACCGTTTTAAAGACTAATCTCTCCCCTATCTAAAAACTTTGGATTATTAAAATAGATTCAAACATATTTGGGTAAACAATAATTGTGTGTGAAAAAATCAAAAAACGGTTTTTATCAAATAAAACAAGTTTGGAGTGTTCGGGAAAAAAAAAGTATTTTTGAGTTCTACTCAACCTAGTGAATAACTTAAACTATGTAGTAACTCGGGTGTATTTTCACTGTCGCACCGTGTTATAATTCGCAACTACTGTCACGATGGAAATACCGATAGAAATTGCATTGCTGATGAGTCGGTACGGAGCACGCTATCTCCAACATGTTACAAAGCATAGATAATCCCATTGCTTCAGTTAACTTGGATATTATTTACTTACATAAATGGTTATTACAACCCTTCAGTCAGGATTACAACCTGGCTTCTCGAACCATTTGTGTTGTGAATGTTATATTTATACATGAGTGATGGTACCTACAGTCGAAAATCAACTTCGAACGAGAGATGGCAATTTTTTTATTTACTCTCATAGTTTTTGCTAGAAATTTGCTGAGAAGAAGTCGTCGAAGAAATTTTTTTTTCATATTTCGTTTCATTCGAGATATGGTCTGATATGGGATTTGAACCATGACCTCACGTCTAATACACTACCGACTAGATTACAGCCACTCTTTAGCTCAGATATTATCCACACTTTTTATACGAAGGCACACTTATTATTATTGAAGCCGCCGTGGTCTAGTAGGTAGTATGTTGACTTATTAGACGTAAGACCTCGGTTCAAACCCCAGGTCAGGTATCTCAAACTAAACGAATTATGATAAAATATTTCTTCAGCGACTTCTTCTCAGCAGATTTTTGGCAAAAACTCTGAGAGTAAATAAAATTGCCGTGATAAGATTCTCAAAAATCTGTCTAAAATAAAAATGTATAAAAAATAACACACACAACATAAGTGGAGTGAAAAGCTAGATTGTAATCCTAGATGAAGGGCTGTAATAACCAATTACGTATGTATGCATGTTATAATAATAAAAAAAATTCTCTTTTACAATATTTTTTTATTATTGATAAGCGAACGCAGAAACTCTGTCATATACAACAACTCTACAACACTTACGTTCGATTTAAGGCAGTCAAAAAAATTTCCTAAAACGAAATTCATTTATTTTTTATTATTTTATAAAGCTTTTTTTTTACTGAAAATTATTTAATTTACAATTATCGTACAATAAAAATTATCGTTTTACAAATGTTTTATGAAGGAAATATGAAATTTGATGGAATGAAAAATTATGCAGTAAGTCACAGCAACAAGGAAAATATTTTATTTGAGACAATGCAGCAGGAGCCATATAATAACAATGCAGCACAATATTTATTTGTGGATCCATCATTTTTGGATTTAATCAATGATGATTATAATCGATACTATGAACATGAAATTTATTATGACTGTCAGTCTAACTATGCTGATGACGAGCCAATGTACGAGTATTGTCAAAATCTTTGTAAACGCCAGTCTTTGCGCATGAGTGAGGTCTTAAATGAAATAGTGCGACCCAAGGAATTTAAAAAAGTTTTGAAACAAATGTCACTCAATTCCAACACGTTGTATCGTTCATTTCGTCAAGCTTATCGTAGAGCTAAGAAGACTCGGAAAAGTTCAACAAAAACCACTGGACTGAAATGTAAATGTCTGAAGTGTGGTGGAGCAAAAAGTTATGATGAGTTTCTCATACAAATGAATCAAGGCGACATGAATCCGTGGGATATAAACACTGTGGAATTGCCACCCTATGGAATTGATGGAATTGAGGTTGAAAAAAACAAAAATATTGATGTGAAAAACGATATTGAAACATATTGCATGTGGCTTAATCAAAAGCATAGTAAATGTTGCCGATCTTGGGAAAGTCATTCAGTGAAGTCGAAAAATTTTCCACCAGCCAATAATCAAACAATAGACAACTGGTTACATCAAACTCCCTCTTGTCCGAAGGAAATCTATATGTGCAAAAAAACTGATGATGTTCTACCAAAAGAGATGTCCCATACGAAAAGCATGCAACAAGAACCTCCTGTTGACATCAATCAACCTGATGTAAATGATAAATCACCCCAGTATGTTACGTATTCATGTACACGCGTTGCTTCTACCAAAACTGTTAATGAGCCGAATGATGATGATGAAATACCAAAAGTAATGCCAATTTGTTTGATGATACCATTAAATATAAAAATAGATTCCCAAGAGGGACAATTGCATTCAAGCGTTGTGGAATTCATGACGGAAACTTCAAATCAAATATTCGTTGGACATGAAAACACTACGGAATGTACAATACTACCACCAAAACCTAGCACGCTACAGGAAAGAATTGGTAGTCGGTTGGATACTGTTGCAGGCGCAATAGACGTGCAACAGATGAAAGTTGCAAAGAAAATAGAATTTGCGTCTGAGATACAACCGTCCAACATAAATCCTCAGCCACAGCAAGCCATACAAATTGAACAACAAGCTTTAAAGCCTAAACCTATGGATACAAAACCTATAAATATTGATCTTGTGACAAATGTAAAGTCTTCGGAAACAAAAGTCGATTCAAAACATATAAAAGAAATTCAAAAAGAGCCCACAAAAGATAATCAAAGTTGTCATTTGAATGAAATCACAACACTGCCATCTCCTGTCGATACAACAACAGAACAACTTCCCTCAGCTTCAAAGCCAAATATAAAGTCTATCGAAATGAAAACTGATTCCAGGCAACAGTCCCCAATAGGTAAACAAAGTTGTACTTGCATTAAAAGTGCAATGCCCCCGGTTTCTGTAAGCACAACAGATCATCCGAAGGATTTGCATACGAATGCGGAAAAAATACAAGAGCTTCAATCACCAAAAATACTCAAAAATACTTTGGTACCGGAGTCAGTGCAAGAAAATAAATCAATAACAAGCTGTCATTGCACTAAAATTGTAAATGTCCCGGTTTCTGTAACTACAACACATCTTCAGAATGATTTGCATAAAAATGCGGCCTTGCAACCTCCAAAAACACTCAATAAATCTGAAAAGACAACAGAAAGCTTACAACCGGAGTCAGTGCAAGAAATAAAATCAACAAGAAGCTACCCTTGCACTAAAATTGCCAATTCCCCGCATTCTCTAACTATAACACATCTACAGAAGGAAAAAATTCAGGAACTTCAACCTCCAAAAACACTCAATCAACCTGAAAAGATAATAGAAAGCTTACGACCAGATACAGTGGAAGAAAATAAATCCACAACCGTTGAGATTCAAGCTCCACAAGAACCGGCGCCTATGCTGGAGGATAAAATGAAGCTCGTGTATAAGCCTTTACCCACCATTTATGAAACAATGCCTTTAACCATCACAGAATCAGAACAGTTTGACAGACATTATTTCGATGTTGCATTTGCAACCACTAAACAATCTGTAACCGAGATCGTTCAAACAAACATATCCACTATAGAACATTATAAACGTAAAACAATGAGCATGGAACTTCAAAAGGTTTCTGATTCAAAAGCGATACCACCTAAAGCCATTGAAATCAGTAAACAATCAGTAACGGAGAGCGTTCAAACTGACATATCCAGTGTACAACATTATAAACGTAAAGAAATGTGCACAGAAATCCAACACGATTTAGAAGAACTTCTGCAGCCGAATCCTTCTACGTCCAAACAAATTTATGATTCTGACGAACGAGATGATATTCTATTGGACTTGCATAGGTTATTTCATCCTGAGGAGGCTCGTATTCTACCCGACGACTTAAGTCGACAAAAGGCGTTACGCGATTTGAATTACATTGTAAAACCAGAATCACCCGCAGGCATTACCACACCAATTTCCAAATTGCCTGAATCTCAAGACAGTATTTTAGCAGGCATACGACACATGCTTAGCCCGCAGCCCAGACCACAGGAAAAAACTAAACGAAGGAAATACCATAAACAGACTAAAGAGAAAATTCTTGAAGATTTGCAAATATTTCTGAAGCCAGTCAAAGCGAAACCACCCTCTGGTAAAGCGTTACGTAACAGTGTATTGTCCGATTTACGTTTTATGCTGGTCACAGGCGAAGATAAAACTTCAACGAAAAGACCACGCCGTTCTTTCTCATCATATCAAAGGCCTAGTACTTCATCAAATTCAAGTATTATGTTACAAAGTCCGACTAGACCTCCAGAGGTAATACAAGAATGTATTATAACTGATTGCAGATATTTGCCAAATTCTACTTCCCATTTAGAGAAAGCAACTATAGACGACCTAGAAACTGCGGCCCAATTTTACCAGCGACAGCTAGGCTTTGAGAATCACTCTGCTATATTTTTTCAAGGTCCTTTAGAATGAATGAAACAACTAATGAAATATGAGGAGAAAGTTCTAGTAGCTCAAAAGAGGGCTTATATAAGGGCTGTATAATCAAGTCTAGTCAAACCAAATTTAATATTGTGTAATGAAATGTTATGAAAATATGTCTTATTTTTCAGCTTATCTTTAAATAAAAAGCTTAGTGAGAAAATCCTATAAAGAAACACCTAATTTAAGTTCAATTTCGCCACGAAATCAAGGAGTACAAAAAATAGTCAAAAATTAGCAAGGACAACAACCCTTTAGTCAGAATTTCAACCTGGATTTCTGCGCAGCAGCGTTATAGGAGAGGCCTGAACACGTAATAGTCTAGTAGGTAGTGTGTTGGCTAATTAGTTATGACGTCATGGTTCAAACCCCAGGTCAGACATCTCCAACAAAACGAAATATAAAAAATATTTCTTCGGCGCCTTCTTCTCAGCAGATTTCTAGCAAAAACTCTGTGAGTAAAATAAAATTGCCATGAAAAAGTTTCACAAAAATCTGTCATTCGCAGTCGATTTTAAACTGTAGGCCCCACCAGTCACCACATAACATAAGTGGTATGAGAAACTACATAGGTCGTAATCCTGACTGAATGGTTGTAATGACCAAGAGTCCTACTAAGAACCTCTATATCTTTAAATCAAAGTTTGAAGTTTGATTGCTATAATGAGATGTCGTATTCAGGTGCGGGTGACCCTTTGTCTTCCCCAATCGTACCATGTCCATAATCCAGACTGAAAGAGCATTAACTGCGTTAAGCCTTGCTGTCATTATGCCTTAGTTAGAGTGGAACAAATTTGCACTCGTGATCAGGCCTACGTTCACTGTCCAACAGTATGTAATTTCATTGGTGTTTGAACGCTGTCCACCCTGGTTCCGTTAAGGCCTGATAGAGCCAGTATATAATGGTGGGTTTCAAAATCACATATCCAACCCACGCACCTTTTTTTTTTGGAAGTGCAAAGCACGATCTTTACCATCTCAATTATATTATCTTACCATGAGAGTTTGGAGTCCAGAATAACTCTCAGATAATTTATTCTATTGTATTGGAATAGTTGAATCGTAAGTAAGTATTAGCAAGTCTGGTAGGTAATGTGTTAGCTTATTAGAGATGAGGCCACGGTTCAAACCGCATGTCATGCACTTCCAACAAAACGAAATCCGAAAATATATTTATTCGGCGACTTCCTCTCACCAGATTTCTGAAACCCTGACAGGTAAATGAAATTGCCATGAAAAGTTTCACAATAATCTGTCGTTCGGTGTCGACTTTAAACTGTAGGTCCCGCCACTCATGTATAAAATTAACGCACACAACATAAGTGGTGTGAGAAGCTAGGTCGTAATCCTGACTGAGGGGTTGTAATGACCAATTATGTATGTATGTAATGGGTGCATTGACTTCTGTATGACCACGTGGGAGTTTTTTGAGATCCAAATAAGGTAATTTTGCATATTAACGTAACGAATTTCATCGGAAGAGATGATTTTTTTTTGGGAAAATCGGCATATTTGTGTAGTTTCTCGTTGGCGCATTTTAACAAGCGACAATAAAGCGGATGGTCAAGCGGCCTCAACTCTTTATTCAGTTGAATTTTTTAAGGCGTTATACCGAGATGTTTTCGCAAAATTCTATGTAAACTGGTGCGTGAAATGTTCAATTCTTGAGAGCGATAACGAGTTGATGTTGATGGATTCTCTCTCACGCACGCTCTCAGCCACAGCCTCGATATTTTGAGGTGTACGCACTATACGAACACGCTTACGTTTTGGCGCATCAATAATGAAACCAGTTTTACGAACTTTAGCAATAACCTTGCGTATACCGGGGGCACTGTGTGTTTTTCTCGGTGACCAAGTTTTGTACAACATTTTCCGATTAATTGCCTTTGTTTTGGAAATAAATTTCCAATAAATACCAACGTTAGGTTAGGTTAGGTTAGAGGACGTGTACTTGTCAACTGTGACAAGTACAGTACGCGGAGGTGGAATTGACCCATTGTACAACGTCCTATTTTCTCACACCACTCATGTTGTGTGCGTTATTTTATACGTGAGAGGCGGGACCTACAGTTTAACGTCGATTCCGAACGACAGATTTTTGAGAAACTTTTTTTTATGGCAAATTTTATTTACTCTCAGAGTTTTTGCCAGAAATCTGCTGAGAGGAAATCGCCGAAAAAATATATTTTTTTTTCATATTCGTTTTGATGCCTGACCTGGGATACGAACCCGGGCTTTACGTCCAATAAACCAACACACTACCTACGTTGCTCAAGCGTATATCTTCTCATTACGTTCAGAGATAATATAGTATACTGAATTTTATGACATAATATCCTTCTTTCGAACATTAAAAGTAGAAATTAAAAAATTTTACTTTACAACACTAAAATTTTCATTCGACAAAGCATTTCCGAAAACTTCATTTTCGAGTGACAAATTTAAATATATCAAAAAATTTTATTTTAAATTTGATTATTCAAAATTTCTTGTGTGTAAAATTAGTGTAAAATTTTATTTGCTCGTATTAATGTCTTATTGTAGAAATAAAAAATTGAAAAATTATGCAGTGACTGGGAAGTTGGAGAATATTGCCAACAAGGAAAACATTTGTGATTTTCAAAAACCAGATGCACAATATTTATACGTGAATCCAATATATTTAAACAATCAGTTGGAAACTTATAACACAAGGCGTTTGGAAGGTGGTGACTATCACTCAGACGTGTTTTACGACTGTGAATCCAGCATTTGTAGGGATGATACACAGGATGAGCCTTTAAATATACAGCAATTCCATATTTATGATGTTTTAAATGAAATTGACACACCCAAAGAGTTTAAAAGAGCCCTCAAACAATTGATATTCAATTCACAAATCTTGTATCGCACATTTCGTCAAGCCTATCGTAAGACCAAAAAGTCACACAAATCTTCAACGAAGAGAGCCGGAGAGGAATGCGAATATTGCCCTCAGTGTAGTGCAGATAAGAAAATTTTTGAACGGAAAATGGATGGTGGCGAGATAAAGGAATTCCTTAAGCCTGAAGGTGGAAATAAAACGAAAAACGTGCAAAAGAAATGGTTTTCTGATGGTCAACCTGAGAGAAAGCCTTACAACACATGTGCTAGCTGCAGCAATATGAAGGCACCCATGCGTGAGTGTGACACATGCTGCAAATGTCCACCAACAATATATCAACAAACCGAAGATGATCGAAATGATGATTACATCTGTGAAGAATGTGCCGCTTTTAAGGGAGAAATGTCAACCTCCAAAGCTATGGAAAAAATATACCAAAACTCCCTTCAAGCAGGACATCCTGATAAATATTGGAGCACAACAACTGGCACCATGAACAGTAAGAATGACCAGGCTGGGTCCACAGAAGACATAGGCCCTATTTACTTGACGCTCCCAGTAAAACTGCAAATTGATCCTGATGCAGGCAACGTACGTTTCCTAGATGCTGTTGATACTAACGTCATTCAATCGACAAATTCTAAAGAAACTCAAACTTTTCTTGAACAATTAACGGCACCGCAACCAATGCAACCAACGCAACCAAATAAACTAAATCGTATACCAGAACAAACAGATTTGGTTGCAGTATCACAACCGATTTCAAATGCCAAAAAACTGGATGACACTACAAATGCAAGATCTTTGAACACGCAGCCACAGCAAATAGCACAAACTGATCAACAGGCCTTGCTAGAAGCGCACAAGAAAGCGGAAAAAATAATGAAACAGCAAACAAAACTGGATGAAATTAAAATGAAAACTGATCAGTTACGTTCAGAGCTTGTGCAAGAAATTAAATTGGCTTTGGAACAAACCTTGCCCATAGAAGCTATTCAAAGTTTAAAAAAAGGAGAGTTTGTAGCAGTACTCAGTGATGATGATAAAGAATTGTCAAAGGACCAAACTAGTATGCCAGCCGTATCTACTCATGATTCAGAGAATGACGAGCGTATTTCACTGCCCGATGTTATGGAAGTGAACAATAAAACTGATGATACTACGAAACTCGACAGACTTTCTCGGCCTGACGTAAAAATACCTATAAAAGTCGTACCGCCAGAGCCGCCAAAGCCAATCGCTTCTGATGCTGCTGCCAGTGAGAACCAATCTGATGCTCTTCTATATTTTGATCCCTATATATCAAACAAATCTGCCGATCTATACAAAGCAGAGGGCGCTCAAACTACCGTTTCCGCCGTTAAACCATTTGGCCATTATCAACGCAATGAAATGCGTAGAAATATTCAAGAGCAGTTGAAAGATTTAATAGAGAAAAGGACTGATCCCAGCAATAGACCGAAATATACCAGTGAAGATAGAAATGAAATTCTATTTGAACTGCACAGATTATTCCATCCCGTAAAGTCTGATCTCATGGCCAGTGAACAAAAACGTCAGAGCATCTTGCATGATATACGTTATATTTTGGATCCAAATCTACCAAGCGATTTGAAAATCTCCAATTTGCCAGCATCGGAAGAAGTGATTATTGACAGTGTCCGTTACATCCTAAACCCGAAAGCTCAGCATAAGGATAAAACGAAAATCAGGAAATACGAGTCAGGCATTAAACATAAAATTATGGAAAACTTTTTAATTATTTTAAAGCCTTCCCACGAAAGAACACCAGCTGATCAGGTAACACGAAACAGTGCATTTCTCGAGATGCGTTTATTGCTCGATACAGGCGTAGTGCAGAGTTCATCACGACAAATACATAAAATGGTTAGTTCGATGCGGGTGCGCGAAACAAAAGAGCAAATTGAAAAATTAGCTGATCTTAGGTATGCCCAGGATCCGGCTACCATTTCTAAGGCCAGCAAGGAAGATAAAGATGATTTAAACGAAAAGAAACCACGTCAACTACATAAAAAGTTTAGCACATTGGGAATTCAAGAGGAGGCAAAACGACAAATGGAAAAATTAGCTGATCAGCGATATGGGCAGAATACTACTACTACTACTGCTACTACTACTACTGCTACTACTACTACTGCTACTACTACTACTGCTACTACTACTACTGCACTACTGCACGGCACTGCACAGGACCGAAATAAAGAGAAACCAGAAGATTTAAACCAAAAGAAACCTGCGACAGATAAAAAGCAAAGAAGGCCCACGTTCCAGGTTTGTATTTTCTTTCTCAAATTCCACACTTTTACGGAGGTTAAGTTAAACAGGCAGCTTACTTAGGTCCCATACGGACCGATTGTAGCCGATATTGCCAATTCCGTCTTATAATTAAAGCTCCTGGTTGATATCTCTTAGACCATCCCGTGAGTCTTAAAGAAGGCATGAATTTAGCTTAAATCGCCTTTGGCTAGACATGTTTTCTCATTAAATTCTGGATATCCAAGAATTCTCTCAGCTTCTCAGGTTTTCAAACCTCAGACAATAACAGAGAAACTGTTTTGAGGTCTCCTCTTCTTACTTGTCGTTTTAGCTTCAGTATGAGGTATTCGCAGTCTCCAGTGTCCCGTTATCAATACTGTGAGGTTCTTCAGATGGAATCTTGATAGGTTTAAATGTAAATTCTGTTTTACATATAACCATGTCAGGCCAGATTTGTTTGGTATCACTACCAGTGGGTTCATTACCGCATCTTACATTTACCAATGAATGGGGTTTTTGTGAGATTATTTGTTACTCTTCTTCAAAGTTGCCAGCTTTAGCAAATGCATCGGATCTGTTGTTACCTTCGATGCACGTGTGTTCTAAGAACCCAAATGTCTCACTATCTTCTCCAAAGACACCCGGAATTCTTGCACAATTTTAGATGTGTTGTACACCCCCACTCAAGCAGCTTTACTGTCGGTAAATATGGGTTTATCACCGTATGATCCAATGAATTGCGCTTTTGTGCGATTATTTGTTAGCCAATCGGGAGAGGAGTTCATATATCTCACGTATGAATTAATTTAAATTTTCTGTGGCGCTAGCTTTAGCAAATGTATTGGACTTGTTGTTACCTTCATTGCTTCCATGTTCCGGGAACCAAAATAGGGGTAACCCTGGAATGTCTGTCTATCTGGTCCAAAGACACCCGACATCTTGAACGATCTTAGACGTAGTGTACATACACTCAAGCTCAAGGAATTTAATCACAGTTTTACATGCATACATTCACAATTGGTCATTACAATCCTTCAGTTGGGATTACAACCTTGCTTCTCACACCACTTATGTTGTTTGTGTTGATTTTACACATGAGTGGCGGACCCTACACTCCCAATGACAGATTTTTAAGAAACTTTACATAACAATTTTATTCATTCTCAGAGTTTTTGCCAGAAATCTGTTGAAATATTCTTTCACATTTCGTTTTACTGGAGACGTCTGACCTGGAGTTTTAATCGTGGCCTCACATCTAATAAGCCAATACACTAACTACTAGACTACGGCGACTTTAAACGGCAACATGACTGTAGGTTAACATGATGTACTTTGAGATCGAACTCCCATGGCGGTAGTTTTTAAAGCCCTTGTCTCAGCCTGTAAAGTATTACAATAACTGGTAGCGAAAGGGACTATCTAATGTTTACTTGTTCAGAAAATAATCCAAATTCGATTTCATTACGTGATGCGGATTCATCAGTGAAACCCTGACTAACATTATCTGGGAGGTGTAAACCATTATGATAAAAGAAGCGTATCTGCGTTACAAAACCAGAATGGAAAGCGGGTTTACGCAGACGATACGTACATACATATATTTAGACTAACCATACCCAAGACTTTGCTATGCCCATAGCCTCTCTACTTCCATGCTTCCATGCATACATACAATATATTCAGACTTCTTCCATGCTCTTATAGCATTCAGTGCCTTTGCCGCGTTTGTAGCCACTTGTTTCAGCAACATGTCATTTGATACAATGTCTTGGCTGATGTAGTTCAAGGCAAATAGTCTCAGGATGGTGTTTTATCATTTTTAAAATTGTTAAAAATAGATATGCTGATCGAATTTTTGTTTTTTATCATTTTAAATAATTTATTTTTGTTTTCAGTGATTGTATGGTCCTCCCTGTCATCGTACTCAAATAAAAGGAAACAATCGCCACAAAATATTGTTATTGTTGTTGTGTATTGGTTATAAACGAAATTGTTGTATTTTTGTAAATCTGTTTACGTTGCATTATTTTTATTTGTATTTTTGATAGAAAATGTTTTGTAATTTAATTTTGGTTGTTTAGTATTGTATAATGTATTTGTTTACGTATATATGTGTTAGTTACTTGTGTATATATGTGTGTATAATTTTATTCATTGAAATAAAATTGATTAAGTTTTATAGATCGATGACTCTTCAAGCATATTGATGGCAATGATTGATACAGGAACTAGTGGGGAAAATCCTTAATTTTCCAGCATTGAAAATGTAACAAAAATTTCCATTCAATAGCTATGGTCCCATCATTGTTTCCTACTGGTCCAGGTACATTTCAGGGAGTAAGTATTTATTTATTTATCAATAACTATCTTGTCCCCTTCAAAGTAACCCCCCTCAGATATAATACACTTATGCCATAATTTTTTCCAATCCTCGAAACACTTCTGAAACGCGCTTTTTGGTATTGCCAACAGCTCCTGTTTCGATTTTTCTTTTATCTCCTCAATCGTAGCAAAACGCTTTCCTTTCATCGGTGTCTTTAGTTTGGGGAAGAGGAAAAAGTCAGCGGGGAACAAGTCCGGTGAATACGGTGGTTGAGGCATGATTACGGTTTTGTTTTTGGCCAAAAACTCACGCACAAGCATCGATATGTGAGCTGGTGCGTTATCATGGTGCAAAATCCACGATTGGTTTTTCCACGATTCTGTGCGTTCTGACAAATTGCTTCGCGCAATCGGCGCATAACTTCAAGGTAGTATTCCTAATTGACCGTACGACGTTGTGGCAAGAATTCATGATGTGAAACAGTGAGCAAAACCTTCACATTTGACCGAACTTGACGTGTTTTTTTCGGTCTTGGCTCTTCTGGACGCTTCCATTGGGATGATTGGGCTTTGGTTTCAATGTCTTAGCCATACACCCATGATTCGTCACCAGTTATGACCTTTTTGAGCAAATCTGGATCGTCGTTGAACTTCGTCAACATCTCCTGAACGATCTCCATGCGACGTTGTTTTTGCTCAAAATTTAGTAATTTTGGAACAATCTTCGCTGCCGCACGTTTCGTGCCTAAAACATCCGTAAATATTGTTTGCCATGAGCCGAACGATATGCCAACATCATCAGCAACCTCTCTAATAGTGATTCGACGATTATCCAAAATCATTTTCTTCACTGCTTCAATGTTTTCATCGGTTGTTGACGTGCTCGGGCGACCAGGACGAGCATCGTCTTTGACATCTTCTCAGCCTTCCTTAAACCGGTTATACCACAATTGAACTTGTGTTCTGTTCGTAGTAGACTCGCCAAACGCCACAGTCAACATTTCAAATATCCTTGGACATTTAATTTAATTTTTTACACAAAACTTAATACAGTTTCTTTGATCCATGTTTTCGAATAGTAAAAAATCGAAGAGCACACCAAAACACGACTAACCTTTTTATCTGTCAAAAACAAACTGACAATCCAAAATGGCTGATATTGTCAACATATGTAACAGACATGTGTACCAACATAACAGAAAAAAAAAATGCGAAAATCGAACATAAGTAACTCACGAAATTTGAAAATAACGGTTATTTTTTGATTACACCTCGTACTTTATAACTCTTCAGTCTGGATTACGAATTAACTTCTCACATCACTTACTTGGATTGATATCAATATAAATTCGACAATTTTATTTGTTCACGTAGCCATTCATCCGGAAATGGGGTTCATGGCTGAACATGATGTTACGGGTGAAAATTAGAATTTGTTGGTAACCGCTTTAGAGGCCATTCAGCGAACATACGTAGTTGATTATAATGGCCAATGATGATTTGTTCAAACATGCTGAATAAATGACAACTAATTTGACAGATGTACAGTAGCGAAAAAAAATGCAACTCTGTCATATGATATTCAATCGAAACTCCAAACTTATGTTTTGTTTTTTTTTTTTATTCGATGATTTTTAAATTTTATTAAAAAGCATCAGTAAGCGTTGTTTCCTTCTCTTTCTCCTTAATTTTTTTAGATTTTTAAAAAAAGTGAACAAATATAGCGAGCAAAAAAATGCAACGCATTGTGTTAAAAGTAAAGTAGTCAACTAGAGTAATTGAAATAAAAGTTTAATGAAAAATTAACTGTCAGAGTTTGAAAGACCGTATTGGAAGAACCGATGGGTATTCAACAATAAAAAAATTTTAATATTTTATTTACTTATTTTATTGCTGAATCAGACGTGAATTCCCACAAGTTACTTCTTCACAAAGTACTCTTTAAAGAAGTTTAAGGCCTTTAAAACTTTTTTCTTTGTTAAAGTTATTAAAGTTCAAAGGAAAGGAACAAGGAAGTAAGAACAAAACAAAAGTTGTTTTTTTTAAATGAATTGTAAGGAAAGAAAAATAAAAAAAATAAAATCAACAAAAATAAAATATTTTGTTGCAATTCATTGTATTTATAAAAAATATTCAGACATTCCCATAGTAATAAATATATTGATATGTACCTATCACACTTTTATAGTGTAATACACACACATATATAGGGTGGTTTTAGAACTTGCATAATAACTGATACATACTTTCACGACATTTATTTTTAGATATGATTTAACATTAGCAATGAACTAGGAAGCACTCCAGGACATGGTGATCAGCAATTAGGCATGATAAGGTACGCATTTTATGAGTGCCTTGTCATCAAAGAGTAATTGAAAATGAATATCGAATATTCTGCTTAATAAAGCAGAGTACATTGAAAGGGTACATTGAAAGAGTACATTGAAAGAGTACATTGAAAGAGTACATTGAAAACCTGACTAAAGAAATGGGCGAAAATGTTGCATCGACAATTGTGAAACAACTTCACAGTAGGAAGAATTATAAAGATACTCTACAGCGATCCGATGAGAAGAAAATCATGAGTATTTTAAGACTCAATGATGAGCATATTCTCTAAACACTTCATCTTACATGTACAAAAGAGCCGTATTTGCGTGGTAGGAATTGTTGAATGCAGGCCATGTGGTAGAACAATGGAACATTTTCTATGTCATTACTTAGACTTGGCAAAATTGAGTTTCAAATATTTTAAGGATGTTACTTTAGGAGATATTACTCGGAGAGTGGTTTAAAAGAAACAGGCTTCCAATAAAAAGTTTACCTCAATGGTGATCGCACAGCAAATCCACATATTGGCTTAGATGTATGCCGCTAGGCATGAGACTTTGAATGCTATGCTTGGTCTCTATAGGCAATCTGCCCACTTATTTGATGATTTTGAATCGACGAGAGTAGAATTAGTGCGAAAATGATATTTAATTAGTTAGTTAGGAATTATTTAATCACTAGTTTCATAATGTTGATCGCACAATGTACGAAGAGCTTTCTTTTTAATACTTCTTTAAACAAACAAAATTGATGAATTTTGAACAATACCTATCCAAGTTAGATATTAATGAATCCAATACATTGCGTAAAATTCACAGCTTAGTATGGATTATGGGCGGACATCATTGGTCCATATTTCTTCGAAAACGACATTAGCCTGACCAGCACTAAAGTTAGATGACTACCAACTTTTTTGACCTTAATTGAATGATCTGGATACCAACGCCATGGTGTTTTAACAGAATGTCACTAAGTGCCACACAGCTCATGCCTCATTGCATTTGCCGAGATCGTGCGAAATCCTGAAGTCGCAGAGATATGCGCCTGAGCAAGGGAAAATTTGCCACTTCGAATGCTCTCCACAAAGAGATCCTTAAGGGACATTCGAACCATGTTCAATTGTAAACATAGTGACATTAATGGATCTTAAAAATGCATAAGAAATTTCGATGATTTCTTAAACGGACTTTGTTTCATTTAAATTTAGTGATAGGAAGCGCTAAAAGAAAGACACAGTGTTAATAGGCAGTACATTGGCATGGTTTAACATCCAGCTCAGACATCCGAAACCAAACGAAATATGAAAAATAATTCCTTCAGCGGCTTTATCTCAGAAGTCTTCGGATCAACGTCGTAAAAGTGAGATCTCCATGGATGATTGGAATGTAAATAATGGTGTAGGTTCATCGCTCGGAGACATAAGATATTGCTATCACTGTAAGTAATATCAGATTGAAACACCAATTCGATTAGAAGACATTGTAAAACTTGTTTGGAACTTAAAGGTCGCTGAAGATAATGTAGATTAAAGCTTAATTCAATTAAATTTATTTTTAAGACTGATGAAATTTATTAACCAGTAGATGAGCAACGTTTAAGAGTTGTAGGAAATTACATGAAAATTCAAGATTACACAAGACTTTGGCTGTGGAACTGACATTTATCTACGTTTTCAAAAAATTTGCAACTTACAAGCCTTTAGTCAGGATTACAGTCTAGCTTCCCAGAAATATAAGAAAGTAGGGCCTTAAACTGTGACCTCAATTCTAATAACTCAACACACTACCTACTAGACTACCTACCTACTGCTTCTGTTATATAGACAGTTTAGTAAAATCGAATATCAGCGCAAATGGATAAAGAACACCAAACTCTACTAGGCGTGAATGCTATCTATCTATGGCAGATTTTAGTATCATCCAGTGGGAAATAATTTATCGCACAAACAGTTCAAATTTTGTATGAACTTCTGACCATGAAACGTATATCTCGAGATAATTTTTTCAATCTCGCTGCTGCTCATAATTTAAAATTAGAAAAATACAAAGCAAATCTAACAATATAATCCAAATGTTAATTATTAATCCGTAGCCATACACCAATAATAAAATAAAAATGAGTAACAAGTTGTATATATTTTAGTTCGCTATCATTCCCTCCAACTTTAGTTATGTGTACATTTACAAGTGCCTTCAATTGGCTGCATGAATAACCACACACCCTCTCTTTCACATCAACAGCCATTTATTATTAGAATCTAATTGAATATGAAACATTTAACAAACGACTGTTTTAAGTACTGGGAACTAGTCAACGAATTCTATTTCACTTCAAATAGTTTAAGTTGTTGTTAATGCTGATGGCCACAAATTGATAAGAGAGCTATTATGTAGTATGTACGTACAATTTTATATGAAAAGTATATGTATAAGGGTGTTTCCATAAAAGAATTTAAGCATGAGAATAGTAGTCAGAAGCATTTTTGGAATTAATTTTTTTTCCAATAATTTTATGTCGTGAGCAATGCTGCCATATAAATGAAGCATCAAATCGTCAAATATTTGAGAAAAAATCGTAAAAATCGTCAAAAACATTCATTGAAATTGTAAAAAAATCATCAAATAAAATAAATTGAAAATCAAAAACATATAAAGTCAATGTTAAGCAGCAACAATATTGCACGATCTATTCCCATGTGTGGTGTAAATATTAGGGAGTCAGAAGATCTTGGCGTTATGGGCATGAAAATTCAGTGTGATGTTCGCTGGAACTAACACATTTTTCAGTGTCTTGGATTCTTAAGACAAGATCTACTTACCATTTATACCATTCATAACCGACCGAGAATGGAATACAACTCTCATGTATGGGTTGGCCCTTAAAGTCTATTTTGAGGTTTCCCGACCGTTTACAAGAGAGGCCGTAGTAGCTCGTTAATAACAATAGTGTGTCCAACTCCATTGATTCATTGGAGCATCGTTACAATGTGGCTTGTGTTTCACTGCTCTATCTCTACTACAACGGATATTGCTCGAAAGAAATAAGGGGACTTGTTTATGAAAATCTTGTATTCCTGGGTAACACTCGTCTTTCTCGGCCAGCACATCCGTATGTGGTCGATTTGCCAGTGTATCGCACACTGCATTACAGAAAAAGTTCGTTTGTTAGACGGACTATTCGTATGTGGAACTCCCTTCCTGCAGAGATCATTCCTATTACTTATGGTGTAAAAATATTCAAACCTAGTGTCCATAAACACTGCTTCCTCTTTCCTCCTTCCTATAATATATTTTCCTAGTTCCAAACACACTGCCATCCCCTTAGTGTTGGTCGTATGAAAAAAAATAATGGCACTTGCCTTCGTTCTTCCGATGGTAATATTAGAAGCTATAATCGAATTTTTAAATTTGTCTGCAATGGTAAATGATATATTATGCTTAACTACGAGGTTATTTAGGAGTTAGAATTTTTTGGCTTTTATGTCCTAAAGTAAAGAAAATGATGTAAATTTTTAATTGCTAAAATCGGCAAAATAAGGCCATAAATCGTCATGTCGTCAATATGATATTTTTGGAGCCCAAAATCGCCAAAATGACGATAAATCGTCAAATCTGGCTGCTATTGTCGTGAAGATGAGGTTCAAATCCCCAGGTCAGACATCTCGAACGAAATTAATATAAAAAAATACTTCTTTGGTTACTTCCACTCAGCAGTTTTCCTGCAAAAACTCTGAGAGTAAGTAAAAATTGCCATAAAAAGGTTTTTAAAACAATCTGTCTTTCGGAGTCGACTTTAAACAGTAGATCCCTGCAGTCATGAATTAAATTAACAGACATAACATAATTAGTGTGCGAAACTAGGTCGCAATCCGGTTATAGTGACCAATTAAGTAGGTATGCCGCCACTGTTGGCTATCCTAACCCCATAAAAAGCACATCAAAAGGATTAAGTCTTATGAAAATGGTGGACAGTGAACAGGACCACTTCTAGACAAAAAAAGTGGTCATCAAATTTTTGCACCGCTTTGATGGAATCTAATGTCGTTGAACTTTAGCTAATAAAGTTATGGAAACAAAAATTCAATCAGCTTTGCCATTCACCATAACAGTGGCTGATTTGGATTTAAAAAGGAATTAGGACCGATAGTGCCGCCATCGTACAATGGAAATATTGATGACCCGTAAACTTAAAATATAGCAATTTGGCTTATTGACGTACCGTTTTTCCCCGACACGATGGTTTAATTGAAATGCTTAAAGCCAATTTCTTATGCTGAACTAGCCATGAGCGTTACAGGGTGTCTCAGATAAGTTGATTATTGTTACAGAGAAACTTAACTTCGTTGTTAGGCTCTGCTGTACTGATGATAATATTGTTACGAAATTGGAAACGGTGTACCATCGTTTAACATTAAAACGACAAACAAAAGCTTTACAAACAAATACAACGAACTTGTTACAAGTAAACCAACAAACTATGAGTATGAAAGAGAAGGGGATAGATACAAGTAAGCGAGAACGCAACAACAAATAATGAAACCAAAATACGCAAACAACAATGAAACTACGAAAGCGAAAATACGAACATTCTAGTTCAGGAATGTTCATCAGACTGTTTACGTGGACCTATAATAAGGCAAGACAAAGCAGACGACGAGTAGTAAGAATTCAGTTTGTCTTGTGTGAAGACGCGTTGCATGTGAAGAGAACAGTCATGGTTTGAAGATCGCCGTTGAAAAGATCTGCGTTGTAAGCAAATGAGAATAGCAAACAAGCAATTATTGTTGTACTCGTCAAGTTGGCAGACAAAAGTTGTGCAAACAATAAAGATTTTATTTTTATTTTTTTTCAATCAACGAACTCATATTTTAAACGTTTTTAAAAAGGTAAAAACGTAACAATATACATACATACATAATTGGTCATTAAAACCCTTCAGTCAGGATTACGACCTAGCTTCTCACACCACTTATGTTGTGTGCGTTAATTTTATACATGAGTGGCGGGACCTACAGTTTAAAGTCGACTCCGAACGACAGATTTTTGAGAAGCTTTTCACGGCAATTTAATTTACTCTCAGAGTTTATACCAGAAATCTGCTGAGAGGAAGTCGCCGAAGAAATATTTTCATATTTTCGTTTTGATGTCTGACCTGGGATTTGAACTCAGGCCTTCAGCCTAATAAGCCAACACACTACCTACTAGACTACGGCGACTTCTAACAATATTCTTTCGTACCACATAGGCCACCATACTTCTGTATATCTGATGAGAAAGAAAAGACTATCGGTCACACCAAGTGTCAGAGCCTGGCTGTGGCTATGATAAGGCCGAGTGGGACCATATCCTTTAAGTAGGGTTCGCTACATAACCTAACTTTATACAATTATATGTTGGTGATGAGCACTTTTTTTTGCCCTGAATTCAGTGATCTATACACCAGCAACGTGTGGTTTCGACAGGACATCTTGGATAGTCTCCACGAGCAATTCGAAAGTATGATCGTCTCATTTGGAGTGCGATTGATCGCTTTAGATCTTTTCTTTATTCTCAAGTACATGCGAATAAGCCACAAACCATAGCTGTCTCCAAGCCAACATAACCCAAGCCAACGGTCAAATTGATCGTGATTTCCGAGCCAATATCGAGGAATATTTTTCATATTCACCCCTTATTTGTAAACAATTTTTCAAACTCAAACATATGATTGTCTTACCCATATGGTAGTCTTGGTAATGCCACATTCAGAATAACAATTATTTGTGTGTTGCTAAAACCCTTCCATTTGAATAATTTTGTAACAATTGTACTCTTGGGAAAAATACAATGAATGCATGGTACGTGATTATAGCC
Organism: Sarcophaga caerulescens; assembly: GCA_927399465.1. NCBI lineage: Eukaryota > Metazoa > Arthropoda > Insecta > Diptera > Sarcophagidae > Sarcophaga > Sarcophaga caerulescens. The sequence continues at coordinate 100,659,320 of OV656873.1, forward strand.
AGAAGTTTACAAGACAAATGCTCACTAATTCATATTAAATTCTGAGAATGTTTTTGAGATTGCCATACGAAGGGGAAACTAAGGACTGAAGTTTTTTTCCAATCGAATTCTTCATTTTGTTTAATTCTACATACGAATATGGTAAGCATATAAACACTGGCCGCCGGAGTCTAAAACGAAACGCGGCTTCCTGGTAAAAACTCTGAGAGTAAATAAAATTGCCATAAAAAAGTTTCTCAAATATCTGTCATAGTTGGATATTTCCAACTATAATTAAATAAACGAAAAGTAACGGTTTTATTTAGCACGTTAAAATATAGAAAAATAAACAATAGTAGAAAGCAGTAACAACTATAGCAATCCACCATCGAGCAGCCATTAATCCAGAAAAAAACCAACAGTAAATGTAGTAACAACAATAGCAGGCCGCAAACGAGTAGCGATTAAAGCAATAAACTGAAGCAAAAATCATACGACAATAGGCGTTTTACTATTCAGCTAATGCATGTCTCATCGATGTAAGCAAACAGTAGTCGGAAGGAGCCAAGTCTGATGAATATGGTGAATGGGGTAGCAGCTCCCAGCCTAATTCTTTGATTGTATTCCTGTTTTTCAGCCGATGTTGACGGCTGTTCCGGATTAACCTATTACAGTGTCCAGGAACTCAAATTTGTGTAAAAGTCGAATATCTCGCTATCTTCTTTAGAGACACCCGACATAATTGAGCAATCTTAGATGTGGTGTACACATTCTCTAGGGATCTAATAGCTGGACTTTACTATCGGTAAATGGGCGATATACTCTGATACCAAGTTCGAGCTGGGGCAATTTCAATAGCCATTATTTTAGCCTAAAAAGTACATCATTACTGATTTAATGGTCACATTTTCTGAAAAGATTCCACAATCGATTTTGTTCCGTGATTTGAATCCATCAGTGAAGACTTGTATGACGTTTCCTGGGAGGTGTAAACCATTATCATAAAAGAATTTGATCTGAAATCTGCATTGTAAGACCAGCATGGAAAGCAGGTTCAGGTATTCTGTAAACCGTAGATATATTCAGAGCAACAATAACCAAGATTTTGGTATGACCGTTGCCTCTGTACACCCATGCTCTTATAGCGCTCAGTCTTATTGCTGCATTCGCAGTCATTAGTCTGGTCAAGTTGAGTTAGGTCATTTTGTCTTGCCATTGGACATCTTCCTCCAAAAAATATTGATGCTAGAACTGCACTGAGGCTTAAGTTCTCAGATATGTTTACGCCATGCACGCTAGGTAGTAAAACCGAATAAATCGGGTTTTAGGTGCGACTACATGGTACCAGAGACTGTTTTCGGAAGAACATAAAAAACTCACAGTCCTACTGAAGCCGTCATCGATGGCGGTGATATAATGATCTTCACTGACGGCTCAAAAATCGAAAATGGAGCTGAATCTGGGGTGTATTCTGATAAGCTGGCATTGAATGGGTCATATAGATTACACAAACAAGCCAACGTATTTCAACCGGAGTTTTTTGCTATTGAACAAGCTACACGCATGGTTGCAACCGAGCGCCTACCTCCTTCAAACTTGATCATATGTGTGGATTGTCAAGCAACAATCAAAGCACTGGTATTCCACCTCGTCAAATCAAAAGGCGTCAGAAGTTGCGTAGGCTGTCTACATCATGTACCTCGGCACAACACACGCCTTTACTGGGTTCCGCGCCAATTTGAAATAGAAGGAATCGAAAAGGCGGACGAACTGGCACGAAAGGGATAGGAGAAGTCAGATGAAGAGGTGGTAGATGGGATATATGCGCCTCTACAACAATACTTTTTCAAAATCGAAAAACAGCATGGAATTCCACAAACCGTGGGAGGTCCAACATACCTGGTTGCCGAATTTCAGCAGCAAAATCAAGGGACTATTTGAGTTCGAGAAGAGAACTGGTCGCACTATATCAGGAATTATAACAGGATACAGCGCTATTGGCAGTATCGCTGACAAGCACGGTCTGCCCTACTAGGATTACTGCAGAAGCTGCCAGAACGTGAATGAAACGTATTCGGTACAATGACTTTTGTGTGAGTGCCCTGCACTTCAAACCAGACGTCATCGGTTTTTAAGTAACAGAACGTTAGAAGATCTGAGTATGGTGGCGAACGTGCCACTAAGGAAACTTGCCGGTTTCATTTGAATCTCGGAGTGGTTCAAACCCACCACTAACGGATCTTGACAAGGAGACTTATCTTACACTGGGCAACACAATAGACCGACCATATGGGCCACCGAGTGATAAATACGGAACTTCTGGTACAGTAAACGATCAACCAAGAAACTGTCACTACACTACACTTCGTGCCGTCTGTGCGAGGTCATAAGCATGTCACGTGGATGTGACGTTATTTAACCACCGAAATCGTGCGATTTGATCGGTATAGACTGTGTGTTTTTCTCAGTAGAGTCACAAACTACTGAGATCCTAAAAGTCAACATAATCCATGTCATCACAATATGCGCTAGAGTTATAAAAAAAACTGGACATTTAAAATGCACTCCACTCAGAGAAGCCATGGCGATCAAAGTGCTGTATTTCATTTAAAATGGAAGACATCTGTAGTAGCCTTTCATATTAATTTTCTGTTGCAGTATTTAGTATAGTATAGTATTTATTCACTCAAATCCCACTGAGTACGACAATATTGTTTCAAAATCGTTAAAATCAAACAACATATCCCCTGAATTTAATCAATTATCGATCGCCATATGGTATTAAAAGTGCCAAAACACTACATTAAGGTTAAAAAACACAATTGGGTCCTTAAGCTTATAGCAAAGTCAAGGTCAGTACCAACATAAAGTTGTATCTTAAGGAGAAGATAAAGAGCGAAATAATTATTGTTTGAGTGGCTCATTTCACCAGCGCCAATGGCAAAGCAAAAAATAAAGTTTTTACCACAATACGTGTCATAAAAAGGAAAAAAATAAGCACAAATGTAATTAAAACTTTCACTTTTTGCTGTAAAAAAAACAATGCCAGTAGAAGATGAAGAAAGATAAGCATTAAATGGCTTTATGTGGTTCATTTTGCCGAAAATTTATTATAAAAGTTTCCCATTTCAATTCTTTCTTTGTCAATAAAGCATAGACGTTTAAATTTAAAATCATGTTCAATATACATTTAAGTTTTCAATTTTATTATTTTTAAAAGAGCAGGAATAAGAAGTAGGTAAGAGAGGTAAGGTTCGGTGCTGAACCCCCTCGAAAGAAGAGATCCCACTTAGGCCAGCATTTAGGACAATTGTGATACCACAATTAATTTTACCCGAGGTTCAACCATTTCCTAGAGAAAACCATCCCGAGTTCAAAATAAGTCTTGCTATTGCAGCAATTATATATTGAGTTTTGAGTTCGTTGATTGCAAACAACATAAAAAGAAATTGGTGTTTAGTTTCATTTAAATTCTTTATTGTTCGCACTATTTTTGTGTGCCACTGTTTATAACTTGACGTATACAACAATAATTGCTTGTTCGCTATTCTCCTTTGCTTACAACGGAGATCTTCAAACCACGACTATTCTCTTCACACGCAAGGCGTCTTCACACAAGACTGACCGAATTCTTACTACTCGTTGCCTGCTTTGTCTTGCCTTTTTATATGCCCACGTAAACAGTCTGATGAAAGTTCTTGAAGTCGATCGTGGCTTCGCCTTCTTGAGAACTCTCGTAGTTTCATTGTTGTCTGTGTATTTTATTTACATATTTATTTTATTTATTTTATTTGTTGTTGCGTTCTCGCTTCCTTGTCTATCCCCCTTTCTTTCATACTCATGGTTTTGTGTTTGCAGTTTTTGTTTATCATTTTAATGTTAAACGATATTACACCATTTCCATTTTCGTAACAATATAATAAAATACCTGCTCTTTACTTTTTAAATATTTTTTTTAATATAAAACACGAGTGTTTGCATAAAATATTCAATGAGATCCCACCTGATTTCAAAACTATATGAATAATATTTTGATTTTATTTCTACGAATTTATTACTTACGTTTCTTTAATTACTGCACTAAGAATTCCATGGAATACATTTAGAGTCGATATTGATTGTTTTTCCCTTTCGTTACTCGTTCATGAAATTCTACAAAAAAAAATGTAATAAAATAATGAAATTTATTAACAGGTTTGATGCAAAAAAAAAGATCAATTGTGTTAACATAAAAGCTTTAAATTGATTAAATTTACTGGCTTTATATTCTTCTTTAATTGTTTTTATTCACATTCAATTTCATTAGTATTTAATTTTGAAAAAACGAATACGCTGATGATAAATAAATTTAAATGTTCATTGCTGTACGGACAGTTTATTGAGTTAGCATTTTAGATTGTTTTTTAGAATTACACCGTGCAACAGTGAAAATACACCCGAGTAACTACATAGTCTAAGTTATTCACTAGGTTGAGTAGAACTCAAAAATACTTTTTTATTTTTCTTCCCTCAAACTTGTTTTATTTGACAAAAAACGGTTTTACATGTTATTTTCTTTAAATAATAACTGCGATAATTTTTGTCCCATTTTATCAAACGAAGTGTCAATGTGTTCACAATATAATACACTTTCAGAATGGTGCCACTTATTTCATAGTTTTTAATTAAATTTTTAAATTAAGAAGGGCCAACTTGAACAAATAAGAAAAAAAATAATATTTTGCAAGTTTACCCCATCAAAACTCATAACATATAACTTTGAACAAAATGTTTATGTACAGCGTTCTAAAAAACTTTGGATTTTGAAAATAGTTTCAAACATATTTGGATAATCAATAATTTTGTGTGAAAAGATCAAAAAAACAGTTTTTGTCAAATAAAACAAATTTGAAGGGTTCGAGATAAATAAAAAAAGTATTTTTGAGTTCTACTCAACTAACTGAACAACTTAGACTAGGTAGTTACTTGGGTGTATTTAAATTATTGTCCCATAGTGTTATTGAGCTTTCAAAACGATTTAACTTTATTAAAATCTGGCAAGTAGTTTTCGGAATATTGTAAAAACTGCCTCCGCGTGCTTGGTGTACGGAGATTTATTTGAGCCAGTGCATATATTTGGTTATTTGCCCATAGTATCTAGTCATTCACCTGGAACTTTCATAGTTTATAACGGCCATCTTGCTAAAGCTATACATCAATCAAACTAGTTTTCAGGCTGTTTTCAAAATAACCGTGGACGAATATAGCAAAATAAATTCTTTTTTTTATCAACATACATACATAATTGGTCATTACAGCCCTTCAGACAGGATTACGACCTAGCTTGTCACACCACTTATGTTGTGTGCGTTAATTTTATACATGAGTGGCGGGATACAGTTTAAAGTCGACTCCGAACGACAGATTTTTGAGAAGCTCTTCATGGCAATTTTATTTACTCTCAGATTTATTGCCAGAAATCTGCTGAGTGGAAGTCGCTGAAGAAATATTTTCATATTTTCGTTTTGATGCCTTACCTGGGGTTTGAACTCGGGCCTTCAGTCTAATAAGCCAACACACTACCTACTAGACTACGGCGACTTTTTTTTTATCAAACTGGGTATTATTTTGGTCAACTCTTCACTTCAAATCGCCATTATTGCCCTATCGAAAGGAGTATTCGCAAAGTGGTCGATAAATTCGAGTCCACTGGCTGACTAAAAAATCGAATATGTACGTTCGTGAAATGCAAAATATGATGAATACAACATGTGCTGACGATGTGCCAAATACACTCTTTCATGGCAGAGTGCGGGAAAATCTGAGGCAGTCGAATTCGCTTAGAAAAATATATGCTTAGAAAAAATATGCCTTTTGTGGAGCACTACTTGACTTAGGCCTCCAGCCGTGCGAAATTCATCTGACCCAGAAACTGAAGGTAAACGACTATTGATAGCAACGTGTGTTTGAAGAATGGATTCAGGAACATGTGTCAACTGATTGTAATTCATCGAAAAATCATCTTCATTTCTGGATGAATAGGTATATGGACAAACCAACCCACGAGAGATTTCAAGTTCGTTCAAGTGCATCCCGAAAAACATTACTGTTTAGTGTTGATTTCTGGCTGTCGGGATTATTGGTTCATATTTCTTTGAAAACGATGTTGGCAAGGTTGAGGTCGCCGTAGTCTAGTAGGTAGTGTGTTGGCTTATTAGATGTAAGTCCACAGTTCAAACCCCAGGTCAGAAATCAAAACTTAATAAACTAAAATATTTCTTTGCCGACTTTTTCTCAGCAGATTTCTGGCAACAACTCTGATTTCTTCACAACAATCTGTCGTTCGGAGTCGACTTTAAACTGTAGGTCTCGCCACTAATGTATAAAGTTAACACACACAACATAAGTGGTGTGAGAAGCTAGGTCGTAATCCTGACTGAAGGATTGTAATGGCAAATTATGTATGTTGACAAGGTTATTACTGCCAACTGTGAGCCCTAGAGGTCAATCATAGTTTTGGGCTGAATTGGGTGATCTGGTCATGTGATTGCAACAGGACTGAACTACATTCCAAACAGCACATACCACATTGAAACGAGCTATTTAAGGACATGGTCATCTCATGTGACGCTGATGTGAACTGGCCACGGGGTTCATGGGCTTTGAACCCGTTATATATTTGCTTGTGTGGGTGTCTTAAGCCGCAGGTGTATGTGAATAAGCCACAAACCACAACGAAATTTAAAGCCAACATAACCCATGCCATCGGTCAAATGCAATCTGATTTAAGAGCAAGGGTCATGGGAAATTTTACATTACAGATGTGGTTTAGAAACTTTGTGGAATTTGGTTGGATACGAATCCACATAAGAACTAAGAGCGTACAGTACATTTCGAAATCGTCACTCTTTAATGTACATAGATTTTAAGCTGCTCGTGTGATTTGAGGGTGTGATCATCTTTACCTTTTCTTGTGACAGGGTTTTCAAAGTCAAATTCTGTCTGATTTATGTCAAAGAGTCATGGGAAGTCATGGACATTTCGCCTTATCTAGACAAGCCGCAGCGGAAATTTAATCGGTCTTTCAACCGAATGAAAAATTTCGATGTTATCTCACATACATTCTGTTTTACTTAAATTTTAAAATTGGAAGCTCTTATAGAAAGACCCTATATTAATCCTCTAAATTTTGATGACTAAACAAAATTAAATGAGTTCTTTAATTCTGTTTTTTTCCTGAAATTTACTGCAAAACTTTTTTATCAATAAAAGCACTAGCAATGCTATTGGTATCGACCACTTTGGGGACAAATACATCGTTCGATTTTTCTTTTTTTTTGTTGTAATTCTTCTATTATTTTCAATTTACTTCAATGAGGGATACAAAAGGTTTCCATTATAGAAAGTTAAAGTAAAACGATTTAAAAACTTTTGAAGTAAAATAAAAAATGATAAAAAAGAAGAGAGAATTAGGTAAATTTTCATTCACAGGAAAAAGAAAATTAAATTAAAACCTTAACAGGCTTATGCTACAAATATTGGGTATCATGGCTTTTTATTATAAATGGCTTTAAATAGAAGTGATTATGCTGCCTACCATTATCATACTAGTGACTGATTCTATAGATTTTTTGAATATGAAAACTATATAATAAATTACCAGAAGCAACTCATTGCCGTTCTCAGAAATGAAACGAAATTTACTTTCAAGAATCAACTTCTTTTGAAGATTAAAGCGACCATCGTATGTGCCATCAAGTCGATGAACAGACTGAAGCATATTTAGATATTGATAATGAATTTCAATTCAAAATTTTATTCTACTATAAGAAAAATTATTCTTTGGTAAACTTTATGTATTGGCGGAGTCCTTGGCCCACACGATTTTACTAATATTGATAGTCAGAATGTTACTGCCAAGGGTGAAGAGTATAGGGATAGTATTAGAAATTTTTTTCTTTCTCAATTAGCTGGCGTTAATCTTCTTGACATGAAGTTGAACAATACAGAGCCATAAGCAACATTGCGCGCGATATATTTGGCTTACATGCATAATTGGTCATTACAACGCTTCAGTTAGGATTACGACCTAGCTTCGCACACAACATAAGTGGTTAATTTTTATACATGAGTGGCGGGACCTACAGTTTAAAGTCGACTCCGAACGACAGATTTTTGAGAAACTTTTCATGGCAATTTTATTTCACTCCCATAGTTTTTGCCAGGAATCTGCTAAGAGGAAGCAGCCGAAGAAATATGTTTTCGTATTTCGTCTCACGTCTAATAAACCAAGACACTACATTGATTGGATTGCTCATTACAATCCCCTAGTCAGTATTACAACCTAGCTTCTTACAACACTCTTGGTGTGTGTGTTAATTTTATCCATGAATGGAGAGAGCTTCTGTTTAAGGTAGTCGCCGAACGACAGATTTAAGGAACTGTTCATTCCAAATGTATTTGACTCTCATGTTTTTTGCCAGAAGACTGTGTTGAGGAAGTCACAGAAGAAAATATTATTTTTCCAGGGTTTAAACAAAGGGCTCTCATCTAATAAGTTAACACATTACCTATTAGGCAACGTTAACTTTATTATTAATTTTATTTATAAAAATTGTATGGCTTTGTTTTATTCGATACTGTGTACATTATACAAGTGCAATAGAAAATAAAAAAGAACAATCAGAATACATATGTTAAACATATAATATTTTTATAAAATTTTTTCAAGAGCTATTAAAAAGTCATCGTTGAAATTATGAGACTAAGCATATGAGTAAACACAAGTCAAATTCCTGCATTGAAATAGTCTCTTTTACCATCACACGTCTACGTGTCTATCATTTACAGGTATGAAGATTTCATATTTCAATAACGTATGCAACGCAAGAAAAAATTTTCAAGTCAGTGTGTACATGTACCTACCATAAGATGAAACACTACCATGTAAAGTAACTCATTTTATGGCAACAATTTTTAGTGAATATGTATCATATTCTCATCAAAACAAATAACGAAGGATAATACTTGGAAATGTTAAACATAAGTGATGAAAATGATACATTACAATGGAAAAGATAAAGGATTTTGTACATTAATTTCCAATACCAACAACAAGTTAAAAGAATTAATACCAGTACCCATTAAGTAATGATTTCATGGATTTTTTTCAACGTAGGAATAAATGCCACCCCTAGAAATATTGTTTGGAAAATTCATGCTGACACTTTTAATAACAACTTCTAATACTCGACATATATCGGGTATTCCAACATAGCACTCATATAGCAATCAACAACACGAATGGGTGTTCTGTTCATGCTTCATTTATTTTACGATTGTCAGACTCAACTAACGAGACGACTATTCGCAATGCGTTGGAATTGTTCAATAAACAGTACACATACGTCGACGAAACACTCATACATACATAATTGGCCCAAGAACTGACAGTAAACGATGATAAACAACGATGTGTGTTCGCTTAAAGGCCTCTTGTGCAGTTAACAACTGACCTTATTTTTCATTGTAACATCACCTTGAGCTTTGAAACGCAATTTTCAATGCATTTTGGGACGGCATAATTCCATATCTGAAAACGCCGTAGTCTAGTAGATAGTGTGAAGACTTATTAGAGGTGAGGCCACGGCTCAAATCCCAGGTCAGACTTCTCCAATAAAATATTTCTGCGGCGACTTTCTTTCAGCAGATTTCTGAAAAAACTTTGTGAGTAAAATAAAAATGCCATGAGTTTTTCAAAAAGCTGCCGTTCGGAGTCGGAATTGAACTGTACGCCCGCCATTCATGGATAAAATTAACACACACAACATGGGTAGTGTAAGAAGCTATGTTGTAATCCTGACAGACAGGTTGTAATAACCAATTATGCACGTCTGTATGGGTACGTGAATAAATTAAATTATCGAAATCGAGACGACATCAATGCACATGAGATCAATGAACGACCAAAGCATCCTGAAAAAGGCACAGATTAGAGTACATTTTAGCCTGGGGCGACAACGGTCCATATTTCTTCCACTATCAACTGGAATTTGTAAATGTTATATCAATTACGCTTCTAAATTTTTCAATATTGTTACGTTTTTACCTTTTTAAAAACGTTTCAAATATTAGTTCGTTGATTACAATCAAATAAAAATAAACTGGTGTTTAGTTTCAATTAAATTCTTGACGTATACAACAATAATTGCTTGTTCACTATTCTTCTTTGCTTACAAAGGAGATCTTCAAACCACGACTGTTCTCTTCACACGCAACACGTCTTCACACAAGACTGACTGAATTCTTACTACTGGTTGCCTACTTTGTCTTGCCTTTTTATAGGCCCACGTAAACAGTCTGAAACATTCTACTTCAAGAATGTTCGTGTTTTCGCCTTCTCGAGGAGTTCATTGCGACTTCATTGTTGTTTCTGTATTTTGTTGTTGCATTCGCTTACTTGTCTATCCTCTTTTCTCTCATACTGATTTTTTTGGTTTACTTGTAACAAGTTCGTTGTATTTGTTTATCGTTTTAATGTTAAACGATGGTACACCGTTTCCATTTTCGTAACAATATTATGAGATTCTTAAACATTGCAGCTATAGAGTTCCATTTGGTTATAATATTTAATTCATCAGACATACTTTGAAAAGTTGATGTTAAGTCCAGTTTCCATTAGCTTACGAATTTCTAAAGTTCCACTCTTACCACCATTTAATATACAACAATTTAAACGATTTTCTTCTTGATATACTTTTTTGAAAATCTCATTAATAATATTATAAAATCCTTTAATGGTTGTGTTCTACCATTAAACATGAACCAATTACCACATACATACATACATCAGTCTGACATGAAATGAATTCCGCACAATACATGACAATATTTGTCATCGTAATTAAGAATATATGCCTTCTGTCTGCTTATGACAATAAGAGAGCAAACATAATTGGTAAGGGCTTCTGGCATATATTGACAAACAAGACATTCATTAGTATACATACATACACTCGACAGTATAAATCTGCGTACAAACTATTTCACATATTTTAAGATGATATTTTTCCTCTAATTAACAAACATTATCCTTCGAAATAGTTTTTCATTTAAAAAAAATTTAGAAAATTTATTACGTACTTTTTTTTGGGGTTTCAAATCTGTGTAATACGTAATAACTTAAAAACACTGAAATGGCAATTAATGCGTCTGTAAACGACTGTATACAAAAAATTTAAAGGTACTTTGTACCTGTTTTATTGCTGCTAGCTAAATCTTGACGTTGTAATCAATTTAATTTGGTGGAGACGGTGAAGTCATCAAATTAAAATTGAAAATTTTAGGAAATTAGTTTATAAGCAAATAAGGAATTAAATTACGAATTAAATTACGAAAACGAAATATAAAAAAATATTTCTAGCGTGACTTCGTCTCCGCAGATTTCTTTCAAAAACTCTGAGAGTAAATAAAATTGCGGAGAAAAATTTCTCAAAAATCTGTCATTCGGAATCGACGTCAACCTGTACATCCCTCTTATATAAAAAGTAACAAACAACATAAGTATTGTGAGAGGCTACCTCGTAATCCTGACTGAATTCCGAATGTTTTTCCTGTTTCAGACGTATTCCTTTCAAATATTCCTTTTAATTACAAAATTTTATAACTTGGCACAAGAAATATTTAAGAAATTAATTTGATAAGCTCATAAAAATGAACGAGAATTCTGGATGGGTCATTTAGAAATGTTTATAGAGGTGCATTGTATATAAAACGTTATGCCTAAACCTCGGTTTGAAGGTATACGTAGAGACCGTAATTTTTGAAACAATGGAGACGTTCATGATGCTCCCAAAAACAGCAAAGAATAATATATCGATGTGCGCATGACAAAATTTGAGAGAGACAATATAATGAAGCGAGGTGCAATAAAAAAGCTCGTCAAATTGGGCTTCAGACGCCACTAAAAGTTTAAAATTCTTTTACTTTATTGCGGCAAATACTTTATTTTATAAAAAAAATAGATTTAGTACCTAAAATACTAGATGCCATCCCTTTTCTCTTAATTTTATAAATAATCACAATGTGTATATAAAATGTATCCCTTAACGACCATAAGAACACATATGTCCCAAGTAAAACGGACAACCCACGAAAATATTGTTACGTTTTTGCCTTTTAAAAACGTTTGAAATAAGATTTCGCAGATAGCAAATAAAAATAAAAATAAATTTGTGTTCAGTTTTAATAAATTTCTTTATTGTTCGCACAATTCTGTGTGCCACTGTTCACAACTTGATGTAACAACAACAATTGCTTTATTGGTTATTCTCCTTTTCAATCCTTCGCGTAAACAATAACAATTGTTCAATAGATCTTTATAACGGAGATCTTCAAACCACGATTATTCTCTTCACACGCAACGTGTCTTCACACAAGACTGACTGAATTTTTTCTGATCGCGTTGCCGGGTCTGTCTTGTCTTTTATATCGCAGGGTAAACAGTCTGATGAGTGCTCTTGAAGGAGAATGACTTTGCCTTCGCGAAATCAATATAAATGTAAACATGTTGTTAACTTTATTGTTGTTTGTGTATTTTGTTTACGTTTGTGCTTGCAGTGTTGTTGTTGCCAGTTTACTTATTTGTTTATCCCTTTTTTATGCTGATGTTGTTGCTATATTTTTGTTTATTCGTTGATCATGTAACCAAGTCCATTGTTTTTGTAGCTTTTGTTTATCATTTTTATGTTAAACGATAACACCATTTCCATTTTCTTATCTAAATAGACAAATGATAACCTTGCCTCTCATAATTTTATGGTCGTGAATGGGTTAAATAAATAAAAGTTCTGTTTAAAAAATATCAAATAATTTATTTATTTTTTTTAATACCAAAATTAGCGTATAACTTTCATTCTTGTGCGCAGATTTATGCTACCGAGTGTATTAATAAAATTTAAAATTTTCACAAATATTTAGTTTTATTTCTATATTCTTAATACAAGTAAAAGAAATGGTATTTATTCAACCGTTTTATTTGCCTCAATTAATTCAAGATTTAATTGATTGCAGTTTTTGACTACAACAATTTCAAACTCACAATGAACCACATAAAAGTCTGAAGGAGATTAAGTAAAAAAAATTTTAATTAAATTAACTCAATTTAAGTTAATCCTTTAAAACTTAATAGTGAAATAAGAAAATATTAAAAAAAATTGTTTTTCTTTTACTTGATAGGAAATTTTTATGAGCAAATGCTTATGATTTCTATTCACAACAGTCTTTATAAGCTAGGTGATGAGTAAAAGACAGAAATGTTAAAGTATTTGCTATCATCAGGTTTTTTATAACGTCATCTTCAAAGAGCTTGAGTTACATTGGTCCGTTTGATCAATCCAATATTTTGGCAATCTTTTTTTTTAATAAGTCTGACCATGTGGCGTTGGTGACTTCCAATACTTCAAGAGTTGCTAGTTTGACAGCATAAACCAATGACTGCATATAACGCGATAAAAACTAATCACACCAACGATAGAAGCAGTTGCCACCAAATTATGCTACAAATACAATAAACGCATCACAGCAAACGCAGCAATCTCTCAAAATTAAAGATACATGGGAATATATGGAAAGTCAGTGTTTGCTAGGTTGCTTTCAAAACTTCATGTTAGACTCAACCTAACAGTACCCATATTTAGACAGTTTTAAATGAGCCCAGTGAAAAGAAATGCGGGACGAGCGTAGGTCTTTTGCTTTCAATTCTTGCATATTCTTATAGGCATGTACGTTAAGATCTTTAGGTAAAAATTTCTCAGTAATCGAAGGACTTATGCCAATAAGTTGAGAATGTGCCACTAAGGCAACTGGCCGGTTTTGTTTAGAGCTCGGAATGGTTCAAACTCACCACCAACGCATCAAGACAAGGGCGTTTACCTTACACTGGGTAACACAATGAGCCGTATGAGCCACCGAGTGAACTTGCCTGTGATTAGCAAGCTATCCGCTAACCTGACCAAACTTAAGTAGTTTTAATGAACAAGTAAATATAAAAATATGAAACCATAAAAGAATTTCAGTTTCAATTTATACTCGAAGTTCACCAACTCAAACATAAAGACCTTTCTGTTGTTGTTAAAGTGGCATGAAACTTTTGGAGGGAAGGCATACGTGTATACACATACAGTGGGCAGCAAAAGTCTTAGCACTCCAATATATTTTGACAATTTCATGAATTTTAATTGTTTGTATAAACAATTAAGGTTTTTATATTTATTTTATTAATTTATTTCTGTTTTATTATAAAACAAAAAATTTTTTGAGGTTTTTCATAAAACAAGATAAAAATATGGAAAGATTTCAGATGACTCCATAGGTACCTCCAAGGAGGACCCTGAGTAAGTTTAAAATTCAAAGGCCTAATATATGAAAAGATTTATTCCTTGTATTTAGTAGAATATCCCTTAAGGTCAAGGACTCCATTTAATCCATTTGGAATTGAATGTACAAGTTTTGTTTAGTGTTTTCTGGTGGCACCATGAGCAAGTTTTTCGGTTGACTTTTGTTTGAAGTTTAGCGATTACGTAACCGTTCTTTCAAATGATCTCCTAAATACTCTCTGGTAGTCATATCGGGAATTTGTGCAAAAGTATTAAGCCTGTGAGGACTTTTTTTGTCGAAATATATTGGAATACTACGACTTTTGCTGTCCAATGTATATGATACAATACAACAAAATCATTCAGTTAGTAATGATTTTAAAAAGTACTGAGTGTTGAAGGATAAACGATTGGACCGTTTTATAGTTTTGAACTTCAATGTAAATGACTGTTAGTGCTATAATCAACACCAAGACAATAACACTAAAGACAAAAGAATTCAAAAGAGCCAGTTTCCTTGAAATGTATTAAACCAACAGCACAAAAGGAAAAAGTTATACAATATTCAGTGAAAGGAAACAAATCCTTAGAGGAAGAAATTTATACAAAAGAATATTAAGCCACTAGTGTAACTACAATATTTACGATATGTTATGAGGCTATTATTGTACATTTTCCGTACAGCAGAAGAATGAGTAGTTATAAAAACATGTAAAAGTCATTGCCTTTTAGTCAATTAATTTTGATAAAATTGGATTGGTTTTGGAGTAGGAGGCCCATTTCTGGATGAACGTCTACGGGAACAATCAAAATTGTAAAATTAAAGATAATAAGCGAAACGAAGTCGCCGTAGTCTAGCAGTTAGTGTGTTGGGTTATTAGACCTAATGGGCTTCCGGCAAAAACTCTGAGAGTAAATTAAATTGCCATGAAAAGTTTCTCAAAATCTGTCGTTCGAAGTCAACTTTAAACCGCGGGTTTTGACACTCAAGGATGAAATTAACACACATAGCATGGATGGTGTAGAAAAGTAGATAGTAATCCTGACTAGAGAGTCCAATTCAATTCGAAAAAATCACTGTTTAAATGAACTTTGGGCTTGCGGCGCCATTGGTTGCCAATATCAATTATCAACGTCGAGCACTATAGGTGGATGTTTACCAACTTTTTCGATCTGAATTTAATAATTTGAACATCCAAGAGCTAATATCACAGTGGTCTTCTGCACGAACGATTAGAGGCGAACTGACAGCCGAGTTCGTGCGACTGGACGCCTTTAGACTTTTTCTTATGGGGTTTTATTGAGTCGAATAAGCTACAAATCCCAGCGGTCCTCTAAGTCTAATAAACCATCAATCAAATTCTGTCTAATTAACGCCCCAGAGTGATGGAAATATCACATTTCAGATACCGCGGCCGACATTTGAACGATTTTATATTCCATACAAAATAGCATCAACGGGTTTTTTAAAAGACGAAATTACGTACAGTTGAGGACACAAGAACTCCGTTTTGATGTTTGTGTTAATTCACAGTCACTACAATATAGATGTGATTTTTATAAAAATAGGCCCCAATTACTGCAACTGACCACAATCAGCACCACACAGTTTCTGGTTTGTCATTCCTTGAGGATTTTGTAAGCCCCTAAATCGACAATTTTATGTATTCACTATTCACAAATGGAAATGTGCTTCATCGGAGAAGAAAACTTATTTTTGAAAACTTGTCATTGACTTTCATTTCCTGGCGCTTTTTTATGATCTGTTGGTTTGAGTCGCTAAGTGATGTAAGTTTTTTACCCGTGAAAGGTTTTGTCAAAACTCGTTGCGTAATATGTATTTTGTGAAATTTTCAGTTATTAAAAACGATACCGAAATGATGTTCTCAGCGACACTCTTGTAAATAAGAAAGTTTACATTAGAAATCTTTTTATCTGGTCGACCTTTACATTGACACACACATAGAAGTCTAACGGTTCTTCAAATTTTGTTGAACACTCTTTGAACACTTTCTCGACTGAAATTTCTTCGAAATTTACGAGCAATCTCAGAATATCATTCCACATTTTTGTAATAAATTTTCACAATTACACAGGGCCACAAAAGTATACATACGGTTAACAAATTTCAGAAATTTTTTAAACAATCCGTTTTCGTTGAAAATCTTTATAATTGTCTGACAACTTTGCTTGATTTTAAGACGGCCTTTTGCATTGGCTCAGAAATTTGTGAAATTTGTTAATAGTATGTATACTTTTGTGGGCCTGTGCAGGCCTAAATTTCAGAAACTATCGAACAAATTTCAGAAATTTTTAAAACAATCCGTTTTCGTTGAAAATCTTTATAATTGTCTGACAACTTTCCTTGATTTTAAGACGGCCTTTTGCATTGGCTCAGAAATTTGTGAAATTTGTTAATCGTATGTATACTTTTGTGGGCCTGTGTATATTGCGTTGTTCTTTCGTAGACCGTAAAGTGGACTCTTTATGAGATACCCTTTATTTGCTCCATCTATTGTGCTTATCAATTTAAAATAGCAAATCAGCTCTTTGCTTTACATTTCGTTTTGTTTTGAAACGAAACACAAATTGATTTCTATTGAAAAGGATTTTTATAAGTGTTGTCACTTAGACAACCTTTTTTTCAAGCTTCAATAAAGTGATACAAATCCTTAGAAAGTCTTCCTTTTAAGGAACATTAAAAGAAAAATTAAAAAAAAAATTTTGAGGCAATAGAAAATACTTTTTGTTTTTGATACAATGTTTTCCGATTTTGAATGATGGGTTGAATTTGTACGCAAGTATTTATTTTATGAGAAAGAGATTCAATTCTTTACAATTTTTTTCCTTCTTTAATGGTTTCATTTAAAGGAAGCCATGTAACGGTTGGTTGATTCGATTGGAGTGATGTTAACGATTTGAATATAGTAGGAGTAGCAAAAATAAATCCATTTTTTTTAATAAATGGCTTAAGTAACCTGTATCCGACGCTGTATGGTTTGATAGTAGCGTTTGAAAGATTAAGTATTGTTCGGGTGTTCAAATAAGTGCGGTTACAAATATCTCTTTTCTCTTATAATTGAAATCAAAAATTTGCTATTTTGTTTGAAAACTTGTTGACTTTTTTGGGGTAAAAGTTTAAGTCGTACAGACCTCTGCAGAGATTGAAACGATTAATAACACGGTGCAACAGTCAAAATACACCCAGCTAATGACATAGTGTAGGTTGTGTGTTTTGTTGAGTAGAACTCAAAAATATTTTTTTTATTTTGTTCGAACCCTCCAAACTTGCTTTATTTGACAAAAACGGTATTTTTGATCTTTTCACACAAAATTTATGACTACCCAAATATTTTTAACCGATTTTCAAAATTCAAAGTTTTTTTGAAAAGGGAACAGATGAGCCTTTAAAACGATATACATAAATATAGGGTTCAAACTTGCATGTTATGAGGTTTTATCGGGCAAACTTGGAAAATATAATAAAATACAACTTTTTCAAGTTTAGCTATTCTTAATTGGAAAATTAATTAAAAAATATCAAATAAGTGATGACATTCTGAAAGTGCATTATCTTGTGAAGAGATTGACACTTCGTTTAATCAAAGCGAACAAAAATTACCTTAGTTATTATTTAAATAGTATAACAGGTGTGTTATATTTTTTATATACATATGTCATCTTATCAAATGAACTTTCAGTTCAAATATTCAAGTTCAAGTTTTGATGGCTCTTGATTGTCATCACTTATATCATATTTTTTATTTAAAGTTTGCTACTATGAACGGACAAACTTGAAACAATATGAAAAAAAATTCGCAACTGTCAAGTTTACCTCATCAAACCACATAGCATATTAAGTCACATAATATATATTTATGTATATTTAAAGGCCCATCCCTCTCCTTTCTAAGAAGGAAACTGGTTCAGAAATGTTTGTATAATGAATAAATTTGTCCGCAAAGTCCAAAAAAACAGCTTTTCTCAAATGAAACAAGTTTGGAGCGTTCAAGAAATGTAAAAAAAATATTTTTGAGTTCTACTCAACAAAACTCACAACTTACTCATTAGCTGGGTGTATTTCATTTTTTTTTATTTTGTCGCATAGTGTAATCAGTACAGTCTTAATAGTGATTTCATCAGAACTTCACAGTCCGTTCTTTAAGTTTCTGCCTTGACAGTAGAATTCAAAATCAAGATTTTAGTCTCTGGAAGAATAGCTGAATGAATAGCAAACATTCAACGGTTACTCTGATATGTCGTCCATGAACGACAAATTTTTTAAAAGCTTTTCATTGCAATTTCATTTTATTCTCAGAGTTTTTGTATGAAGACTGCTGAGAGGAAGTTACTGAAGATATTTTTTTTATACATTTGTTTTGGTTGCAGAGTTGAACCTCGGCCTCACGTTTAATAAGCCAACGTACTACCTACTAGACTACGGCGGCTTCTAAGCATAGCAGTACCTAATTAATACCTAACAAATTTTATTCATTCGCTGAGGAAATAAGATTGAATCAATCTACTTGTGTATAAACAAATGGTATTTGCCGTTTCTTTTGTGAAAATAACCAACATATACTTTACCATGTTTATTTTAAAAATAAAGAGTAGTGATGGCAGGCATTTAATCAGACTCCTTAAAGTTATAATTATTGAAGTCTACGAGTATATGGCATATTGTTACGTTTTTACCTTTTAAAAACGTATAAAATATGAGTTCGTTGATTGCAAACAAAATAAAAATAATTGGTGTTTAGTTTCAATTAAATTCTTTATTGTTCGCACAATTTTTGTATGCCACTGTTTATAACTTGACATATACAACAATAATTGCTTGTTCGATATTCTTATTTGCTCAGAACGGAGATCTTCAAACCATGACTGTTCTCTTCACACGCAACGTGTCTTCACACAAGACTGATTGAATTCTTACTACTCTTTGCCTGCTTTGTCTTGCCTTTTTATATGCCCACGTAAACAGTTTGACGAACATTCTTGAAGCAGAATGTTCGTGTTTTCGCCTTTTTGAGGATTCTATCATCGCTTCATTTGTTGTTTGTGTATTTTGGTTGCATTCTTTATTGTTGCGTTCTCGCTTACTTGTCTATCCCCTTTTCTTTCATACTCATAGTTTTTTTTTTGTTTTTGTAGCTTTTGTTAATCATTTTAATGTTAAACGATGTTACACCGTTTCCATATTCATAACAATGTTCTATGCAAATTAAGGCTACAGGTTTTTGGATAAAAAGGAAGGAGAATCGGTGCATCACTTTCTATGTGAATGTCCTACGACATGGACTAAGGCACCCGAAATGCAGGAAATTTTCAGGAATGACTTGGCGTGTTGCATTGATGAATCTAATAGAATTTGCTAAGGGTACTGGAGGAACTTGATTGAGAAAGTAAGATTTTCGTGGACCACATTAAGCTATTGGACTTTTCAGTGAACTGGCGAAGTAAACTTAAGATAAACACGTGCAACCTAATCTAATCACACCCTAATTTGTTGATAATAATTTTTTTTTTTTTTTGACATCAGAAAATGTACGTACTGAACTAGTATAAAAACATGGAAACCGATTGTTGGCATCCGAAGGAATTTATAAATTCATCTCTCTTTTATAACGCTATGCTGTATATACAATTTTAAATTTTTATTTTGTGTATTATAATCTATGTTTTTCAAGCCATTCCCAATTTAATAGAACCATAAACAAGAGAAAACCGTAAAGCACTGTTTAGGCTTTTTTAATTTCTCGCTCCACTAAATGCCATGTTATGACAAAATGCTTTTAAAACTGTGATCATTTTAAAATATTTTTAAAATAAACAAAGTTTTCTTGAGCTTTTCCATTTTGTCATTAAAATGTTTGTAGGTGTGTGGGCAACTACTAGTCACAAATACTTTAATGAAGCCAGCGTGTAATGGTTTAAAAGATAAAAACGGCCATTAAACATTGTAGACTTAAAAACAAAAGAAGAATCATTGTTTACAGTATCTCGTAAATACCTTATTTATCATGAGGCCCAAGGAAAGCTTAAGAATTAAGACCGTTTTTGAATGACAAATTAACGGACAACAATGACAAACGCAATTAATTCACACGGATGATGAAAAACTAAGAGGATTTTGTCGTAAAGAAAGAAAGATACAAAATGCTTGAGTTGGAATAATGAAATTCTGTTTATACCTGTGAATAAGGAAACATTTTAGTTTTCTTCTTCTTTTATAATTAATATTTTACTGAGTTTGTGTTAACAAAAGATTAAATTATATGTAAGTTGTTGACCATTTCATGAAACTCATTTCCTGATCAAACTGTGTGTAATGAATCCTTTCTATGGTCCTTACAACTGCTTACAGATTAGAAAGTAAATGGGATTTTCTCCTTAGATAATATCTTTTTATTTAAAATAAATCTATTTATTTACACCGTAGTGGCAATTTGGTAGAAAATTGAACTTATGAAAGCGTATGGATGGCACTCCATAATGACATTTGACGGTTACCCTCATTTGGGTTCCTGGAACACGTTGCCATCGAAGGTAACAACAAGTCTAATGCACTTGCTAAAGCTAGTACCAGGGAAAATACAAATGAATTCCTACAAGAGATACATGAGGCCCTCTCTGCAGAGGGGTTAACAAATAATTTCACAAAGGTAGGATATGGCAATGAACCCAACTTCTAGTGATACCCGACAAATCTGGCACGACATGGATATATGCAAAACAGAATTTGCATTGAACCTGTCAAATTTCCATCTAAAGAACCTCACAATATTGATAACAGGATACTGGAGACTGGGAGTATCTCATAGCGACTTTTGCAACGAAACTGCAAGGACGAGGGAGAAGAGGAGACCACAGAACATTTTCTCTGTCATTGTCCGGCGCTTGCGAACCTAAGAAGTAGAATTCTTGGACACACAGCATTTTGTAATAAAACATGGTAGCCAAAGATGATTTGAGAAACAACGGGACTTTGTGCGCGTTTAATTTAACCTAACAAAGTTTCGATTATGTTTTCTATGCTAACTGGTGCAGTCATTGAACGTTCTGCACTCTGCTTGATTTAAAACCCTCAACAAGTCATGAAAAATAAATATCGGTCCGTTATCGTTTACTACTTAGGTCTTTCGCATACGTGAAAAATTTTACACAAGGATTTCGACTTACTTGTCTATAAAGTACAGCTCGTGCCAAAATTGCAATCAAACTAGGATGGTTTTGTGGCATTTCTGAAACTGTCCGCAAATGAGTATTTTTTGGTCAAAGGATTGTGTTAAGTGACGAAGCATAGCTCTGGTTACGCGGCTAGAACGAAATTGCCATATTTGGATCAAAGGTAATCTTCAAGCCATTAACGATTCATATTAACTGTTTGGTGCAGTTTACAGGTTGGCGACATCAGCAGTCCTTGTTCCTTTCAAGACGTCATTTAAATTATTCAACGACTTGATACAGCTTACCATAGAGCTTGTTTATTTATTTATTTTATTTATTTATTTTATATAACTGCTCTGGATTAATTTTTATGGGCATATATAGTCATTAGTTTAGACCGAAAAATCAACAAGTCTTGCAGCATTGAAAGTCAGAAGTCAAGATCGTATTAACTCCATACGGTCAAAGTTATTAGAAAAAGTTGTAAAAACTGTAACACAACGAATGGTCCACGTTAACCCAGTACATGTGCCAGAAAACATATTGTTACGAAAAGAGTAACGGTGTAACATCGTTTAACATTAAAATGATAAACAAAAGCTACAAAAACAAAAACCATGAGTATGAAAGAAAAGGGGATAGACAAGTAAGCGAGAACGAAACAACAAAGAATGCAACCAAAATACACAAACAACAAATGAAGCGACGAAAGACTTCTCGTGAAGGCGAAAACGCGAACATTCTACTTCAAGAATGTTCGTCAGACTGTTTACGTGGGCATATAAAAAGGCAAGACAAAGCAGGCAACCAGAGTAGTAAGAATTCAGTCAGTCTTGTCTGAAGACGCGTTGCGTGTGAAGAGAACAGTCGTGGTTTGTAGAGATCTGCGTTGTTAGTGCTTACGCAATAAGAGTGGAAAGTAGAATAGCGAACATGCAATTATTTTTGTATATTATAAACAGTGGCACACAAATATAGTGCGTACAATAAAGAATTTAATTGAAACTAAACACCAATTTATTTTTATTTTGTTTGCAATCAACGAACTCATATTTTAAACGTTTTTAAAAAGGTAAAAAGGTAACAATATTTTCAATAAACAGCATGAAACTATCCACCAGATTATAAAGAATTTCAACATTCTCAAAATTAGAATATAAAACTCCCCACATATCTACAGAAATGTACTCCAGTTTGGCCTTCAATTATTTCAAATTTTGAAAAGAAAGCAACATATTTTTAATTTTAATGTAAAAAGTTTTTCAAAAGTTTTTACAACACATCTGTTGGATGCCGATAATATTAATTGCCTCCATTACTCAAACTATTTCCTAAATTCTTTTGCTGTGGGTGTACATGCGGTTGTTTGTATGTGTAGTTTAATCAAGCGGGCAAATATTAAAAAAATTATTTCATTTTAAATATAAAACAATTTAATTCTCTGCGATATTATTTTTAATGAAACTACACAATACTGTGTACTCAACTCAAATTATGTCACTTGTTTGCTTGTAGATACACACATACATACAGAATTGTATATACATACATATGTGGCGGGACCTACAGTTTAAAGTCGACTTCGAACGACAGGTTTTTGAGAGACTTCCCATCACAGTATTTTTTTATAAAAAATTTCGTTTTGATCAAGAAGTCTGAGATATTATTTGAACTGCGTTTTTATGTCTAATAAGGCAGCACACTACTTATTAGATCAGTTAAGGTAGTGTGGTAAGATCATAACTTTAAAATCCAACAAACGAGATTCCAGAAATAAACACGCGATAAAACATCTTTTTAGATTAGGATATCTTGAAAATCTAGGGTGGTTTGAGGTTTCAGAATCATCCCATAGAAAGCCTTTAGAAACATATCGGGTAGGCCATCTATCACTTTAAATTTGAACCATGGGTTATTTCGAATCTGGCAAGACTTATATCAGTCTACTCTGTCATAGTATACAGTATATTAACGAATTGATTTACGCTTGAGTAACGTTGGGGTTTATTGGAAAATTGTTCCCAAAAAAAGACATTTATTCGGAAATTGGGCGAAAATTGGCCAACAGTGCCTGGTATACGCAAGCTTCTTGCTAAAATTCAGGAAACTGGAAACTTGGAAACTGATGCGCCAAGACGTGTGCCAGCTCGTACAGTGCGTACACCCGACAATATGGAGGCTGTCACAGAGAGTGTTCGTGAAAATCTATCATCATCAACTTGTCATCGTTCTCAAGAATTGAACATTTCACGCACCAGTTTACATCGAACTTTGTGAAAAGATCTCTGTATGACGCCTTACAAAGTTCAATCGGTTGAAGTCGCATGACCATCTGCTTCGTTTTCGTGTAGCTAGATTAGTTAATGAGGAACTCCACGATGATGTCGATTTTGCCAAATAAAACCGTCTTTTCGGATGAAGCTCGTTTTCATATTATTGCGTACGTTAATAAGCAAAATTGCCTTATTTGGGGCTCAGAAAACCACACGTGGCCTTACAGAATCGAGTGACTGCTTGGTGCGACTTGTAGAGCGGAGACATCATTGACAAATATTTCTTTGAAAATGAAGACGGCGCAATCATTACGGTAAATGGAGACACCTATCACACCATTATAACCAATTTTTTTGTACCCCCTCTTCATGATATTGGTGTGAAAAATGTTAGGTTTCAATAGGATGTTGCAACTTGCCACACATCTCATGCCACAAACAATTTATTACGTCAATCATTTGATGGCCATTTAATTAGCCGAAATTGTGATTTATTCAGTAAAAATTTTGTCGGCCTGTATTATTACTATAGAATCTCTATTTTGATACCAAAACGTTTATCCTCTACAGGTCTACACATTTTTCTACCAGAAAGTTGTGATCGTGCAAGTATCTGAACATTTCCTGAGTGTCCTATATTTTATAAGCGTAAACTTATTGAGAAACCATTTAATAACCGTACGAATTACTTTTTCACTACACTTCTTCTTTTCAATGCACTAAAGACCGACTTTATATCAGTAGTTTATATAAATGCGCGCTACAAAAGCAACGCTACAATACAAATGACCCAATATTACCACAATGTAGGGGACTTGTTGATTAATATAGAAGAATTAAATCTACTCCATTAAAAAACATAAAATAGAAAAATTATAAATTGCGCCAAAAAGTAAAACAGAATACACCTAAAACGAACAAACAACAAAGGGAAGTGGACTGTAAAGAAACACATGGTTACTATGAAAATAAAACAGCTGCACAAT
Source organism: Sarcophaga caerulescens (assembly GCA_927399465.1). NCBI lineage: Eukaryota > Metazoa > Arthropoda > Insecta > Diptera > Sarcophagidae > Sarcophaga > Sarcophaga caerulescens. The sequence continues at coordinate 100,684,082 of OV656873.1, forward strand.
AATAAATTGTATCACCACAGGAAAAGGAACTTATGACTGGCAATCATCTCTATGGCCACCTAACAAACTAACAGCTGCGAAACACTAGCGCATTAAAAGTGCAAAAGGAGTATATGTATCTGCGTATTAAATATTAATAATGTCAACATATAGGGTGATTTTTTTACTCTCTCGTTTTGTCTGTGTTAATTTTTTATTTGTAAAAAAATATTCATTGCCAACAATGCCCTACTGAGTTGATATGAATAGATTAACAAACAAATATTTGTAAATGTTACTTACTTTACTTTAGTCAGGATTAAAACCAAAGATGAGCATTGAATAGTTTTTTCGCTACTCATAAGCACTCATGGAATTTAAAATATAAGTGGGTCAACAATATTGAAATTTAAATACTCTGATTCTTTCGTACTAAGTATATACAAAGTTCATTTATAAGTATGAGTACAATGAGTATGAGTACAACGTTGACATCAAACTCATACCTTTCGAAATATGTTTGATTCATAAGCCTACTTATTTAGATTCAAAACTTCAGAAAAATCCTTATAATACTTATAAATGATTCGAGTGACTCGAAATTCATTCATCATAATTTACAGTCTTAGTTGTTGTTGCATTTACAAAAGAAGAAAAAAGAACAAGACAAAGACAGCAAATAAAGCAAACACATAACCTTCTAGTGAGTATTGTAGTGTTTGTACGCGAATCATAGTTATTTTGTGATTTTTGTACATGTTGAGCCATGGAGAGTCGAAATCAACAACATCATACGTATTGTTAAGTATGAGTACGATTGTAGTGTGTTTGACTAGTCCGGATTGCCATACCGTCTGTATGCAATCTGATATCGACACATTCTTGTGTTGATTATGTCCACACTGCAGACATCCAGACATGTATTATGCCGAGCCAGCATTTTCCCACAGTAGAATTAAGTATAGTAATAAGTAGCAATAAGTTTAGTAAAATAAATAAAGAACAGTTTTTAAATAATAAATGACTTGAGCGGACGTATGTCTGCTCAAGTAAAAACATATAAACACTTCTCTTTTTTTTTTTATAACATGGCGATCCTGCCAGGAGCACTTCAAACTTTGAATATGAGTAGTATGAGTATGATATTAAAATAAGTGTGAAAGTGTGAAAGTATCAGAAATTATGAGTATGATTCGATTCTACTCTTCTTTTTGAATACTCATTGCTGATCTCTGATTACAACCAAGCTTCACCACCCACATTGTATGTGCTCATTTTATTTATGAGTGGATCAACAGTTTAACACCGACTATGAACAACAGATTTGTGAGTTTTTAACGGCAATTTACTCTGAGAGTTTTTGTGTTTATTACAAGAGATATCCGAGCTGCTGTCTGAACAAACGTTCTCTTGTCTAATAACACTACCTACTAGACTAGGGCGACTTTAACTGACACCTTGTGGTGGTTATTGGAAAAAGTAGTCAAAAATTGGGCAGATAGAATTGACCATGTAAGTCAAATTGGGGAGACCATATTTAAAACAAAAAGTGCCATAGAATTATTTACAAGATCTACTACTACTACGAGGCACCAATTAGACCTTTAGAGATGGTGATGGACCAAACCCTATCGATGATGACAGCATTGAGATTTCGTCGCCTCAGCATGAAGAGGTGATTTAAGAACAATAAAGCTGCAGTGCCTGATAGCCTTCCCACGGAATTGTTAAAGACCGGAGGAAATGAGCTGGTAGGGTGTATGCATCAGCTTATTTAAGAAATATGACTAGAGGAAAGTATACCTTCAGTTTCATCATTCCTGTTCTGAAACAGAGAGACTCCACGATATGCGCCACCTACAGAAGTATAAGCCTACTTCCTTTTACATACCAGGTCCTTAAGAGCTTATTGTGTAAACTACTGAATTAGAACTTAGCAGTGCAACTTCAGACCTGTTAATTTCACCATCGAGCGAATCTTCTTTTTATACCGTGCGAGGATACAGACAAGGCGATTCCCTACCATTGGACCTATTCAACTTCAGCATGGATAGTCTTCTGCGGAAGGCCGCAGTGCATCGTAAGGACTCTATTTTTTATAAATGTTGCTTGCGTACACTGATGACTTTGACATCATAGGGCGTACCAAACGAGACTACTACAGCCTTTAGCGCATATTCAACGAGTGTCAATCAAGATGGTCTAAATAGGCAACTGAGTATCAGAGACCTATCTCGTACGACGATATGACGGTAATACTTTACTTGTGGCTTATCTTACCACTGCTTCTCTATGAAGCATGAACGCTTTTGAGTAGCGATGCAGGAGCCTTGAGAGTATTCGATAGAAAAGTCCTACGTCAGTTCGTTGCTCTTTGGTTTATCTGTATAAAACTTTTCTTTAACGGCGCCCCACAGAAAACAGTCCAACGGGGTCAAATCGCTACTTCTTGGCGGTCAATTGACATCACCATTTCGCTTAATTAACCGGCCATCAAACGTTTGATGTAATAAATCGATTGTGGCATGAGATGTATGTTAAGTTTCACCATCCTGTTGAAACCAAACATTATTCACATTAATACCATGAAGAACGGGTACATAAAAATCGGTTATCATGGTGCCATAGATGTCTAGATTGGCCGTAATGATTGCGACATCCTCATTTGCAAAGAAATATGGGCCACAAGCCGCACCACACAGTCACTCGCAATGAGTGCATTGGCTTCTGCAAGTCGACGAGTAGCTTTTCTGAGCCTCAAATACCGAAATTTTGCTTATTAAGGTATCCACCTAAATGAAAATGAGCTTCATCTGAAAAGATGATTTTTTTTTTTGGTAAAATCGACATCATTGTACAGTTTCTTCTTGACCCAATAAGCCTCAACGTTGCTCAAGCGTAAATCGATTATTTACATTCAGTGGAAAAAATACACTTAATTTTTTGACAGAATAGAATGTCTTAAGTATTGTCAGTTTCGAAATAAATGGTTAAAAATTTCAACCGATAGATGGCCCACCCGATATATTGTCAAGAGCTAGTTTATCATTCGCAAGAAGAAAAGATAAAAATAATATTCAGTTGTAGCAGTTTGATGTTTAAAAGTATCCTTAAAGAACTCTTTTTATATTAAATTGATTCGTTTCATAGAACCCATTTAACCCATAATAAAAAAATTTTAGTTGTAGTAATTTAAGTATCGTTTTGGCAAAGCCAAAATACAACCCGTTGAACTTTTTAACTTAGCTTTGATTTTATTTGTTTCATTTTATTTTTCATTCTGTTTTCAAATACCCATAAAACAAGTTGTTTTCGTTTTTCTTTTCTTTTCTGTCGTTAACCACAATTTGTGATAATGCTCTCTCGTATTTTCATTGAAACAAATTTAAATAAAAACATTTCCGTCTCAATAAATTCTATCATTCTATAGGGATTTGACCGCGGGGTATATGGTATGAGCAGCATAAAAATAACAAAATTAGGGTCAAATTCAAAAAGGAAGCTATCCTAAGTAAAGTGTGTTCCACGAAATATTAGAGTGAGTAAGTTTCATGGTATTTAACGTACAGAAAACATACATTTTATGACCATTTGGAAATCATGTGCAAAAGAAAAAATTTATTATTTGGATTAGCATGTCAGTTAGAAACATTGTTGCTCAGTTACCATGTCAGTGAGAAACATTGTTGCTCACATTAAATCCTTAAAATCATGAACAAAGAATTTTATTTTAAAATACCAGAGCAGCATTTAGGTTAGCAAGGGGCAGTACTTCTATATATGTACATATGTAGTATGTATTATAAGGGTTATAATTGTTTAACATTGTTTAACATTAAAACGATAACCAAATCTACAAAAACAAAAACCATCAGTATGAAAGAAAAGGAGAACGCAACAACAAACAAAAATGAAATCGCGATGAAATTCTCAAGAAGGCGAAACCACGAACATTCAACTTCAAGAACGATCATTAGACTGTTTACGTGAGCATATAAAAAGGCAAAACAAAGCAGGCAACCAGTAGTAAGAATTCAGTCAGTCTTGTGTGAAGACGCGTTGCGTGTGAAGAGAACAGTCATGGTTTGAAGATCTCCGTTGTAAGCAAAGAATAATAGCGAGCAAGCTATTATTGTTGTATGTATACGACAAGTTATAAACTGTGGCACACAAAAATAGTGCGAACAATAAAGAATTTAATTGAAACTAAACATAAATTTATTTTTATTTTGTTTGCAATCAACGAACTCATATTTTAAACGTTTTTAAAAAGGTAAAAACGTAACAATACGTTTATACTTCGTTACGTTCTTACTAAAACTGTATACAATAGAATAGCCGTCTTCAATTAAGCTTGTCATCCGGGAAATGATGCAAGATATTAGAGAACCCAACAGAAATAAAAATAAATCCGAAATAAAAATGTTGAAATGAAGAAATAAATGAGGCAGACAACACCCCAATTCGTAATTCCATTAATTTTTTACTCCATTTCTTTTATGTTAGGAATACCAAGCTGTTACTTAGCATCTTATAATTTCTTTCGATTTATTTTAGTTTCATTAATCAAGCTTTACTAACTAAGCAATCTAGTGCAGTGGATTCTAGGATGATAGGACAGACTTCTGTCATTACCCGGAAATACCACCCTTTTTGAAATTTCCGCCTGACTCTGGTGCATAAATAATGCTAAATTTGAGTGATAGCATTTGAGGTCCAGCGTGGTTTGTGATTTATTCGCATTTGATCAAATCACATAATCTCAGTGATCAGATTATGGTCACGTGAGATGACCATGTCCTGAAATCACAGAATATATAATTTAGTCGAGTAGGTTGTGTGTAGGCTTATTAGAGACGCGAGGCCAAGGTTCAAACACCAGGTCAAACATCTTGTTCGATAGTTTTTCTGCGACTTCCTCTCAGCAGATTTCTGTCAAAAACTCTGAGAGTAATAAAATTGCCATGAAAAAGCTCTTCAAAAATCTGTCGTTCAGAGTCGTCTTTAAACTGTCGGTCCTGCCACTCATGTATAAAATTAATACACACACCATAAGTGGTGCGAGAAGTTAGGTTGTAATCCTAACTGAAGAGTTGACAATTTTGTTTGTTTATGTTCCCATTTATCCAGAAATTGACCTCATCTCTGAAGATTAATTTCCTATGAAATTTGGAATCAGTTGCCAACTGTTCCAGAGCCTATTCAGTAAACACACGTGGTTGTCTGTGGTTGTTTACCATCATCTCCTGGGTCAGTTGAATTTTGTACGGATGTAAATTCAAGTTGTGAGAGGAATTACACCAAGTTATGGTCTGCGAAAAACCGAGTTCTAGTGAGCGATTTCTCTTCGCCTTGCTTTCTCTTCAATAACATTCCAGGCAACTGTAGAGCTGATTAGCTCGCCACAGCAAATACACTCGTTCTGGAACCCTCCCCAATCGAATTGATTATGAAACTTATCTCGGTGGAATTGGCCATTACGCAAAAATTCTTTCGGGACCCCAACCTATCCTGGTTTAATGTGGAATCTTACTCCATTGCCAAACTAACTTGTCCCATTATGTGTAGGAGACGTACCAACCAACTACTTAAACTTGATCACAATGTCATCCCAATCACAGTGACCATGCTTACAGGTCATTGCTTTATGGGAAGACACGCGGAAAGACTGCAGCTCCCATCGAACGACTTTTGCCGAAGTTCTGGGTCTGCTGAAGAGGAGGAAACTGTTATCCACTTTCTTTGTCTATGCTCATCTCTCGCGAGATGCTGATTTAGGTTATGTGGCTCTTCATTCCTTGTCAGCTTAATGGAGTTATCATCCATTGATATTAAGGACATATGTACATAGCTTCGTTTATCTGAACGGAATCGATGTGCACTATTTCATCGTTCTAAGCGTATTGGGAATGGATAGCCCTGAGATGCCATACCGTGGTGGGATTATAAAATCAACACTTCCTAGATTTGTTTAGAATCTGTGAGTGACCTATTTTATATCCCAGCCGCTATTCAGTTGGCTAGAGATGCTCGTGCAAAATATTTGATGTGGAGTGATCTGTATGGTACGTAGCACCATACTGTTGAAACCATATCTTTTGGGTTCAAATCACTCAATTCAGGCTAAAAGAAGTTAGTAATCGTTATCCTATAGCGCTCGTCTTTCACAGTGATTACCTGACCAACATTTTTCTCTAAGAAATATGTAGCGATTACGTCGCTACCCTGGAATCCAAGCCAAACTGTGGTTTTTTCAGAATGCTGGATATTCTTGCTGTCCTACCAATACGATAATTTTGTTAGTTCATGTATCCAGTCAGCCAGACATGAAGATGACCAGAATATCTGCGAAGATGCAAATTAGGGTTATCAACTGCCAAAGTTTGAAAGACCCATAGATAAGGTAAATTTTTAGGAAATCAGAGAAAATAAATTTTTGTAGTGTTGTGGCAGGGCGGTTACCTTTGTAAAGAGTGTTACGGTTTCATGCTATGACGTGTTTAGAGCCCTCATTCCAATCGTATAAAGGTATGACGAGTGGTATTCAAATAAAATTCAATCATAAGTACTATTCATTAAACAACTACACAGAATTGTTATAGAAAATGCTTGAAGATATTGAAAATGACTTTGATAACAAATTTTCTATTAGACAGACTGTAAAGCTTACAAATTAAACAAAAAAGTTAAATTGTAACTCATTTATACACACATACATAATTCGGAAAAAACCAGACCACACACATACCATGAAAAATTTTAAAATATGAAAATTCATTTCCGATTTGATGAAGGAAATCTAAGAAAAAAAAGAAAACTTTTGTAACAAATTTTATACAAAATTAACCAAATAAAGATATTTTAATGGTTATCTCCTTTGGCCATGTTTATGGCAGAACGAAAAGAGAAAGTTTTAATTATTTTATCCTTGGCAGAGAGAGGGAAACTCTATGTCATGGATTTTGTTAAAAAAATTGTGTTTTTTTTTTTTTTTTTCTTTTTGCCCTTGGGATTTTCGGTTTCATGTTATGAGCCATTCGAATAGTAATGATTTTGTGTTTTTTGTTTTGTTTTGTTACAATTTTATATGCTGATTTTGACCTTCGTTTTGTTAACAGTTAAATAGCTGGAATATTTTATTTGTCCATAATGAATTCTGTTGCACATTCAGTCCCAAATGGTTGTCAGTATCTGCCTAAAGTCATGGAATATTTATTTTCTATCGCAATATTTTCTTTTTCACATTCCAGCCATACACAGTGAGAAGAAAAACATGATGAACATTATGAAAATTGTACGTTTATTTGTTGTCTGGTGTAAAGTATTAAATGTTTTACTGACTTTAAATAAAATTCGTTTCGAACAAAAAGATGTTTGAGAACTTTTTCTGAATCGAGACCCTTTAAATAATAACTACGGTAGTTTTGTCCGATCAAACGAAGTGTCAATGTCTTCACAAGATAATGGACTTTCAGAACGTCATCACATACATAATTGGCCATTACAACCCTTCAGTCACGATTACGGCCTAGCTTCTCAGAACGTCATCAGTTATTTCATATTTTTTAATTAAAGTTTGCTACTATGAACGGACAAACTTGAAAAAATATGAAAAAAATTCAATTTTGTTTACCCCATTAAATCTCATAGCGTATTAAGTCAAATAATATATATATATATATGTATATCGTTTTAAAGGCCCATCCCTCTCCTTTCTAATAAGGTTTAAATTTTGGACATCGGTTCAGAAATGTTTATGTAATCAATAAATTTGTGGGTAAAGTCCAAAAAACAGTTTTTGTTAAAAAACAAGTTTTGAGGGTTTAAGAAATATAAAAAAAAAAATATTTTTGAGTTCTACTCAACAAAACTCACAACTTACACTATGTCATTAGCTGGGTGTATTTAGTTTTTTTTTATTTTTTTCGCATAGTGTAATTGGTCATTATAACCATTCATGTCAGGATTACAACCTAGCTTCTCATACCGCTTATGTTGTGTGTGTAAATTTTATACATGAGTGGCGGTATGTACAGATTAAAGTCGACTCCAAACCTTAGATTCGAGAAACTTTTCATGACAATTTTAATTACTCCAAGAATTTTTGCCAGATATGTTCTAAGAGGGAGTTGCGAAGAAATATTTTTTTCATATTTTGTTTGGTTGGAAGATATGTGAACTGGTGTTTGCACTGTGGCCTCATGTCTAATAAGCCAACGTACTACCTACTAGACTACAACGAGTTCAAGTTACTCAGCTCGTAATAATTAGACATAATTAGTAATTGTATTGTATTATAGCCACTGAATTGGCGGCTTTATTGATATTGGAAGTTCGGCCCATTCAACTGGTGAGTGAGTAGGCATAAGAAACCTACTTATGGCTTAGCTGTATGCCGAAAGGCATTTGATCTTTAATTCTGTGGTTGGTCTCCTCTCCTACAACCAACTTACGTACCCACCAACTCCAATCAATAAAGAAAAATGCTTCCATTATCTCCAGAACATATTCCGCATTAAATAATGTGGTTTTTTCAATTCTAAAGAAGATTTGAAAGTAATTACAATGGGAGTTTATATAGTAAAGATGGAAAGTATGAAAACCAAATGGGTATTCATCTTTATATTTTCACCAATTAACTTTTTGTGGTTAAAATGCTCTAAAGATGGCATTATAGGCTGAGATCCTATATTTGGGAATTGTATGCCACAGTATAGAGAATGAGAGAAAAAAAATGTATTTCACATCGAACCTGGAAGAAGACAACACCCCGGAAGTCCACGATAAAAGTCAACTACAACATCATCAATTATAAGCGTTTTAGAGAATTGAATATGCCAACCTTAACCTTGAGGTGAAATTCTCAGTCATAACGAATAAATACAGGTTCGTATTCAAAAATGTATTAAGAAGAAACGTAAGATGATTTCTTTTTACAATGCCCGATCGAAAATCTTAATATAGCTCTACCGCTCAAGGGCTACCTTCAAGAAAGAAAAACTGGTGCGATATAAACCCCTTGAATATAAAGAAAATAATAGCCATTGTCCATCTACAATCGGAAATCCTATTTACACTGCGTGTTAATATTACGAATTTGTGCATTCCACGAGACCATTTGACAATATTTCAAGAAACCGCATTTGGAAAGTGCATAATACACAGCTTCAAGCTCTAGAGCTCTATCTCTATCTCTCTCAGAATAGACTGATGTACAGGGAGAGGTCACACATCTGATCTATTCATAATAGAATTTAAGAGATGTCACCATATTCAAGCACCATATTGTGCTAATTTTTTTTTTACCGGAACGCGTATATATAATTATATAGACAGGGCCGATCCTAGTAATTAGTTCGGGTTCGGGTTCACGTATTTGTTTCGGTTCGGGTCGAGTTCCGGTTCAGCAGAAAAAACGTTCCGGACTCCGGTTCATGGTTCGGAAAAACAAGCCGGTTCGTTCCGGTTTATGTTCCGGTTCGGGTTCGGTTCAAACCCTTGCTTATAAAAATACATATAAAAATTCGTCAAAAATTAGGAAAAAAAATCAGCAATTCTTTTTAATTTTTTTTTCAAAACTAATTCTCGTTATCAGAAATCATCTTTAGTTCCGGAACGCGTTCCTGTCCAAAAAGGAAGTACCGGAACGACGATCCGGAGCGTTCCGGCTCGACAACACCACTGAGAAGATAGTGCGTTGGCTTATTGGTCGGGAGCCCGTAGTTCAAACATCAGTTCAGACATTTCAAACAAAACGAAATGCGAAAAAAATACTCTCTTTTAGGGACTTTCTCTCAGTGATTTTCTTGCAAAAAATAATCTCTCTCTCTTAGCGACTTTCTTTCATTGGTCTTCTGGCAAAAACTCTGGTAGTAGATAATACAGTTTCTCAAAAATATGTCGTTAAGAGTCGGGGTAAAATTATACATTTCGCTATTTATGAATAAATTTAATACACTCAACGCGGATTGTGTGAGCAGATAGCTAGCAATCCCGACGAAACGGTTGTAATGACCAGCTAAGAAAGTAGTAAATGAAATCACTATCGACTTTGAAAGAGATTGAGCAGATATAAGCTAAACTTCGATAAACTAACATCTTTGATTAGGTATATAAAAAAATGCTTAACTCTCCTTTTCTTCTTTACTTAACTGTTTCACGCCAGGTCAGACATCTTCCTCTCAGCAGATTTCTGGCTAAAACTCTGAGAGCCACTATTACAACTTGCCGTTAACTAAAGGGAGGATTTTAACGGGCAGATAAATTGTTTTTCATTATTATAAGTGGACAATAAGATAGAAGTGAGCGCGAAGCTAAAGGGAGGATCATTCTACCTTTAAGTTTTAAAGTTAAGTTTTTGTTTGAACTTGCCATATCATATATTATATTCAATATGGCAACTTCAAATATAAACAAAATTAGCAAAGACAAAAAAAACAGAAGCCCGTCGTTGCCACTGAGTATAAAAAACAACTTGTTTAATTGAGCAGTGTTATCGACATTGCTCCGGCACTGCCATATTTTTGAAAAAGTTAATTTTATCTTATCATTAGGTTATAAACACGAAAAGAAGTTAGAAGTGACTTTAAAGTTCACTTTAGCTAAAGTTACCTTTAACTAAACCCAACTTTAACGGTAAGTTGTAATAATGACCCTGTCATGAAAAAATTTCATGAAAAATTTGTCGTTCAGAGTCGACTTTTAACTGTAGGTCCAGCCAGTCATGTATAAAATTGAACACAACATAACATAAGTGGTGTGAGAAGCTAGGTCGTAATCCTGACTGAAGGGTGGTAATGACCAATTATGTATGTATGTCTGTTACATAATTCTTTACTTAGTAATCGATTAAAAATTTAGTTCCAACATATAAATTGATTGAATCAGATCTGAGTCTTAATTTTACTTTTTTACTTACATTCAAATCACGTAAAATAAAATTTTTAAATCAAGTCATATAGTTTGTTGAAAAATTCCTTACTTTGCCAATTATTTTATTAACAAAAGACTGTGGCAATGTTTCTTATATTTTCCCTTGTTAAAGGACATTTAACGTTTGTATTACTAATTAAGCCTAACAAACCTAAAACCTAACATTTGCCACTTAAGCAACTTTGGGGTTTTTATTTAATTTATTTTTTCTTTTTATAAGTTCTTTATCCCTTCGTTCAAAGAAAAAATTAAATCACTTTGCGTTTGTCCTTTTATAGGACACCTTTTGGTTGCATTTCATTGTTCTCATTACAGAAAACCTTTTTTTTTCTTAAAACTTTTTGTCCTCTAAAGTGGTTAATATCACTATCATATCGAATCAGGTCCTTTTATTGATTTTGTAAAAAAAAAATTAAATTTATAAGTTGGGAAATGAGGAAAAAATTTAAGGATTTTTTTTTATTTTCATTTAATGCTCTTTGTTGATAAAAGTAAGACGTTTAATTATTATTTTTTTCTTTTTTTTTCATTGTGAACGAATTTTTACCTTAACGGCTTAAGCGTTAAAAGTTTGATTTCCAGAATTGAGCATGGGGTCGGGACTTTTTATTCAACATGAAACAAATTGAACTCAAATCAATTTGTGCACAAAATAGTCTTCTTCATCGTAATCCATTCCACATGAGGGTCAAGACCAAAATTCCGTTAAGGTAAATTTAAAAATTCATTCTTTATAGCTGTCTGGCTGTCTGCAGTGATTGCCGTTATCCAGAGTCTAAAGCCGAACAAATCACCTGGTTCTGACAAAATAACTGCGACAATGATTAAGAATTTGCCTACATCGGCTGTGTATTTTATTTTGTTCAGCCTTAACGCCATGCTCCGAATAGGCTACTTTCCCGCATTTGGAAATTATCCAGTAAAGCTGATCTAGTGATGATACCCAAACCAGGCAAGGACATCACGCAAGTATCATCATATCGTCCAATAAGTTGGCTGCCAATACTTTCTAAGATGTTTGAAAAAAATACTGCTTAATAGTTTAACACCGCATATGGATGTCAACGTCATCAGTTTGGCTTTAGGTGAAAACATAGCACGATTCAGCAAGTGCACAGAATTACCAATTTAATTAGAGGCGCTTTTGAGAAAACGCAGTATTGCTCTGCTCTATTTATTGATATATCTCAAGCCTTCGATAAGGTCTGGCATGAAGAACTTCTATTTAAGATCACGCAGTTTTTACCAACAAATGTGCATAACTTGTTAAAAAGTTATTTAAGGGATAGATATTTCCAAATAAAATCAAAAGATATCACCCCTTCCCGCAGAAAGATATCTGCTATCGTACCTCAAGGAAGTATTCTAGGGCCGTTCCTATACTTATTGTTCACTGCAGATATGCCTACAAGTGTAGGGACTCACACGTCTACTTTTGCAGATGATACGGCGTTTTTAAGTATTCATAGATATTTTACAATTGCGTCACCAAGACTTCAATTTCACGTTAGCGAATTTGAAAATTGGCTGCTGAAATGGAAGATAAGTTTCCAAGTGCGTGCACATTACGTTTACACTGAGAAGAGGAAATTGTTCGCCCATAAAGATTAATTTTGTGACAGTACCAGAACATAATAGTGTATGATGTCTGGGCATCCATTTCGACCGTCGCCTTTCCTGGGCTCACCATATAGCTGCCAAAATTACCCAGATCAAACTCAGAACAGCACAGCTTTACTGGCTTATTGGACCTAAGTCAACTCTTGACTTAGAAGTAAAACTGCTTTTGTATAAGTCAGTATTGAAAGCTATTTGGCTTTATGGTATCCAACTGTGGAGAACAGCCTCACCATCCATTGAGAAGCTTCTTAGAATAATAACAGGTGCTCCTTGGTATATGAGAAACAGTAACATCCACAAAGATCTGAAGGTGCCCCTAGTTCGAGAGGAAATAAAAATAGCAAGGGTCAACTACGTCTCTAGGATTAGAGAACATCCCAACCGTCTTGTAAGAGACTTACTTGTATTGGAGGGTCACAGACGTCTCAAGAGGGTTCAAACAAACGATCTGATCAGATAAATTTGCTTTTGATGAGCACTTTTAGTTGTAGGTTGCAGTGGCAACTATAGCAACTTTTATTTTTGTGTTATTCTAGGTTAAGATTTGAATACTTATTGTAAATTTTAAAAAGAAAGACTCAATAAATAATGTATGAAAAAAAATTCTTTATAGCGTAAGAAAGCAACGAAAATTTCTTTTAGGGAAATCGAAAATTTCATGTAAAAATATTGAAAATTTGTTGCGGATAAATTGACGGATGAGTTTTTATGGTAGAGGAACTGAGAACGATTAATATTTACGTGAAACTATTTGAGAAAACTACAAACCTAGCGTATCGAAGTGATAAATTAAATAAAATAATAATAAATAATAAATTAATTTAGAATTCTAAGCCATGGGCTAGAATAAAATAAAATTCGAGAACAAAAATAAAAGCTGCAAATGAAAACGATACCATCTATTGATTAATTGCAGCTTAATATCGTAAATAAATTTACCGCAGACTATCCCTCTTTCCTTGCTCCAACAAACTATCTTTCTTCAATTCAAACACAATGCACTGCATGAGAGTTGGTCTAAAGAAAAAAAGAAAAAAGCTCTACAAGGTACCTTGTAAAAGTATACATATGTGTATCCAGGGTGTCAAGAGGTTAAACACAAAAACTGCTTCTGTAAAATACAAAAATTAAAAATTTCTGGAGATACTAAGTATGTATTTGAAAAATGCTGTTTAGAGTTTATCTATTGGCTTCGAAATACTTAAAGGAAGTATAAAACATTATGTTCCGTAAACTTAGGAAAATTTTGTTCATTATTTTTCTCTTTTTTATTTTTTTGATTTTTTTATTGTGTCAACAAATTCTCTGAAAAATTTTTCTTGTCACAATTTGCGGAAATCAGAAAATTATTAAGAAAAAACATGTTTCAATAACATGTACTGTTGGCATCAAACAACCAACCAATCCTTCAAACATTTCAGTGCTGTTGTTGTTTTTTAAAACCCTCGTAAAATTTCAGGTCTAATTTATGGAAAGAATACTTCGCAAGTAAATCCCATAAAGAATATGGTAAATATATGTGAAGCTTATATACATATGTATGTGTACACATATACATATGAAATAAATGGAAAAATCTCAGATACACGTAAAACATAAGCCCACACGTGAATAGCATACATTTGCATACTTATTTAAGGCTTCATCCAGGGTGTTAAAGAACGTTTACGTAAAGAGAAAGATTTGAAATTGTATGCATGTGTGGTACGAAGGAAAATGTTTGTGGCAACAAATATTAACTAATGATTACGTAATAAGAGATGATTAATAATTAATTTCAAATAAATGTTTCGTATAATATTAAATCAAATCCTACAACACTTTTATCTACTTTAGAAACAATTTGTAACAAATATTTTAAAGAATTAAAATAATTATTATTAATTATTATTATTGCTTTGCAAAGAAAATATTTAGCGAAGGTGAATGGCTGTTAATTTACAACGAATGTACCGATTATAGTTTGTGTTTTTACTTACTTACTTTATAGATCATTATAACTCTTTAGTGGGGATTATAACCCAGCTTCTTACACCATCTATGTTGTATGTATTAATTTTATACAAGAGTGGCGAGACCTGCGGAGTTTAACGTCGATTCCGAACGCCAGGTTTTTTTAAATATTTTTCATGAGAATTTCATTTATTCCCCGGGTTTTGCCAGAATACTGCTGAGAGAAAGTTGCCGTAGAATTTATTCTACTTTATACAATACAATACAATATTCGGTTAATTGAGTACAATAGTTTTAAGTATTCAGTCATAATAATATACGCAATTCAGCTTACTCAATATGTTTAGACGGGTTATAGGGTAGGGTTAGTATTTAGGGTAAATATATTTAAATTCAAAATTTTGTAGTATTTTAAAGTTGAGAAATAGGAGAAATTTTATCACTAGTTTGAAGTTTGATAATGTTTTAATTCCTTTGTTTTATAATTAATTTAAGGATTTTTTATCACTAGGTTAAGATTTGTATATGGATAATTTCAAGGTTTTTTTTTGTATTTTAAATTTAGAAATAGGTTAAGGTTTAGCATTAATTTTCTATTACGAGTTTAAGAGTTTTTTATCGCACACACTTGTTGTCACAACCGTAGTTTTTTTTCAAGTAGTTAAAAAAGCTGCCGTTGGTCTTTTTCGACTGATGTTGGCTGCAGTTAGGAGGTGTGTGTTTTGCAGAGTTGTATGAAACTGTATGTTCATTGAAATGAACACAATATTCATTTGACAGCTGGTAAACAACAACATTGTTTTTATTTTGGTCGCGAAAATTAGTGTCGTTTGTTGGTTTATTAGTGTTTGTTTGTTGTTGTTGACATTTGAGTTGTCAATTATTAACAGAAAGTGTTCGGTTAATTGCAATATGCTCACTAAACACACTTATCACAGTGCTGCATTTTAAGTCTTACTCAATATTATAACAATTTGCGTATTTATTGCTCAATTATTAATTGAAACTTTTTATGAAATATTGAGCTCAATAATGGCGTTTATTGCGATTTACGCATTGCGACATTGCGATTAACTTTAAATTTAAATAAAACAAAGTGTGAGATATCATTGAAATTATTTGTTTGAAAGGCCTATTTATTTTTTATTTATTATTTAGGCGGAATACAAAATCTTTCAAATCTACGCAAAACCTTCTCTGGATAGACCGCATACGAAATGTCCAATTTTCCAAGACTCCAGTGTAGACAGAGTTTGAACAATGATTTTTATTTACTCTCCGAGTTTTGCCAGAAATCTGCTGAGAGGCAGTCGACGAATAAATATTTTTTTCTATATTTCGTTTTGATGCTTGACCTGGGATACGAACCCGAACTGGATTTCGAGTTAGCACTGTTGGTTTTTTATGACATCATTGCGCAGGCCATCACACTAAGCAGCGAGCACTATGGGTTGGTGAATACCTAATCATTTTCACCTCAGTTGGGTTATCTGGATTTCATCAACATTTGGTGCCACATAACTCATGACACATTAGATATTTTCCACGAGTGATTTAAGGACAGTAGTCGCCGTAGTCTAGTAGGTAGTGTGTTAGCTTATTTGACATGAGGCCGCGGTTCTGGCATAAACTCTGAGAGTTAAAAAAAATTTACAAAAAAAATTCGGAGTCGACTTTAAACTGTAGGTCCAGCCACTTATGGACAAAATTAACACACACAACATAAATGGTGTGAGAAACTAGGTCGCAATCCTAACTGAAGGGTTGTATTGATCAATTATGTATGTATGTATATCTGTTGTTCGTCAAAACATCGACTAAAGTTCACCAAGAAACTATTTCGGTAGCTACTGTAACCGTTTTGTATTCTAAAGCCAGTCGTAGACAAAATTTAAGAGTGGTCGTCTGGCAAATATTTTAATTTGAACAGGGGCGTGCGGCTATTGATGATTGGTCCAGATGACTAAAGACAAAGACAGATTACATATATGTTTTGCTTTTTGTATACAATTAAAATTTTTTTTTTTGGTTTGAAATCATTTTCGGTATGGAATATGTGTAACAATATTCATCCTCCTACTAAGTATACATATACAGTAGCGAGAAAAAAAATACGATGCCATATTATGTTCAACACCGTGTCTTGTCTTATTTACAGAATGTTGGCTATTTACAGAATTGTTGTGAATACCTTTGGTTTGGGGGCCGACGAATGTAATTTAATCCATCAGAGCCAAATAAGTTAAACTTTGATTCGTCGCTCCATAGAATTTGGCCCATTGCTCTCTTGACCAATGCAGATACCATCTAGCAAAGTCAAGCCGTTTTTTCTTATTAACCTTACTTATAAGTGGCTTCTTGGCTGGTATTCTAGCTAGTAAATTTGCCACTCTTAATAGGTTTCTGGCTGTGTGAACGCCAATAGAAACCCCTAACTGCTCGTTTGCATAATTAGCAACATCTGCTAACGTTTTCCGAGGGTCAACTTTTACTATTTTTTGCATTTGACGGTCATGGCGGGCAGTAGATTTACGAGTTTGACCACTTGACCTGGCTTTTTTTCCACGTTATTTGTTTGACGATATCGCGATGAAATCCGACAAATCGTTGATTTGTTGATAATTAATTAATGAGCAACTTCATTCATTGATTTTCCTTCTTCAAATGCCCTTATAATGGCAAATTTGCTAGGTGCCTACAGCTGGTCTATTTTAAAATTCACAATTTGAAAATTTTTCCTTTAAATTTTTATTTTAATTACTGTAGTTGATCTACTTTATTTGTTCACTTTTTTTTATAAATTTAAAAAAATTAAGTAGAAAGAGAAGCAAACAACGTTTACTGATGCTTTTTATTAAAATTGAAAAATCAACAAATAAAAAAAACAAAAGTGGAGTGGAAACGGATAACGTTATATGTTTCGACGCTCGATTGAATATCATATGACATAGCGTTGTATTTTTTTTTTTGGGCGCTACTGTATATTTTAAATAACTTCCTGTCTAATTTGACCCGTATTTTTTATTATTAGTTGCTGCTCATATATAGCTCGCGGTCAAATCCTGTTGATGATAAAATTTATTGAGGCGGAAATATTTTTATTTCAACTTAGTTAAGTGAAAATACTATACGAGAGAGAGAGAGAAAGAGAGCCTCAAAACAAATTGTAAATACAGACACAAAATTTAAACGGAAATGTGAAAGCAAAAATATAAAAAAGGAAAAGGAAACAAGTGGAATAGGAACCACACATAGGAACATAACATATTATTGGCCATTAAAACCCTTTTGACTTTTCATGTTTTCAATTTGCTTTGGCTAAAATAAAAATTTTATTAAATTTAAGAAACTTTTTTGCGTCTGTGCATACATATTGATTTTTATTTGTATTTATTTTATTTGTATGTTAAAAGCATTACATGCATATGCAAAACAAAAACAGCTGATTCGGAACGTAACAGCCCCGTAAAGCCCCGTTTAGTCAAACGTCGACGGAACCTACGTTCGTTTTAAGCATATGAAGAGCAATGCAAATGTTTACCGAAATTACATTACGGTTCGGCAAGCGTTCTTATTGCTTTTTGTATCATAAAAACGAACATACGTTCCGTGGACGTTGAGCTAAAGACTAATTCCGCCTTTGGCATTACGTTGAACATGTTGGTAATGCATTAATAGCGCAACCATAAAAATATGTAATGATAAAAAGTACTGAAAGTGTTGCAGGGGTACCGCGGTATTTTTTTGAAATGGAAAAGTTCTGAAAAAAGTACTAAAGTACTTAATTTTTCCACACTGTTCTGCAATAATCTTGGTGCAGACCAAGCTTGTCAGCGAAACGGCCAAAAGAATTCAAGCAGTTTCTTGGTTTACCTGCTGTACACAGCAATTTTGAAATTCGGCTGCTTTTTTCAATTTGTAAAAGTATTCTTGTAGGGGCGTATATATTCCCTCTATCGTCTCCTCATCAGACATTTCCAATCCCTTTCGTGCCAGCTCGTCGGCCTTTTCGTTTCCTTCTATGGCACAGTGTCCAGGAACCCAGTAGAGGCGGGTGTTGAATCCACATATACGGTGTAGAAAAGCCCTTTGATTTGACAAGGTGTTATCTCAGAGCTTTGATTGCTGCTTGACTGTCCACACATATGATCACATACGAAGTAGGTAAGTTCCTCGCTTCAATCTTACGTGTAGCTTGTTCAATAACAAAAAGCTCCGACTGAAATGAGATGGCCTGGTTATGTAATCTGTATGACCCGTTCAGTGCTGACTTAACGGAATAGACTCCAGATACCATTCCACAAACCATTTTCACGCCAAATGTGAATAACGTTATATCACCGCCACCGATAACAGCTTCAACTACCCACTTTTTTCCGTGTGAGAGTGTAAGTTTTGTATATTCATCCGAAAATAGTCTCTTGTATCATGTAGTCGCATCTAAAACCCAGATGATTCGGTTCTACTTCATGTCTTGTATTGTTAACAATTTTTTTTTTCGTCTTCCACATCCCCAATGTAAATCCAACCAACTTCTTCTATTCAATATAACAATAAACATTTTCACTACACAATAAATTTTGTCATTAAATGTTTGAATACATGGCATTAGAAAATTTGTAAATCGTACTCCAATCCGTATGTAGGAGCTAAAATCGTATCAATTTTTTGTATGGCACTGTGTTTGTCAGACTAAACGAAATATAAGAAATAAAAATAAAATAAATTTGTTTAAATAATCCCAAATGATTTGAAATTTTATTGTGTAAAAAGGAAAACGATAATCGCAAAATGTTTGATGAATACATTGTTGTTGCCAATTACAAATCTTTTAAGACTGAAATCATGAAATTTCTTTTGGATGTCGCAGTGCTCTTGTACACCAAACCTTTTCAAAGGTAAAGTAAAGCAAATTGGAATAATGAAGTCGGCAATGTTTGACGACAATGTGCTTTAATCCTATGTATTTATTAAAATTTAAAGAGTCTGAAGTAAATACGAGGTAGTCGTCGTAGTGTAGTAAGTAATGTGCTGTGTTATACATGAGTGGCGGGACCTGGAACTTGAAGTCGTTACCGAACGAAAGATTTTTGAGAAACTTTTTCATGGCAATTTTATTTTATTTACTCTCAGAGTTTTTGCCAGAAATCTGCTGAGAGGTAGTCGCAGCAGAAATAACTTTTCATATTTCTTTTTCTTGGAGATGGGTGAACTGGGGTTTGAACCGTGACTTCAAGTCAAATAAGCCAACATGGTACCACTCAGTATTTTTAATTTTTTTTTTTCAAACGAAAATTTGTGTAAAGTAACCTTGCTGGTGAAGTCGACGTAGTCTAGTAGGTAGTGTGTTGGCTTATTAGACGTGAGACCATGGGTCAAACCCCAGGTCAGGCATCAAAACGAAATATGAAAAAATATTTTTTCGGCGACTTCCTCTCAGCAGATTACTGGCAAAAACTCTGGGAGCAATTAGAAAATTGCCATGAAAAGTTTCTCAAAAATCTTTCGTTCGGAGTCGATTTTAAACTGTAGGTCCCGCCACTCATGTACAAAATTAACGCACACAACATAAGTGGTATGAGAAGCTAGGCCGTAATGCTGACTGAAGGGCTGAATGACCAATTATGTAATGTTATGTATCTTTGCTGTTAAAGCATGTATATTTCAATAGCTGTGTACTAAATATTAAACAGAAATTCTTTCCTGTAAAAGTTATTGTGCGCATACTTTCCCTCAGGAATGTGTCTTACAAAACGAAAGACATGAAATAAAAAATATTTCGGTATGTGTTCATTCTTAAGCAGAGCACTCGCAACAAATATGCTGTGAAATGTTCAAAAGGTAGGTTTACGAAATGAAATAATTGGCTACGGCATTGAAATATTTACATACGTGTGAGTGTGTCATTGGATTAAGGTGAAATTGGGTTGAAGTAAGTATTTGTTCATTACAAAAGCTTTCATAATGCAAACACATTTGACGGTTTGGTAATTACTCATACCATACAAATATAAAAGAAAGTGTATATGAAATAAATTCATAATTTTGTTCCGAATTACGATAAGTCTTCTTCTATATTTTTTTTTTTTGCATTTAAGTTAACTTGTATTTTTACAAATACACACGGTTCTGGTAGATAATAAATAAAGCGAGAAGAAAATTTAAATTTATTTAGTAGGAAACCTTTAAAGAAACATATTTTTTTGCGTGTAACTGTGTAGGTATGTATACCACTTGTTGTTTGAAGAAGAAGAAAAATAAGTAAAAAATTCTTTGTAAAGCCATTGAAATGAATTTTACCATTAAATGAATTTACCATAAGAAAATAAACATCAAGTTAAGGCTCACCATCTACAAAACCCTGAAACTGCAAACTGACTTCGGAAAATCTAAGCCGCCTAAGCCATTTATTGAAACCATCTAGTAGTGAATTCACATGTAGTGTCATCGCAGAACGTATAAAACACATACAAAATTAGAATTAAGGTCGTGACTATTATGTATTCGTCTATCAAATTAATTGTCGTTAAGTCGTTTCGCTTTGAGATATAGCATTCACCAACACGTGCAAATAAAAAAAAATTGTTTTTATTAAAATGTTTGCTCTGTAATGTGAGGCGTCCATTTTACTATCGACATAATCATCCAGATGAGAGGACTATTATTGTTAATTATTTCGAGTCCACTGGTAAACCATCAATGGGTGTCCTGGAAGTCCAGTGGGTAGTATGCTAGACTATTAATGTAAGGGTTGGGAGTTCAATTTCTACCAGAGACTCTGATCTGTTACACTACATCGAGCATAAGATCTAAGTTACTCAGCTCGTAATAATGAAATATAATTCGTAATAGTCAAAAAATACTCGTACATAGTCGAAAAGCAAGAACTGCAAACCTCACGCCGCTATCCACGATATGTTGCAAGAGAATCCGTGGCAGTTGTTTTCGCATCGCTCAGAAGAAATCTGACATTCACAGACTACATACATAATTGGTTATTACAATCCTTCAGTCAGGGTTATGGACCTAGTTTCTCACACCACTTACGTTGCGTGTGTTAATTTTATATATGGGTGGCGGGACCTACAGTTTAAAGTCGTCTCCAAACAACAGATTTTTGAGAAACTTTTCATGGCAATTTTTTAATTGCCCTCAGAGATTTTGCCAGAAATCGACTGAGAGAGAAAGTCACCGAAGAAATATTTTTTTTTTTTTCATGACCTTACGTCCGTGACCTTACGTCTAATAAGCCAACACACTACCTACTAAACTACGGAGACTTCCTCACGCGCCACAACTTGGCAAAAATTTTGCGTCATGACTTAAGCCTGCACCCACACAAATTTTAATTCACCCAGAAACTGAAATTAAACTACCATTATCTACGACTTGTGTTCACTGAATGGGCTCTAGAGCATTTGGCAACTGACTCTTCTTTTCATCGAAAACCATCTTCAACGATGAGGGCAATTTCTGCTTGAATATCGAATTTGGAATGAGAACAATTCACATGAGATCCAAGAGCATATAATGTATCACGAAAAATTCACTGTTTGGTGTTAATTTTGGACTGACGGCATCATATGTAAATTATCCTTTGAGAACATCGTTAGTCACTGCTAACGGTGAGCACTATACGTAGATGATTACCCACTTCTTTTTTCCTGAATTGAACGATCTGGACAACAATGCAAAGTGTTTGTAAAATCCCGGAGCTACGAGAAACGTAGCCTTATGTCACACTTGGTTTTCTGCGCGAACAACTGGAGAACATGGTCATCTCACGAGAAGGTGATGCGGACTGGTCAATGAAATCAGACAATTTGACCTTGTTAGACCTGTTCTTGTGATGTTTTCTTAAGTCGCAGGTGTATATGAATAAGGCACATACCATGGCAGTTCTTAAAACTAACATAACCCATGCTGTAGGTCAAATTCAGTCATAGAAAATTAAACATTTAGATGCATTCTACTGAGAAAAGCTTGCGGCGGAGATTTAAACGATCAAAATGTCTTTCAAATGAATAAAAAATGTCAGGATTACGACCTAGCTTCTCACACCAATTATGTTGTGTGTGTTAACTTTATCCATAAGTGGCAGAACCTACAGTTTAAAGTCGACTCCGAACGACAGACTTTTTAAGAAACTTTTCATGATAATTTTATTTACTCTCAGAGCTTTTGCCAGAAATCTGCTGAGAGGAAGTCGCCCAATTAATATTTTTTCATATACTTTTTTTTTTTTTTGGAGATGTTTGGCCTGGTGTTTGAACAACTAATAAGCCATCACACTAGTTGCTAGGCTACGGCTACTCCGAGAGAACTAAGTGACCGAAAACTTATCGTATTGAACACATTAGCACAACGGGAGCCCTATTGTGTTGAACGCACTGAGGTATGTCTACATGCCCGTTCATCAAGCAGAATACATAATTTCGAGTAAATATCTTCATATATTATATTCACTATTATAAATATGATAGAAAAGAAAAATAATATGAACCTTTAATTTCTTATTTAAATTTTGTTCAATAAAATGAATTAAAACTTTCCGTTTTTTTTTTGCTTTATTTTAAAAGTGAAAATAACTTGATTTAATACCGGAAATTGCCGTCAGTAATAAATTCAATATTTCACGCATTTCCTTCTCTTGCACTTGAATGATTTTTAAAAAACGCTCACTCACAGTCATTGATTTTTCAAAAGTGCGGAAAAATTAAAAAAAAATACAAGAGGGATAAAATGAAATGACGGCAAAAGCAGTGCTTCTCAATGTAAATGATAGAAAAGAATGTGAAAATGTGTCGTGAAAATTTTTTCACCAATTGCTTTATTTCACTAGCTTATGCTCCCCAATAAATCACACAATCTTCTTATATTGCCCTAATTTTATGAAATTAAAAACAAATCCAATGTTAAAAATCTACTTCGACAATACCAAAATTAAGGCTTTATTTTCATTGTTTGTGTAACAAATTAAAATTTTAAAATAGAAGTGTTTGATGTAGCGTTTTTCGGTTTAATGTGATCAACTGCAATTGAATTAATTTTCGTTATTTTTTTGTATTCTTGCCGTTATGTAATGACAGTTAAAAATGTTGAACTCTCTGTAGCTGGTAATTTCAAGCTATTAAACTTAGAATCGGGGCTTTTTTTAAGCACTTCGTATCTTTACATTTAAATACAACAACATGTGAGTGTAATATCATTGAAATTTTCGATTCATTTGAAGGATATATTGGTGTCATGATGTATGGAATATACCATCGTTGAAATGTTCCGCTCGATTTTTCTAGGACATCCGAAATATTCAATCTGATTTGACCGATGATGTCAGTTATGTTGGCTTTGTGGAATGCTGTTGTTTATGGTTTAAGAAAACCCAACATGAAAAAATCTAACGCGATCAAATCACCCCATCTCGTTGACCACCTCAATCGCCTCCAAGTGAGATAATCCTGCACTCAAATATGGCTCACTAACGTTGTTCTCAAAGAATTAGGAACCGATGATACCGCATGTTTGCTTTTAGATCTAGATCTAATGTGGGGTGGTACAGTCTCAAATTCTAAAATTTTTTTTGTTTATCTACCCATTTATCCACCAATGGAAATCACCGCTGAAAATGATTTTTATAAAACATTTTGAGAAAACAAAATTTTGTGTTGTTGAACACTCAAAGTTTTCTTAATTATTCTTATAATTTGAGAAAAATATTAAAAATGCTTTTGTTTTATTATGAAATAGAAATATAGAAATATGTACATTAAGAAAAAAATATTCATTATTTTTATAAATTACACTATACGACAAAATACAAAAAATTAAATACACCCGAGTAACTACTACCTAGTCTAAGTTGTTCAGTTAGTTGAGTAGAACTCAAAAATACTTTTTTTTTATTTTTCTCGAACCCTCCAAACTTGTTTTATTTGACAAAAACGGGTTTTTGATCTTTTCACACAAAATTATTGATTACCCAAATATGTTTGAACCTATTTCAAAAATCCAAAGTTTTATAGAAAGGGGAGAGATTAGCCTTTCAAACGGTATACCTAAACATTTTGTTCAAAGTTATATGTTTTGAGATTTGATGGGGTAAACTTGGAAAATATTAAATTTTTTCTTATTTTTCCAAGTTTGGCCATTCCTAATTGGAAAGTTTAATTAAAAACTATAAAATAAGTGGTAATATCCTTAAAGTACATTCTCTTGTGAAAAGATTGACACTTTGTTTTATAAAATCGGATAAAACTTACAGAAGTTATTATATAAAGAGTATAACAGCTGAGTCATATTTTTTATAAATGTTGTCTTATCAAATGAACTTTCATTTCAAAATTTTCAAAATTTTTGATATAATATATGAACATGTATATTATTCCTTTGAATTTTAAATTAACTCAGGGTTCTTCTTGGAGGTACCTATGGAGCCATCTGAAACTTTTCCTTAGTTTTCTCTTGTTTCATGACAAAAACATTAAAAATTGTTATTGTTATTGTTTATAATAAAACAGAAATAAATTAATAAAATAAATATAAAAACCTTAATTTTTTATACAAACTGTTGGTTAAAATTGGTTAATTCATGAAATTGTCAAAATATATAGGAGTGCTAACACTTTTGCTGTCCACAGTACATGTATACTTTGCTTTGACGGCTATTTGAATGCTTTAAGATCACCTAAAAGCGAACGATTTTTGATTAACGTATTAAAAGTCAAACCAAGACGTTAAGAAAAACTTTGATAATTATTTTAACATATAAAATTAGAAGTACAAAAAATATTAGAACAAGAAAAAAGTTAAGAAAAATGGTTTCAAAACACAAAAGGGATATACTCAAATTAGCACAGTGGCCACTAGGGTGACCCTTAGTTACGTGGGATTTTTTGGTGATTTCACAAAATTGACTTACTATACATAGATAGTGCTATTCACCATCTCGTACGGTGAACAGCAGCAGGTGTCCCCCACCAAACTGGGGGTGTGAAACTGGAAAAAATATGACTTTTAATTTTAAGGCCCACTTATCCCTTCTGTGAATACAAAGTGTTTTCTAACATTTTTTCAACTCTAAATGCCAAATGAATACACAATCTGAATGTTTTCCACATATGATAATAGGTATGCCTTTTACCCACCGTAGACTGTTTTTATTGTAGACTGACAAATACTGGGCTAAGGCAGAAGCTTGCTTCTTTGACCGTCTTAATTGGATTGTAAGCGTATTAACTCCTTTAAGGTTACTGCGTAATGAATAGAAAATACTGGAGACTTCTTAAAAGGTTGTGAATCAATCGAAGAAGGAGATAGTAGCATATCGATAAATATACAATCTGAATGCTTTCCACATATGATAATAGGTAGACTGTTTTTATTGCAGACTGACAAATACTTGGCTGAGCCAGAAGCTTGCTTCTCTGACCGTCTTAATTGGATTGTAAGCGACAAATTGATAGTTTCTGGCTGGACGCAGACTTCTCCCATTTGCACACCCTTTCTCTATAATCTAACAAAGGTGCCATTAGCTGGAAATAGTTTAAAATTTGCTTACTCGCTGTATTTATTCAGACCTCCAATGTTGATTATCGAGGTAATATCTGTCAAAATGAATGATGGCAATGCATACAGAAATGTTGATTGAAATCCCTTAAAATATATCCAGAAGTGGCACCTCATTGCTCTTCCCCTATACTCGCTGTTGAAAAAGTAACAACAAATTTCTAAAAAAAATTTTCCCTTTCAAAATAATAATTACTTGCCACACAAAATTTATTCTAACAAAAGTTTCCTTAGATACATCATTAGTATAACGACAGACGAACAACTTTTAAACATTTTTAAACCACAAAGTGTGCTAAACTTTGTGTAACAAATTTCATAAATCTCCAGGAAATCTATCAGCAATAGGCCGTATTTATTTAAAACACTCTTAAAAAGTTTAAAAGGCTGGTTGTGCCAGGCATTTCATGGGTTACAACGAAACCATCACAAGCGTAGAAAATAATTTCGTAAGCATTTAAAATTTTTAAACACCATTAAACAGACAGCACACAAACGCAAGCATCCATTTTGACGAGCAGTCTTTTTACACTTACTCCCTGTTCTTTTAAATGATAAACAGCAACACGTGCTCATAAAAATGTTTCCAGTTAGGAATACTTTTATGTCTCTTAAATGTTTAAAAGTTGTTTTCCTTAGCCTCTATTTAAGTCTTAAGTCTCATATTGAACTGAGAAAAGTTCTCATATCTAAAATGAAACTAATTTACGACAGCCACAAGACTCAATTGTTGTGGTTATTTATTAATCGGTAGTCTAGGATATTGAGAACTAAATTGAAATTGAATGCAACAAGAGCTGTATTCGGTATTTCTCAGACTGTTTTTTAAACTCTACTTTTAATAATGGCACTAGCAAATGCGTATGTTCGAGTTTTAATTGGCATAGGTTAACCAATACATATGCTTTTGCTAGAACTTTTTTGTGAATCTTCTAAAGGAATTTCCAAACTCTGACAGTTGATAATGGCCATATTGTTGGGGACACATCTCTTAAGTTAGCATAAAACAGTGTGAAAATGCAAAATTCCGAATTTGCATTTTCGGCAAAGCATACATTGCGATACATCTCTGAAGTCGCTGTAATCTAGTAGGTTGAGTGTTGGCTTATTAAAAGTGAGACCATGGTACAAATCCCAGGTTAGACATCTCCAACAAAACAAAAATATGAAAGAATATTTCTTCGGTGACTTCCTCTCAGCAGTTTTCTGGCAACAACTCTGAGAGTAAATTAATTTTCCATGTAAAGTTTCTCAAAACGCTGTCGATCGGAGTAGAATTTAAACTGTAACTGCCGACGCTTATGTATAAAATAGACGCATACAACATAAATGGTGTGAGAAGTTAGATCGTAATCCTGACTAAAGGATTGTAATGACCAATCATGTATTAATACTTTTTAACGCTTCCAGTCTCTTTAAATTTCTTTAAAATTTTGTCAATTCCTAGTAATGCTAGACGATTAAGGTGGTCATAATCACACCGCAATGTCCGAAGAGTAGCCAGTTTTGTGTAGTACCTATTTGGCTGGTACTTGATCGCAATGTCATCTCGATCACAGTGGCCATGCCTACAGGTCCATGTATCATGAGAACATAAACGGAAATACTGCAGCTTTCATCAAAGGACTTTTTCCGAAGTTGTGGGTCTGTTAAAAAGGAGAAAACTGTTATCCGATTTCTTTGTCAATGTCCATTCCTTATCAGCTTAATTTCTTTGAAAATGAGAACAGCGGGGCAACCACTAATGCCAATGGCGATGCCTATAGCACCAAGATAACCGATTTTTTGTTTGATCCCGCTCTTCATGGTATTGATGTGAACGATGTTTGGTTTCAAAAGGATGTTGTAACTTGCTGCACAATTGATTTATTGTGTCAAATGTTTGATGGCCGTTTAATTAGCCGAAAAGGTGATTGAATTGGCCGCCATAAAGCTGCGATTGACACCGTTGGACTATTTTTTGTGGGACGCCATTAAAGAAAAGTGTTATGCCGTAGTCTGTTGAAGTCGCCGTAGTCTAGTAGGCAGTGTGTGAAAATATGAAAATATTTCTTCGGCGACTTCCTCTCAGCAGATTTCTGGGGAAAACTCTGAGAGTAAATAAAATTGCCATGAAAAGCTTCTCAAAAAACTGTCGTTCGGAGTCAACTTTAAACTGTAGGTCCCGCCACTCATGTATAAAAATTAACGCACACAACATAAGTGGTGTGAGAAGCTAGGTCGTAATCCTGACTGAAGGGTTGTAATGACCAATTATGTATGATGTATGTTATGCCGACAAACCATTGAGCATTTGAAGCCAAGATTCGTGATGCCATTGCCAAGATAAGACCCCATACACTCGAAAAAGTGTACGAAAATTGGTCCATTATTATTCCATTTATAACCGGAATAATTGTAGTTCACAACAACAAAATAAATTTGGCAAAATTTCAAACCGTTTTTATTTTATTATATTTTTAAATATAAACTTTAAAATGGCCCAAAACACCACTCATATGTATTTAATACATAGATGCCCATTTCATAGTGCTTTTGCGCAAACTAAAAACACACATATTCTTATTCTCTTTGGTTAGTCGTCACTCAGACAGCGACGAATGCACATGCGTAGTGGGTGTACGATTTTTTTGTAATATTTTTTGCTTAAAGCACTGAAAAAAATTTACTATAACTTACGAAACATTTTATGATAAAAAATGCGTTTGGTGATGCTCAATGCATTTTATGTTATAAAATATTGAAGGAATGTAGAGAATATGCTTTTAGAAGGCACTATTGTTCTTATCATAGTGATATGGATGATTTTAATGATTTATTTTGTAAAAATAAAAAAATTTATTTGGAAAAATTGAATGAGTGGTTACTTGAAGAAGAAAACAATGAAAAAACCTCAGAAAATTAAATGTTAAAAATGGAGTTATCAAGCTTAATAAGCTTGGATATTGTTAATCATGGTAGACCATTTTCTGATGGGGAGTTCATTAAAAAATTTTAAATAAATGTTTTAAAAAACTTAATTTTAAGCTTATCGAAAACCTTCCATTGTCACGCAGTAGTGTTATTCGGCGCACTGATCAATTGGGGGCATCTTTAGAAGCCGCCATTGTAGACAAATTTCTATTCCAAATTTTATTGTAAATTCCGCTTTTTGGATTTTTTCCGTATACTTTATTTCAGTTTACACAACTTTTCTTTCAGTGCAGTTCTCTCTCGCTCACCAATACTACTACAGTTTTAGCTTTGGGCATCCCTGATTTAATATGTAAAACTCATAATACCGAGAACATATGTGACGTATGAGTGATATTTAATTGCAATAGTTTCATACGTGACAATATCAAAGGTTTTTTATTGCATACTTTTCAGAGTAACTACTAATTACAGTACGTGTAATATGTATGATGCGTATGAGTAATATATTTTAAATTCAATTAAATAGAAAGTATACTCCATTAATTTGGAATTAAACATTTACAAACTACATATGATACGACCCCATACACTCGTAAAAGTGCACGAAAATCGGTAAGATCGAATGAGGTACTGTGAGGCCAGCTGCGGCAGTCAAATGAATGAAATAATATTCCATTTCTAACCGGAACAATTGTATTTCACAACAAAAAAATAAATTTGGCAATATTTCCAAACCGTTTTTATTTTATTGCATTTTTAAATTTAATCTTTCAAATTTCCCACCCTATACATTCAAATTTTAATCGTCTAGTTGAATATAAACAATAAGTAAGAATTAGTCTGGAAATGTTACTGAAATAAAATACTGAATAGCCTAGACCACGTTACCGTAAGTTTTTCTTTATTGTGCACTGTACAAGTTTTGTTATTTATATACAGTCATAAAGTTAAAAATTTACCAACTGTAATACCATAACAAGGCTGTACCACATACTACAAAGCAGTAATTATTTCTTTAGAACTTGAAAAACTTTACTTATGATTTTATTAAAAAAGAAAACTTCCGGAAAAGCTGCTTAATTTGAAAGATTTTTATTATTTTATATTTGACTTCAGACCAAACAAACAACAAAAACAAAATCAACAATAAATGTCTGAACCATCTTATTGGTGTACGAATTCAAACCTAACAACAAGAAAAGTTACAGAATCCCTCAACCATACCAAGAAAACCCTCAGACTGCAAACAACGTTATCATCAAAATCGTTATGTATTGTTAACTTAATTGTCCATATTCATCGTTAAACAAATGGGGTGCGAGTGAATAAATTGAATTTAATTTACATACATTTTAATTGTTTAATAAGAAATACAAAATTTTGTAAGAATTTCTGTGAATGTTCACAAATGATAACAATAAGGGCAAAAGGGCAAAAGGACAAATGAGAGCGAAGAGATGTGAAGTGCTTGATTTCAATTTTATTAAATCACATGAACACACTGCTTAATTGGCAACAAATTTAAATGAGAAGATACATGAGTTTTTTGGAATAACTTAGAAGAAGTAATTATTCGTGAACTGTATACAGTGGCAAGCAAAATTAGAGGGATATTTAGAATATTTGTAGTTCTTTGTTAAAAATAGTGCCATACAAATTTGAATGTCAATTTAATAAACAGCATAAAAGCTAACATACTTGCATACATACATACATAATTAGTCATTACGACACTTTAAACAGGATTACAACCTAGCTTCTCACACCACTTATGTTGTGTGTGTTATTTTCATACATGAGTAGTGAGACCTATAGTTTAAAGCTCATGCCGAACGACAAATTTTTGAGATACTTTTCATGGCAATTTTATTTACTGTCAGAGTTTTTTTTTGCCAGAAAACTGCAGAGAGTTAGTCGTCAAGGAAATATTTTTTTATATTTCGTTTTGCTTGAGAATTCTGACCTGGGGTTTGAACCGTGGCCAAATGACAGAAATCTTAAATGTTGTACAATAGAAAAATTTTAATCGTTTAAAAGCTTTTGGAAATATCTAAAAGTCTGGACTATGGGTACCACATGAATTGAATGACAGACAGCTGGAAAACCCGAAAAACCACTTGAAATTTTGCTTCAAAGACCCATTAGACAATCATTATTACATCCAATTGTTACTGGCGACCAAAAATCAATTTATTTTCAGAATCCTCAACGGAAAAAGTCTAGGGTTAAACCGACACATCTATTAACTTTGGCTACAAAACCTCATCGATTCGGAAAAAGGCAATGTTGTATATCTGGTATGACCAGAAAGATGTTATTTACCACGAGCTTCTAAAACCTGGTAATAAATCAGAATCAACGCATTGATCGAAAAACGATCAGAAGGGACTACAAGACACGGCAAAGTAATTTTGCAACATGACATTGCACACTAAGCAAAATCGGTTTAAGATACAATCACAGTATTAGGCAGAGAGCTGCAACTTCATCCACCGTATTCACCAGACTTAGCTCCTCTCGAACAAGATAATCAAATTGACTGACATGCCGCAGGTCTGTACATGTCGACAACATATGCTTCGTTTTACCCTCATTAACTTAACTGCCAAACCCATTTTGATAAACTCCCGTTCAATGGAGCTAAAGGCAGCAGCAACATCTTGCTTGGTACGCCCAATGATGTTAATGTCGTCAGGGTACGCAAACAACTGGACACTTTTGTAAAAAATTCTGTCATTGTGATGTACTTCCGCATTTCACAGAATACTCTACGAAGTTGAAAAGTGCGAACGATGAGGTATCGCCTTGTCGGAAATATTGCAAGGTTTCAGAAGGTTTGCGTGACAGATCTGCAAGAGTTCTTCAACGTCATTCTGCATAGTCTTATCAGTTTCGGAAGAACACTGAGCCCAGAATTTGCGACAAAAACACGATTCCTTATAGGGCTATCGAAGGCTGCCTTAGAGTCTACAAAGAGATGGTAAATGTCGACTTGGTTGTCATGGGCTCCCAGGCCTGAAGGCTCACTGTGTCAAGATTTTGAGAATGACTTCAATCGTAAGAACTTTGTTATTTTCATTTTCCTTGGTACTAAATAAATAGGGACTATCCCCTGGGCTTTGGTAGTATAATAAAAAAAATTTCGCTATTCCTACTCCGAAGTTTGCATAGAGTGGTGCTGTAACACTATGGTATTGCTACGATAAGTTTTAATTTAGACTTTAAATTAGCTTATCAGGCAACGATATCTAAGGCTTTCAGTCTATAGGACATCAATAGAATGTGTCTGGTATGTAAACCACAGATGCTAGATGTGAATGATATCCACAAAGTGGATATCTAGCATTTTTCCAATTGCCAGAAATTACGCAATCTACAATCAATTATAAGCTCCTAATGCTTAGAAGCTGCATTAATATCTCCTGAATGAAGACAATTTTTATTCAAACAGAATTTGTCCAAAAATTCAGGCGAAAGTTAACAATTCATTGTAGTTTTTGAAAAAGCTTCTTAAGAAAGCTTTCTTCTTTTTATTTCATTTAAAGCTTTTAAAGCATTTTAGGTGAAGTCATCATGACGCTGCAGAACACTGGAAGGAGTTTATATTTTTTATTATTTTTTACTCAAGTCATTTTACAAGTTTCCAAGCAGTTCTCTGAGTACAGTTTTCCTACAAAGTAAATGTAAAAAAATAACAAATGAATTAAAGGTCAAGGTTCTTTGGAAAAAATATTTTCAGTTTAATCAAAGTAGACATCAGACAGAATTTTGTCACAAGCAAAAATGACAAAAAAAAATAATTTACAAAAATAAATTCAACGTAAGGTAGGTAGGAGCAAGCTCTTTAACCTCTTAAGCCTTGAACATGAACCAAAAAAAAAAACATTCATTTGTTACTTTGTTTTTAATTTTTATTAGAAGTGTCATTTGGATGGTCGAGTGGAATGTTAACTTACCCGTTATTCCTTACAAAAAATGAGAAAAGAGACTGTTCTTATATATAAAAATGAGCGTTTACTTTAATGTTCTTTTATCAACCACTATTCTCAAAAGACTGACTCTGCCAAAACAATAAAACATTGTCGTTACCATTTAAAAACTAATAATCATGTGAATCCCCATGTTACATTCTGTCTAGCAACCAGAAGGGTTACCAGATGTATAAATTAATAATATTCAATTACATAAGAAAAATAGGAAATGTTACATTGAGTGACAGAAGTAATAAAAAAGATCAAAAAGCCTTAGTTCGAAAGCGCGAAATTTTGGGAACTCATGCTTCATCATAGCTTTGGCAAGTTTAGCGATCAGTGAATGTGTTCTTGAAGCCGCCATAGTCTAATAGATAGTATGTAGGCTTATTAGACGTGAGACCCCGGTTCAAACCCCAGGTCAGGCATCTCAAACAAAATATGGACAAATATTTCTTTCGGTGACTTTCTCCCAGTAGTCTACTGGCAAAAGAAGTCTACTTAAAGAAAAATAAAAATGCCATGAAAAATTTGGACATTAAACTTACTGTAGATCACGCTACTGCATAAAATTAACACACGAATGGTGTGAGAAGCTAGGTTGTAATCCTGAGTTGTAATGGCCAATTAACTGAGTTAAGTAAGAATATGTTCTTGAATATAGCAAAGTACGTAAATTACCTAACAACTAACCACAACCATGCCTAAAAAAATGAAAGAAAACTATCGTTTGCCATTTTCTTCTGCGCTTTCCACATACATGCCATACATGAATGGAGCAGCACGTCTTGAATAAGTGAAGAATAATATCACAGCTATTGTATCCATCCAGTACATCAGACTATACTTCGTCTTTATTTTGAACTCTATCGCACCATGTTTTTTTTTAAGACCAACAATCAGGAGATGAAGTCACCGTGGTCTAGTAGGTAGTGTGTTATCTTATTAGACGAAAGGCTGGAGTTCAAATCCCAGGTCAGACATCAAAACGAAAATATGAAAATATTTCTTCGGCGACTTCCTCTCAGCAGATTTCTGGCAAAAACTCTGAGAGTAAAAATTGCCATGAAAAGCTTCTCAAAAATCTGTCGTTCGGAGTAGACTTTATTTATTTCATATATTTAGTCATCGATTTGAACGGACGTGTTTCTGAATTTGTTGTGTGTGAAATTAAATATTTTAAAATTACGAACAACAGATTTAGCAAATTTAATCAGAGAAATTATAAATTCAATTATAAATTCACTTAATCAAAATTAAAACTATCAAATTAAAATAATAATTAAACAATAGTTAATAATAACACCGAAAAACACTGAAATTTAAAAATAAACAACAACAATTACGAACATTGGAAATAACAAGTGTATATATGTATATCAACACAACAACAATAAACTTCAAATATAAACAATATCATACATTGGTACATAAACAATAAAAATTGAAAACAATAAACAACAATTTACAGTCAGCTGATTTCTTCCAACAAAAACATATGTATAAAGAAACATAAAGTAAACAAATAAGTAAACAAAATAGATATAAAGCAAAATAAAAAAGACTGCAACAACAAAATAACACAATATTATTTTTTCCCGCTAAATATACATATAACATCATATAACATTTGAAACAAGCTGTGCTTTGAATTTTCAAGTGGATGTGCTTTTAGACAGAGTTGTTTTCTTTTTTTACATTTTGCACTACACTCAAAGAAATTTAAATTATAATTTGGTGCTTGAACAAATGCATCAATTTAAATTAAGAAGTCAGTCGTCCAAATCGAAATCCAGAAGTAAAAACAACAACTTTTCTATTTCGAAAAAAATGGATAATACTTCTGCTGAACTATCTCAAACAGAAATTGTAAATACGCCAAAAAATGCGCGTTTAACAAATATAGCATCTGCCAGTTCTTCGAATATAGAATCTCCTTTTAAATTTATGCAGATTATAGATAAAAGGTTTGATAAGCTAGCCGACCAACTGCAGTCTACTTTGAAGAATATGTTTCAGCAGTATGAGGAACGACTATTGAAAGAAATTGAAAAAAGGTTAAATATGGCGAAAACCGAACTGGACACTTTAACAGAACGGGTGACTCAATTGGAATCTTGCATCAGTGAAATTAAAAATAATAACACTGAGAAGGTTGTTGATCTCACCAATGAAACAGAGAACTTGAAGCTCGAAATTGCCCACCTAAAAGCAGTCAACAGAAAACATGACAATGCAGTTGTTGCTAATGAACTACGTGTTATTGGTGTTCCGGAACAACAGAATGAAGACCTTATAACTCTATTTTCAAAAATATGTGAGACTGTTGCCATACGTCCTCCGGAAATTATTGCAGCCTTCAGATTAAAAAAAAAGAAAAATCCTCCGGGCAGAATTTCTGCTAATAAACAATCTAAGGCTGACCCACCAATAATCATAAAATTCAAATCGCCATATGAGCGAAACGTAGTCCTTAGGTCCGTTTCATCCTATATAAAGACACGTAAGGATGTTCTGCGATTGAACAAGCTTGGTTTTGATAGCTCTGTACCGTTCTACGTCAACGAGAATTTAACCTCAGAAAATTATCGTATTTTTCAACGGGCCTACAGCTTGAAGAAAAAAAGCTAATTTTTGGAGCCTTTACCAGCCGTGGTTTGGTTTACATTAGGCGCCAAGAACATGAGGAGCCAATATATGTGAACGATATGGACGACCTAAATCTTTTTCGCGATGGACATAATGCACAAGAACGCATATAATAAATACCATCGTAAATATACTTTAATTTTAAATTTTATAACTTTTCTTTATGTTTTAAATTATATTATTTATATTTTTATTATATTATTTATATTTATCCTGACATTAATTTTATTGGTTGTTAGCTTAATTATTGACTTTTTTATTCCAACCTTTATTTGTATTATTGACAATTTTAATTGTATTCTTTTAATTATCCTTAGATTGTTTGTTAGTGTGTGTGTTTATCTGTTTGCTGCTTGCAAGTATAAAATTGCTTACATTGCTCTTTCATTTTTTGACGTTAAATTTGATTTCTCAGCCTGATGATCGGGAGGGAGTTGGTTCCCATGACAATCTCTCCATCTTGCTACGAATTCTTTGCCGACAGACAACGGGTCTTAATGTATGCCATTTGAATGCGCAAAGCCTCAATAACAAAATTGACGAATTCCGCTATACATTTGAGAACTCGAAAATGGACATTATTTGTGTTTCAGAGACTTGGTTTAACTATGGTTCGCCTGATAGCATACATGCACTGAATGGATATTACCTTTACCGCTCTGACAGACATTCCCACGGTGGTGGTGTGGCAATTTATGTAAAATCGCACATTCAATATAAACTAGTTTGTAGAAGTTCGGACAATAGTATCAATACTCCAAATATTGAATACCTATTTTTGGAGATAGTTAACTGTGGAAGAAAGCTGCTACTAGGTACTGTATACAGACCTAATAGGACCATCGACACTGGACCACTGATCGACGAATTAACTAATATTTGCTCGGTTACACTGACATTATAATAGCCGGTGACTTTAATGCGAATATTTTAGTGGACAGGAGATTAATGTCTGACCTAGGTGCTATAGGTTTGGTGTTAATAAACGAGGTTATGCCCACCCATTTTACGTCATCTTCGGCTACGCTACTTGATCTTTTCTTTGTTGACAACCGTTCTAGTGTGCTATTATATGACCAACTTTCTGCACCGGCTTTCTCCAGACATGATCTTATTTTCCTGTCTTATGACTTCAAAATATCTTCGGAGGAGAAAAAGATAACTTTCCGGGATTTCAGAAATATTGACGTTCCATCGCTGGAGAATGAGTTAATGAGTATACCCTGGAACCAGATCTTCTATATGCCAAATGTTGACGAGCAAGTGAATTTTTTACACTACAATATTCAAAGTTTGTATAACAAATATGTTCGAATAAGGACGAAGACAATTCGTGCCAACGAGAAGCCATGGTTCTCGAGTGGAATTAAGGAACTAATTAGTAGCAGGAACAGAGCCTACGAACGCTGGAAAAGATACCGAACTCCGGAACTTAGGGATATTTATAGGAATTATAGGAGGAAGGTGAATTACGAAATTAGGGCCGCTAAGTGTAAATATTATGGGGATAGATTTAAATCCGCTATGTCGTCGCAGTGTAAATGGAGGGAAATTAAAAATATGGGTGTCTTGGCTAATAATAATAATAATACTAATCATGACGTAGATGTAGACAAATTGAATTTTGAATTCTCGAATATACCTATGCCCAACTCGAATATTAATTACTATAACTTTACGGATCCAAGTGTTGCTTCTGATCTGAATGACAATGGCTTTCAATTTTCGAATGTCAACCTTGGAGACGTGCGTAGATCATTTCGAGGCATCAAATCAAATTCAATTGGCTACGATGAAATACACCCGAAATTCCTGAAAATTATACTTGACCACATTATTGTATGTATAACACACTTATTTAACACCATTCTAACGACTTCGGAATTTCCTTCGATGTGGAAGCACGCGAAAATTGTCCCCTTACCCAAAAATGATGGAAAGTACAGACCAATTGCGATTTTACCTTACTTGTCTAAGGTCTTTGAACGTTTGGTCCATGACCAAATAGGCAGACATTTGTACGACAATTCATTATTGACTAACAGACAGTCTGGTTTCAGACCTGGACACAGCTGCGTTACGGCTTTAGTGGATGTTGTAGAGGAGTTGAGGTCAAAAATGGATCAGAACATGGTGTCTTTTCTGGTACTTCTAGATCACTCGAAAGCGTTCGATACTGTTGATCATGACATTCTTTGTCATAAGTTGATAAATAACTTTAAATTTTCAACATCAGCAGTTAAACTATTACGTACATACCTATATAAGAGAAGCCAGACAGTGCACTATGGAGACGTAAAATCATTTAGCAGTGCGGTACGAAGAGGTGTACCACAGGGTTCAATTCTCGGCCCTCTGCTATACATAATGTATTCAAATGACCTACCTTCTCGAATCACTCACTGTGGAATTCGAATGTATGCTGATGACGTTCAACTATATATTAGCTGTTTTAGAACTGACATCGATAATTGTGTATTGAGACTGAACCAGGACCTCGACAATATATTTAAATGGGCTAGTGCAAATGGTCTTTGCTTGAACGCTGATAAATCTAAGGCTATCATAATTGGGAAAATCGGCCTTTTGCCGAACTTACTGCCACCATTAGTCGTTGGTGACTCGCCCATAGAAATAGTACAATGTGCCAAGAACTTGGGTATTACTTTGAATAGTCAACTCTCCTGGACTGACCATGTTAATACAATTTGTGGGAGAACGTACGCTATGCTCAGGAATCTCTGCGGGACTCAGTCCTTTACGCCTTTCAATATACGTATGCTCTTGGCGAAGACATACTTAATTCCAACTCTCTTGTATGGCTGTGAGCTTTTTGCGGGCTTGGACTCTGTTAGCAGGAATAAACTTAAAGTGACTTATAACAACATAGCGAGATATATTTTTGGACGCAGTAGATATAGTAGTATCTCGCATTTTTCCTACAGAATCTATAATATGACACTGGAAAGCCTTTTAAAATATCGTATGCTAATTTTCTTGCACAAGATTATTTATTTAAAGGAACCAGATTATCTATTTACTAGACTACAATTCTCTAGAACTAATAGAGGCTATAGGATAAATGCAGTAAGGTACAGAAAACAGGCGTCTGAGAGGCACTTTTATATCAATGCTACTCGTTCATGGAATCAACTTCCTCCAGAAATTCAATTGAAAGGCAATGTAATGCAATTTAAAAAAGCAATTTCATCATACTTTTCTTTGATTTAGAATTCATCATTTAATTTAATCAAACCTAAGGCTAACTTAAATTTAAATCTAACTTAAATCTATCAATATAATTTTTGCTTTGTGATGAAATTTACATATATATAACTACTAACTTAATACATATAATCATAATCCTAACATTGTATAAGCAGTACTATTAAATAAGATTAAATGCTTGTTGTACTGGGGTTAATCAATAAATAAATAAATAAATAAATAAATAAATAAAATAAATTGTAGGACCCACCACTGATGTATAAAATTAACGCACACAACACGAGTGGTGTGAGAAGCTAGGACGTTGTACAATGGGTCAATTCGACTTCCGGGTACTGTACTTGTCACAGTTGACAAGTACACGTCCTCTAACCTAACCTAACAATCAAGAGATAACCTACTGACAGTGCCTTGTGTTGAAACGACAGAAAGGTAGTAATAGGGCGAAGAAAAGTGAGATGGTGTGCATCAAATTTTATTTTTAAAACTTTGCTTTTTTATTTGTAATGATCAGTGAAAAACCTTCGTCACTTTCTTCACGAGAAATGCTTTGTAATAATTCTCAATTTCTTTTTCCATTGCGATTATTCATATGTAATGTAAACAATCAGGCAATCAAAAGACACCCAAGGTCTCTGGTGTAAATCAGCCTCCACACTTAAAGTTTAGCATACTACCAACTAGACCATCGGCGTTCTTACGAGGTTATCTGGCTTTAGCTTTCATACCGCTTGACGTATTCTATTTGTCAGAATAATTTCGGACAAGAACTTTCCGCTCATCTATGTATTTACTGAGATAAACCACCAGCTTATGAATTGTGTAAAATCAATCGAAGTGAGAAACGAAGCTAAAATTATTGGACTAAAGGCCAAGATTTTTCACAACATCCGAAGCTAATGTATCAACATAGATCTCGAAATCTAAAACCTGCACGTCTCATGTAGGCAAGACGAGGTTTCTTAGTTGTCATTTTAAAGCAGAAAAGTGATGTCAGCAAATTGATTGTACTACAATTTTCGGAATAAATAACTTGACCATTTATTTTTACTTCGTTTCGATATCTACCTTAGTCTCTCAGTACTGTGCTGGTTTTTTTCGGAAATTCTGGAAACTGCTTCGAGATTTCTATCGAAATTGTGAATGGAATGTGGACTGGGAGTAAAGCCAACCAAAACAGAGTTAGTAGTAGGAGATATAAAGTTCCACAATTTCTAACAAATAGTATGAACGGTGTAGCTCTTACTCAATCCAATAGCGTCAACTATCTTGGAATCATATTGACAGTAAACTGAACTGGAAATTGTATACACAATCCAGAACCACTACCGCTCTTTAATATTGCAAGAGAGCGATAGGTCTAAATTGGGGTATTAACCCTAAAAATGTATACTGGCTCTACAACTTTGTAATCATACCAACTCTACTCTAAGAAACCGGAGTTTTGTGGTTAGCTTTGGAGAAAAGGAATCATTAAACGTGGTCAATATCAGGTTGCCCACATCCTGTATAGTATTGTTACGTTTTTACCGTTTTAAAAACGTTTAATATATGAGTTCGTTGATTGCAAATAAAATAAAAATAAATTGGTGTTTAGTTTCAATTAAATCCTTTATTGTTCGTACAATTTTTGTGTGCCACTGTGTCCAACTTTATGTATACAACAATTATTTGCTTCTTCGTTATTCTTCTTTGCTTACACCCTTTACGTAAACAACAACAC
The DNA here is from genome assembly GCA_927399465.1 of Sarcophaga caerulescens. Lineage (NCBI taxonomy): Eukaryota > Metazoa > Arthropoda > Insecta > Diptera > Sarcophagidae > Sarcophaga > Sarcophaga caerulescens. The sequence continues at coordinate 100,724,618 of OV656873.1, forward strand.
CTGTTCGTTAGATCTGTATAGAGGAGATCTTCAAACCACGACTGTTCTTTTTACACGCAACGCGCCTTCACACAAGACTAACTGAATTCTTATTACTCGTTGCCTGCTTTGTCTTGGTTTTTTATATGCCCACGTAAACAGTCCGATGAATGTTCTTGAAGTCGAATGTTCGTGGCTTCGCCTTCTCGAAAACTCTCGCCTTCTCAATGAAACTGTTGTTTCTGTATTTTATTTACATTCATTGTTGTTGCGTTCTCGTTTACTTGTCTATCCCCTTTTCTTTCATACTCATATTTTTTTTTATCTTCTGTTTATCATTTTAATGTTAAACGATGTTACACCGTTTCCATTTTCGTAACAGTGTGTTACATTTTTGAATGACAATGACTATCAAATAACATCCTGAAATAACTATAAAGCGCATTCCTATGAAACAGTTGATTATTTTCTTTTAATTTTTTGTGGCCTTTTAAAAAAAAGTACAATCATTACATTTTATTTTTCTGTTGTTTTTATGAAAAATAAAAAGTTTTTGACATATAATGTCATCCGCGCTATTTGGTTTAAGCAAGAGGTTTATAAAAAAATCAAAAAAAAATTTTCTCAACCAAATAAATTAACCAAATAAAAATTTTTAAATGTCCAGTTTTGGTTATATGATTTTCATTATTTTTCTCTCATTTTTCCAATTTATGTTATGAAGAGCGATAAAGAAAATTGTTTTTTTCGGTTTATTTTCTTATTTTGCTTCTGGCGTTTTCTCAAATAATGATTTTGTTTTCTTCGTTTGCTTTATTATAATTAAAATCACATTTTGTTTTTGTTTTATTTAAAGCCAAATGGCTTTTGCCAATTTTAGTCCCAAATGGCTGCAGATATCTGACCAAAGCGATGAAATATGTACTCTACCTTCTAAATTTTGTTTTAACACGTTATTAATACGGACAGTGGGTTTTTAGTTGCTCTATGTGCGAGAGGATTTTATAAGGCAAATATTCAAATAAACCAACAATATCAGTATGAGAGAATAGGGGATAGACAAGTAAGCGAACGCAACAACAAGTAATGTGTACAAAATACACAAACAACAATGAAGTCGCGATAGAGTTCTCGAGAAAGCGAAAACTCCAATATTATACTTCAAGAATGTTCGTCAGACTGTTTACGTGGGCATATAAAAAAGCAAGACAAAGCAGGCAACCAGTAGGAAGAATTCAGTCAGTCTTGTGGGAAGACGCGTAGCGAGAACATTCGTGGTTTGAAGATCGCCGTTGAAAAGATCTGCGTTGTAAGCAAAAGAGATTAGCGAACAGGCAATTATTGTTGTATTCGTCAAGTTGTAAACGGTGGCACACAAAAGTAGTGCGAACAATAAAGAGTTTAAGTGAAAGTAAACACAGCGAGCCATAACCGCAAAAATATCCCAAGCGACATATTTTCCATATATCGTTTTTTGTAATAAATAAATTCATTGGCATCATTTGCATCATCTATAAAAATTTCAGGGTCACACTCTGTACCGTTATGAATTTATAACAAAAAAATTTTAACTTTCTAACTTAATTTGAACAAGAAATAAATAATAAAAACCTTCCCCAGTAAAATTTCGTTTTTGTCGCTTGAGATATTTTTGAGGTTATGGCTCGACATATTAGTTTTTATTTTGTTTGCAATCAACGAACTCGTATTTTAAACATTTTTAAAAAGGTAAAAACGTAACAATATGTACAGTGGGGAAATATGTTTTGTGAGGCAGAAATCGTATTGGAGGCAACTAGAAATTTATTCGATATGGGAACAATAAACGCTTTAAATTTAGATTGTTAACTGAAAAATACTCGTAGTGTAGGTTTTCATTGTAAGAATTTTTTCTTAACTAAAGGTTACCATTTTGAATGCTATACACACATACATAATTGGTCATTACAACCCTTCCGTCAGGATTATGAACTAGCTTCTCACACCTCTTATGTTCTGTGTGTTAATTTTATTCGTTAATGGCGGGACCAACAGTTTAAAGTTGATTCTGAACAACCGATTTTAAAGAAACTTTTCATGGCAATTTTATTTACTCTTCAAAGTTTTTGCCAGAAATCTTCTGAGAGAAAGTCGCTGAGGAAATATTTTTCATATTTCGTTTTGTTTAAGATGTCTGAGTTGAGGTTTGAACCGAGGCCTCACGTCTAGTAAGTCAACACACTACCGACTAGATTACAGCCACTCTTTAGCTCACATATTTTCAACGCTTATTATAGGAAGGCTCGTTGGCGGCAAGAAGGTACATGCAATATTTCTAGACTGTGCTGAGGTTTGAACCGAGGCCTTATAAACCAACACACTACCTACTAGACTAAGGCAATATCTTGTGGGTACAAACATAAACCAATTAATCAGAGCAACAAACATGGTACCTATTAAAGCAAATCTTGTTAAAAAATTTAGATTAAATTTTTTTTAGCATTCAAATATTTAAATTTAGAAAAAATATCGAATTTCATCAAAATTGAGAGTGGCCCATACAATCTAAATCCTATTTAAGCAAAAGTCTTCAAATTTAATACATATGCTTTCCAAATAAATAAATTAAATTCGCATTCTCGATAGGCTTTTATTTTTTTGAAAATAAATCGTTTTTCGGTTTTCCATCTTATCTGTCCAGAGAGACTTTTGGATTTTTCCCATAGCTTTTATACGATCAGAAATTGTTTGTTGTGCAACATTTAAGATTTCTGTCATTTGTGTGTCTGACTCTAATTATCTCCTTCATCCAATAGTGTTTGCAATTCGGTGTCTTACAACTTTTTTGGTGCTCTTCCACGTTCTTTATTTCTTATATCAAAATCGTTATCTTTGAACCGTCGTGATTTAACATGACCACCATGTAACTCGACAAGCATTTGCTTCGACTCTCCAGCACATTTTTTCAAATAAAAACCAAAAAATTTATGTTTTCCGCAAATCATCAATTTCTGCCACAAAATTTGTCATCTTTAAGACGATGAAAAAAAATTATGTGGGATTTGTTCACTGATTTGAATATCTTTAGCAGATATCATTGCCAATACACACAAAAAATTGATTTTGATTCTCAATAAATGTTCCCTATGGAGACATTTGTATCTTGACGCTTATTTCATACCGGTGCACCTGGCAAATCAAATGTTGAACATTTTTAAGACAATTTTATTATGTTTCTTTAAGAAAGAAAACGTCCAATGTTTACAAGCTTATATTTTAGTCATTAAAATATTTTGTCATTGACAGAAGCAGATGTGAAATTTTTTCTGGAGATGTAAATGTAAGTCCTATCAGGCCTTAAAAATTCTACAAAAAAATAACACTTAAAAGACCAATTCGCTGACAAGATTAATTGCTTTTTGCGGTAAACTGTCTACATAATCATTTCTTCACTTTGTATACCGTATAACGTCAAATTCTACGACATATTGTTTGCATGGTCATTGATTATACAGAAGTGTCAAAGCAGTTAAGATAACATCTCTGTTACTATCAACCAGATATCAAATGCTCGTTGGCATTGTTGAAAAGTTCATTTATTTAAACGAAACAATCTTCCAACTACACCCCTCCCATCCATACCCACTTACGACAAAAATTACAAGCACATACATATACATACAGTGGACAGCAAAAGTTTTAGTACGGCAATAGATTTTAGCAATTTCATGAATTTCAGCCCAAAGTTTGTATAAAAATTTATAGTTTTTATATTTATTTTATAAATTTATTTCTGTTTTATTATAAAAAACAACAAATTTTTAAATGTTTTTCATAAAACAAGAGAAAAATAAGGAAAAGTTTCAGATGACTCCATAGGTACCCCCAAAGGAGATCACTGTGTAAATTTAAAATTCAAAGGCCTAATATATGAAAATGTTATCAATTGTATTTAGTAGAATATCTCTCCGTTTAACCCATTTGGAATTGAATGTAAAAGTTTTCTTTAGTGTTTTCTGGTAGCACCATGAGCAAGTTTTTCGGTTGACTTTTGTTTGAGGTTTAGCGATTACGTAACCGTTCTTTCAAATGATGTCATATCGGGACTTTGTGCAAGAGTATTAAGCCTGTGGTAATTTTTTTTTTTTTTCCAAAATATATTTTAGTACGAAGACTTTTGCTGTCCACTGTACATTTTTAATGGTATAACAAGATTTATTATTCCTTTAAGTGAAAAGAATCAAATCAAATGAAAGGAAAATGTATTTCCGTGACCAAAGTCCTTCCGCTGTTTCCTTTTCAGACTTATTTTAGTATTTTGTTATTTTTTTTTTCTTTTTGGTTTTATTTTTCTTCGTTCTTGTTGCTTCTGGTTTGTTTGTTTTTGTCAAAATTATTTACACACTTCAAACACAGACTGGCCAAAACAATGATATGAAAGATGTATTCTTGAAAATAATAACAAACAATGTGGAATTACAGTGGGACTATTTGCTACCTATGAAAAGAAAAGGTTAAAAAAATATATTTACGTTGAATGGCGACTAATTAATTAACAATTAAGTTAAGAAATTTATTCATAGATGTGTTAGCCTTACTGTGAAACAATTTATTCAGGCCACAACGGAATACTTCCGTTTTACAACCATTATAGCTGATGTGATCATACATCTTGACACCAGAAGCATAACATAAAGAAATAGTGTGGAATCTCTAGATAAACGCTAAAGAAGACTATCAAGAATGAAGCAGAAGTGTCAAGCATGAAACGAAAAACTATTTTAACTAAATATCATGCGCTCACGTATACTTAGAACGTACATAGATAATCGAATAACCGCTCAACCGCACGCCAGATCATCCAATTCCATCTAAACAAGGTGGTCCAACCAGCACAGCCGCTGGATGTTAATGCGCTGCACAACGTCCATGTTCTTAAGGAGTTCATGCACGCCATTGTTGGCTCGGTTAGGGAAATCATCACTAACTCCCACTGGATTGAAAATTTTACGCAGGATTTTTGTCTCGAATATTCTCAAGTCTGCTGCATCGGTACTTAATACCGTCTATGCTTCTGCGCCATAGGGAAGCTTCATGCGCCATAGGGAAGCGACTTGTAGTTTCGTCATATGAGATTGATTTCTATTGATCCCACGCTTAATGTCCTAGCGGACATTATTTTTCCTAGTAACGCTAGAGTCAAGAGAAATAAATTCACTAACAACATCGAAATTATAATTACCGGCCATAATCTGGGTATTGACCGTCCATCTTGAAAAAATCAACAGTAACAACTCGCTTGGTATTGTCAATGCCCTTAGCGTACGTAAGTAACTGGACACTTTTGTAGAAAATATTGCCATTACGATGCAGTCCCGCCTTCCGCAGTACACTCTCCATGACAAACTTGAAGAGGTCGCATGAAGGGATTACCTTGTCTGAGATGTTGCTCGGTATCGAAAATTTCGGAGGAGCTCATGCTCATCTTAATGAAGCTGCAGAAGTTGCTCAATGGCATTCCGCATAGCCTTATCAGTTTCGCAGGAATAGCGAACTCAGACATTTCGGCAGAAACAGGATTCCCTATATGGCTATTGAAAGCTGCCTTGTAGTCGACCAATTGCTATGAGCAACCATTTACTTGAGCTGCGCTATTTTGTTGCGCTGTGCTGTTTCTATATAAGTATAGAGGGGAATAGAATTATGGCTGCAGTATAACGTAACGAGTAGCGCTGTAAATTAATGTCAACAGAATACGCATTGTAGTAGTCGCTGTAGTGAAAGGTGAAGTGCAAAACTCTAATTTTTGAAATTTGTCGCGCGACAAATATAAATTGTAAAGAGAGTTTCCATGACTTTCAATATATGCGACATTAAATATGTGAAAAATAAAATATATTGTTGCTAGAGAGAAATATGTAGTTGGATATGCATTTATTATACAATTTGAAACCCATTTTGAGAGAAAATTCACATAATATGCTTGTATTATTCAGTATGTTTAAAAAAAGGATATTTGGCAACATTTTGTTTTTGCTACCCTACTCATTACGTCATAAGCTTCAGCTTCTACCAGCAACTACTTTATTCTGTTGCTGTCCTAAGTGTTTGCTTTTACTCCACTGTGCAGGTAAACAGGTTTATTGCGAGGATTTCTTTTAATATGCACATCGTAGAATTTTCACGCTTAAATGTTATTTCTTTTTATGGAAGCTAAGGTGTCTGTAAGTACAAAATAATACTGAAGTATTAAATTATTCATGTTTTTCTTTTTATTTTTTCAATAAACTTTTCTTGCTAAAGTCAGTGGAATGTCTATAATTCTATAATATTTTAACGATTTTGTTATTATTATTCATTCGTAGACATAAGTTGGTATTATATTGAAAAAATATTGTATAAAACAAAATGAAAGGAAATCAATAAGAAACGACGTAAAAAATAATAATAAATTGGAATTAATATTGTTTTCTATATTGCCTGCGGGGATTATGTCTCATAAAAAATAGATTTTCAAAGCTTCATTAAACGGAATTTTCCATTAAAAAGAAATAAAACTATAATAACCCTTAGGCTCTCAACGGTCTATAAATTATAACTGCTGGAAAATTTTTTATAACAAAACAATTTGTTAGGATAGGGGTTGTTATGTTGTTTTTGTTTTTAGCTTTATTATATTGTTACGTTTTTACCGTTTTAAAAACGTCTAAAATATGAGTTCGTTGATTGCAAACAAAATAAAAATAAATTCGTGTTTAGTTTCAATTAAATTCTTTATTGTTCGTACAATTTTTGTGTGCCACTGTGTTCAAATTGATGTATACAACAATAATTTGCATTTCGTTATTCTTCTTTACTTACACCCTTTGCGTAAACAATAACACTTGTTCGATAGATCTGTATAGCGGATATATTCAAACCACGACTGTTCTCTTTACTCGCAACGCGTCTTCACACAATACTGACTGAATTCTCACTACTCGTTGCCTACTTTATCTTGCCTTTTTATATGCTCACCTACACAGTCTGATGAATGTTCTTGAAGTCGAATGTTCGTGGCTTCGCCTTTTCGAGAACTCTTGTGGTTTCATTGTTGTTTGTGTAATTTATTTACAAACTTTGTTGTTGCGTTCTCGCTTACTTGTCTATCCCCTTTTCTTTCATACTCATGGTCTTTAACCTGGGGTTTGAACTGTGGCTTCCCATCTAATAATGCCTACTGTGTACTAGACAACGGTGACTGATATCAATTTGAAAAAACAATTCTTGAGCTATCAAAATCAACATTTTTTGGTTTGGTTGTGGTCGTCATAATATTTTTTACGATAGAAAGTCTTCCAAATCGGCCGAAAATTGCACAGGCGAGTTATAATTTGCTTATGGAATTATACGATAACCATATAACATAACAAAACTGTGTGTCATCACAATCGATCATTATTTACTTACTTAATATATGAACAGCATTCTTTCGTATTAAAGGAAAGCATTTTGGCTTCAACCCTTGAAGGGATTTCACAAATCTGTTAAGCATGGACATTGGGAAACTCAATTACGCCCATAGGACTCTAAATTGTTCCAGAACTGTAACCCTAGCTTCTCTGTGGCATTTCAAACGATCATTACTTATATACTTAATATACAAAGAGCATTCTTTCGTATTAAAGGAAAGCATCTTAGCTTCAACAATGCAGAGCATTTTACAAATTTGTTGAGCATGGACATTGGGAAACTGAGCTGGACCAACAAAACTCCGAATAGTTTCAGAACTATTACCCTAGAGTTACTGTGGCATTACTTACTTAATTGGTCCTAACATCCATTTAGTCAAGATTGCAACTTAGCTTCTAACACCACCCATGTTGTATGTGCTAATTTCATCCATGAGTGATAGAACCTACATTTTAAAGTCGACTACGAACGACAAATTTAAAAAAACTTTTCATGGTAATTTTATTTACTTTCACAATTTTTGCCAAAAGATTGAAATATTTTTACGATACTTTTAAATCAACATACTTCAAATACAAATTCACGCATTTGCATCAAATTCTTTGCCTACACTTGCCTTTTTTTTATATATTTCGAAAAATATTCAATTTATTAAGGGCAAATGGTTTTGCTATGACTTCAATTAATTTGTATAATAAAATATGCAAAAACACAAATGTTTTGTTGAAACGTCTTTTCATTTAAAAGTGTCCGTTGTCAGGGAATACAAGAATTATTAAAAAGCAACCTTAAGGCTTAGGGATTTATTTTTTGGTCCTTAAGGCTTGTGTCTTTTTTTTATAACAATAATTGAAATATTTATTCAAATTTATTTCATATTTTATAATTTCTTTTAATAAATAAAATAAAACAAACAAAAAAAAGAAAAAAAATAATTCTAATGAACTTGCCACAAAAATATTTTCAAGGAAACTTTTAAAGAAAAATATATAAGAAATGTTACTAATAAACTGGCCACAACTCTCAGCGACTTCCTCCCAGCAGATTTCTGGCAAAAACTCTAAGAGTAAATAAATTTACCATGAAAAGTTTGTCGTTCGGAGTCGACTTTAAACTGTAGGTCCCGCCACTCATGTATAAAATTAACGCACACAACATAAATGGTATGAGAAACTAGGTGTTAATCCTGACTAAAGGGTTGGAATGACTAATTAAGTAAGTAAGTAAGGTACCAAGGAGATTTTTTCTCTTTCGACATAGTGCCGTGTATACAATAGGTGAAGGACAGTCTCCTGTACTTCCCTATATCTGCAGTTTCTACAGAAATCATTTTCAAGACGTCCAACACCACTTAGTCTTGCATGTGTGTTCTTAATGCAATGCCCTGTAATAACCCCGGCAATCATACTGAGCGTGTTTCTTTAGAGTTTAAGCACACTCCATCTAGCTTTGATCAGATTTTCTGCCCAGTGCGATACCTATCTGATGCCACCGAATTTAAGCAGACTCCATTCAGCTTTGTCCACATTTTCTGCGTCGTTCTACTCGTATCCGATGCCGCCCATCTATTGTTGACGAAATCGATGATCGCATTGTCAATTAGAAGCTTGCAGGTTTTCAAGATCAGGAATTCATCATAGATTTCAGTGGTTGTGCCACGCCTGGCCAGTACATTTACTCTACAATTACCTGGAATGTCACTGTGTGCTGGTACACATAAGATATGGATATCGTTCTGCTACCTCATTGATATATCAGCAACCGTCGTACATTGTCTTGGAGTGCACAGGCCACAGTCGCCTATTCATATTAGCCCGCACACCCTTACAATAACGGTCAAGCGGTAAGAGGCATAAAATTATCTCCACTGGCGATGAGGTGTTGTGCTCAGGGCACCACTAATGATCAAGACCTTTGCATATGTCGTTTCAGATTCAAATTTGTAGTTCCATCAAGGGATTCATAGTAAAATAGGCATCCATAGGTCAAGATAGATATGACTACTGCTGTGTCACTCTAGTGAGTCCTTCTAGATTCAAGGTTTCTTTTTTTTACCAACACTTTGTTGGAAGCAAAGATGGCAATTGAGGATTTTTTCAATTTATTATTTTATTCCAGTCCTACAAAATGCGCCTCATCCTTGAGTTCCAGTTCGTCCCATGAAATTTCAATGGACGAAAGTGCATACCTTCTTGTGAAGAACACTACGTCCCAGGGTTAACACCGAATCCACAATTAAATGACCCCGCACTGACTTTGTAAGTTGCACTTTATCTCCAATAGTATCGGCAAACCTGCTTAAATGTATAAGAACAACGCCGTCCTCATTGGCAATTGCCTCACATTCAACCTATTGCAGCATCATTAGTAGCTCATTCATCACCAGATTAAATAAGAGAGCAGAGAGTACCCCACCCTATGGAGTTCCCTCCCTATATCTCTGATAATATGCGAACTCCCTAGAGTCGGGTAGACACCATAGTGTACACACAATCTTATCAGTGCACCGAATATTGTGCTTGTTCCACATTTTGGAAGACCACTTCGATATTCAGTAAAGAAGCCAGGGTAGAAGGTTCAGCTGTGTGCTATTAGATGCTAATATTGATATCCAGATTTGGACCAGTCATGCCATAAAATTTGGATCATGAACATTGGAACACTTAGCTACGTCAACAGGACTACGAATAGTTCCGCAACTATTATCCTAGAGTCTCTGTGGCAAAGGGTCATTACTTACTTTCCTAATTGATCATAACATCTATTTAGTCAAGATTGCAACCTAGCTTCTGACATCATCCATGTTGTATGTGTTAATTTTATATATGAGTAGTAGAACTTAGATATAAAAGTCGACTCCGAACAAAAGATTTGAGAAATTTTTCATGGCAATTTTATTTACTCTCAGAGCTGTTGTCAGAAGACTGCTGCAAGGAAGTTGACGGAAGAAATATTTTGTTCATATTTGAAGTATTCCAGACCTCTAAGCTCGCGTTTAAACATATTGTTACTTTTTCACTTTTTTAAAATCGTATAAAATATGAGTTCGTTGATTGTAAAGAAAATAAAAATAAATTGGTGTTTAGTTTCACTTAAATTCTTTATTGTACGCACTACTTTTGTGTGCCTCTGTTTATACAATGTCTTGTTCGCTATTCTACTTTCTACTCTTATTGCGTAAGCACTAACAACGCAGATCTTTACAACTGAGATCTTCAAACCACGACTGTTCTCTTAACACGCAACGCGTCTTCACACAAGACTGACTGAATTCTTACTGCTACTGGTTGCTTGCTTTGTCTTGCCTTTTTATATGCCCACGTAAACAGTCTGACGAACATTCTTGAAGTAGAATGTTCATGTTTTCACCTTCTCGAGAAGTTCAACGCGACTTCACTGTTGTTTGTGTATTTTGTTCACATTGCTTGTTGTTGCGTTCGCTTACTTGTCTATTCCCTTTTCTCTCAAACTGATGTTGTTGGTTTACTTGTAACAAGTTCATTGTATTTGTTTGTGTAGCTTTTGTTTATCGTTTTACTGTTAAACGATGGTACACCGTTTCCATTTTCGTAACAATATGGTTCTCGTCTAATAAGCCAAAAAACTACTTACCAGACTACGGCAACTATGTATATAACACACTTGGTTTAATTTGTTGCCACTTTTACATTGTTTATCAATGCTTTGCAACAAATATTTGTCATTACGTTTTATCTATAAATGGACAGTTAATTTACATCATCAGTACACAAAAAGCCTGTTTATGAACCCAACTCTTGTCAATTAGAAATAAAAATTTTTCGGTGTAAACAAGAGATGCCTGCATTCTTTATAAAACTCAGGTGTTAGCTCTGTTTGATGTGTTTGTGGCCTATAAAGGTTGTAAATTCTGGTTCAAATAGCAACTTGAATTTGAAAGCAACAAGCAGCTGCAACAACAGCAATAATATTGATTGCAATTGTTTATGCAATTTCTTGTTTACTGCTCATCAACAAGGAAGAAAACAAATTGAATATGAAAGGATAAAAGGACCTTTTCGTCATTTGACTATTTCACAAACATGTTGTTAGTTTGACAATAGCAAGGAATTTGTTTCCTTTTGTTCAGCCGCAATTTAAATGGTTTTTGGGAACATGTTTATTTGTACTCCTGCCTGCAGCATACAAACGTGTTACTTTAAGGGTTGTGATGGTGGTGTTGGTTGCAATCTAATGGTCTTATATTGCTTATATTGTAATACAATGAAAAGTTGCATTTTGGGGCAAATTCGAACCTAAGGTGCTTACATTTTCGAAACAACAATTCAATCAGCATTACTCGATATCGTTAGCCAGTCACCATGATGACAATTGCATGCTTATTCCATAAGAAATAAGGAGGACCAATAATGCCGCCAACGTGTAAACAAAATTCCTCTAATCAACCTCCCCCTGTAGGACAAAAAAATGTATATTTTTTGTTTTTCTGTTTTCTTGTGTTGATAAACCATAGTTTCAACAAAAGAATCAATTATTATCAGTTGCCTTCTGTGTTGACAGGAATTCCATGCGAATTTTCTTTTATTTGTCGGCTCTCCCAAAAGTCTTTTGCATAAGGCAATTCACTCAAAACTTTTCTTTACTTTAATTAAAACTTTTATCTTCTTTAAGCAAGATTTCAATTGAAACTGTGATTGTCCTCGAGCGTTATTTGGTGAAATTAAAAAAGTTTTCTATCAATTTTAATGTCATGTTTAATTGTACGCTGAAGCTATACTATTGGCATCCATCAAACAATTTAATTTTTGCCATACAAATCTCTATAGGGTGTGTTTTTAAGTGCTTCCAATCTATTTCTAATTTAAATAAAATCAAGTACTTTTAAGGTGTCATTGAATTTTTTTATTCGTTTGAAAGATCTATTGATGCCATAACTACTCTGGGCTGGCTTTGAGGCCTTGTGCGCATATACCTTAAAAAACCCCACAAGAAAAAGTCAAACAGGATTACGACCTAGTTTCTCACACCACTTATGTTGTGTCTGTTTTATCCACAATTGGCGGTACATACAGTTTAAACTACAACAGTTTTCATAGAAGTTTTCTTTACTCTCAGAGTTTTTACCAAAATTCTACTGAGAGGAAGTCGCCGACTAAATATTTTTACGAAAATGGAAATGGTGTTACATCGTTTAACATTAAAATGATAAACATAAGCTACAAAAACAAAAACTATGGACTTGTTTACATGATCAAGAAATAAACAAAAATATAGCAACAACACCAGTATAAAAAAAGAGATAAACAAGTAAACAAACAGGCAGCAACAACAATGCAAGGACAAACGTAAACAAAATACATAAACAACAATAACGTAAACAACATGTTTACATATATAGAGTTTTCGCGAATGCAAAGTCATTCTTCTTCAAGAGCATTCATCAGACTGTTTACCCTGCGATATAAAAGACAAGACAAAGCAGGCAACGGGATCAGTAAAAATTCAGTCAGTCTTGTGTGAAGACACGTTGCGTGCGAAGAGTATAATCGTGGTTTGAAGAACTCCGTTGTAAAGATCTAACGAACAATTGTTAGTGTTTACGCAGAAGAGTGTAAAGAAGAATAGCAAACAAAGCAAATTGTTGTTGTTTACATCAACTTGTAAACAGTGGCACACAAAATTGTGCGAACAATAAAGAATTTAATTAAAACTGAACGCAAAATTTTTTTTAATTTTTATTTACAATCTACGATTTCATATTTCAAACGTTTTTAAAAGGTAAAAACGTAACAATAATTTTCATATTTCAGTTTGTTGGAGATAACCTGGGGTTTGAACCATGACAGCACGTCTAATAAGCCAACACCAGACCAAATGAAGTTAGTAATCATCGACCTATAGTGTTCGCCATTAATAACGAAGGCCTAGCTAACGTCGTTGCCAAAGAAATATACATCGTGGAATCTACTCAGCTCAAAATCCACACTCAACACTGACCTTTCCGAAATGCATTGAAAGCTCTTGTGAGACTCATGTGGATTAGTATCGTCTTAAATTTGAAAACTTTGTTTATTAACGTGTTAATGATCCAGAAATGGGCTTCATAGCTGAAATTGATTTTCTGATGATAATTAGGGTCAACCCAACATACGTCGTTGTTTTCAGTTTCTGTGTAATTTAGATTGTATACGGTCGCAGGCTTAAGTTACGACGCAAAATTTGCCAAGTTGTGGTCTGCGAAATGCTGAGTTCTTGTGAGCGTTTCGTCTATGGACTGGTACTACTCAATCACTTACTAAAACAATTGGCTGGAATTTAGCCACCTCATGGACAATGGCAACTATGAAATTTGGCAGCTGTCATAAATGTTTATTACGATTATTTACCACTGTTTTCATGTTCGCAACTGTATGTCTATATTGGGCATACTATTCTCAAGCTAGTAGTTGATATTATTTGCATGTAATAGTTTTATTAATACCAACATAAGCATACCTTAGAAACCTATACTCATAGAATCTATAAGCAAACTATTTTAAACGTACAGCATTACTGTGGTTTACTCATATGATACAAACACGAAGTGTGTATTTGTGGTTAGTATCTTTCGGTTTCATGGATACATATAAATTCTTATTTTAAATATTGATTTTTATATGTTTAGCTTATCGGTTATTTCTTAATAAACTCACATGCAGCAACAAGCACTCATTGTACGCTGTAAGCAATAGGTGCAGGAGCGAAAGTACTGCAAAAAAAATAAAATTAAATTAGGTTAGGTTAAGGCAGAGAATAGCTTGCCGTTCCCTTGGTGGCCTATATGACCGATTGTGTCACCCAGTATGAGGTAAGACCCCTTGTTATGATCTGTTAGTGGTCGGTTTAAACCACCCCGAACTCCGGATGAAACCGGTCAGTTCCCTTAGTGGCATGTTTGCAACCATCTTTAGCTCCTCAAACTTTCTGTCACCCAAAAAGTGCAGGGCACTCAAACAAAAAGTTTTGTATCGATTTCGTTTCTTCCACATCATGGCAGCTTCTGAAATAATCCTAGTGGGGAGTGCTGACTCCCCACGCCTAGTGTAACTGAGATACAGACAGTAGTACAAAACCTCGCAAGGAATAAGGCTGGTGGGGAAAAATCACTGCATCAAATAGAGTGATTAAGGTCAGGTAGCCATATAAGAGAATTCTTAATACATCTTTCCTAACTACTACTGGTGTGAAATAAGGTTGTCCTCAATCCCTATTATTAGTTGCCGTCCTTGATGAATTGATGATAGAAGTTGCGTTCAATAAAAGTGAAGTAATTTGAGGCATTGACAAACATTTCGAAGACTTGAACAATGCAGACGATTTCTAACTCGTTTCACATTATCTCAACGATATGCACACATAATCTCCTGATATGCGTACATAATCTCACCGATTTGTCTTAAACCTCAAGCTGACAATGTGGCAAGAAGAGCAGGACTATAAGTCAATAGTTATTAGGAAAACCGTGGCAATACCCACAGGCTTCGTAAATATTGAGGGCAAAACATTACGTAAACATTTTTTGTTATCTTGATAGCACAGTCACTTCACATGAAGTCGCCGTAGTATATTAGACGTGAGGCCAAGGTTCAAACCCCAGGTCACAGACATCTCGGCAACTTCCTCTCAGCAGATTTATAGCAAAAACTCTGGAAGTAAATCAAAATTGCCATGAGAGTTTCTCAAAAAAATTTGTCGTTCGGAGTAGACTTCAAACTGTAGGTTGCGCCACTTATGGATCAAATTAACACACACAACATAAGTGGTGTGAGAAGCTAGGTCGTCATCCTAGCTGAACGGTTGTAATGGCCAATGATGTATGTATAATCACATCAAGCGGTGGGAATGAGTAGATGTCAATCAAGAATGAATTATGCAAGGCAAGATCTATACTGCCTTATGAAGTAATGCAAAACTATTCTGCATAAAATCAACAATCCAATGTGTTAGTAAAGCATGGCAATTAAACACCAAATTGACGCAAAGGTTCCACGATCTTCTTAATAAATGTCTGTCGGTTATCTTACGCATATTTTGGTTCAGCCACCATTCGAAACGAAGAGTATTGGGTGATATCAAATCAGGAAATCAAATAGAAGGGAATGGATAGCTCACACATTGTGCAAAGATCACGTACTGGAATCCCTAAATATAAATTGCAGATGTACATATAAATTCGTTTCAATAATTTTTTCATATTTTATTAACAATCAAGCAACAATACAATAATAATGATGATAAATAACACTTTCAATTTTGTATTCAGAAATATAAACAATTTGTCACGTCAAATCGATTGCCATATAAAATGGTTTTCAAAACAAGCTCGCTTTGCTTAGAGATCTGTCTTGAAATTATTTTTATTGGCTTTTCAAAATAAAAATAAACAAAAATAGTTATTCAAGTTCATATGTAAACATTTTCAAAACATACATACCTTTAAAGTTAACAGCAAAGCAATTATATTTGATTGAAGCAAGCTTTGACAAAAATAGAGATGCTGCAGATTATTTTGATGTGAGAATCCAGTTACTGAAAGAAATTTTAATTGTTAAAGAAGGTCAACAAATATTTCATTAAAATCCGAAATCTTAAAATAAGTAAAAGTTTTAGAAGATATAATATAATAAAAGGGTCTTCCAACAAGGACTTTCGAACTTTGGCAGTTGATAACGAACATCTTGTTGAAGCTACATCTGTCAGTCTGTTTTGAAAAATCCCCATAGACAGCTATGGCATTCAACACCACGTGCAGATAATAAAATTGTTTTATCAAAATGGGTGTTCCGTTCGGGCAATGTACCGTGCCATACTGAGAAGACTATTTACAATGTGGTGCATAAATTCGAGTTAACTGGTTCAATAAACGACCAAACAAAACCCGAACTTCAACAAAACGCAAGATCTGCCATATACATCGCTGCTGTCCGTGAGAGTGTTAATGTTAGTATGTTAATAAACAAAATTGTCGTATTTGGGATTCTGAGAATCCTCAAGTAATTGAAGAGAGGCCATTACATCCAGAAAAAGTCACTGTTTGGTGCGCTCTTTGGTCCGAAGGTGTGATTGGACCTTACTTCTTCGAAAACGACTATCACCGTCAATTTGGAGCGTTATGGTCATATGATAACCGACTTTTTTTGCCTGCTATTGAAGAATACGACTTGAAGAATATGTGGTTTCAACAAGACCGTGCCACATGCCACACAACTCGAGCGAATATGGCTTTATTGCAAGAGACATTTCCTGGTCGCGTAATTTCACGTCGTGGCGGTATCAACTGCCCACCAAGATCATGCGAATTGACACCATTATACTTTTTTTTGTGGGGCTACGCGAAAGACGGTGTTTATGCAGATAAACCTTCAACTCTTGAGCACTTAAAAACCATAGATGGGCACTTTGCAGTACCAGTAAAATTTCTGAAAAATTGATTTTTACTGATTACTGAAAAAAATTACAGTTACAAAAATGAAATCTAAATTTCATTACCAGTAAACATTTACTGAATACTGAAAAGCTTAATGCATTAAAATTATAATGCAGTATGCCCATGTATGTTAAAAACCAACATTCGTCAAGTTATGGCTGAGATACCGCCCAATATGTGTCAAAAAGTGGTCGAAAATTACCTCAAAAGAATCAAACACTTCGCGTGGAGGTCACTTAAATGATGTAGTGTTTCACACCTAATGTCAACGTTCAAACTTTACAATGAAAAAGAAATATCATGAAAAAAATTTTTTATATGTGTTACTGATTACGTTTACTTTTGAAACCACGAAATGGATAACCCGGTATTTCTTTGAAAAAGGTGTTGATCAGGTCATTACTGTCAACGTCGATTACTACAGGTCAATGATTACCAATTTGTTAGGCCTGAATTTGATGATATGGAAACCAACGACATGTGAATCACATGGTCATACATGCCACGCAGCTTATGCCACAATAGATATTCTGCAAAAACGATTTGACGGTATGGTCATCTCAGGAGAAGTTGCTGTGCACTGACCAGCGAGATCAGGCATTTGACCCCGTTAGACTTTTTCTTGTGGGGTCTTCTTAAGCCGCAGATGTATGCAAATAAGCCTCAAATCACAGCCGCCCTCAAAGCCATAATTACCCCTGCCATTGGACAAATTTAGCCTGTTTTATGCGCTTCACCCAGAGATGCTACGGTGGATACTCATACACAATTGGTCTTTACAACCCTTTTGTCAGGACTACGACCTGGTTTCTCACACCACTCATGGGTGGTGAGACAAACTTTTTAAAGTCGACTCCGAACGATGGACTTTTTGAGAAACTTCCTATTTAAATTTTATTTACTCTCAGAGTTTTTTTGTGGACGACTGCTGAGAGGCAGATGCCGTAGAAATATTTTTTCATATTTCGTTTTGTTCGAAATCTTTGATCTGGGATTTGAACCTTGGGGTTTGAAGGGTATCAACTACAAATTCAAAAACGAGACCCCGAACTCCTAAGACACAAGTCTTAGTCCCCACTTGACTGTTTCAACAAATTTATTCTGAAGCCCTTAATTACAGCTGAACAGTAGAGGGACATATCCTATGCAGAAAATAAGGTTCGAGTATAGAAAAAATGTTTGTCATGTCTTGTGAATTAAAAAAAAGAAGACACTTCAATTCAATGAACTTCAATTAGCAAAGTTCCTACTTAGCACACCGAATACGGCAACCAAATACACTTCCAAGGACAAATAATTAATAAGAAAATAAGATATGCGAAAAAATACCGAATTAAGTGACAATCGATTTATGATTGAAGACTAAGATGGCAATCAACCCAAATTGGTTAAACTTGCTAAAACATACGTATCATACCATACCATATCATACCTGATGTCGTTTCTTGTTATCACGTAATGAATCTATAGATGAAATGTTGCTAAACGTAGGTTTGGTATTGTTTTGAGTTTTGTGTTCTTGATCCTCTGTGTTTTCTGTCCTCAGATGGGGTGAAGCAGCTAGCATATGTCGGAGCTCAGCCAACAGACCATCTGGTATTTCATTTATTTGTCTGGGTGCAGTTGGTTGTTGGACTTCTGGACTGCGCGAAGTGCTTGGCCCACTATGTTCCTTCACTGCATCAGATGTGGCATCTAACATTAGTCTCAGATCAGCCAATAGACCTTCTCGAATTTCGGTGAATTTTTGGTTATTACGCTCTTGCTTAGGCTCTTGTTTAGCGTCTTGCTTAGGCTCTTGCTTACACTCTTGCTTAGAGTCTTGCGTTGCCAAAGTTTTTGGTTGGCATGTTTTCAACATAACATTCAAGTCGTGCAGTACAATGTCACGTATTTCTTGACTAACTTGAACGGCTTGCCCTTTGCGTGGCTTTAAAATAGTTTGTAAACCCTCAAGAATTGTTTCTTTTGCCTCTCTATGATATTTCTTGTGCTTTGATTTATCCCGCCGGCTTGGCTTCAGATTAAGTATGTGTCTTATATCCTCTAAAAGATCCATAGCAGATTCCGACAGTTTAAGACTTTTGTCATCCGCGTTTTTTGGCTGCTCCGGTCTTAGAATATAACGTATACCTTGCACGGCCTCTGCTAGCCTTAATTCTTCTGCTAATATATTGGACACTTCAGGATGGAATATCTTTTGAAAGTCCAATAGAATGGCATTACGTTCCTCAGTATCATATACTTCCCGGATAATAAATTTATACGGTTGCAACAGTTCTTTGAGCTGCTTTTGAATTTGTGTACGCAGTTCACTACGTTTATGACGACTATTGAGCTGCATAGCGGAAATATTATTATTTTCGGCTATGCTAGTTTGGGTACCACTGTTAATAATGTTTGCCGATATTGGCGTTAGTGGTTCCTGTTCTATGTTCCTTGCTTGATGGCCATCGGGTAAAGTAAATTTATTAGAGCCGGCATTAATTTCATTTTTCCGTCTCACATTGGCGGGCAAGTCTGACTCATGAATAGCTGCTAGCGGTGTATTGTGATCTAAAGTCGTTCTTATCTCTTGCACAAGTTCAGCTCGTAAACGTTCGGTTTTCATTTTAAGAAGTTCCAAGTTTGTCAATGGTTTGCTGGTCTGTAAATTTTCTATTTCTATCTCTTTCTTTGGTTCTGAGCGTGTGGTAGTTGAATTTTGCCCGGAACTTTGCTTGAATTCTGTTCCCTTCGATCTTTCTATGCAAGGATAGAAGTCATCACTGTTTGTTAATGCCCGTATGGGAGTTGGAAGGTTTATTGAACTTTCATTGCTTTCTGTCCCCTTGGATCTTGGTATGCATGGATAGAAGTCATCACTGTTTGGTATTGTGCGTATGGGAGTTGGAACGTTTATTGAACTTTCATTGTCACCTCTTCCCACCAATCTTGACGTACCTGAATGGAAAGCATTACTGTCGACTTGTTCTATACTACAGGCTTGCTCGATTGGTACATGTGCAGTAGAAGGCCCAATATAATGTTTTTGTTCATTTCGATCAGCTGCAGTTTCTATTACGATTTCAGAATCTATGATATGTGCCCGCCCTCCCTCTGGATCAATTTGCACATTTAGTGGCACAGTTATGAAGATAGGCAATTGACTAACATCATCTTGAATAATCTTAATCGGTTCATTGCAACATTCAACAGGTTCGCAACAGGTTCGACATGAAGTGTCAGTCATATTCCGTTTGCTATTAACAGACGTGTCTGTTTTTATATTTTTGTAAAATGGCAGTTCTCCTCTTAGAATGGCACATTTTTCACAGAAGTTAAGATCCTTAAATGAATTATCTAGCTCCTGCGTAACATTAGATTTTATTACACACGGTGCTTCTTGTGTTAATAATTTAGCTGCAGAATGTTGGGCAGTATCCTTTGAACAGCAGTTGCAATTAGGTTGAGTACTTTTCGAAGTTACCACCTGTAAGGGTTTCTCCTCCTTAACCTCACATTTGCCACACGCAGTTTCGTTATTGGTGGGTAAAACTACATTAACTACATTGAAGGGATTTATATCATCTTTACATTCCGTTTCACCTTCAATATTTTCACAACTTTTCTCCCCACCGCACTTAAGACAATACTTCTCGTCAGAGGTTTCGTTTAAAATTCTCTTTGGCTTTTGGTTTTTACAATATGCCTGACGGAATGTGTGATATAAGGCATTGGAACTAAGGGCCATTATTTTGAGGGCTCTTTTAAATTGTTTGGGATTTTCAATGTCACCAGAAATATCAGACAGACGCGAGTGCTGAGAAGGCGGCGACTCAGTAACATTGTGGCATGACAATTGATTATCACCCACAATTTCTTTGCACGTACAGGGCTGACAATCATAATAGGTTTCTGTTTCGTATTGACCACCTCTCAATCGTTTTTTGAGTTTCTCCATTGGAAAGCTACCCACAAGTGTTGGATCCATATATAAATAATGTGCCGCGGCATCAGCTCTGTTTGCCACTGATCTTGCTAAATCAAATATATTTTCTTTGCTACTATCGTAATCCGCATTCCGTACCTTGGCGTTTAATATATAATTTTTAGTTTTATTAACTTTTTTATTTGCCCAATAAGACATTTTTTCAATAAATTTTAATGCACAAATTAAAAAAAAATACAATAAATTTTCGTACAACAATTTCAAACAAATTTTTGAAATTTAATGAATTTTTTTACAGAGAAAATTAAATTTTCTAAAGACAGTCAGACAGTGTTGGTAAATAAAATTGAGTAATGAATTCTAGAATGTAATGTTTCAGGTAAATCTGAATTTTAGCTGCAATAAACTAACAGCAATATTGTAAAACGATCATCAGAATTTTGAGTCATGAGAAAAGAATGATTGGTTTGCGTTAATTC
Organism: Sarcophaga caerulescens; assembly: GCA_927399465.1. Classification (NCBI taxonomy): domain Eukaryota; kingdom Metazoa; phylum Arthropoda; class Insecta; order Diptera; family Sarcophagidae; genus Sarcophaga; species Sarcophaga caerulescens. The sequence continues at coordinate 100,745,883 of OV656873.1, forward strand.
TCACAGATTTTGTTTTTCAACTCAGCTTCTCCTAGTTTTTTGATGCTTTTGACAGACAGATAACGTCAGCATACTCCATTAAATCGACTTGATATCCCCCTTTAGACTCATTAGTCTTATCCACTTCCATTTTTTCCAGTACCCTTCTTGGGAGCATATGGCTTCCACAAAGAATTTCTGCCTAATTTCCGTTGCTTTAATCCTGCAGGTGATTGGTTTGCTGTAGCAAGTTCTAGAATAAAAAGGCTGCCATCTATTCTTGGCTAGAAACAAAGTACTCCGAATATTTGGTGTAGTGGTAGAGGATCAGCTGACGTCCGCATACTCCAGACCGACAACTTACCTCAGTAATCCTATGATATCCCTTTAGACTCATTAGTCTTGTCCACTTCCATTTTTTCCCAGTACCCCTCTTGGCAGCATATGGCTTGTATTAGAATTTTTGCCTTCCAGCTAAGCAGGTAAGTGGTTTGCTGTATCAAGTTCTAGAATAAAAAGGCTGCCATCTATCCTTGCCTAGAAACAAGTCCTCCCAGTATTTGGTGTAGTAGAGGATCAGCTGACGTCAGCATACTCCAAATCGACAACTTACTTCAGTAATCTCATGATATCCCTTTAGATTCATTAGTCTTGTCCACTTCCATTTTTTCAAAGTACCCCTCTTGGGAGCATATGGCTTCTACAAATCATTTCCGCTTTATTTCCGTTTCTTTAATCTATTTTTGTTGTTCTAGCTAAGCAGGCAATTGATTTGCTGTAGCAAGTTCTAGTGTGGCAACTTTACCCCTTTGGTACGCGAAAATACAACACTTACATTATTACGGAAAAATACAATCCTGATCAAGTATGATAAATTAAAAAGAGAACTTATTACTCGTTTTGGTATTTCTAAGGAGAAACAACTACTAAAACTTCTAACTGGATTGGATCTTGGAAATAAACAACCTAGCCATTTACTAAGAGAAATGAGAGAGTTGGCCGGAAATAGCATTTCCTCGGAAGCTTTGTCTGCACTTTGGATGCAACACATGCCAAGTAATGTTAGATGCATATTGTCAGCGTGTAAAACTGAGGATATTGAGAATTTGGCTGAAATAGCTGATCGTATTTTTGACAATTCTCCGCAGCCTCCATTTGTCGTGGCTACAACAACAACACCAAGGGATATTGTATCTCACTGTGATGCGCTCACGTCACATTCAAAAACTTCAGCATTAGAATCCCGTGTGTTAGCTATTGAAACATCTTTAAACCAATTAATTCAGAAAGTCAGCCAACTTTCAATAGACTTTGCAACAAACAATACATTTACACAACGTCGTAGTAGCAGCAGGGAGAGTGACCATGGTAGAGGCAGATCTCAAAACCGTCGTCAGCCAAAAGTTTGCTATTATCACATTCGATTTGGTGCCAGCTCGAAAAAGTGCAGGCAACCATGTGAATTCAATTCTGGTACACCACAGGAAAACTAGGTCAGCTGTCCTCGGTAAGTGCGACGCATGACAGCAACGATAATTTAAGTCGCACTTTTGAAAAACGATTACACATTTTTGATGACAAACATAATTTGAGATTTCTTGTGGACTCTGGTTCGGTTGTGTCAGTAATACCAAAAAAATTTTTAACCAATTCTAAATCAAAATCGGATGACATGAGATTATTTGCTGTGAACAATACACCAATTCCTACTTACGGTACAAAATATCTTGAAATAAATATAGGCCTACGACGATCTTTTGGTTGGACATTTATAATAGCAGATGTTAAATCACCCATAATCGGTGCCGATTTTTTATCTGACTATGGTTTAGTTGTGGACTTAAGACGACGGCAATTGATTGATTCTCTAACATCACTCAGATCTGTTTGTCATGCGAAATATTCGGATCAACCAAGTGTATCGACAATTAATTCGTCCTCCAATCTATACGATCTTGTAGTGAAATATGTGGAAATTACAAACCCAAATTCTTATCGCCTACCAACGACATCAAACGTACAGCACCGAATCATAACAAGTTGTCAGCCAATAGCAGAACCAACACTTACATTATTACGGAAAAATACAATCCTGATTACAATGGATTTGACATTTATTTAAAATTTAACGCTTAATATTCTTGTAGAAGTTGCACAGACAGTAACGAATAAAAAGGGACTTTCCTGAAATAATAAGAACCTTTGTTTTAATTATAGTAAAGACTATACTAGAATAAAAAGGCTGCCATCTATCGTTGCCTAGAAACAAAGTCCTTCAAGTATTTACTGTTATGGAAGTACTAGTAGACTAGGTAGTGTGTTGGCTTTTTAGTCGTAGGCCAACGGTTAAAAAAATATTTCTATTGCCATGAAAAAGTTTCTCAAAAACATATACACAACATGAGCGGTGTGAGAAGCTGGGTTGCAATCTTGGCTAAAGGATTGTAATGACCAAGTAAGTAAATGTAGTCAACCTTTTGCATTTCAGCGTTTTTATTGCCTCCTCAATTTCAAGTTCTATACTTCTCTGAATTAAGCTTTCAGTTCTGATGCCAGACAAGAACGCCAGTTAAAAGTGATTTCACTGGCTTTCGTAGATATTGAAATCATTATGAAATCATATGCCACAAGATCCTAAAAATGTTTTTTTAAATATTGTTCTAATAATATATGTCAGAGACCACGAGAGGATAGATATATATATATACCGGGTCTTTCATTAAAAGCTTCCTACATTTAAATGAAACAAAGTGTGTGTAAGATATCATTGAAAGTTTGTATTCGTTTGAAAGACCAATGGGTGTAACGCATCAGAAATATCCACTTCTCTATGACTCTGCCGTATAAATTAGGTTGAAAGTAATCGTCGGCAGAGGTTATGTTGACTTTGAGGACCACTGTGGGGGATTAAAACCCATTAAAAAGACTAACGGGGATGAAATCGCATGTTGTCGCTGGCAAGTTCATTTCACCTCCATGTGAGATAACCATATTCCCCAATTCTTTCTGTAGAATTTCCATCGTGCTATGAGATGTGGGGCACGTAGAGCCATCCTGTTCAAAAATCATGTCGTATCCATATTATCTAATTGAGGCCAAAAGAAATTTGTAATTATCGTCCAATAGTGCTTGCCGATGACAATTATGATTCGATAACGCCACCAACCCAAAATTCACATAAACCAGAGACCTCTTCGGGACGATTCTCGGGTCTCTTGTGGGTTGAAATAATTCCAAAATCAACAATTTTTGTTTGTCCAAGTACAAATTTATCCAGTGCAAGCGAACACACATACATACATCATTAGTCTATACAATCCTTAAGCCTCCCTTCTCGGACCACTTATGTTGTATGTGTTAATTTTATACATGAGTGGCGAAATCTACAGTTTAAAGTCGACTCCCAGCAGCATATTTTTCAGAAACTTATCATGGCAATTTTATTTATTCTCCAATTTTTAGCCAGAAATATGCTGAAAGGAAGTCGCCGAAGTAATATTTTTTCTGTTTCGTTTTATTGGAGATGCCTGGTTGCGAGTTTGAACCGTGGCCTCGTGTCTAATAAGCCAACACACTCTCTGCTAGACTACAGTGAACACAAGTCGTTGTTTATTGTCGCCTTTGGTGTTTTTATAGATGTAGAAGAATGATGTTATCAACTGTCAAAGTTCAAAAGTCGCTGTTAGAATCTCTCTATACTTCCCTATTCCCATACACATACATAATTGGTCATTACGACCCTTCATTCAGGATTACGACCTAGTTTCTCACACCACTTTTGTTGTGTGTGTTAATTTTATACATAAGTGGCGGGACCTACAGATTAAAGTCGATTCCAAACGACAGATTTTTGAGAAACTTTTCATGGCAAATTTACGCTCAGAGTTTTTGCCAGAAAAATTTTTTTTATTTCGTTTTGTCTGATATGGGGTATGAACCGTAGCCTTACGTCTAATAAGGCAACACACTACCTACTAGACTACGGCGAACCATGCCCAACTTTAACAAAAAATCTCAAACTGGCTGCTGATTTTATATGTTCTATTAAGCCATTGACTGGACGCAATAGGACTTTTTCTGTAGCCATGAAAAGGAACGTTTTTGAAACAATAACAGGAGTTCAAAATAAGATGAGACTTGAAAAATTCACACAACAACTTAAAAATTCTCCTGAATCAACAAAAATAGAATCAATTGTAAAAAAAGCCTGGCGGCTGAATCAGCTTAGGCTGGACGTTAACTTGTGTCACACTGGTTTATAATGTTGCGAGAATTTGGCCTTAGTGGTTCCGGTTTTGATAGATTTGTCTTCATTGCTTGATGGCTGTCGAATAAAAAAAATCTAACAGAGCCGGCAATAACTTCATTTTACCGCCTGTTCACGCTGGCCACCCTACTTTTAAGCCTTAAATATAAGTTTAGTTCAAGTGTATTTATCACCCCTGTTCTTACGTTTCTATTATTGTGAATTATGAAATATAAACGAAAAGAGATCACTACTCGATCCACCCCCCAACCCGAAGGTACGTTTTGTGTACAATAAATAATAATTTGATTATTTTAAACTAATACGTTTGTATTTTATTTACCCCAATTCTCGACGAATATTTTATTTTATTCTCTCCCCGCTCACCCCCGGCGGTGTGCCTTATATCAGCGAGCAAGCCTTAGTCATGAATAGCTGCTAGAGCTGAGTTTTGTTCTAAAGTCGTTTTAGTCTCTTGTGCAAGTTCGGTCCATAAACGTTCGGTTTTCATTTTAAGAATTTCTAAGTTCGTTAAATGTTTGCTGGTGTGTTCTTTTCCTAACTCTTTCTTTGGTTCTGTGCTTGCATTCTCATCCCATCAATCTTGGCATGCATGGATAGAAGTCATCACTGTTTGCTACTGTGCGTATGGGAGTTGGAATGTTTATTGAACTTTCATTGTCACCTGTTCCCACCAATCTTGACGTACCTGAATGGAAGGCAATACTGCCGACTTGTTCTGTATCACGGTCTTGCTCGTTTGGCGCATGCGCAGTGGAAGGCCCAACATAATGTTTTTGTTCATTTCTATCAGCTGCAGCTTCTATTACGATTTGGAAATCTATGATATGTGCCCGTCCACTCTCTGAATCGATATACACGTATAGTGGCAGCGTTATTAAAATAGGCAGTTGTTTTATATCATCCTGAAAAATCGTAATTACTGTCTATTTTATTCCATAATGTGTCTTGGCAGATAACATTTATTCAAACAATCTATTTTTAAATTTTAGAAACAAAAAAAACTACAAAAAAAATTTTTTTTTTTTTTCAAATAGAGATTTATTTTAAGACATAAAGTACAATCATTGCCAATTAATTTGATTATCAGAACAGGACAAGTCTTCACATATCGAACATTAAGTAGGTTATTGTCTACTAAAAACAAAGGAAGTTAATAATAAAACAATTTAATTACAAAAATTAGAAAAATTTACCTCTTAAATTTGCAGCAAAAAAAGAATTTATCTTGAAAAGAAAAGTTGGACAGAAACGTATTTTGCCGAAATTATGGACACAAAACAATTTTTTTTATAGTTTAGGTACGCCTTACTGTAAAGAGTGTTTAATTATTAGAACTGAAAAAAGAAAAAGCACGGAAAAGTTGGCTAAATCATGGGTTTAAGGCCTGGAGCAGAATAAAGTAGTTGTAGTCAAAGCTGCAGCTTACGACGTAAAGAGCGTAACGTAGCAAGAAAAAAATCCAAACAGAATAGGCTCTCTTACAATGTTGTCAAATACTTTTGCAAAAACTTACAGAATAATACAAGAATATTCTGTTTCTAACAAAATCGTTATCAAATTTTATAACAAATGCATATCCAACTATACATATTGTTACGAAAAGGGGAAACGGTGTAACATCGTTTAACTTTAAAATGATAAACAAAAGCTACGAAAAACAAAAACCATGAGCATGAAAGAAAAGAGGATAGACAAGTAAGCAAGAACGCAACAACAAAGAATGCAACCAAAATACACAAATAACAAATGAAGCGATGATGGAATTCTCAAGAAGGCGAAAACACGAACATTCTACTTTAAGAACATTCATCAGGCTGTTTACGTGGGCATATAAAAAGGTAAGACAAAGCAGGCAACGAGTAGTAAGAATTCAGTCAGTCTTGTGTGAAAACGCGTTGCGTGTGAAGAGAACAGTCGTGGTTTGAAGATCTCCACTATACAGATCTAACGAACAGTGTTGTTGTTTGCGCAAAGGGCGTAAGCAAAGAAGAATAGCGAACAAGCAGCAAGTATACGTCAAGTATACAAATTTTTTTTTCATATTTCGTTGAAAACATCTAAGACGGGAATTGAGCCACGCACTCTCGGCAACGCACTACCTATTAGACTAAGGCAAAATTAGGTAGATAGAGAAAATAAGATTATATGGCCACAAAAGTTTACGTTTGTAATACACCGAGTGTAATAATGCCTGAATACAAGCATGGAATTCAACAAACAGACCTGATTGCCGAATTTCAAAACTGCTGAGTCCAGCAGTGTACAGCGGGAAAACCAGGAAACAACTTGAGTTCTACAAAAAACGGTTCGCATTCTAATAGGATTTCTAACAGGCAGTTTCGCTAACAAGCTCGGTTTCCAGAAGCTGTCATGATGAGGAAAAAACAGATTCGGTACAGCATCTTTTATGAGAATGTCCGGCACTTCAAAACATACGTCATCGGTTTTTGGGTGACCAAACGTTTGAAGTTCTGAGCATGGTGGCGAACATGCCACTAAGAGTACTGCCCGCTTTCATCCGGAGCACGAAGTGGTTCAAACCCACCACTAATGGATGACAAAGGGGCATATGCTGGGTGATACAATCAATGGGCTATACGGGCCACCAAGTGAAATTGCCTGTAAACGGCAAGTTACTCTCTAACCTAATCTATCCTAATAATACCTGATAAGCAAAGAATAAACTCTTCGATGGCAGGGTTATATTCGCGAAGAAGATCAAAATGGAGATGGGCGGACACTAGAGCATGCGTTTTTATCTAGGGAACCAATGTCAGGGAATCACTTGGTCTTTCAGTGGAACGTAGCATTTATTAGTCGAAGATTATTGGAATTGTTAGGGCTACAGAACTAGTTAGGCCGCATACACTGAAGAGATCAGCTAATATTTTCTGCAAATAGTGAGATAGAACTCAAGGCATTGAGCAGGTCCCTCCCTATGTTGGATAATCGAATTAAATTATGCTGAAAACTGCGACGTGACATGCATATGTATTGGCAAGATCATGATCACCTTTGGAAGTACCAGCTCAGGAGAGGGGTCAGTGATACCACCAATAAGCTTCTTCTTTAGAATAATTGAGGCAAATTTCGATTCACTCATTAATCATGCATGGAAATGGAGATCGAACTGCAGGGTTACAACAGTCCTATGGCCAAAGTTTAATACTAAAGGTAGAAATTAAACCTTAGCATGAGTAAGAGAGATGATAGTGCATAACCACGTTCCACGGATGGATTAGCTCTCTGTAGGCTATGTCAAGAAGTAGAAAAAGCAGTTGCAGAGGATGTGAAATAGTTCGGCTGGGGTCTTTCCAGATCCTTGTCACGCAGTGCCATGTAATGAAATCAATAACAAACCTCTGACTGGTTTTATGTAAGCCCAGCAGAAAACCTGTGCTATCACCGTCTATAACAGTCCATAGAATCTTAGACACATAACATCTCGATCCATCTCCCCAACACCTCCTACCTCCCTCCCTGATCCATCCAGTGATGAGGCCGTAGAAATAAGAATGGGGAATCGGGACCAGGGTTAGATATGCAATGTGTTAAGGAATTGGTAAATCTGTTGGACTATAATCTAGAACATCATCTTGGGGGCATGGTGGACTTCTCATCTATGTATTTCATTCCTTTTTTTTTAATTCTTTCCCGAAAACAAGAATTTTTACTGAAAGCTGGGTAACGCTTGTAAGCTAACGATTGAATGTGAAACTCACACGAAGTTCCGCTAGATTTTGAAAGCGTACATGGTACCATAGTAAAGGCTATGAGCTCACAGATAGCCATTGATTGTATTTTTTTATTAAGAACTTACGCTTAGTGTTTCCTCAATTTTGAAAGGATCACTTAGTCCTGTGATGAACCGCTTTGAGCACTTCTGCGCCTGCCCGTTGGTGGTTTATTTTTCGTTGAATGTCCTTTCGCCTCATTACTATCATTTAAATTGAGTGTCGAATCAAGCTTATATATGAGATCATTTATTAGACTGCCGCTTATAGGTTGTGGCTGTTTCGGTGTTAAATGATGTCTGCTCCTATGCATTCGCGAGGTACTAGGTTGTGATTGTGCATGCAATGATGCGGTTTTTGCTATTCCCTTGTCAAGCAAAGAACGTATATCGTTCAATACTTGTTCACGTCTTTCTTCATCAGCAGGTGTGTCGTCTTTGGTTAAAATGATTTGCAAGTCCTCGAGAATTTTGTCTTTGATTTCCTTGCGGTATTTTTTCCCCAATGATCCCGGTCTACGGATAGCTTTAGGATTTAGAATGTGTCTTATATCATCCAAGAAACTTTCCTGCGATGGCGATAATGTCTCTCGTCTTACAGTGGGTTCTGGTTCAACAATCAGACGTATATCAAATAGGGCGTTGCGCCGTATTACTTCCTTAGGCAAGAAATCAAAGTCTTTGGGATGAATTAATTTGTACATGTCATATAGAATTTCATCCCTTTGTTCACTGCTATATTTTCGATCCAGTGAATCGATATCAGGTCGTAGCAGCTCATTAAACTTTTCCTGGATAAAACAGCGCTTTTTATTGCGGTTAATGCGGCCCGTGGGTGAAGTGGTGGATTTGCTTGCTTTAAGATCAGACAGTTCAGGTGGTTCAATTGGCTTGAGTGGTGCCGCTAATTTAGTTGTTGTTTCAGCCTTTCCGTTACTGATAGGAGCGAAAGGCAGAGGAGTTTGTTCTTTTGGTCCTGAAGTATTTGGTAACACTGTGTAATTGGTAGGTAAGGAATATCGGATAGGCCGTATGATATCAGCGCTATATGCCGATCTTACATCGGAGGGTTGTGAGAAACGCCTTTCTCTTTGTAAATTCTTAAGAGCTGTTGCTGGTGGATTTTGTTCTAAAGTCAGCAACATTTCTTCCAAAAGCTCGGCTCGTAAACGTTCGGCTTTCAATTTAAGTTGTTCCAATTTTGGTGCAGTGTCGGCTTTAGTAGGCGTATCGTTTAAAGCATCAGCATATTTTACAGATTTCGGATCTGTATTTGGTGCTTTTGTTGCTTCAGTAGGCCTATCGGGCATGACATAATTATTTTGTATTGGTTTTGGAACGGTAGTGTATGCCGTTTCTGCTGCAGTTGGCCTATCGAACGATTTTGGACCTGTAGCTATCGTTGTTGGAACAGTTGTAGCGCTTTGTGTGCTCTTTGACACTTGTTGTTGTGTTGTTTCCACAATGTTTTGCTCCAATTGCCTTACTGGTGTAGCCTGTACCGGTTCTATTATACCCGAATTTGGAATACATGGACTGGGAGGTAGACCCTTTGGTTTTTCTTGCATAAAACATGGCCCGTTTGGCAAATCAGAAGGTTCAGGCGGATTTGTTTGTTGAACAGCATTTTGTGTAGTTTTATTAACCGAAGGTCCGGTTTTATTTTCAAAGTCTAAGAAACGTAACTTGCCTCCACGAGAATCGATTTGCAGCTTTAGTGGTATAGTCAAGGAAATAGGACTTGTACTTGAGAATAATGTAAGCGGTTTAGTGCCATTGTCCACAGTAGTAACAGCTGTACCGTTAGGTGTAATAGGCTGGCACATCTGACAGTTATTAAAAGGTTCTTCGGTTTGTACATTTTTTGATGGTGGATTTTCATCTTTTTCACGAACTTTAGGAATATTTGCATTTGTGTCCAACGAACATGGACATGCATCTGGTAGCACACAATCAATTACTGTTTGAGTTTCCACCTCAGGCCGTTTTGTTTGTGTTACTAACTGGTTTTCTAATGATCTACTACATGCGGTACATTGGCTGGCAGCATCCAAAGTATTGCAACTGTTATACATATGGCAGGATGGTTTTTCTTGTTGAGCATTATTATTATTATTCCTTATCACTTTAGGATTGTTCTGCTGTGCTACCTCTATATTTTCTTTATCGTTGACCAACATATCACCGCGATCCTTTTGTTGCTGACACATTTTCTCACCACCACACTTAAGGCAATATTTACATTTCTTGCCAGAGTTTTTTATTGGTGTTTTGCGTGACTTTTTGGCTTTACAATATGCCTGACGAAATGCCCGATACAAGTTATTTGAATTGAATACCAGTTGTTTAAGGGCTCTTTTAAATTCTTTGGGATTTTCAATTTCATTTATAACATCATTTATGCAGAAATTTGGTTGATTGGACAGATCGCCCGAACATTTTTCCTCTGCATCTTCCTTACAGTCATAATATACTTCCTGTTGATATTGACCACCTTTGATACGCTTGGCGTCATCATTTGCTACGCTTTCGTGTACAAATTTTGGATCGACATACAAATACTTTACCGTGGCCTTACTTACGTCTGAATCTGAATTTGTAGCATTTGGTGAATTTTCTTTGTTTTCAATACACCGCGACTTGACGTTCACTGCATAATTTTTCAATTCATTAAATTTTCTATTCGCCCAATAAGACATTATAAAATAAATTTTTCTTCGGCTCGTTTTAAAACAAATAATTTTCGTAAAACAAAATTTCACACAATTTCACACAACTTCTCTGGTTAATGAAATTTGAAAAAATGATTTTAAAATATGTACATAACTAATCAAAATTCTTTGACAATGAAATTAAGTGTTGATAAGTGAAACGAAATTTTCCTCACTTAACTATTTTTCCTTTCATAACTCACTTTTCTTCTTAACTCCACATAAAAATTACCTGCACCACCTGCATTCACATGAGAATCGTGAAATCAGATAAGTTTATGCACTCTAAACCCTGATTTTCCTTCTTATAATATCGTTACTACTGATAGTACAACACAAACACTGGTTTTGTTTAAAAAACATGCGGAATTTGTATGTCTACCATAGATCAGCAATGAATCGTATTTTCGCTACTCATAGGTACTTATGAAATTTTGAGTATGAGTGAGTCAAGAGTATTAAAATTCAACTACTTTGATTCATTCGTACTCGCTACAACATTGATTTATAAGTATAGGTTGCAATGAATATGAGTACAACGTTGACATCAAACTCACAGCATTCGATTCATTGTTTGATTCATACACCTACTCATTCAGATTCATAAATTTAGAAAAATACTTATAATACTTACGAATGATTCGAGTCACTCGAATCATTCATCAAAATTTACAGTAGTAGTTATTGTTGCATTTACAAAAGAAGAGAAGAGAAAAGACAAAGACAGCAAGCAAAGCACACACACAACCTTCTAGCGAGTATTGTGGTTTTCGTACTCGAATCATACTTATTTTGTGCTTCGTGTATATGTTGAATCATGGGGAGTCGAAATCAACAACATCGTGAGTATTGTTAAGTATGAGTACGATGAGTATTTCTAACTTTGAATATGAGTAGTATGAGTATGATATTAAAATAAGTATGAATGCGTATAAGTAGCTGAAATTATAAGTATGGCTCGAATATACTCATCGTTTTGAATACTCGTTGCTGATCTCTGATGTCTACATTATTCTACAATAATCTTCAAACATTAAATTATATGGATCGTACTATCGATTCAAATAAAGATTTCATGCATCTTTCTGAATTTTATGTGTTTTTTCTTTGAAAAATTTACCTATAGCTCCTAAAAAAATCACCCATTATAAAATTAACGCACACAACACGAATGGTGTGAGAAACTAGGACGTTGTACAATGGCTTAATTCGACCTCCGGGTACTGTACTTGTCACAGTTGACAAGTTTACGTCTTCTAACCTAACCTAATGAAACCACTAGTCCAAAATCCAAACAAAACAGTAAACTTTTCGGGATGCATTGGACGCTCTTAGATCTCATATGGATTGGTATCAAACCAAATTCGGCATTTATTCTAAAATGGGTCTCATCGCTAAAGATATTTTTTCGATGAAAATTAGGGTCAGTTGCCAACTGATCTAGACCACATTAAGCGAATACAAGTCCCTGTCTGTGCTCGTTTACGGTCAGTTCCTGGGTCAGTCAATTCGTCAAGTTATGGTCTGCGAAAGGCCCAGTACTTGTGAGTTAACCTCTACACTCTTACTGATAGCTGCGATGTTTTCATCAGATCTTACGCATCGTCGACGTCTGGACCGAATAGCACGCAGAATAGTAACGATAGTCTAATCAGTTAGTAAATGAGTGATAAATAAGTCAATGATGGCTCCCATGGCGATCTTCTCCAACTGTTTGTTTATGAATTAAACGTAACGAATTTAATTTTGAAAATAATTCGGTACATTAACCTCTTCTAACTACGATCCAAACTTGTGGTATTCAAGATCCCCGCTCTTCTTTCATGTTGGTTAACTGTTTTAAAAGAAGCCGTAAAAAAAAAAGAAACAAAAGTTAACAATTCCGTTTGTCCGCTAAGTAACTGCACAGTTTTCATGTAAGTAAGTTGCGTTTGAATCTGAAGCAGTAGACAACTCTTGTGGTGATTAAGGTGCACCTATAAAAGGATCATAGAACCATAGAAAGTTTGATACCGGAATTTCCAGATTTTTTAGACATGAATCTGACATTTTAGACATTTGAATCTGAGGCAGTAGACGACTCTAGTGGCAATTAGATTGAACCTATGCTTAGATCATAGAGTCATGGATGCTTCGACATCGGTATTCCATAGAAGGAAAGCGGCGCCAGATTTTTAGTCATCCTTTACAAATATACACCGATGGGAAAACGGGTTGTGGTGTATACATCGATAACTTCACTGGGAATATATCGATCTTCTGGGATGCTTTTTGCACATCACATCGGTGCCTAAACTTGATCATGAGTATCGTCTATTTCTCTGTGAATTCGCGGATAACTTGTAGATTTTCGTTATTTGGATTTTTGGATATAAAATGGAAATTATTTCGCGAAGGAAATGAACTAAACAGCCAACAAATAAACCAATTCCCTGAAAGCATTTTAATGTCTTATTTTCTAAATCTTTAACGACAACTTGTTTGTGGCAATTGATAAAATTGAGTTTTACGAACAAGTAATTGATTTTATTTCAATTGAATGCATTTATTCGAAGTACTGCTTCAAACAATTTGCTAATACTGAACCAGGTATAACACCTTCACATCATCCGTGTGTTAATTTATTTTTCATTTCCTGTGTGTCGCTTTTGTAAATTCAAAGCAATCATTCAGTTCTGCTGTTGACAGTTTTTCACTAATTTATCAAACATTAGACAGGAAACAAAAATAAGTCCTGGGGACTTATTCATTTCATATTTTTTATTTTAACAGGACTGTTTTAAGGGACTGTAATACCCTACACAATAACTTCATTCTGGGAGTCATTAGATAACATTTTAAAAAACTGTAAAAAACACAGAATTAAATACACCGAACTAACGACATAGTGTAGGTTGTACACTCAGTTGAATGGAATACAGAAACATTTTTTTTATATTTTTAATGCCTCCAAGCGAGTTTTTTGTTAACTTTACACACAAATTTCTTTATTTCTCAAACATTTTTGGACCCACCTCCAAGAGTAGACCTTCCAAACGTTATACACCATGTGTTTCGGTATGAAGTGAGTGTCAAAAACACATATCACCATACCGAATACTTATTGTAAACGAGTCTTAATTTTCCTTTGTCTTGGCGATGATTTCTGTCAAAAATGTGTGGTACACGTCATATCACTGAACAAACGACATCATATTGTTACGTTTTTACCTTTTTTAAAACGTTTAAAATAAGAGTTCGTTAATTGCAAACAAAATAAAAATAAATTGGTGTTTAGTTTCACTTAAATTCTTTATTGTTCGCCAATTTTTGTGTGCCACTGTTTACAACTTGATGAATACAACAATAATTTGCTTTATACGTTATTCTTCTTTCTTTCCTTCTTTCTTATTGCGTAAGCACTAACAACGCAGATATTTACAATTGAGATCTTCAAACCACGACTGTTCTCTTCACATGCAACGCTTCTTTGCACAAGACTGACTGAATTCTTACTGCTAGTTGCCTGCTTTGTCTTGCCTTTTTATATGCCCACGTAAACAGCCTGATGAATGTTTTTGAAGTCGAATATTCGTGGCTTCGTCTGCTCGAGAACTCTCGTAGTTTCATTGTTGTTTGTGTATTTTATTTATGCAACAACAAAGAGCATTCTCGCTTACTTGTCTATCCCCTTTTCTTTCATACTCATGGTTTTTGTAACTTTTGTTTATCATTTTAATGTTAAACAATGCTACACCGTTTCCATTTTCGTAACAATATTATTTAAAATAAATTTAAAAATTTTAAAAACATTGTTCATTCGGAGATTCAAATCAACGTAGCGTGGTAAGTAATATGTTGGCTTATTAGACGCGATCCTGTGGATCTAACTTCAGCTGATAACAACCTAAATATGAAAAAATATTTCGTTAAGCAACTTCCTCTCAGCAGTCTTCTTTCAACATCTCTGGAAGTAAATAAAGTTGCAATGAAAAGTTTCTTAAAAATTTATCGTTCGTAGTCGACTTTAAACTGTAGGTCCCGCTGCTCATGTATAAAATTAACACACACAACATATGTAAGTGGAGGGAGAAGCCAGGCCGTAACCTTGATTAAAGGATTATAATGACCAATTAAGTATGTGACAATTATTTTCTCGACATATGAAAATGATTTAGTTAACAATTTTTTTCACATGCACCAATTAAATGTTCATAAGAAACTCCATTATTTGAAACTTAAAAGAGTTTTAAATAGGCATTGACGTGTATTTCTATTGCATTATTTACTGACAATTAACTTTTTCCGCTCAATAAAATTGTAAATCGTGTTCCTATATACATAGAATGGTGGTCATATAATTAGCACACCCATTTTATACAACATTCTTTTTTTTAGTAACAACAAGCGATATAGAAAGTAAAGGGAAGTTCAGCAAACGAATTTAACTTGAAATTATACTGTAAATCACAAAAGCAAAAAATTCCTTGGTCATGTAATTAGCACACCCCCTTAAGGGTGGACAAAATCATGATTTCAGTTTACATACATAATTGGTAATTACAACCCTCCAGTCAGGATTTCGACCTACCTTCTCACACCACTTATGTTGTGTGCGTTAATTTATGGTGGGACCTACAGCTTAAAGTCGACTCCGAACGACAGATTTTTGAGAAGCTCTTCATGGCAATTTTATTTACTCTCAGAGTTTTTGCCAGAAATCTGCTGAGAGGCAGTCACCGAAGAAATATTTTTTTTCATATTTCGTTTTGATGCCTGACCTGGGATACGAACCCGGGCTTTACGTCTAATAAGCCAACACCCTACCTACTAGACTAAGGCGTCATTTCAGTTTAATTATTTTTATATTTTGTGGAGACATTCCTTCCCTTTAACAATCATTTATAAGCTTCCAGAAAGACAGTCTAGAAGTCTGTTTGTACTGTCCACAGGTCTTAAAGATTTTTTAGCTTCTCTGTACAATTTGTATCTCAATATCGTTTCATGGGATGAATTGGAATCAGAGCTTCTAAATACTTTATCCAATCGTGTAATGTATTGTCATGATTATTTTGCATTAAAATCCATTTTACATACAAATTAATCTACGCAATCCGTTTGGTGAAGTGGTGATCCATCAATAAATCATTCTTTATTATCGGATACAACTTCTGTATGCTTAGTTGTCTTCAAAGTGAAACTTGATTGTACGCCTCCCATTGTTTTTTCAATTAAAGTCAAATCGATTTAATTTAGATTCACATACATACATAATTTTGTCATTATAAACCATTAGACAGGATTACGACCTAGCTTCTGACACCACTTATGTTGTGTGTGTTAATTTAATACAAGTGTAGCGGGACCTGCAGTTTAAACTCGACTCTGGCCGACTAATTTTTGAGAAACTTTTTAAGGCAATTTTATTTTACTAACCATGGATTTAGTAAAAACATTTATTATTATTTTATTTATTATATTTTATCACAAGAGATACGAGCCGCAAAATTATTTTTTGATACGATAGGTGTGTGTTACATTACCTACCCAATTAAGTTGTTTGTGCTTAGTCTGTAGCGGATAATTTTTGTTAAAATTAATATGTTGTGTTGGCCCATAATGAGTTTCCGCATTGCTAATGATACAATAAAGGAAATCTTATTCATATGAGTATTTATTAAACGATCTGCGGTAGTACTTATTAGCGCTTATTGGTCGAGGCTTTCTTCTTATTGAAGAATTTTTAAATGTCTGCCACTAGTACTTGCAATATCAGAAATGTCTAAGTATAAGGCCATCACTGTATATAAATTCTATGCTCCAATTTCCTTTTAAATATTGCTTTCATTGAAATTTTTGATTTGCTTTTAGTAGTATATTCCGCTGTTAAATTTTTGATACATAAAATTGATTGGAATAAAAACGTTCAATGTTAAATTAAATGGAAAATGGAAATATTAATACGTATTCGCAATCTACATATACACATAATATAAATAGCATGAAAATGCAAAAAAAAACCGATATTAACTTGAAAGTATTATTAGGAGAATGTATGAAAATTTTCGAGCATAAACTTTTATTTCTAAAAACTTAACGCCAAAACGACTTCAATTTTTATGTAAATTATAGTAAAAATGGGTTAAGCCACAATGCTTTGAGATTATCTAACAATTTTTTACATTTTCTGTTCCTATTTTGCTAACAACATTAAATTCTTTATTATTTTTGACTGAGCTTCTTGTGGCTTTCGATTTTTTTTTTGCTGTACAATACATCCTAATCGGTTTTGCACAATTTGGTTGAGTACATAAAAAACATAAATACATAAGCAACACACATATGCAAGGTATCACATTTTTTTTAGGAAGAAAAGTGAGTGAAACATAGGTATAGCATATCGTAATACACTCTTGGAGTATTAAGCCTGTGGGGACTTTGATAGGCCAATCATATCTTCATATTTGAGTTGCAAGATTAAATTCATTGGAATTTGTTGGAAGTAATAACCCTCATGAGTAGTCGCCATAGTCTAGTATGGTAGGTAGTGTGTCGGCTTATTAGACGTAATTCCACGGCTCAAACCCCAGGTCAGACATCAAATGAAATTATGAAAAAAAATATTTCTTCGACGACTGCCTCTTAGCAGATTTCTGGCAAAAACTCTGAGAGTAAATAAAATTGCCTTGAAGAGCTTCTCAAAAATCTGTCGTTTGCAGTCGACTTTAACTGTAGTTCCCGCCACTCATGTATAAAATTAACGCACACAACATAAGTGGTGTGAGAAGCTAGGCCGTAATCCTGACTGAAGGGTTTTTTTTTATTTATTTATTTCTTAATTCATTATAAATTTAAAATTATTGATTTTGAGCCTCAGCGCCCTACAGGCATTACAAAAGCATAATGTGGCAACAATATTCACATGTGCAATTATTTAACCTCTTCACGCCCTTGTCCACATATATGGACGTTTGATTTTTTTTAACTATAATTGTAATAATAATAAAAACAACAAAAATTTGATAATAACTTATCGACTACCATATCTTCTAACAAGAGAAGTAAACATTTTACCGTTTGTCTGCACTGATGATATTATTTCCGGTGCATAGTTGGATACTTGAAAAAAATGTCAAATAATTCTTTAACAATCTGTTTTATTGGATTATATCAAGAAATCGTAAATATTTGAAAAAAATTATATCAGATATATTTAATATAATAAGTTTTACCATCACTACCTAAAAAATGTAACAGCTGCACTAAAGTTAACTCTGGAATCAGACTGGACGGTACAAGTCATTATCCTAAATTCAAGGAACTGAAAAATCCCCCCAGATGTCACGATAAAAATTGTGTAAGACGGACTCTCTACATTTGTGAGAAATGTTAAGAATATATATGCCTGATATGCCCGGAATGTATGAAAGCATTTCACACATATATGTATTACCATTAACGCTCAATGGCCACAAATGTGGACGTTATCCCTTTTTGTGAATTTCCTTTTTTTTTTTGCTTTTTGAATTCCTATTAAAATAAAGTTAATTAATTTAAAAAGAAAACGAAATCTAATCATTTTTTTGTCACCATAAAAAAATCGTCCCTGAAGAGGTTAAATAAATAACAAAAAGAAAAGGAAAAGAAAATAAAATAAATAAAATTAAATAAAAGTAGATCAATCACAGATACCAATATTTACATATATATGTTTATATAGTATATGTGTATTTACAATATTCACATAATTTTAGCAATGAGTTATGTTAAAAGTGTTTCTATATTTTGAAGCAAACATTTTTTAATTTCATTTTTAAATGTTGAAATTACTTGTATATCTCTCAAATTATTAGGTAGCTGATTGTATTCATGTGGTCCAGAAAATGTTATACATACGTTGTTTTGTTAAATCAAGTCTACATCTTGCAGAATGGAGATTATGAGCTTGCCTAGTGACTCTTCTTGTACGAGATAAATTATCCACGAATTGTATTGATCCAATTCCGTTTTCCTTTAATGATTTGTGTACATACATTAAAACCTTCTGTTTATACAAACCCCTTATGGGCAACGTATTTTTGACATAATTTTTGAATAAATTAAGCGTAGAATATTGCATAGAGAGATTAAACAGTAGTTTCAAAGCTTTATTTTGGGCCGACTGCAGTGATTTTAATTTATTAGTTACTCTGCTCGCATATATCGAAGGCAAATATGTAAAGTGCGAATGTATCAACGCTTGATATATCAGTAACTTGGTACTACAATTGAGCTTGTTTTTAAACTTATAAAGAATTCCAATTCCTGATGAGATTCTATTTTTCAAATTTTGGATGTGCTCGTCCCATAATAAGTTGTGGTTTAAAATAACTCCTAAGTACTTTACTTCATTAGATTCCTTTATAACAGTTCCATCAACACAGATGGACACAGGTTCATCGGTATTTAAAATGTAAGGCTTGAATCTTACAAACTTTGTTTTGCATGGATTTATAATTAATGTATTACATCTAGAATATTCCGTTAAAATAGACGCATCATATTCAATTTGTGTCTTCAAGACCTGAGTGTATTTATGTGGATAGAACAAGCATATGTCATCCGCATACATAAATAATTTCCCATTAAAGTTGATATTCTTAAGGTCATCTATAAAAATTTTAAAAAGTAGTGGACCCAGTACACTAACTTGTGGAACTCCGCAGTTAACTGGCAGCCTTGAACTTTTCGACTCGCTTATTTGTACAAATTGGGTTCTGTTACGTAAATAATTTCGCAATATTCCTAGAGTGGTATTAGTTATTCCAATATTTTCCAACTTTTGTACTAAAATATTATGATCAACAAGGTCAAATGCTTTGGAATAATCGAAAAAGACTCCTGCTACCCCACTATATCCACGATCAAGTTGGTCACATATATACTCTATAACATTGATAACAGCTTCCTCAGTTCCAGACCCTTTTCTAAAACCAAATTGTCTTTCAAACAAAATGTATTGACTAATTATGTATGTATGTAATAACCCTCATGAACACTTAATTCTACCAAACTGTAGTTGAAATTGTTCCTTAGAATGTTTAAATACTCTATCTTATTCATTATTTCCTCAATAGCACCAGGCGTAAGCATAGCTTCACTAGTACAATGCTGTAGAGATTTGTATCTGCACCAGGCGTGCGTATAAGGCTTGTGGTACTAAGACTTTTGCCATCTACTGTACATATATACTAATGGCAAAGATCTAAAAATTATCCAATAATACTGTCGTATCAAAAATATCACATAGCAACTACGGCCATTAGAAGAAAACCTCGACCAAGAAATTCTACTAGTACCGCAGTTCATCTGACAAGGACTCATTAGAATCCCTTCAAAATGTCGTCAGTAATGCAGAAAGTACTTATGGAAAAACACATGTATTAATGTCAATAAAAGTCAGCCGTCGTAGACTAAAGGCAAGCAACTTAATAGGGTATATTGCACAACACAAATAATAATCTTTGGGTCTGTCCCTCTAACTACAAAATATAAACAAATAAGCTAACATTGTTCAGGAAGAACATTTTTACGAGTGGTGCGTCTAAATACAATCAATTTGACTTCAATTGAAATAAAAATGTGTAAAAAATCTTGCTTAGGTATACACAAATCCAAGCTCCCCTTTGAAGTCAAGAAAAGTTGCATAATAGAAGGACCAGCTTCCATATAGCACAGTGTGACTCCAATCACGAAGAATGATTCCTTAATGGATCAATAATTAACCAAACTTATTGGGAAGATTCATTTGATTCCATTGGCTCTTAAAAACTTGTATACAAAATGGATTTTTATGCAAGATAATAATGATAATGATAACACAACAGACGATTAGGTAAAATATTTAGAGATCCAATAACTTGATATGTAATCACAAGCTAAAGTTTTCTTATGGAACGATCTGGAGACACAAGTTGAGCAAAGAAACTAAAAAAATCTTCAAGACCTGTGGAAAGCGGTTCGAATGGGACGGACTGTCATAAATCTCAGAGACTTGCTGAAAGTATAACTGGAAAAAATATTCCTTCGGCAACTTCCTCTCTGCCGATTTCTGACAAAAACTCTGAAAATAAAAATTGCCATAAAAAAGTTTCTCAACAATTTGTCGTTCGACGTCGACTTTAAACTGAAGATCTCGCCATTTATTTATAAAATTAAAACACACAACATTAGTGGTGTGAGAAGCTGCCTTTAGCGCTATTGAACGGTAGTCTACTAAGATGGCTCTGACAGTAAATGAGGGCAAAACAAAGTATATGTTAACGACAAATGGAGACGTGCGGCGAATTGATTCTCAGTTACGGTCGATAACTATCATTTTGATATAGTCAAGGAATTTATTTATCTTGGCTCCGCCGTTACCACCAAAAATGTTGTCAGTCTGGATGTTAAGCGCAGGATCACTCTTGCCAACAGGTACTACTATGGTCTCAATAGGCAATTGAGTAACAGAGACCTCTCTCGTACGACAAAACTAATAATCTACAGGATGCTCATCCTACCCGTGCTTCTTTATGGCACAGAAGCATGGATCCCATTAAGCACTGATGTAGCAGCCTTGAGAGTATTCGGGAGAAAATTCCTACTTAAGATCTTCGGTCCAGTGCGAGTTGGGGATGATTTCCGCATCCGATCCAACAGTGAGCTGTATGAGCTCATCAACGACATAGACGTTGTGCAACGTTTTCATATCTAGCGGCTGCGCTGGCTCGGCCATGTCGTTCGAATGGTGGAGGATGCTCCGGCGAGACGAGGATCTGGTGTCTGCGAATGTCGGCGAAGAGAAGCCCTGTCATCGATTGGTGTGGCCAACTGACGTAGGCGAGCAAAAAGCAGAGACGCCGGGAAGGATGTATTGCGGCAGGCAGAAATCCATTGCCAAATAAACTGAACTTTAAAAACATAACAGGTTAATAATCTGAGTACATGTTTAATTTCACTTTCCAACACTATGTTTCTCTTCTTTTTTTTTCGATAAAACAATTGAAAAATTTTCCTTTTTCAATGGCAGATTTCAGAAAATTAAAAATTTGCTTTGGAAGTATTTTGTAAAAATTTTGGTAAAAAATTTCTTAAAAAATTTAAAAACGACAATTTCTTTTTGGTTATGGCTTATCGGGCGTATAAAAAATACAACAAATGCAAAAATTCTGAAGTGAACAACACATATAAGGTAAAGAATTTGAAAAATTACACCAGCAAAGATAATATTTTTGTCTTTGAAAAACCGGAGGCACGTTACCTATATGTGAAACCAAAATATTTTCAAAATTCTTTAATGAGTGCTGAAATTCAGCGTTTAAAAGCTGGAGGAGCTTGGCAAGAGGAAATCTACTACGATTGCCAGACATCCAGCGGAGAGGATATTGTGAACAGTACGTCGCCGCCAGGCCAGAACCAAATTAAGCAACGGCATTTACGTATGTCTGAAGTTCTCAATAATGTTGACAATCCAAAGGAATTCAAAGGTGCCCTAAAGCAAATGGCTCGTAACTCCAACATTTTGTATCATTCATTTCGTCAGGCCTATTATAAAACGAAAAAGTCCAGCAGAAGTTCTGACAAAAATAATGGCAACAAGCGTAAATATTGTCTTAAATGTGGCGGTGAAGTAAGTTTTCCGCCAGATTCTGGACAAAAGGATCGCGGAGATATGAAACCTTTAGAAGTAGAAAATGTGGAAGTGTCTTGCAAAATCCGTTGTGATGAATGTCTAGAAGAAAAATCTAAAAGGGAACAACAGTCCGATGCTACAAGCCACAACAAACCAGTTGCTGTCGACCAACAGCGTGTGTGTTCCAAGTGCAATAAATCGTTCGACAAGGATTCAGCAAAAATGCCGAAGCAACATGCAGACGGGGAAGAAAAACTCTCCTGTGTGTGTAATTATTTGGATGCTGCCAACCAACAGCATATAACTTCCAAATATGCCAGATCTTTCGACAAGGATTCATCAATAATGCCGATGCAACATGCAGACGAAGAAGAAAAACTCGACTGTGTGTGTAATTATTTGGATGCTGCCAACCAACAGCATATAACTTCCAAATATGCCAGATCTTTCGACAAGGATTCAGCAAAAATGTCGAAACAACTTGCAGACGAAGACGAAGAAGAAAAACTCTCCTGTGTTTGTAAATATTTGGATGCTGCCACCAACAAACAGCATATAACTTCCAAATATGCCAGATCCTTTGACAAGGATTCAGCAAAATTGTCAAGTCTACATTCAAACGAACAAGATAAACTCTCGTGTATGTGTGCCAGCCTTAGTAATTTGGATCCTGCCGGCGCACAACATATATGTTCCAAATTCACCAGATCAGTTGAAATTCAATTACCCAACCAGTCAAGAAATCAAACAGCATCCGGTTGGTTTCCACCCGATCCTCCATGTTTAGCTAAAACTAAGAACTGTTCGCAGCAAGAGGATAAGCTTCAAGGTCTTGGCTTCTGCGAAAGATGTGCCATACTTAGGGGAGAAATACCGCCTCCCAAAAACATGCAAATGGACGTTAATAGTATGAGTTCGCGAAATTTTGCTGATAATACCTCCCAAACATATCAAATAAAGGAATGCCAAACCTGCGGGTCCATGAAGCAATATTCGCAACAAGACACCCAATCAAACCAGCCAAATGTAAACAAATGCCCCTGCAGAACCAACTATAATCCCAGTCAACAACAGAAAATTGAGAAAGCCCCCGAGAGAAATCAGCCAAATGAAAAAAAATGTAGCTGCCGAACAACTGGCAATACGAACACCGTGACAAATAAACATACTTTAAACATAAGGCCTATTTATGTGACTATACCGCTGAAGGTGCAAATCGATTCACCAGAGGGTGACAGCTCTTTCATGGAAACCGAAATCATAATGGAGGCTTCAAGTGGTAAACAAAAACAAAATTTTGTTCAGAAAATAAATGTCATGCCAACGAACAAGTCACCGGCCGACAAGCCGTCAGACTTTAAACAAAAAAAATCCGATGTTGATATTTTCTACTCCTGTCTGTCCGCCTCGGGCATAATAGAACCACAGCCAACAACAACAACTATACAAAACGCCAACTCCGTTCCCTCATGTTGTATGGCGAATAGAACACCGCAAATAGCAGAAATTAATCAAACGGAACATGGTATCGAAGGCACCGCTATTATTTCAACAGCAATAACTTCAGGTCCACAAACATCAAAAAGAGATAATGATCGCTCCGATATGCCCATGGATGTCAATACAGCGCTGATAGCAATGCCACAAGCAAAACTGGATGATCTCAAAGCGAAAGCCGAACGTTTGCGAGCTGAACTTGTGTTGGAAACTAAAACTGCTTTAGAACACAATGGACCAGAGCAAGCTATGATAGCTTTACAAGAGAGAAAAAATTACCCGCAAGCTATGGATACCTTACCGGCTCCTATCTCAACTCAACCTATTGTGGATTCTAAAATGGCTTTAGAACGCTACTCACCCGCAGAAGCTATGCTACAGTCGAGAGGAAGAATTCCAACTGATGACTATCAACTTGCAGCATCTCTACCCGGCAGTGCTCCAGCTATACTGCCTTCTGTCTCAAAACAACAGGAACCGATCGCTTTCGACCTTACTTCCAAAAAGGAATCGGACCATAGTATTGTACTTAAGCAAAATCTCCATCCAATAACCGATGAGGTTCAAACCAATATTACTACCGTCAAACCGTTTGGCCATTACAGACGTAATGAAATGCGCATGCAAATCCAAGAGCAATTAAACGAACTTCTTCACCCGAATTCTTCGAAGAACAGGGTAAAATACAGCACTCAGGATAGGGAAGCAATTATGTCGGACTTGCATAGGCTATTCCATCCCAAAAGTACCGGTACCTTCAAGAAAGAATTAACAGAGGAAAACGTCTTGTATGATATACGTTACATTATGGAACCAGAAACGCAAGATGGCACCACTCCTCCAATGCCAAAACCAACGGAATCGCAAGAAAGTATTTTGGAGAGCCTCAAATACATACTGAATCCGAAATCCGCCCAAAAGGACAAAGCAAAAAATAGAAGGAAATACAATAAAGCAACCAAAGAAAGAATACTCGAGGACCTGCAAACAATTTTGAAACTACGCATATATCCAAATTATTTAGAGCAGCGTGACAGTATATTGCAAGACTTACGTTTTATGTTGGACATAGGCGAAGAGATGACATCGCCCGGAAGGCCACAGAGAGCAGCAACGGCTCAGCAAGGACCTACCACGTCGCAAGCTCTGGCGGCCAGACAAGAACGGCTACAGAGACCAATGAATGACATCCGAGATAGTCTTATAAGTGACCTCCGATATATGCTAGATGCACCGCAATCTGGACAACAACATAGTGGCGATACCTCCAAAAAATGATAAAATTCATTCCAACAACATTCCATCAATAAAATCAAAAATGTGGCGTGAGGTAAGAACCGATAATTTATCAGAGGGGCATCCATCTCTCCTGTAACAAATTACCCTCACTCCAGAGTAAAATATTGCTATTTCAGCAATCTTTATATTGGAGTGCTTAGTCAGAAAAATTAAAAGTTAAAAAATCTGGACCTTTGTAGTAAAAGCGGGGCGTTGATACGTGAAAGATAATACCACTTCAGGCTCATAGCTTTTGTAAAAATCATTCAATGGAATGCCAAACTGTAGGTCCCGCCACTTGCCACTAAACGACCTTGATGTGTCAGCGCCTTCAGATTGGAGCAGGATTTAACTGCAGTTAACTTTACTGCCACCAGTGTTAGAATAAGAATGCTTTGGTGATTACGACTATCATTCTGCACTGGTTCTGCTATTCATGTAAACATGAGTTCTGTAACGTAGGTTTGGTGGCTCCATGATACGTTGAAAATGTTAACTTTGTATGAAGAGATAGTAAACCTTTTCTACCGACTTACTTCTTACTTAACACTTTTCAAGCACTACGTATGGATTATGATCGTCAAGAAATTGGCTAGAGTATAAGAAAATTTTATGAGACATTATTATAATGTAGAGTGACCCCAGGTTCTGGCCAGATCTGTCTGGTGTCTCTGCAAGTACGTTCATTAACTCATCTTACTCTGACCAAAGAAAGGACATTTTGTAAGACAATTTGTTTGTCTCACAGGCTATCACTTGCCTATCACTTGCTATAGCAATTGCGTCGGCCTTGTTGTTACCTTCAAAGTCGTTGTGTCTAGAAACCCAAAAAGGGATAACCATCGAATATCTCGCTATCTCTTCCAGAGACATCCGGCATTTTTGGGCAATCTTAGGTGTGGTGTACACACTTTCTAGGGATAAAATAGCCACTTTATTGTCGGTAAATATGCGTATATCACCATAAGATATACTACCCTGACACTGAATTCGCTTGGGGGCAATTTTTATAGCCACTATTTTAGCTTATAAAATACTACAACCACCTGAGCAACCACCTGCAAGAAACGATCTAATGTTCAGTTGTTCTGAAAAGATTCTACATCCGATTTTGAAAATCTGACTGACGTTTCCTTGCACGTATTAACCATTATCGTAAAAGGCTCTGTGGGGGAGCTTGCGTCGCAAAAGTAGTTTCAGGTATCTTGCAGTTGGTACCCTAAATTTCGGTATAAACATAGCTTCCGTTCATTCGTCAGTGGGTCTTATTTTGCCATCATTTCTAAGCGCTATGACCGTAGGTTAGGTTGGGTTAGAAAACATTTACTTGTCAACTGTGACAAGTACAGTACCCGGAGGTCGAATTGACCCATTGTACAACGTCCTAGCTTCTCACACCACTCAAGTTGTGTGCGTTAATTTTATACGTGAGTGGCGGGACCTACAATTTAACGTCGACACCGAACGACAGATTTTTTTGAGAAACTTCTTCATGGAAAATTTTATTTACTCTCAGAGTTTTTGCCAGAAATCTGCTGAGAGGAAATCGCCGAAGAAATATTTTTTTTTTCATATTTTCGTTTTGATGCCTGACCTGGTATACGAACCCAGGCTTTACGTCTAATAAGCCAACACACTACGTACTAGACTACGGCGACTTCAAATGAATATCGACATGATAATCGACATTTTTTGTAATCGAACATTATGCAAAGTTGCAACGAACCCGGCTGATTTTAGCCTTATTCGATGACAAATTTCCGAAAAGGTAGTTTCCCATTCTGGTGTCTTCAATCGGCAATCATAATCATAAGATTTGCTGCCTTTAGAATTTAATTTTTTTTGGGAGATTATGTCCCCGTATTTTAGTAGATAATGTTTTGACTTATTAGATGTGAGGCCACGGTGTCAATGGTCTCCAACAAAACGAAATATGAAAGAAATATTTATTCGGCGACTGTCTCTGAGCAGATTTATGGCAAAAAATCTTAATAAAATTTCCATAAAAAACTTTCTCAAAAATCTGTTGTTCCGAATCGACTTTAAAATGTTCTGGCATTCATGAACAAAAATAACAAACACACAACATGAGTATTTGGAATTCTGACTGAAAGGTTGTAATGACTGATTATGTATGTGTGCTCTGCGAAGCATATGAAGTACTTGAAAATCAATATTCTTCAAGTCATCGATTGGCTACTATTACGAATCCAGACGCATTATTTTAATGTCATTCTGTTTCACACATTTGAAGTCGCCGTAGGTTTTTACCCTTTTAAAAACGTTAAAAATATGAGTTCGTAGATTACAAATAAAATAAATATGTGTTTAGTTTTAAATCAATTTTTTATTATTCGCACAATTCCGTGTGCCACCTTTAACGATTTGACTTAAACAATAACAATTTACTTTAATTGTTATTCTTCTTTCACACTCTTCTGCGTACGCAATAACAATTGTTCAATAGATCTTTATACGGAGATCTTCAAACCAAAATTATTCTCTTTACACGCAACGTGTCTTTACACACGACTGACTGAACTCACGTGTCTTCACACACTACTGACCGAATTCTTACTGAATCCCACTTTGCTTGCTCTGTCCAGCCTTTTATATCACAAGGGTCAGCAGTCTGATGAATGTACTTGTATGAGAATGTCTTCGCGAAATCTCTATAAATGTAAACAATTTGCCTGTAGTGTTGTTGTTCCTGTTTACTGTTTATCCGCTCTTTTCTATACTGCATTTTGTTGTTGCTTGTTTACTTCTTTGTCCCCTTATTTTTTTATATTGATGTTGTTGCTATATTTTTGTTTATTCGTTGATCATGTAAACAAGCCCATTGTTTTGTGTTTGAAGCTTTTGTTTATCATTTTAATAACACCATTTCCATTTTCGTAACAATAAGTATATAGTGTGTTGTTTTAGTAGACAAGAGCCCACGATTCGGCTCTCGATTCAGACATCTTGAACAAAACGAAAAATTAAAGAAAATATTTCTCTACGAATCTTCCACTCAGCGGCCTTCTAACAAAATCTCTGAGAATAAATAAAATAAAAAGTTTTTCAAAAATCTGTCGCTTGGGGTCGACAATTAAGTGTAGGTCCCACCACTCGTGAACATAATTAACACACATAACATGAGTGGTGTGAGACGATTGGTGAGTAATATTTCGCACATAATACAAGTTCCAGATATCATAATGAAATTTCGTTTTTATAAGCATTTTGTAAGACATTTTTAACGTATTTTCCTGTCTTCCAATTTGAACCAGATCGTCCTTCTGTACTCATTGAAATTTTATCAATCAAAATTCCTTACCTTTGGAAATACAGTTTTGCTATTATTGAACTTCAACGGTATATTATGAATAATTTTTATCTTTTCATTAAAGCTTACAATTATTTTAAATGAATTTCCTTTCACAGCGTAAAATATCAAGAACAATGATCTGTAATAAGAGTGCTCTTTTTTAATGTAAATTCGGGTGGCGGTGATTCGATTTCAAAAAAAATTTAACTGTTCCTGATATAAAATGAAAAAATCAAATGATTTTTTGTAACTAATTTGTGTAAAGAGTAACTACAGATTACATCACTCATTAAAAATAAAGTCCTTAAATTTTTAAGTTAAAGTTCTTTTATTGGTTATTAACAGCTATTTTATGGGAACATGTGAACAGAAACACTGTATTTTTCGACACGTTTTAAACAAGATTGTTTCTACATATTGGCTCTACTTTGTTGCATTTAGGGCCATTATAACAACTTGCCGTTAAATTTGGGTTTAGTTAAAGGTACCTTTAGCTAAAGGGAACTGTAAAGTTACCTTTAACTTATTTTCGTTAATACAACTTACTTTTTCAAAAATATGGCAGTGCCGGAGAAATGTCGATAACACTGCTCAATTAAACGAGTTTTTTTTAAACGCAGTGGCAACGACGGGCTTCTTTTTTTTGTTGTATATGCTCATTTTGTTTACATTTGAAGTTGCCATTTTGAAAATAATATATAATATGGGAAGTTCAAACATAAACTTTAAAAGTTACCGGTAGGATGATCCTCCCTTTTGCTTAAAGCTCACTTCTACCATATTGTCTACTTATAATAATGAAAAACAATTTATCTGCCCGTTGTTATGCGTCGTTACCGAAAGAATAACAAAAATTATTGTATATTCGTCTTGATAGAAATTGAACTGATTTTTATATAAAAACTTGGTTAAGGACAAAATAAGATGTTAAGCTAGCTCAGTGGTCTATACGGTTCTTAACCCGGTTTCATGACGCAAACAAATAATACACTCTCTTGCCTTAACACCACAGAGTGTATTTAAAAGAAAAAGTTTCAAAATAATTTTAAATTCTCAATCTATTAGTGCGAGATGTTAAGCACATTGGGGTACAATTTTCCCACCCTTCTGATCATAATGGTATCAGACGCCTTGACAGAATACTTATACCCTAAGTCTATTTCTGCCCCTAAAAATGACATTATTATTATTTACAAAACCAACATTATTGTCTGGTCTATCCTTCCCCTTTTAAGTAAATTAAAATTTCATATTTTTATATTTTGCAATAACAAATTATTAGTGATACCAAGGCATATTCATAGAAGGTAGCCTTATCTCAACAGCTGACGAGATTTGAATTGTCAAAATTTTGTTGTTTTTTTGTGTGTTTTGTTTCGATAATCATTTTCGCATTTATAAACACTCATATGTACCGGATGTATCCTTAACGATACGCACTCTAGAAATTCTTCAGGATTACTATTTCAAAGCCAATTTTATTAAAATTTTTGCAAGATGATTAATAATATTTAAACCTTTAACACTAAATACATATATCTTTTAAACTACAACCTAGATTTACTATATTTATATTTATTTAGACGAGACTGATGAATTACCCAAAAAAAAGATTTCGGTCTCTCCAACTAGGTGCCAAAACTATGACCAATAACAAATAACGTTTGCAGCTGCCATTTTTCTCGATGGCCATATAAAAACATGTTCTTTACATAAAGTGGAAATGTTATCAACTGCATGGAATATTTTTTTTTTTTAATTTATAGGTGCCCCACTATTGCGTAATTAAGCATGACATAAAAATCAAAAGAAATTTCAATATATAAAATTTATTTAGTTTTTTTAATTGATTTTATTAATTTCCTATGGAGGTTTGAGGGTTAATTTTTTTGACATTCCGGGTAGTCTTTAACAAAAACAAAATGCCTGTTGTTTTTGAATTATTGTAGAGATGCGGCTACCTTCTATGAATTTGCCTTGAGTGATACCAAAGAAAATAAAGTATAAAGAATGTGCATTTCAACATATTTTGGAATATTTTTCAAAAATATTTCAAGATGCGGGGGGAAAGATAGGAGGGAAGGAAACAGAAACGAAGAGCGTAACAATGCGTTGCTCTCATTCTTTGCTCTCATCGCGATGAGATCAAAGACTATAAATATATGAAGATGTTGCACTGCCAGTGCCAAATTTGTCGATGGCAGTACGGCTACTGCCGCTTATTGTACTCAGAGAACTTATTATACTCAGAGAACGTTGTCCTCTTCTCTAAGCAATTTATTCTCATATGCGTGTATACGTGTGTGCTTGTACATTGCCAAATAAAATAATAAACAAACTGAAAGATGTCTTGTTTTCACAAAATGTATGTGCAAATAGCCTGTGGAAAAGAAATATTACCATTTGTTTTATTGTAGGGTAAGAATATGTGTTTTATTGTTGTAGAAATGAAACTATATCGATTCGCACCGAAATAAAAAATCCACATTTTGTGTTGACATTTGAAACTGAAAAATTGTTTTATAAAGAGTGTGAATTTAAAAATTGTAGTGCATGCTCAAACAAAACGTTTAATAAATATAATATATAATTAAAATCATAAATCATATTTTCAGAAGATATTGCTAGGACTGGAAATATATCAGAAAGTACCCATACCCCTGATATAGATGTCGCAGATATATACGATGAAAATAAAGAATATTTTAATGAAGGCACCGATTGTTTTACGTCCAACAATGTGCCAATTGAATTAACATCAAGTCGATATTTTGTTGGTTACATAGCTCAACGAATATCTTGCGTTAAATGTCGTATGGATATAATCAAACCAGCGCAAATTTTGTCATATCCTTCAGAAATGTTCGTTCATGCAAAAAATTATACAAAAGATTCCGACTTTGGAAGTTTGTGCGCTCCATCTGATTTATTTTTTGAAGTTTGCAAAATTCATATGTCTTCGAAAAAATTTTTTTAGAAAATAAATCTATAAAAAACATAAATACAATGTAGTTGACCAATGCGTAAGTTGCACAAAAAATTCAATTTATTCCTTTTGGTTTGATGAAAATAACGAATGTTATAAACACAGAATGGAGATGCTTAATTTACTAATTGTTGTTTTACTACGGAAGCATTCCACATGGGAAACATACAAATTCAAATTATTCAGTATGGAAAAAGTTAAAATTTTGAACCATTAAAATGATAAATAAATTTAATAAATAAAAACAAAAAAAGCATTCGTTTTATTACAACTTCATTCTATACAAAAATAGACACATATGGTGAATACATACATACATAATTGAATAGTCTAAAAAATAATAATTATTATAATTATAATTCGGTGCGAATCGATATAATTTCATTTCTACAACAATAAAACACATATTCTTACCCTACAATAAAACAAACGGTAATATTTGTTTTCCACAGGCTATTTGCACATACATTTTGTGAAAACAAAAAATCTTTCAGTTTGTTTATTATTTTATTTGGCAATGTATGTATACATACATGCACACACGTTAACACGCATATGAGAATAAATTGCTTAGAGAAGAAAACAACGTTCTCTGAGTATAATAAGTTCTCTGAGTACAATAAGTGTACTGAGCAGCGTTTTGGGCTTTTCGTACCAAATTTGGTAGGATTTTTTTAATTTGGTAGGATGGTAGGTAAAATTGATTTTTGGTAGGTTGGATCAAAAAGTATTTTTTTAGTTTAAAAATGTTATTAGAAATGAATTTTATAAATTATTTCTGTTATATTGTTGTGTTTTGTTGCTTATTAATACATGTACAATTATATGTAATACTTTTTTAATAAAAAGTCATACTTTTTCTCAAAAAAATATATATACATATTTACATTATTTAAAAAACTGGTAGACTTTCAACGATTTTGGTAGGTTTTAACAAAAATTTGGTAGGATTAAAATTTGTTCAGTGGCAACGCTGATTGTAATCAAAACAAAAAAAAAAAAAAAAACTCATTCATTGATAAATTCAAAACAAATATGAATGAAAAAGAAATTTAAGATAATAAGAAAAAAAATGTTAAAGTGAATGAAGAAACAAAGTGGAATCGGATTATCGGACAAAATAAGAGAGAAATACTTATGATAAAGTTTTTGATAAATAATTACAAAAATAAATAAATTTTACTCTTTACTCACAACGAAAATAATGATGTTGCATTTCAATATGTTCCGATCGAAGGGGCCAGCAATCATTTCATACTGATGACGTTGTTGTTGCTTTAAAAAGAACTTATTTTTGTAATTAGAGTGTGTAAGTTTAGCAAAAGAATTATAAAGTAAAATTAAGATATTTTAGGTTACACTCAAAAAAATTAAATTAGTAATCATAAGTACAAATTAGGAACATGTAAAAGTATTAATGTATTGTAAATAAATTTGACTTTAAAATAATTGTGTTAATTTTATAATTTAAATTCATTTCATAGTTATATTTTAATATTTAATTTTAATACTTTTATATGTTTTACATTTCGTAGCAAAATTTTTAGTATAATTATTTAGGTTTTAAATTTAGTTTTTCTTATTGTTTTAAATGCTTTTACAATTTTATAAAATTAGAATTCAGATTTTAAGCTTTAGATAAATACATGTACATATATATTCAAAATTAGTTATTTAGTTTAGATAACTAATTAATGAGGTAAAGTATATTGTATAATTCTATAATAATTGTTTAGGTATTTAAAAATGTAGAAATTTATATATTTTTGGTTTGAATATATAACATATTTGTAGTTATGTTAGAACATTAGGGGTTTTCACTCTTTGTTGTATATTTAATACTCTATTATATTTACTCATACTTTTGACAACAAAGCGCGAGCACCATTTTTTCATCTATAGTATTGTAAACTTACATGGTATAAGAAATATACCATGGTAAACTTATTTAAACAGCTGATTATTGTTATCCCGTCAAAATGAAAATAAATTAATTTAAATTAAAAAAATGCCTAAACAATCAGAAAAATCAAAACTAAATTATTTTGGCGGATAGACGATCAGCTGTTTAGTTTTGTATTTACCAAGCTTATATACTAGACCTTTTTTCATGGTAAATTTAATAGAGCGTTGTATATTTGAAATAAATGCATTTTGTTGTTGCGTTGATGTAAATGTATTATTTATACTATACCTACCATACTTACCAAGCCTACAAGGGTACTTTTCTACCAAAAGTGATAACCGCTATTGTCTTGATCATTTCCATTATATTTATTATAATTTGTTGCGAAATTTAGTTAGAATATGTTAGTTTTAGGTATTAGAATTTTTTAATTTACATTAATTTTTAGGAAAATATTAGTATTTGCATATATTTAAAATAATACGTGATAGCATATAATGTTCGGGAATGAAGTTTTGTCACATGGTAAGGTTGATCACGTCAAGAATATGTGGGATTCACGTGGAAGCTTAGCGGTTCACGTGGTAATTTAGTGGTTCTTGTGGAAACTTTCCATCACGTGTTGAGTTCTATAGTTTGGTTTGGAACCAACCTCTTGGGCTTTTCCAAAAAGTTGCGGGTCGAGGAAAATTCCACGACCAAAATAAAATATATGTATTTCCTTGTGTAATAAGAATTTCACTTTAAAACTATAAGAATAAATCTCATCTAATTAAGGGAGAAGATCCCAATGATTTTCTATTATTACCAATATTTGACAATCTCGAATTAAGTTTTAATAAAATATATTTAATTAATTTACCTTTTTATTAATATTTCACAATATTTGACTTATTGTTCCTTTCTTAACACCAAATAGTTTATTTTAATGCAAACTCTTTTCGGTTTCCTTGTCTAAAATAAGACTTTTTCTCACAACGGTCACTTTAATAATAAATTTGGAATTTGTAGTAAGATCATTGAGTGCGTGTTTAAAATACTAATTACGTAGTTAAAAAAAGGAGAATAAATATTTATTACTATATTTAATTGATAGATCATGCGTGAGAAAAGAACAAAAGAAACAAGTTTGCAAGAATCAGAAATATTACCATATATGGTAATGAATTTGATGATCTTAATGAGTGCAATTTCAAAAGTAAGTACAAACATATGTACAATTGAGTGGGAGAATTAAAGGGTTACTAATTGAGAGAAAAATATATGTAGCATGCGAGAAAATATAGTAACGCCAACAACCTTGAGTATTATTACTATATAACAGTATGGTTCACAAGAAAAATTTTCAATGCAATTTAAACTAGATTAATTTGTTAAACTTTTTTTTCTTTTTTTTTCAAATACAAATTGTAAAATATTAAATATAAGAAAAATATCAAATATAAGAAAATGTTGTGTACGAAATAAAACAAATCGCAACACCGTTAAAATCCTTCCTTTAGTTAACGGCAAGTCGCTCAAACGTGAAATTGACACATTTTGTGATAAACAATCAGGATCCATCAAAACTTTGAAAATTTTTGTACTGAAAGTTCATTTGACAAGATGACATAAATATATAAAAAATATAACACGACTATTATACTATTTAAATAATAACTACGGTAATTTATGTTCGATTTGATCAAACGAAGTGTCAATCTCTTCACAAGATAATCCATTTTAAGAATGTCATCACTTATTTTATATTTTTTAATCAAATTTTGCAATTAAGTATAGCTAAACTTGAAACAATGAGAAAAAGAAATAATATTTTTCAAGTTTACCCGCTCAAAGCTCATAACATGTAAGTTTGAACCATATGTTCATGTATACCATTTTAAAGGCTCATCAGCTCGCTTTTCATAAAACTTTGGATTTCGAAAATACCGTTTTTGTCAAATAAAACAAGTTTGGAGGGTTAGAGAAATATAAAAAAAATATATTTTTGAGTTCTACTCAACAAAACTCACAACTTATACTATGTCAATATCTGGGTGTATTTTGACTGTCGCACCGTGTAATTAATTTTTTTTACAATACGTTTAAATGACTTTTTTTCCCTATTATGTTTTTTTTTTAACTGTATGTTAGCTATATTAACTACCTTCTGACAGTTGAAATTGTCAAAAATGGTGACATTTCTAAACAGTGAGATCTGGCAAGTTATTACGTATTGTTTAACGCCAGAATAATGCTTACAAATAATGGAAATTGAATTTAAAAAGACAAAACTCCATTTTACGGTCAACATAACCGGCCTCCTGGGCAAACAATTCATGCAGTTCTCGATTCAAAACCACCAACAAGAGAACGAAATTGTCTATACCGTAAGACCCACTGTAATGCATGCTCTTCAGCTTTGATCCTTAGAGGTTAGTTCACTTTTTGAGATCATGTTTCCCGGACCAACATTTTTATTCTTCAGAAGTGCGTTATTTTGTCACAACAGACAAACAAGTTGTTAAAAACTTGATTGAACGTAAATTCCTTGGCTTAAGCAACAACGAAATATTTAATACTTTTCGTTTTTGCACCATCAGTCCTCAAAGTGTTGCATTGAAACCCAGCCCTTCTCATGTCATGCGAAAACTGTGTAGTTTTAGCTTAAAACGGAATTTTAATTTTGTGTCACTGACATTCTCCCTTTTTGCCATTTTTCTAGTTTTCTAGCTGACAGGACAACTAGAAGGTTGTTTAAAAAAAATAAAAGTTGAGTGGAAATTACACTTTGTTGTTACCGTTTTTTTTTTTTTTGTTTAAAAAGTTAAGAAGCGCTCTTAAATGTAAAAACAAAAAAACATAAACTGCTTGAGTATTTAAGTTGGAAACCCAGTGGTGTGTAAATTATAAAAAACGTGTCAAAAAAATAAAGGTATTTGAAGGCATGTTTGTATGTCAATAACAATACAGATATTTTATATATGCAGACTTAAATGTCTTTTATACAACACCTATACACACGTTCTTTATATTCACTTACTCATACAAACATAAAACTACACATACCTGTTACAAAATAAAAAATAAGACTGACAAAGAAAACAGTGGAAATAAAAATTGTAACGGAAATGAATGTCAGTTGTGTATATATAAAAAGTTTTTTTAAGGTATACATACATGTATATGTATGTATATGTACATATGTATGTGTAAGGTCATCTTTTAATCCATATACATACATAGGTGAGTAGCAGCCTTAAATGTAGAATCCTGGGTGAACCTTTTTTTGTATCTCGGTATCAACGGCATGCTTTTGGAAAAACTGTATGTGTACCTTCCAAAAACAAATAATCCTTAAACATACACTTACGTACGTGTGCGTATGAATTTGAAAATTTGTATTTCATTTTGAAGCAGGACAGTTTACAATTACCCTGTAAAAAAAGCAATCTCAGCACGCTTAAGTGATATTAGCAT
The DNA here is from genome assembly GCA_927399465.1 of Sarcophaga caerulescens. Taxonomy (NCBI): domain Eukaryota; kingdom Metazoa; phylum Arthropoda; class Insecta; order Diptera; family Sarcophagidae; genus Sarcophaga; species Sarcophaga caerulescens. The sequence goes on from OV656873.1 coordinate 100,782,647, forward strand.
AAGCAATTCAGAATTAAATTTAATTTAAAAACGACTTTAATTTTTTCTTTTCTCGTATGGAAACGAAAATGGAAATGGTGTTCTTAAAAATGATAAACAAAAGCTCCAAAAACAAAAATAATCCAAAAGCAACAACAAAGTGCAGTATAAAAAAATAAGGGATTTAGATGTAAACAGGCAACAACAAAGTGTAGTATATAAAAAAGCAGATAAACAGTAAACAAGCAACAACAACACTGCAAGCAACTTGTTTACATTTATAGAGATTTCGCGAAGGCAAAGACATTCTCCTACAAGTGCATTCATCGGACTGCTGACCCTTGTGATATAAAAGGCAAGACAGAACAGGCAACGGCGATTCAGTAAGAATTCGGTCAGTCGTGTGTGAAGACACGTGGGATTCAAAAAGAATTCAGTCAGTCTTGTGTGAAGACACGTTGCGTGTAAAGAGAATAATTTTGGTTTGAAGATCTCCGAATTAAAGATCTAACGAAGAATTTTTATTGCATACGCGGAAGAGTGTGAAAGAAGGATAACAATTAAAGTAAATTGTTGTTGTTTAAGTCAAATCGTTAAAGGTGGCACACGGAATTGTGAGAACAATAAAGAATTGATTTAAAATTAAACACATATTTATTTTTATTTTATTTGCAATCTACGAATTCATATTTTTAACGTTTTTAAAAGGGTAAAAACGTAACAATAATATAACAGTTCTATAAAGAAAGATGGTCCCAAAATTAAACGAAATACATACATACATAATTGGTCATTATAAACCTTTAGTCATGATTACGACCTAGTTTCTCACACCACTCATTTTGTGTGATTTAATTTATATACATGAGTGGCAGGACCTACAGTTTAAAGTCGACTCCGAATGACAAATTTTCGAGAAACTTTTCATGGCAATTTTATTTACTCTCAGAGTTTTTGCCAGAAATCTGTTGAGGGGTACTTCCCGAAGATACATTTGTTCATATTTCGTTTAGTTGGAAATGCCTGAGGTGGGGTTTGAACCAAGGCCTCACGTCTAATAAGCCAACACACTACTTACTAGACCACGGCAAGAGCGAAATACATATTTTAAATTCCAAGGAAACACGTTATATCGTACTCAGTTATTTAACGATCTCTCGAGAATTTGTATTGGAAATAATTTTTCACCCCTATTCTGGTTTTTTTAGCTGCATGTTAGCTATCATTAACTAACTTTTGACAGTTGAAAATGTCAAAAATGCTGACATTTCTAAACAGTGAGGTCTGGCAAGTTATTACGTATCGTTTAACGCCAGAACAATGCTTTCAAATAATGGAAATTGAATTTAAAAATACAAAAGTCCATTATGGAGTTCTCGATTCAAAACCACCAACAAGACAACGAAAATGTGGCCAAAAAAGAGAAGATAGCTGCTATAGAATGCTGCTTTTGATTAAGACGTTCTAATCCTGTTTCCTTTTGTCCTTTGACTACGTGGATCTTAGCTTATGTGTCTATAAAATTCAGCTCGTACAAGAATTGATAACCAAACGACTAATGCTTACGGTCTATGTATTGTCTCTAGTGATAAAGTTCATTTCATTTTGTTCCCAGATGGTCTTGTTCATAGTGTGCTAAACATCGACGGCCGAGACCGTGTATTCGATTCACACCAGAGACTCTGCGTGTTTGTGATTGTCTGACATTATACGTGATTACTCACAATAGAAAAAATAATGTGAGAATTATTACTCAAAAGCCTATTGTCGAAAAAAGTGGCGAAGGCGACGAATCTTGGCATACACCGCGCTTCTCAATCGATTTATTCGAGGACAACATTGTTTCAAGAAGAAATCCAGTTCATTGGCCCAGTCTTTCGGATGATTTAATGGCAGAAATAGGCTGAGCAATATTATAAAATTATATTGGTTTACCATCCTTACTTATTTAATTGGTCATTAAAACACTTTAGTTAAGGTTAGAATGTAGTTTCTCAACCATGAGTGGTGGGACCTACACAGATTTCCACTGGTTCAGTAAACGGTTGACCAACATCTGCACGTCGACGAAGAGCAAGATCTGTCAAGATGTGTCGTCGATGACCAACTTCTTTTGGCCTGAACTGAATGATCTTGACACTAACGACATCTGATTTTAACAGTATGGTGCTACGTGCCACACACATTGGATATTCTGCATGAACGATTTGGGAGGCATGATCATATTACGCGATGAGCGTGAAGCGACCGAGATCCCGCAGTTTGACCCTGTTAGATCTTTTCTCGCAGTGTTTTCTTAAGTAATATAAGTACGCGAATAAGCCGCAAACTGCCATCCATCAAATTCAATCTGATTCATGGGTCAAAGTCATACAAATGCGAGGTTTTGGTTGCGATGATTCCATTTATTCCAGGTTATTCTGATACTTTTAACCTCCTCGCGGAAAGCATTGTACAAGTTTTGACAAGAAGACAAATTCGTTGCTTGAACAAGACACAATGCTTAGTTTGTCTCGGAGAGAGTCTGTGTGTATATATCCAATCCGATGTCGTTAGCATAAACAACGATTTATTTGTCCGAAGACTCAAGTCTTGTAAGAAGCTGTAAGATTGCAAAGAAGTAATCTACCTTGTGGATGTACTCCTATTTTTTACCCGCTGGCACTGTGTATGTCCCACGGAGGAAGTAAGCGCTAGCGATTTTAAGAAGATCCAGAAAAATTGCTTAGAAAAGCAACCAAGGTACAACCCTGGATTTTTCCTGTGCGCTAAAAGCGTAAATTGCTATCTCAATTGATTTGACCCTGATGAAGAAATATTAAAAAGGACAAGAGCTATGAATTATTATTATCGTGAAGAGTTGCCACAGTATTATCAATAATGTCTCCCCCAAGCCCATTACCCCGACTCGGTATCAACTAGGACTCTTCCCTGCATAACACTTGATATGCACCCAACTGTTTCATTCCAGGATGCACTAGCGTCCCATAAGATCCAAAGAAGTGTTACGATGATTAATCCTCATCGTCACAGAATCTAAGTGTCAGGTTAGAGACGATCCTCATCCTGTACAACTGTACCACGAGTCTACAATGCCGTGTCAAAAGATGTTAGGCGAAGGGTTAACCTAGGTGTTCTTATTATGAAGTTCAAGATGTCTTTTCGGTGTTTTCACTAGAAAGAAACAGAGAAAATGTGCATAAAATCCTTTGGAATAGCAAGCGAAACTTTGTAAATGAGGGAAAAATAAATTCCTTCTCATTTTTAATGTCAATATTGATTTAGCCCGTGCTAAATTTCTGAAACACTTTATGGCTTCTAAAGCACTAAGTTTAAATGGTTTATGGTTTAAGTGATTAAACTGATGCTTAACGCTTTTCATTCATTTTCACTTTAGGTTCCCATTCCACTTTAATTTAATTTTTCGTACATAAAGTTTCGTTGAGAGTGCTGTAAAATTAATCACACCATATAATAATCACCTTCTTTTAAAAGGGTTTCCAACTCATTATGTTTCTCACACCTTGTTTTTGTGTCATTAAAACCTTTTTAATGTTCAAGTATAATACTCCCAAGCAATTTCTGTATACATTTGGTATTATGTACCATGGAAATGTATTCCATTAAAATGTAAATATTAAAATCAAAATAGAAAAGATCTACCTGTTGGCCATTAAAGAAATTTTGGTAAAAGAATCAAAAACACGCTTAAATTTAAATTGTGGAAAGCGCAAAAGTTCATTTTGCGCGCTTCGTCCATTTCTCCATCTCCAAAATCTATACGGGATGGATAAATTCAAGTCCACTGGTTCAACAAACGATCCATCAACACTCGCACGTCAGCGACATGACCGCTGTTTGCGTCCTGAGCCTGTACCCGTACAAAATTTAACTGAGCCTGGTTGTGCTAGTAAACCAAGAGATTTTTATAGAAAATCTCGCCTCTCAACTTACTTACTTCCCTAATTGGCCATTAACAACCCGATTAATGAATTTCGGCCTGCCGCAACACATCCAGTTGGTCACACCAATCGATGACAGGGCTTCCTCGATTTGGTCCTTCCAACGCATACAAGGTCGTCCTCTTCGCCAACTTCCGCAGATCCCCGCATCAAATACCCGTCTCGCCGGAGCATTCTACTCCATTCGAACGACGTGGCCGAGTCAGGGCAGCCGCTGGATATTAATACGCTGCACAACGTCTATGTCGTTGAGAAGATCATACAACTCACTGTTGGATCGGATGCGGAAATCATCGCCAGCTCGCACTAGACCGAAGATCTTACGAGAATTTACAATCTGGAAGATATGTTTGTGCGTTTGTTGGATTTAGTAGGGAACTGCACGTCTTCGACCTCAAACTCTGGAAGATTAGTTACAATGTTCTTATTCATCCATCTTCTTTTCTAATGTGGAAATCAAGTCAAAAGGTTTTTGTCTAGTATGTAGTGTATTGGCTTATTAGACGAGACTTCCAATGGCAAAAACTCAAAGAGTTCAAAAAATTCACAAGAAAAGTTTCTCAAAACTGTCGATTTTAAACTGTGTGTCCCGCCAATCATGTATAAATTTGAAACACACACTATATGGATGGTGTAAGATGCTAGGTTGTAAGAAAATACGAAAATGGCAACAAGTTATCGAACACAAATTTGAATATTTGAGTGGAATGGTATCACTAAAATAATGCTAAATAAGGAAAATTTAAATTGTATGCCATTATAATGGATATCTCTTTACAATACCTTATAGGATTTATATAAAACATCGCTTCTAAAGATATTCATGTACTTACGTCTCTATGGAAAACCGCAAAATGTTGTTTTCTCTAAAAGTTTTAAGTGGTATTCGTACATCTATTAGCGCAAGAGAAGGCTTGTATTTGTAGCATAAATTTATTAACGAGTCAATACACTTCAAACATAACAAATGCTTGGCTTTTTACACTTCACTAGTTTTCAACTTTTTTTTTTTGTTACTTTCTTTTTAATTTTGTTTTTTATTACACTCTTGTGATATTTTTTTTTTTTTTTGGAATATTTTTATAGCTTTTGTTTACAACACATTCAAGCTGTTTTTGTTATAAAACTTGTGTGAGCCTATTTTCTTTGTTTTTCCCTCTTTTTTTCTTTTTTTGTTTATTTTTCTTATTTGTATTTTTTATGATTCTTTTAAACTTTATAACTTCTAGTAGAAATTTAAATTTTAGCACAGATACCGTTTACTTCTTATCCAGCGAATGCTATTGGCCTTCTTGTTGGAAACAGCAGTTTATCTGTAAAAATATTTAAAAAAAAACGGAAACATGAGAAAAATCGATTCACCAACAAAATTTAAATGATAATAAGTAGGGTAGTACATATAAAGAGTATCTGCTTAGATTTTGAAAACTTAAAATACTAATACAAAGCAAAAATATTATTACGAAAATGGAAACGGTGTAACATCGTTTAACATTAAAACGATAAGCAAAAGCTACAAAAACAAAAAAAATATCAGTATGTAAGAAAAGGTGATAGACAAGTAAGAAAGAACGTAACAAATAAAGTACACAAACAAAAATGAAATACCGATGGAATTCCCCAAAAGGCGAAACCACGAACATTCGACTTCAAGAACTTTCATCAGACTGTTTACGTGAGCATATAAAAAGGCAAGACAAAGCAGGCAACCAGTAGTAAGAATTCAGTCAGTCTTGTGTGAAGTCGCGTTGCGTGTGAAGAGAACAGTCGTAGTTTGAAGATCTCCGCTATACAGGTCTAACGAACAAGTGTTGTTGTTTGTGCAAAGGGCGTAAGCAAAGAAGAATAACGAACAAGCAAATTATTGTTGTATTCATCAAGTTGGACACAGTGACACACAAAAATTGTACGAACAATAAAGAATTTAATTGAAACTAAACACAAATTTATTTTTATTTTGTTTTCAATCATCAAACTCATATTTCAAACGCTTTTAAAGAGGTAAAAACGTAACAATAAGAAGGGTTGTACATATAAAGAGTATCTGCTTATATTTTGAAAACTTAAAATTATAATACTAAGCAAAAATATTGTTTCAATGAATTTTTTCCATTAGAATCCATCTTTTGGGTGCCTTCCTTTAATGTTGCAATTCATCGCGATACAGATACTGGAGATTTTTTAAAGCTCCTTGCTGTATACCTTAAAGATAACATTTACTTTCATACTTCCAACAGCTTTCGAAATTAGATAAACTACTCCAGAAAACGCTAAAGTTTGGCCTTAGGATCAATATTTTAAATTAAAAATAAATATCCCACCAATACGATCTCCTCTTTAAATGGACAGAAGCGTACGTAAAAAGCTAATCTTATATTCAGGATATTTTAAATCCTACAACTAATAAACAACTAAATGCAGAAATAACTATATAGTTTCATAAACCATTGCCTTGGAAAGCATTTTTTTAATATAACGACACAAAATTAAATTTATTATGGACCGTAGTCTGTAGGTAGTGTGTTGAATTATTAGACGTGAGGGTACGGTTCAAATACCAGACATCTCGGACATCTCGAACAAAAAGGAATATGACGACTGCTTCTCAGCAAATTTCTGGCAAAAATTCTGAGAGTAAATAAAATTGTCATGAAAATTTTCTCAAAAACATCTGTCATTCGGAATTGACTTTAAAACTGTAGGTCTCGCCATTCATGTATACAATTAACACGCACAACATAAAGGGTTGTAATGACCAGTTATGAATGTACGTATGTGGACCTATAGAGAATTATCCACCTGCGGAACATTATCGTTGAGAAAAATAAAAAAAAAGAACTTTATGATGACCATACTGCCTTCACCTAGAACCACGTGATCTTTTCATACTGCAAACAATATGGCACCGAATAACTCTTTCAGAAACCGGCAAATATCTGCTCTTTATCTACTGGATAAACTCCAGCTCTCTAGACAATCGTTCGACCAACATCAATAAAATCACCGCCGGCTACGAGAATCAGCAGAAGAATACCGGAAATCCATTTGACGATTGCCATAATCGTATTATCGAGAAAACTATTCGCAATGTTGTCGATAAATTCTAGTACACTGGTCAATCATTTACTGGATCGGACAACATCCGTAACATTGCCTCTCTACGACAATGTGCAGGAGAATTCAAGACAGCAGATGTCGCTTCGCTCACGACTACTCTGCCTTTTGCAGAACACAACTCCACAAATTTTGAGATGTAACTTAGACCTGCACCCAGATAAAACTAGGTCCTGCTAACTGACCCAGCAACTGAAGATAAACGACCATAGTCAGCATCAGGAGTTTGCTGAATGGGTTTTCCTGCAGTTGGCAATTCATGCTAATTTTCATCGAAAAATCATCTTTAAGGATGAGACCCATTTCAAGATAAATGGGTACGTTAACAAGCAAAATTCTTATATTTGGAACTATTCCAATCGTCATCGATTCCCAGAACGTCCAATGCAACACGAAAAAGTCACTATTTGGTGCTGATTTTGGACTGATCGCATCATCACTCCATATTTCTTTAAGAACGACGTTGAACAGTCCATAACTGCGAGCGCTGTTCAGCGTGATCATTACAAACTTCTCTTGGCTTGAATTGAACGATTTGGATACCTACAACCTACGTGGCATACTGATTATACCACATTGAATATACTGCAGGAGTGTTTCAAGCGCATACATCATGTGATAATTGGCCATTACAACCCTTCAGTGAGGATTACTGCCTAGCTTCTCATATCACTCATGTTGTGTGTGTTAATTTTATACATGAGTGGCGTGCCCTACAGTTTAAAGTCGACTCCGAACGACAAAATATTTTTTCATATTTCGTTTTGATGTCTGACGTGGGGTTTGAACCGTGGCTTCACGTCTAATAAGCAAACACATTACCCACTAGATAACAACGACTACTAGGTTAGGCTATGTTAGAGGACATGTACTTGTCAACTGTGACAAGTACAGTACCCGGAGGTCGAATTGACCCATTGTACAATGTCCTAGCTTCTCACACCCCTCGTGTTGTGTGCGTTAATTTTATACATAAGTGGCGGGAGCTACAGTTTAACTCCGAATGACAAATTGTTGAGAAACTTCTCAGGGCAATTTTATTTGCTCTCAGAGAGTTTGCAAGAAATCTGCCGAGAGACAGTTGCCTAAGAAATATTTTTTCTTATTTCGTTTTGATGTCTGACCTAGGGGGTTTGAACCGTGGCATCACGTCTAATAAGCCAACACACTACCTACTAGACTACGGCAACTTCTATGTCTCCACATAAGTGTATGCAAATTACAATACCTTGTTCACTGATACTTGTCCGCCTATTAACTGCCATTACTTAAATTTCTAAAACAGATATTGTTACGTTTTTAACCTTTTAAAATATATAAAAATAATAAATTTGTGTTTAGTTTTGGATAAATTCTTTATTGTTCGCATAATTCCGTGTGCCACTGTTCACAACTTGATGTAAATTACAACAATTTGCTTTGTTTGTCATTCTTAGATCTTTACAACGGAGTTTTTCAAACCACGACTGTTTTCTTCACACGCAACGCGTCTTCACATAAGACTGACTGAATTTTTACTGGCTCCGTTGTATGCTTTGTCTTGCCATTTTATATCGCAGGGTAAACAGTGCCAGTTCATGCCATAGCTTGAACCTATTGAGAAGCAAGTGTGTTCAACAATTTAACTCACTTTTTGAAGCCGAAAAATGACGGGAAATGTTATACAGTTTTTTAATAGAATTCATGAAGACTCTCGTGTATAGGGAAACACAATTACAGGCCAATAGGTGCCAACATGAAACACTTATGAAATGAAACAATATTACTTTCCAACACTGAAATTTTCATGTGACAAATTCGAAAAAATTTTCTTTTTCATAAAACCGTTTTCTATAAAATTTCTTTACAAAAATTTTTGGTCTTAAAATATAAAAAAAAATAAAAATTAAAAAAATATGTCCTTTTGGCCCTTTCGGAAAATTAATGAACATAAAAATTGTGTAGTGAACACCAAAAGCAAGTTCCAGGATAGTGAAAACGACAACAGCAAAGAAAATGTATTTGAAACAAAACAGCCAGAGGAAAATGAAAATAGTTGCACGGAAGAATATTTAGATTTTCCAATACCCTGTGGTATTATGGAGAGATTAAAAGGTGGCCATTACCTAAAGGATATCTCTGATGGCTGCCAGCCCGAAAACGTTGAGGGAGAAGGTATTCTAAATTTGGCAATGCCTAACAACATAACTTTAAATGAAATTGAAAATCCTAAAGAAATGAAAAGAATCCTTCGAGAACTTGCACTTAATACCAATGCATTGTATCGCTCATTCAACAAAGCATATAAAAGTCAAGATTCCTGCAGTAATTCTATAAAAGTTCTTGAAGAAAAATCGAAATTTTCCTTTGAAAGTGCAACAGTGCAACAGTTTCTTGGACGTATAGATCTTGGCGATATGTATCCTTTGGATGTATACTATGTAGAAGTACCATCCAATGAACAGGCATTTACTAATCTTGAAGATAAACGTGAGCCTAAAACAGATACTGAAGAAAATTCTTCCAGTTTAGTGGAAACAAATGTTTCTAAAAAACAAGAAAAACATCTTAAGAGAGCTAAGGGTGGACCTTCATCATGCAAGGAAAAACGATTTTCCAACAACAGTCAAGGTGATATAAATAGGGAAAGCAGCCAAACATGCAACAGTCATGGCGATATGGATAGAGAAAGCAGCCAAACATGCCAGCCTATTAAATATTGTTGTAAGCCTTTGGATTGTACACAGCCAATGTTATATCGCTGTACACTTAATAAAGAAGATCCATCATGTTCGAACAAAGCTGATAAATGCAAAGCACTTAAGAATTGTCTTAAGCGTGCTAAGGACAACCAACAATGCGATGTAGAGGAAGAAGATCAAGAAACCTGCAAGCCTACTAAATACTGCTGTGAACGTGTGGATTTCAAACACGATTGCTCTTGTGGATGTAAGAAACCCATGATATATCGCTGTACGCCTTATCCATCAGATCCACCTTGTACGAAAAAATCCAAAGTTTGTAAGGAACTTGAAGATTATCTTAAGAGTACAAAGAATGTGAAAAGGGAATCTTGTAATACAAATCAAAAAGAGAGAGTTTCTCAATCAAGCCAACCTAAGAACGGTCGTTCTAGTTTGAGAAAATCCAATGAATATAAGCAAGAAGATGATTTCTTGAAGGCTAATGAAAATGGAAATGAAAATGTTAAATCCTCCCAAACACAAAGGCCTAGTAGGCCTTTGGATATTCAAAATGGACGTTCTAGCTTAAGAAATTCCAGTGAATATAAGCAACAAAAGGATTCTCTTAAGGGTGTTACGGAAGAAATACCTAGAGAATCTTTCAACAACAACCAAAGATTCTCAAGTCTAAGAGCCTCCCAAACACGCGATTCTGATAATCCTTTAGATACTAAAAATGGACGTTCCAGCTTGAGAAAATCCAATGAATATACACAACAAAATGATTATCTTAATGGTGCAGAGGACGACATACCCAAAGAATATTCCAACAACAGTCAAAGAGATTCAGGTGGCAGAGCCTCCCAAGCACAGCCGCCTGATAAGTCTTTGGATCTTCAAAATGGACGCTCTAGCATGAGAAAATCCAATGACATTAAAACGGAGGACGAAATTGCACCTGCTGAAAATATTCAAAGAGGATCTTCTAACAACAGCCAAGGAGATGCAAGGGTTTCCCAAACAAGAGAGTCTCTTAAAACGTTTGACCGTAAAGAAGATTTGGAGGAAACAAAACGAAGTCTGAGTGAAGAAGCCTCCGAAACCTGCCAGCCTATTAAGTATTCCTGTAAACGTTTGGACTGCACACAATATCCGCCATGTATGATCAAACCCAAGGGATACAAGCAACCTGCTATGTTTAGCTGTAGACTTTGTGGTCCCACAGGAACTACGTATTGTTCGGATCGATCCGGTGTTTGTAAGGAGCTTGAAGATTATCTTCAGAGTATCAGGAAGAAAAGGAAAAGGGAATCTTGTGATAAAAATCAAGAAGATCAACCTAAGGAAGTCGTTGATCCTAAAGCAAATCGTCCAAGTTTGAGAAAATCCAATGAGTATAAGCAAGAGGACAATGATCTTAACCGTGTTGAAGAAGAAATATTGCCTGACGAAAATATGGCTGCGGAATATTCTAACAACAGCCAAGGAGATGCAAGTGAAAGAGCCTCCCAAGCGCAACGACCTAGTAGATCTCTGGATAATCAAAATGGACGCCCTAGCTTAAGAAATTCTAGTGAATATAAGCAACAAAAGGATTCTCTTAAGGGTGTTGGGGAAGAAATACCTAGAGAATCTTCCAACAACAACCAAAGAATTTCAAGTCTAAGAGCCTCCCAAACAAACCCATCTGATAAGCCTTTGGATGGTAAAAATGGACGCTCTAGCTTGAGAAAATCCGGTGAATATACGCAACAAAATGATTATCCTACGGCTGTTGAAGATGAAGCACCCATGGCATCTTTTAATAACAACCAAAGAGATTCAAGTGGAAGAACCTCCCAAGCACAGTCGCCTGATAAGTCTTTAGATCTTCAAAATGGATGCTCTAGCTTAAGAAAATCCAATGAGTATAAGCAACAGGAAAATTACGTTAAGACGAAGGAGGAAATTGTACCTGGTGATAATATTCAAAGAGGATCTTCTAACAACATCCGAGGCGATACGAGGGTTTCACAAACAAGCCAGTCTCTTAAAACGTTTGACCGCAAAGAAGATTTGAAGGAAACAAAACCATGTCTAAGTGAAGACGTCTCCAAAACCTGTCAGCCTATTAAGTATTCCTGTAAACGTTTGGATTGTACACAATATCCTCCATGTATGATCAAACCCAAGGGGTATAAGCAAGCTGCTATGTTTAGCTGTAGACTTTGTAAACCCAAAGACAGTAGTCCGTCTTGTTCGGACCGATCCAATCCATGTAAAGAACTTGAAGATTATCTTCAATGTATCAAGAAGATGAAGAAGAATGTGAAAAGGGCATCTTCTGATAACAATGAAAAAGATCAGCCTAAGGAAAATCGCCCAAGTTTGAGAAAATCCAATCAGTATAAGCAAGAGGACAATGATCTTAACCGTGTTGAAGAAGAAATATTACCTGATGAAAATATGCCCGAAGAATATTCTGACAACAACCAGGGAGATGCAAATGGAAGAGCATCTCAAAATTACCAGCCTTTTGAGACTTTGGATTCTAAAGAGGGTCGCTCTAGCTTGAGAAAATCGAACGATTATAAGCCACGAGAAGATGGAAATGGAAGAGCATCTCAAAATTACCAGCCGATTGAGACTTTGGATTCTAAAGAGGGTCGCTCTAGCTTGAGAAAATCCAATGACTATAAGCAACTAGAAAGTTATGTCAAGGGTGATATATCATCCGCCAAAATAGTCCCCAAAGATGTAAATAGAAGAGAATCCCAATCATATCAGCCCATTGAGACTTTGGATAATAGAGAGGGTCGCTCTAGCTTGAGAAAATCGAATGATTATAATCCACGAGAAGATGGAAATGGAAGAGCATCTCAACAAGTAGATGCCAGTGGAAGAGCATCTGTTAAAAATGTACCCAACAACCAAGGAAATGCAAATGGAAGAGTATCCCAATCATATCAGCCCGTAGAGACTTTGGATTCTAAAGAGGTTCGCTCTAGCTTAAGAAAATCCAATGAAAATGTTAAGACGGAAAGAGAAAATATTCAAAGAGGATCTTCTAAAAGCAGCCAAGGCGATACAAGAATTTCCCAAACAAGCCAGGCTCTTAACGATTTTGATTACAAGGAAGATACCTGCAATCCTAATGAAGAAATTCCATCTGACAATAATGTAAGTGAAGAAAGTCAAGTCAGCCAAACCAGCAAGTATTGCTGTGAGCCTGTTGATCTTACAAAATGTCAACCTTGTTTAATGAAAAGCAATACCAGTAAGCCGCCCCGTTTATATCGTTGTTGGCCTTATGATACTAATCAAGATTCCTCTTCTAAGAGGAAATCTAATGCATGTGCGGGGAAAACCGAACAACCTTTCATATGTTGCTGTAAGCCTTCTGCGAAGAAATGTAAAGAATTCGAATGTAAAATTCCTTGTGAGGATCAACCTCGTTTAATGAAAATAAAAACATGTAAAATACCTGCTAAATGTTCTTGTAAACCTTGTCAGCCTAAACCAGATCCATGCTGTCAAAAGAAAACCAATAAGTGCAAGGAACCTATTAAATATCGCAGTAGACCTTGTAATTCTAAAGAGGATTCGCTTGATTTAATGAAAACCCTAGTGATTAAACAATTAATAGATTTTCTTAAGGATCTTAAAGTGCAACTTACGTCAGCCAAAATAATGCAAAAGGAACTGCTTAACACCAATAAATCCGATGTAAGTGAAAATGGCTCCCTTACATGTCCATGCAATAGACCTTCGCAAGTGAAGAGGCTGTCTGATAAAGATTCCCCTAACTTGGTGCAAAATAATGGACGTAAACAAAATGAGAGTGATTTAAAGAATCTTAGTAAAGGAATGGCATCAGAAATGGCATATGATGCCAGACAACAAGAAAAAATCAGGGAAGTAACGTCACCTACAACAAATACACTTAGAAAGTCATCTGACATGGGACAAGAAGTTTTTTCTAATGGAACACCGAAGGAAACTCCACATGTACCTGCAACACTAATACAAAATATATCATCGGACACCGTACAACCAGTAAGTTGTTGTTGTAGAAGAAAGAAAGGTGGTTGCACACCTTCAAAAAATAATCGGAAAGCATCAGCAGATAGCAGTAAATCACAAGAATATAGGCCTTTTGATCCTAAACTGGATGTTCGCGATTCGACAAATACCAATGTCCGTAAACCACAAGATAATGTTCAGGATATTAAAGATATTAAAGAAGAAAGAGTCTTACAAAACAGTGCAATCAATGCCAATAAACAAGATTTAAAGGGAAAAAAAGAAGACAGCAGTCCAATTTCCAAAAGCATCTTAAGTGAGCGACTAGATTCAAGTGAAAAAGGCTCTCAAACAGAACAACCCATTAATATGCAAAATGCTAACGCACCACATAAGCACACACTTAAACTAGCACCCATCAGTTTGACTATACCGCTAAAGTTAGTATTTAATTCACAAGACGGTCAAACGAATATCATAGGGACTGACCTTATATTTGAAGCTACAAGTGGTGCACAAAATCAAGGATCTAGCATGGCTGTGCCTAAAACTGCGATGCCTATAAACAAGATCATGTTTATGCCAGATAGTAATGGCAGTGATGAATTTTTCTCATGTCTGTCAGGTTCAGGCATAATGGAAGTTGAAAGACTTGGAATTGTCAAATCACAAAATAAATGTGGTACAACTGTAACCACACATATTCCAGATGATAGCGATAGTGATGTATTCTATCCATGTCTTTCAGATTCAGAGTCAGACTTAACGGTTGCTGACACAGCTTCAACTGTTAAACGACAAAAAATAGTGGAGCTTAAACAGCAGGTGAAGGAAGGTACCAACAGCTGCACAATAATTCCAACTACAGTACCACCAGTCTCGAAATCTGGAAACCAGCAAACCAAAACAGAAAGTGAAAAAGCACTTAAAACGTTAGCAACGTCGGAACCTGTGCCAGAAGTTAAATTGGTTGAAGAACAAACGCTCCAAACTCCCCTAAATTCAGTTATTCTAACTCAACCAAACTCAATGCACGTAACGCTACCCGCATACGTAGAACCTAGAAGCGGAAGCAGTGCTAAATCGGCCAGATATTCTACACCCATCGATTATCAAGGTATTCCCGTAAACATTTCGAAAAGAGGTCGCGCTCAATCCAAGTCAACTGAGCCAGCTAAAGCAGACAAAGCTACCGCCACCAGTTACATTAGTGGTCGTCAGTTACGCAATGAGATGCGTATGGAAATCCAAGAGCAATTAAAAGAACTCCTTGAATTGCAAGACACAAAAGCCAAACATAAGTATGATGCTCAGGAAAGGGATGCAATCTTGTTGGAATTGCATAAACTATTCAATCCGGAAATGGTTGATCTCTTGCCACAAGAGATAAGTAAGGAAATTACCTTAACTAGCATACGTTATCTTGTGGAACCGGAGCGTCTTTCAAGCACCGATAATGAAATAGCAAAACTATCTGAACATCAGGCACGAATCCTAGAAGACATAAGACACATAATAAATCCAAAATCAGGGCAGAATGATCAGGGCGCAAGAAAATTTTACAAAGAATCCAAATTTAAAATTCTAGAGAACTTGCGTATCATTTTAAATTCACGCAAACAGGAAAGGTCATCTGCTGAAGATATACGTAAGAGTGCATTGAATGACTTACGTTCGCAATTGGAAATGGGCGAGCTAAATAAATCATTAGAGCTGGAACAAGGTCAAGCAAAAGATAAAAGATGCCAGCAACGATCTCCCAACAATATAAAAGAGAGTCTTATGGGCGATTTAAGGCATCTGCTAGATGCTGCTCCCAATTTACATGCAGAAAATAAGGAGAACCAAGGGAATGCTGTTAAAAAGGAATCATTGAGCAACAGTTCATCTGAAGAGCCATTAATTGATAGCAACAAACCGGTTATAACGCGTAAGGTAAGAATATTATAAAATAAAAATGATTAGGGCTATAAACCACTCTTTGTGAGACCTTAACCTAACATAATTCAATGATATAACGGAAATGTATTTGCCAGTATTTGTGACTCATCATGAATGCTACTTGCACACTTTGAATGAACGTTAAGTAGGTAGGTTGAAGGGGAATAACTCTTAAGTCTTCAAGGTCTCGCGACTATCGATATGCAGCCAAGTCATCATGTTGACTTGTTGGGCATTCACCAACTATACTTTCTAAAAGTAATGTGTATCCCAAAATATTTCAATCTCAAGATTATAAAAGCTGACATAAGAAGTGTTCTATCGTTTCAATATCCGCTCCGCATGTCCCGCCTAAGTTTCTATATACCAAGCATGTGTTTATGGTGAAATGTGTCGTAAAGACGTTCATCAGTGTATTCAAATCGTCTTTGCTTAGGCGTAATATGCTCTTGGTTTTCAAACCATCATTTTCATACTTTGGTAGCCTGGTTTTCAGTTCACTAAACTGATTTGGTTTATCCAAGGATTATGTTCCCCAAT
Source organism: Sarcophaga caerulescens (assembly GCA_927399465.1). NCBI lineage: Eukaryota > Metazoa > Arthropoda > Insecta > Diptera > Sarcophagidae > Sarcophaga > Sarcophaga caerulescens. Next base: position 100,798,848 of record OV656873.1, read on the forward strand.
TCTCTAGCTATGTTAGCAATATTATTCACTTTATTTCCAATTACTCCTTGGTACTCCAATTACTCCTTCCTCCATACAGTGAGTACTGTATCATGCATAAAGAAATTGTGAATATTCTCTTTACTGTTAAGAACAGTACTTGATATTGTTACGTTTTTACCTTTTAAAAACGTTTAAAATATGAGTTCGTTGATTGCAAACAAAATAAAAATAAATTGCTGTTTAATTTCGAATAAATTCTTTATTGTTCGTACAATTATTATTGTGTGCCACTGCTTTTAACTTGATGATACAACAATCATTTGTTTTGCTCGTTATTCTTCCTTGCTTACAAACTTTTTGTAAACAACAACACTAATTCGTTAGATCTGTATAGCAGCCAGTGGCGTAGCTAGGTAACCAAGGGCCCTGGGGCAAATTAAAAATTGGGGCCCCACTGCTATGTAAACTGATTACGTTTTATCAAATAAAAATATAAAATATACAAATACTTTAAAAATGCTAAGCTACTTAAGCTCTTTTTGTACACGGCAGGGCAGGTAATAAAAATATTAAACAGTAACAACATAAATTACAATTAATACTTGGTGTATGTTTAGCTAATAAAACGAAATAGAGAAGATTCGGGCCTACCAACTGACTAAATAACAATTAAATTTACAATTTTTTCCTTTAGTTCTCGCAAAAGTATCAATGACTTCGTTTAAATACAGACCTGATGCGGTTTTGTTTTCAATTGCTATTAGCGATAAATGTCGGAGTCGAGTTTGGCCCATATTATTTCTGAAATAATTTTTTATTATTTTTAATTTGCTAAATGACCTTTCAGCTGCTGCAGAAGTGACAGGAAGTGTAAAGAATAATAACATTGGTGTAAATACTTCCGTTAGGTCGCATTCTAGCACTCCATATTTGCTAATTATCAAAATATCAATATCAAAATAACTAAGTTTCGTATTCGATATCGTATTAACCCTACTGGACAATCTAGTCGGATTTAGAGTGGTGTCCGATTCACCAGTGAATTTTGACAGTATATCCCAACGTTTGATGCTGTTTCCGAAAAAGTTATACAAATCTTGCAACGTTGCGAAAAAAATTTGTATTTCCATACAACTGCCAGCGGCATCATTTATCACCAAATTTAAGTTATGAGTGGCCCAATGTACATACTCTGTGTTAGTTTGGATATCCTGAATACATATGTTTTTGTACACCATTATGCACACCACTCATCACAATGGCTCCATCATAGCCTTGCCCCCCACATTTTTTAAATCAACATTTTTGTCGATAAATATTGTTGGCACTTGGTTCACTAAATCTACTACGCCATGTTTGATGGCTGCATAAAAGCCACTTCTTTTACTTCTATATCATTTGGCTGTTCATTTTCCGATTTGGTTATTACTGCAAGAAGCTCTTAATTATTTAATTTTGAATTGTTGCACTCAAATATCGAATAACCTTTGAAGAACCATTTTCCAAAACGATGCTTCTTTGCGAATTTCATTTTCAAGTTGCTTGTCGATAGTATAATATCGTTTTTTTTTCAAATTCATACACATCACATGTTTCCGAAGGGCCACTCGAACAACTGTGTTGTTTAATTCTTTCTGATAAATGCTGATCCATATTTCGAACGCGAAACATAGTACGATTTTGAAAAACACCTATTGTTCTAGTTGATGTCTGTTGGAAAAGGTCCTGAAGGCTGTAAAGGCCCCATATCCAGAATTTGACGTTTTTCGTTATCACTTATTGTTTTGTTCGTGAAGTTTCCCAAATCATAAGAAGATTTGCCGTACACATTTTCGAAAAATGTAGAGGTCTGTGGTTTCTCCAAACCCTCCACTTTTATGTGTGTCATGCAAACATCATCCACTTTCACATGATCGGCGGCGGAGATATCTCCAACTGCAATAATTGTCGAATCTTCTTCAGTAGGCTTCTCAACCAACACTGCAGTTTTCACATTATTATAAAGTAGGAAAAATTTCCAAAAGTTCAGTTCGATCGACTTTTCTGGTAGGGATTCGAAAGTCCCCTGAGCTTGAGGGCCCCGGGGCACTGCCACGCCTAGCCCCTGGGTAGCTACGCCACTGATAGCAGCGATCTTCAAACCACGACTGGTCTCTTTACACGCAATGCGTCTTCATACAAGACTGACTGAATTCTTACTACTGGTTGCCTGCTTTGTCTCGCCTTTTTATATGCCCACGTAATCAGTCTGATGAAGGATAAAGTCGAATGTTCGGTGTTTCGCCTTTTCGAGAACTCAATCGTGACTTCATTGTTGTTTGTGTATTGTATACACATTGTTTGTTGTTGCTTTCGCTTACTTGTCTATCTCCTTCTCTCTCACACTGTTGTTGTTGGTTTACTAGTAACAAGCTAGCCGCATTTGTCTGTGTGGATTTGTTTATAGTTTTAATGTTAAACTATAGTATACCGTTTCCATTTTCGTAACAGTATGTTAGGCACCCTTTGATGTATATTCTCTATCCTGTGACTTTTCTTAATCCATGACCCCATAGCATGAGAACAATATACGGCGTACATACCTCACATATGTATATCCCAATCGGTTGGATAAAAAATAATGCTTCCGACACCAATAAAAATTAACAAAGTGAAAAAGTTGCTGTAGTGTAGTAGGTAGTGTTGTGGCTTATTATACGTGAGAACACAGTCAGACATCTGCAACAAATCGGAATATGAAAAAATATTTCTTCGGCGACTTCCTCTCAGCAGATTTCAGGCAAAATCTCTTGACAGTAAATAAAATTGCCATTAAAAATTCTCAAAAATCTATAGATCGGTGGCGACTTTAAACTGTAGATACTGCCACGCTCACTGTGAGCAGTTAGGTCATAATTCTGACTGAAGGGGTGTAATGATGTAATGTGTTACATATGTATGTATGTACATATGTGAGTGAAATAGATTTCTCCCACGGAAATAATTTAGGTTCGGATCTAAAATGCCCTGAAGACGATGAAATAAATTCATCAATTAATGTATACATGTGAGTGTCAGGCGTACAAATAATTTCGTCAATCATTATTTATTGAATTTCGTGGTAGTTGTCTTCACGGATGACGATTTATTACTGTTGACATCGTTAACAAAATTATCATTTTTTTATACGCCAATGTGTTCATTACTATAATTGATCAAATAAAAAGTCATCAAATGACAAAAAATCGGAATATTTTGTTTTTCATTAACCAAAGCCTACAACATTTGGCTGCTAAAATCTTTGATTTTCATCAATCAATGCCTACATCATATACATATGTGTAGCCGAAAATATACAACAATATGTACACATATAAGGCACTGAATTTATTTGATCGTCTCTATGATGGTTGAGTTTCTGGTCACTAGCTTTGCTATGGTCACCGTAGTCAAGTAGGTAGGTGGTTGGCTCAGATTCAGAATATTTTGATTTTCATTAACCAAAGCCAACAACATTTGGCTGCTAAAATATCTTCTTATGACATCGGCAACAATATTATGATTTTTTTATCCCGCATGTGTTCTTTACTCCAATTCTAACATTACAGAGAGAATGCTTGTCAATCATGATTGAAGAAGACAATCAAAATAGTTATCAAATAAAAAAAATTAGAATACTTTGATTTTCATCAATCAATGCCGACATCATATACATATGTGTAGCCGAAAATATACGACAATATGCACATGCATATGATCGTCTCCCTGATGGTTGAGTTTCTGGTCACTAGCTTTGCTATGGTCACCGTAGTCAAGTAGGTACGTTGTTGGCTTATTATTCGAGAGACATTTCGGACAAAAAATCGAAATCTAAAAGGCAAATATTTGTATCGCTGTCTTTCTCTCAGCAGTCTTTTGGTAAAAACTGTAAGAGTAAATAAAATTGCAATGAAATCTGTTGCTTGTAGTCTACAGTAGGTCTCGCCACTCATGGATAAAAGTATCACACACACACGACATGGGTGGTGTTAGAAGCTAGCTTGTAATCTTGGCTAAATGGCTGTAATGATCAATTATGTAAGCAAGTTGTAAGTTGTCAGATCGCATGATCTCCGTGATCTCATGACCTTCACATGGCATGATCATAATGACAAATGTTTACATTCAAAAATATTTCTTTGATTTACTACTCTCATATGTAAAATGCTTGACATTCACTAGATTATTGATTGATACAACATTTCTTGTGATTGTTTTCCTTGGTCATTATAATAATTCAGACTTCTTTTAGTAGGTTCAAACTGCGCCACATAGGAGAACTTTTGCGTCTCTAGTTATGCCAAAACGTTATTCACAACGCTATTCATCACCTGAGAGAAGAAAAACATATAGGGATCTTCAATCATCCTCATCGGAAGATTTTTTTCTGGATTTGCATGATGATTAAGACATAATTTTATTATCCAATGCTATGGTGTTGCTGCAACCTTATAAACCTTATTTTAACCCACAAACGTTAAGTTGAAGACTGGATCACCTGAAACCAATTAATTCTTGAAAAATATGTAAAATTCTCAATAATTTTCTTTTAATTAAAATAAAAATGTTAAATGTAATGAATTTTTAAAGTTTTATAAGCAATTCAGTTCTAATAACTGCAAATTGTTTATAAAACTTTAAAAATTTTAAACTGAATTGTTTATAAAACTTTAAAAATTCATTACATTTATAGAAATTTTAAAATAAATTACATGAAAACATAATTTAAACGACTTTTACTGATGTTTGTGGGTAACAGTAGGTATTGCACATAATAGTTGGTTAATAAACTGAAAAAAATAAGTTAAAATCATAAAGGAATCATGTCTCTTTCGGCCATTTCCTCTCAGCAGTCTTGTGGGAAAAACTTTAAGTGTAAATAAAATTTTCATGTAAAGTTTCCCAAAAATCTGTCGTTCGGAATCGACTCTCAATTATAGGAACCACCACTCATGGATAATATTAACCCACTTAACATGAGTGATGTGAGAAGCTAGGTTGTAATCTTGACTAAAGGGTTGTAGTGACCAATTAAATAAGTAAATAGTAACGTAATTGTATGTAATTAAAAGTCTACGGACGTTAGTCTGAGCTTAGATTAAAAATTTAAATTGAACAGATGACTTAACATAAAAATGTTGCATGATAATCCACTAGAAGCCCGAGCTATGCTGGTTTGAAACCTCGATAAAGCTGTGAACATTTATATGATAGTTATTGATTTTTAAAAAGTAAGAACTCTGAATTCCCTTCAAACAATCAGGTCAGGCAGTGACCTACTTAGAATATTCTAAGTAAATCAATTACCTTCACAACTGGAAAAACTCGATTAATGAAACAAAAATAAAGCAAAGAAATAAAAAACATCATGAGTTCACATTGTTATCGTGAAGAGGTTCAATACTGCTGCCCTCAATCTATTATAGAACTTCTCCTACAACCCTATTTAATACAAACTTCAGGTTGCTATCTAGTATACAATACGCGTCCATTAACGTCTCTCAGCTTCCAAATATGTGTTCTAATGATCCATTGTCATCATAACAGACCGTACAAGATGGGCACCAGACAGTTTCCCTTACGCTTTGCGTCCACGGCACTAACCTCTTAAATCCATATGGTCTTTTCGTTAAATATATGTGGGTTCTTCGATTAACAAAAAACACAAATTGTTTTAGGGTTTAATTCATTTATTTAAGTACTTATATTTAGGATGTTGTCGCTGGATGATATAAGTGACTGGTTCGAGTTCTCAACTTCAACTGACTGCATAGACGAAAGATCCGTCTATTTATACTCTTTAAGCTACTCGTCATTCGTATGTTATGGAAATTTCCACTCATTAAGCTACTCGTCATTCGTATGTTATGGAAATTTCCACAAGCTGATGGTGTAGTGTGCGTTAGAGCAGGACCGCTGTATCGATACCGACGAGTAAAAGACCTTGAACGAACGGACGGACATTATACACAGTTTCTGCTCTATACAATGGTCTGGTTTGACTCACATCTCACATATATGTACCTTTCCCAACAACTGTTCCCATTAGCTTTATGGAAGCTCTCTTCGTCGCAAGCTCATCTATCAGCTAATACGCACATCACATGGTATCACCTCACCAGTTACTTCATTAGTGCTCAAATTGCTGGCTGATTGTCAGACAGTATTACTTTGTACTTTCTATCCCAGTTAGATTGCGGACGTGTTTTGATGGAGATATCGTTTTCCCTGGAACATACCCAGAAGTTTCCCATGGGTTCTGAATATTTCATTCTAGAACCAAAGATCTGTAAACCTCATTTAGTTTCAATGTTATTCCATTTACTTGTGTTACTAAGCCTCATTCTGAAGAAATTTACAAAATCATAGACTCTATTGGTTCTGTCCAGGAGACAATTAAGGAGATATATGTCGTCCCTTGGTGAATCTCGTGTTAGACTTGCCTTTCTTTATTCTAACCATAGAGGCTCTAAACGTTAGTCTTAAATATTAATTAAATTCGTAAGTGTCTCCAACGCCGCTACAGGACAGGTTTACAATGCCCCGATTACACCAACACATGATAGTCTCTGAATGTTTTATAACCCCAGTTAAGCTGTTCATAGATTTGTTCTGTCTACTCCGGCAATTACCAACTACATATATCGGCACTTTTGTTGTTTTTAATTTTTGGATTTGAACATACACACATACATACATACATAATTGGTCATTACAATCCTTCAGTCAGGATTACGTCGCCAATTTCTCGTCACTTCTGTTGTGTGTGTTAATTTTAAACATGAGCGGCGGGATCTACCGCTTAAACTCGACTCCAAATAATAGATTTTTTGAGAAACTTTTCATTGCAATTTTATTTATTCTCAGAGATTTTGCAAGAAAACCGCTGAGAGAAAGTCGCCGAAGAAATATTTTTTCATATTATTTTTGTCTAATAAGCCAACACACTACCTAGTAGACTAGGGCGACTTTCTTAAATGGCAGTCCTTTAAATTGTTGGGTCAATATCCGTGTAAGCCTTATTTTTTTTCTTATTCTTATTCTTAGTTGTATAATTTCACTCAAAGACATACACTGACTTTTCACAGGCAGAGCTTTGAATAAAAAATCTTTTTCTTTTTTCTTCTTCTTTCTCAAGAAGCCTTTCTTGACCTTTAAATATTCTTCTGCTTTTAAACACACTGGCTGACTGTAGATATAAAACACGTCACATACAGTGGACAGCAAAAGTCTTCGTACTCCATTATATTTTGACAATTTCATGAATTTTAACCAAAAGTTTGTATATAAAATTAAGGTTTTTATATTTATTTTATTAATTTATTTATGTTTTATTATAAAACAATCAATTTGTTAATGTTTTTCATAAAACAAGAGAAAAATAAGCAAAAGTTTCAGATGACTCCATAGGTACCCCCAAGGAGAACCCTGAGTCAATTTAAAATTCAAAGGCCTAGTATATGAAAATGTTGTTCCTTGTATTTAGTAGAATATCCCTTCAGGTCAAGCACTCCATTTAAACCATTTGGAATTGAATGTACAAGTTTTGTTTAGTGTTTTCTAGTGGCACCATGAGCAAGTATTTCGGTTGACTTTTGTTTGAGGTTTAGCGATTACGTAACCGTTCTTTCAAATGATCTCCTAAATACTCTCTTGAAGTCATATCGGGACTTTGTACAAGAGTATTAAGCCTGTGTGGACTATTTTTTTGTCAAAAGTCTTAGTACTCCAGCCTTTTGCTGTCCACTGTATATTTGAAAAAAAATTGATTTTTTTCTTGGGCTTTAATTTTTTCACAAAATTTTTCACTGCATGAGTTCAAGTTTTTTTTTTGTTCACCTATCTCAAGTGCTAAAACAGCACTTTAATCTTAATATGATTCAATTATATACTCTTGAAAGAATGAAGTAAATTTTATTAAATGTTACTTGAAGAGAAAAGTCTCACAATACAAAAATAAATTTCGACAGAAAAGAAAAAACGAGAAAATTTCCAGGACTCCCAAAAACTATATTTCAATTGCAAGTATTTCGAGTATTTTTTTTTTACACTCAGTGTTCAACTTGTCACAAATAGTTTAAGTTTCTTGCTTTAAGTGGAAATAAATTAAATTTTTTTTTTATTTACCAGAGGAAAACGAAAATATTTGGATAGAATAGGTAGGAAAACAGGCACGATAAATGAGTGAAAAGAAAATAAAACGTTTTTAACTTAAATTGCTTTTGAAAATATTTCTCTTGCTATTTTCAAATTTTCTTTTAACACTTGAAAGAATAACAACAAAAAAAGAAGTTAAAAAAGAAGAGAAAAAAACACGTAGTAAAAATGTTTGCAAAATATCAGGAGCTATGAGAAACATAAAAAAAATATATTGTGTGTGCACTTAGAACAATACCCTACGGTTAAATGCTGTTGTCAGAAAGCAAAAAAAAATTGTGAGAAATTTCTATCAATTTCCTCTTCAATTCGAAGAGGTTTTCGTATTCCTGCTTGTAGGAAAAAGTGAGAGATATATCAACCAAAGTAATGAAACGTTGAGGAAAATGCTTGCAAGCTCTGAAGTGGATCGCTGTTATCCACTATCGGCACAATATTAAGGGAGCTGAACAGAATTAATTGAGGTCGCCGTGGTCTAGTAGGTAGTAAGTTGGCTTATTAGACCTGAGACCTCGATTCAAACCCCAGGTCAGACATCACCAACTAAACGAAATCTTCCTCTCAGCAGATTTTTGGCAAAAACTCTGAGAGCAAATAAAATTGCCATGAAAAGTTTCTCAAAAATCTGTCGTTCAGAGTTGACTTTAAACTGTAGGTCCCGCCACTCATGTATAAAAATTAACACACACAACATAAGTGGTGTGAGAAACTAGGTCGTAATCCTGACTAAAGGGTTGTAATGACCAATTATGTATGAACAGAATTAAAAAAGAGTTGCATAAATACCGGAGGTACCTATATTGCAAGCTCATTTATCAGGTGTAATGCTAGTCTTAGTCTTCATGTATCACTCAAATATGGATACAAGTAGTGAAGCTGCTTGTTTGTTTTCCAGATTGGAATTGGTCTTCTAACATAGACCTCCGAAGATGTCAGTTGGTAGTGGCCATCTTGTTGGGACTACATCTACCAAATTACATACATAGTAGATCATTACAACTCTTCAGTCTGAATTACGACCTAGCTTCTCATGCCACTTATATTGAGTATGTTAATTTTTATACAGGAGTGATAGGACCTAGAGTTTAAAGTCGTAAATTTTTTAACAACTTTTCATGACAATTTTATTTACTCTCTGAGTTTTTGCCAGACATCTGCTGAGAGGAAGCCGCCCAGGGAAATTTTCTTTATATTTCGTTGGGCTTTGAACTGTGGGCTTACGTCTAAGCCAACACACTACCTACGAGACGATTTCAGCTGGCAGTGTCATCGATCCATATTTCTCTGAGAACGACGTTAGCCATGCCAACACTGTCAACGGCTGGCATTGGATGTTCTGAACCCAAACGGTACAACTCTTGTCACATTGGACATTTTGCACGGGCGTTTCCAAGTCATGGTCATCTCAAAATTAGACTTTTTGTTGTGGGGTTTTTTTAACTCGCAGTGTCTCGAAAAGAAGCCATAAACCACTGAGATCCTAAAACAACAAATTCCCTGTCATCGGTCAAATTTGGGTTGATTCTTGCGCTAGAGCTATGAAAAATTTGGCATTTCGGAAAGGCTTATGTGACATTGGCTATTCAATCAAGTCGATTTGAGGGCATTGTAATCTCAAGTGCAGGTGATATAAACTGGCCACCGACATCGTGCAATTATGCATTAAAAAGGGAAATGAATAGATAGTCTCACAGCTGTTAGGTAGGTAGGTCGGTAGGTTAAAGTAGAGGAGACCAACAAAGGGTGTCATGCCAATAGACGTACACCAAAGTCCTCATCATAGGCTTCTTTTGCGCTCACCACCTCTGTGAAGGTATTACTGATGTATCTTAAGGAACGTGCAATACGGGCTCTGACGCGATTATTGGGAAATAACTTGAATGCGTGGATATGTGTTTTTAGGTGCACTTTATAATAACACTAGTGGTAAAAATTAAAATTTTACAGACCAACAGAATGTGCTATATTTCTGAAAATACTTTGATATTTCGCCTTACAAAACAAGAAACTTTACAATAATTTTAATCGACTGATGACTTGGTATAATCTAGCTGAGATTAAACTTGTACTTGGCATGATATAAAATTCACAATTTCTCAATTTTCCTTCTAAATAAGTGATTTGCAGCTGGAAGATTAGGGCAAGTATGGAGGTACCAGATTCGAAATTTAAACGGGACGCAGATCTCTTCCAATCTAATCAAGTAACTAAGTTTAGGTATACTACTATGCTTTTCAGTCAGACAAATTTAAAGTTCTTGGAAGAAGTTTGTTGTATATCCAATACTATATCCATCCTTTTATATATGAATCTGCAGGTATTGAAGGTTACCTAATCAGTAATGGCCTATAAAATCAAGTAACAGTTTTTTTTTGTTTTTTTTTTTTTTTTTTTTTTTTTTTTGTTTCGGAACTGTTCGCCTCTTTCGACTACATAATCGGTATCCCGCTTTCCACTGTACATTAACGCGGCAGATTTGGGCCTTTTGTGATCACACAGGCATTCTTTGTATGATTGATTGCTTGATTATTAACTATAAGCAGAAGTTTTCTATTGGCCTTTCTTTCGCTTATTGAAGTTAGAAAGATTTACGGTCTCGTCAGATTTTTGCTTTCCTTTGAGGTGTTGTGATGTCTTATACCTTGAACGAACCATTTTTATTTATTAGAATACAATTAAAAATTATATCTAATTACTTATATACGAACTGAATAACTTCGACCATATGCTCGATATAGAATAACATACCAGAGTCTCTGGTGGGAGTCGAAACCATGACACTCACGGTAATAGTCTGGAACACTACCCCCTACAGCACCCAAAGCATACTTAATTATATTAATAACCGTTTAATTAATTAATTTTGTTTCAAGAAACTTTGTCTGCCTGCTTAGCTATTTTCCAGCGAAGACGAGTATACTCGACATAAACAGAGTAAAATGCTTCTGGCTGTAAAAGTTTAAATATGTATTTTTAACCATAAGGTGCGTTAGGTGCTGGTTTTTTAAAAAATTATATTTTTTTTACTTTTTTTAAATATAAATTTTTAAATATATATTTTTATAAAATACATACATATTTTATAACGGTATTTCACAAGAATTTTTTATTTTAAGCTATTGTTGTCAAACTAAAGAGTGTTGTAAATTGTACATTGCTTAAAAGGCCTTTATTTAACCTGCGGTTTATTTTTCTTAAAGGCGAGTATACTCGTCATTGTATAAAAAATTTTGCGTTTCGCTCTGGCGAATATATTCGCCATAAATAGATAAAGAGTTAAAAAATATCTGCATTTCTACCTATTTCCCGATTTAAATTATTATATTTCATTAAAAATTTAATTTTTTATTAATTTGTTTCCGATTTTTTTCTTTCAGAGTAAAAAATTAAAAAGAAGAAAAACTAAAAGTTAATTGGTGTAATCAATGATGAGTGTCAGCGTTTAAGTATGAGATCAGTGAGTAACTACATTAACCCATGTTGGCAGGTCTTATGTATCACAATTTCGTGCATGCATCTCTAAATGACTTCATAATTCTTATTGAGATTTTGAATGAATCAGAAAATTCTCTGTACCAGCTGCCTGCGAAATTGTAGAACTTTACTTAACTGTCGTTTCTAAAATTTTTAATTGAGATTCGTAGAGCTACTGCTGAGATACAGAGTTAATTATATCTAAAAATGATCAAAAGTTCAAAAGAAAGTGGAAGTGACCTGTCAAGAAATCCGCAAGGGCCATAATGGACATATTTTTCCGTACTTAATCTGTATATGTCTACATTACAAAGCAATAAAAACATTACTTTACTATTTAAAAAGCTTGTTTTATTTTTATTTTATTTTATTTTTTTTTTTACAAAGATAGAGATATGAAAAGTATTTGCTAACCTTAGTACCAATGGAGTAGCTGTCATAGCAAACTATACTATGATATTGTTACGTTTTTACCTTTTTGAAAACGTTTAAAATAAGAGTTCGTTGATTGCAAACAAAATAAAAATAAATTGGTGTTTAGTTTCAATTAAATTCTTTATCGTTCGTACAATTTTTGTGTGCCACTGTGTCCAACTTATTGTATACAACAAAAATTTACTTGTTCGTTATTCTTCTTTGCTTACACCCTTTGCGTAAACAACAATACTTGTTCGTTAAGTAGATCTGTATAGCGGAGATCTTCAAACCACAATTGTTCTCGCAACGCGTCTTCACACAAGACTGACTAAATTCTTACTACCTGTTATCTGCTTTGTCTTGCCTTTTTATATGCCCACGTAAACAGTCTGATGAATGTTCTTGAAGTCGAACGTTCGTGGCTTTGCATTCTCGAGAACTCTCGAGGTTTCATTGTTGTTTTTGTATTTTATTTAAATTCTTTGTTGATGCGTTCTCGCTTACTTGTCTATCCCCTTTTCTTTCACACTCATGGTTTTTGATTTTGTAGCTTCGTTTATCATTTTAATGTTAAACAATGTTACACCGTTTCCATTTTCGTAACAATATGATTACGTAACCCAAAAAATCCCACAACTATATTGCAGATAAGATTTTCTAATTAAACCAACGGTATTCTATGAGACGATGGTTTGGTGGTTGTGTCGTTGGCTTTGAAAAAAGGTATCATCAAACCCTGTAGGTGGCTATCATGACGTAACAGGTGCTGTTAGAAATACATCATCCAAAGCATTATTTAATATCCTTAACTGGCTGCCACCAAACATGCAGGCGCAACATATGACTTCATAAGTGACAATGAAACTGTTCACCATGAGATCATGGCAATATAGAAGCGAAGGCTATCACAAAATCTTGCATATTGTTGATCTGAATAAAACTCTTATTATACTTGTATATTTCGCTTTCGATCTCGTTTCTCGCAAAGAAACAACGAAATAGATGAGAACATTATCCGAGTACTCACGAACATATCCAGTTCACTATACATAGTGTAATATGTAATCTTTTCATCACAACCGAATCCTAGATATTCCATAGCACTACTTGTTTACGGTAGTGCTAGTCTCGAATAAGTTCTATAAAGATTGCCGTTGTTCAATTCATCGGTATCAGATTGTAGCGAATAGAAATATACATACTATTTATCGATATTTAAGCGGATACTCGATTCCTAGAGTGCCTGTACACCGCATCTAAGAATATTTAAGAATTTCGTCTGTCTCTGTAGGAGATAAGAAGACATACGGATGTTATCCTTATACGAGTTCCTAGACATGGGGTCAGAGAAGATAACAACAAAGTCTACCCGCTTTTAAAAACTGGTAGAATGGAAAATTCTAATGGGTTCATAAGTATGATTGTGTAACTAACTTCAATCATTTGCTGAAGCAATCTGAAATATTGAACCCAGATAATGCAGAACAAAATTTGTATTAAACCTGACCCAAGTCCATTTTGGGAGACTCATAGTAGTTGCAATGGGGTAATACTGGGCTCTGAGATAACATGACCGCAATCTGAGAATATCCCATAACAACGCTTGCTAAAGAAGTAATGACGATGAGATAAAAGAGTACGTACGTGTCTGGCCAAAGCTGAATCGGCAACTGCATATACCTTTTAAGAGAGCTGAGAGAAACCAAACAAGAGTTATAATTGTTTGACAAGACCATAAAGTAACCATGAAAGCTAAGGTCTGTGAATTTTATTTACATGAACCTACATCACTTTATGGTAGAGTGTCTGTCAACAAAACAGGAATCCACTGCAAAACATCATAAACCAATGGGGGTACCTGGTGAGTGCAAATCATATCTAAGACTGTCGACAATTTGTAGTCCAGCTGGTTCAATCCGCACTGCCGGAATGTCATTCTTCACAAGAGATGAATCATACATACATAATTGGTCCTTACAGCCCTTCAGTAAGCTTATGTTATGTGTATTAATGTTATACATGAGTTGCGAAATCTGCTGAGAGAAAGTCGGCGCACATTTTTTCATATTTCATTTAGTTGGAGATATCTGATCTGGGGCTTCAACCGTGACCTCACATCTAATACTGGATGTGCACAAGAGATGAATGCTGTTATTATACAGTGGACAGCAAAAGTCTTAGTACGCCAATATATTTTCACAATTTTATGAATTTTAACCAACAGTTTGTATAAAAAATTTAGGTTTTATATTTATTTTATTAATTTATTTCTGTTTTATTATAAAAAAATCAATTTGTTAATGTTTTTCATAAAACAAGAGAAAAATAAGCAAAAGTTTCAGAAGACACCATAGGTACCCCCAAGGAGAACCCTGAGTCAATTATATATATGTATTATATATATATATATATATATATATATATATATATATATATATATATTATATATATATATTATATATATATATATTATATATATATTATATATATGAAAATGTTGTTCCTTTTATTTAGTAGAATTGAATGTACAAGTTTTGTTTAGTGTTTTCTGGCGGCACCATGAGCAAGTTTTTCGGTTGACTTTTGTTTGAGGTTTAGCGATTACGTAACCGTTCCTTTAAATGATCTCCTAAATACTCTCTTGAAGTCATATCGGGCTTTGTGCAAGAGTATTAAGTCTGTGGGGACTTTTTGTCAAAATATATTGGAGTACTAAGACTTTTGCTGTCCACTGTATATAGCGAAGCCATTTGGAACGATTTTTTCTAAAAACTTTCCGTTTTCTATCCTTTTTAAATTTGTAAACAATTTTTGACAGTATTGTTGTGCAGGAAAGGAAGGAATATTACCAATTTGAGATATTTCCGTTGCTTATAAGAAGTTTTATTTCTGAGCCAGAAGGGTACAATGAGACTTTACATAAACTTATCCTAACCTCTATAAAGTAATAACAATCCGTCCTGTTATAACCTTCATATGCCTAATATTCAAACGTAGCGCATTGCTTAGACAGCTTTACCTCTAAAATTATTCTATTTTTTTTCGTTTATTTTTTCGCTTTTTTCTTTCCTTTTTTGTTTTATTCTCCAAGTTTACTCATTTTATGCGCTGATGGGACACAATAAAGTTTTGTGAGCATTATTTTAAAAGCAGGCAAAAAAAATCAGTGGATACAACGCTTTCTGTTGTTGTTCTCGGTGTTGCTGTTTTGTTTTTCACAAGGGCAACAAAGAAGTGAATGAAAAAAATTAACATCCGGTTGTAAAATACAAAAAAAAAATATAACATGACATACCTTCAAACTCGAGAAGGCAGTAATGCGTAAATTGCACAAAAATCTCGCACAACACAGTATGGAACCAAAGGAATGTGCATGTATGTATGTACGTAAACAATAATTCGGCTAAAGAGCCTTTACCCAGCACATACAACATACATACGGATATACTTATGTATATGTACATACACACTCTGTACTCACCTATTTGTTAAAACCGTTACAAATATTTGTAAACTGTTATTACAAACAACTGACGTATAAAACAACAACTGGAGTACAAAATAGCAACAACTTTTCATAAAAGAAGCACTGAAAACAAAAATTGTAACGGAAATTAATGTCAGTTATACTGAATGTATGTGTCGTCTACATAAATACATTTGCTTGCATGGCATACACATACATATTTAGGCGTAAGAGTAGCTTTAAACTTGAGTATGTGGGAAGGATGTGTACACAATTTTATGGCATTTTTAAAGCACGTTCTTAAATAAATAGAAGTAAAATTTTTATTTTGTTGCCTTGGAGTTGTTCCCGAACGGTTAAAAGGTAGAAGATATAAATTTTTTTGATTGAATTTTTGATTCTACATTGGACTATAAGTTCAATCCATATCCTCCCAAACTGTTCACAATTTGTAGTCCAGCTGGTTCAAATCAGCACTGCCAGAATGTCATTCTTCAAAAGAGATGAATGCTATTAAAATATTACGGAGCCATTTGGATCGGTTTTTTTATAAACTATGGTCGATGTTTTGAGCCCAGCATGCTTAACCAGAAGATGTTTGCATTTGTTTGTCCTTTTTTTAAGCATCAAGTCCTAAATTTTTTTTTGTTAATAATTCAACCCGTTTACGACACCATCATCTCTTGGTCCATAATTTAAATTTTTACACAGCGGATTTCACGGTGTTCTTAATTTTACAACTTTGATGACAGTTGGTGCTCTGTAACATCGCCAATCTTCTTATACAGTTTTATACACCGGTAGACAAAATGTCGGCACTCATCCATGCAATTAACACACACAACAGAAGAGATTTGATGAGAAACTAGGTAGTAATCCTAACTGAATGAAGGGTTGTTGTGATCAATTATGTATATATGTATTATTAGACGAGAGACCGTGTTTCAAACCTCAGTGCAGACAAGGAGAACAAGGCGATATGTGAAATCTTCTACCGAAAACTCTGAGAGCAAATAAAATTGCCACGAAAAGTTTCTCAAATCTATCGTCCAGAGTCGAAGAATAACTATAGGTTGCGCCACTCATAAATAAAATTAACACAGAGAACATGGATGGTGTGAGAATACTAATGATTATAATGACTAATTAGGTGAGTTAATTAGATAAATAATTTGGAAGTTGTACAACAAACAAGAATAACGTTATTAGCTGTCAATGTCGGAAAGTTGCTTTTGGAAGATCTTATAAAGGTTGGGCAATCTATCGATTTAAATTTGAACCATAGGTCATTTCTAATCTAGCAATACTAACGTCATTTTATTCTGTCACAAAATTGAGTATATTATCGCCACTATACATAATGAATCGATTTACGCTTCGTTTTCGCTTCGCCAACGAGAAACTGCGGTTTAGGGAGACACCTATTGCACCAAGATTACCGATTTTTTTGTACCCACTCTTCATTGTATTGACGTGAACAATGTTTGTTTTCAACAGGATAGTGCAACTTGCCACACATCTCATACCACAATCGATTAATTGCGTCAAACGTTTGATGGCCTTTTAATTAGTCGAAGTGGTGATTTCAATTGTCCGGCTAGAAGCTGCGATTGGTTTCCGTTAGACTATTTTTGTGGGGGTGCTGTTAAAGAAAAGTGTTATACCGACAAACCAGAGACAATTGAGCATTTGAAGGCCAACATTCGTGACGAAATTGTCGAGATGTGTACCCATACACTCAAAAAAGTGCACAAGTGAGACCAGCCGCGGCAGCCATATGAACAAAATAATATTCTATTTCTAACCGGAATAATTATACAAAAAAAAAAAAAAATTAAAAATTTCAAACGATTTTTATTTATTCTATTACATTTTTAAATACAGTAGCCGCTCGGTTAGATGAATATCCAGTTATGTAAACTTCCAGAATAGTGAACAACAAAATTTAAACACAGGAGGTTCTAAAGAGTGAACACAGCCTATCTCTGTTATGTGAACAGCTTTCAACCGTTGATTTTTTTTAATATTTTGAGTGTTGAGTTTTGAGTGATTGTCTTACATATTAAAAATCGGTTCTTCCCCGAGATAAGCAAGTGTGTGCATACTTATATACATATATTTAAACCAAAAGGGCTCGCCTACTAAAGCCATTCCTTTATTGGACAATGCACCAAGTCATCAACCTGCGGAGTTGTTGCGTTCAGAGGAAGGAAACATATTCGTTGTTTACATGCCACCAAATGTTACGCCATTAATCCAGCTAATGGATCAAAACGTCATCTGAATTACGAAACTATACTATATATCGGCTTTGCTAGCATCAATAGTGTCAGCGAATGTTGAAAATGCTTCAAACAAGTTGAGCATAAAAGATGCAGTTATAAACCTAAGTTTGGCATGGAATAATGTTGATGTATCCACAATACAAAAGTGTTGGAAGAATATTTTGAGTTTTGAGAAAGAAAATTACCCTGAAGAAGACATTCCACTCAGTATTTTAAAAGAAAAATATCAAAACGACACCTATGAATGAAGCACCTATGAATGAAGTCATAGATCTAGTCAATGAATTAACGAATGGTGTACAGCTTTCACGGGAAGAGATTTAGACGTGGAATCAAGACATTGGTAGTGAAGATATACATAGATAGCGAAGTTGAAGATGATGATCAAGAGCAGTGCATCGTAACGACAGCTGAAATTAGCACAACGGAGGCAATCGAAGCATTCAATAAAGTTATTGCTTGGACGAAAATAATATATCTGATATAAATGATATTTTGGCATTGCGAAAATGCAGGGACAAAGCACTACAGAAATCCCTTGAAGCAAAAAAAGTACAAAAAAATATAACCGACTACTTTCATGTACATTAATTATTAAAAAGCTTATTAAAAATAAGAACTTAATGTAATAAAAATCATTTGAATTACTTATTTTATATTCTCTCGATTATGTGAACTTCTCCATTTAGTGAACAGGCTCTGTTGGAATTAGTTCATATAACCGAGCGACTACTGTATAAACTTTTAAAGGGCCCAACCACCACTCATATTTAATATGTAAAATTCATAATATCCAGAACATACATATGTGACGTATGAGTGATATTTAATTCCATTAGTTTCATACATGACAATATCAGAGATTTTTTATTGCATACTTTTCAGAGTAACTACTAATTACAGGATGTACATGTAATATGATGCGTATGAGTAATATATTTCAAATTCAATTAAATAGAAAGTATACTCCATTAATTTGGAGCCATTGGCGAGATACGATCCCATACACTCGTAAAAGTGCACGAAAATCGGTAAGATCGAATGAGGTACTGTGAGGCCAGCTGCGGCAGCCACATGAATGAAATAATATTCCGGAACAATTGTACTTCACAACTAAAAAATAAATTTGGCAAAATTCAAACCGTTTTTATTTTATTGTATTATTAAATTTAAACTTTTAAATGGCCCACCCTACAGATTGATATCATTAATCTCACTCTGTATTTATTTTTGAATGATATATCTTCATATCGATCTAGAAAACCACTTACTCTTGAAATAAATAATAACACTATGCGAAAATATAAAAAAAAAATTAAATATACCCGAGTAACTACCCGAGTAACTAACTCTAAGTTGTTGAGTTAGTTGAGTAGAACTCAAAAATATTTTTTTATTGTTCTCGCACCCTCCAAACATGTTTTATTTAACAAAAACTGTTGTTTTTTTGGACTTTACGCATAAATTTATTGATTACACAAACATTTATGAACCGATGTTCAAACTTCAAACCTTATTGGAAAGAAGAGGAATGGGCCTTTAAAACGATACATATATATTTTATTTGACTTAATATGCTATAAGGTTTGATGAGGTAAACTTGACAAATGCATAAGAGCAAACTTTAATTAAAAAACATGAAATAAGTGATAACATTCTGAAAGTGCATTACCTTTTTTTTTTAATTAACATTTATTGAATCTTCATTAAAAATGAACTACCAATAATTATTCAAATCTTAAAACTAAAAATTTTAATATTTATTTAGCCATTGCCAAATAAAATAAAGTATTCAAAGTATAAAATAAAGTAAAAAAAATAAAGTAAAGTAGCATTGGGCCTCATTCATCTCTCTCATCTTCGGCCGAGTGCAAGAGTATCCTTCCTTTTTAATCGAATATGGCCATTGCGACGTAAAATACCACGGACTAATGGATTTATGTGGTTATCTAGGTTATCTAAGTATTTTTCAGCTTGTCTTACAATTTCCATTTTAACCAGCGGGACATCTAGATCTTTGTGAATATTCGAGTTTTTGATCTACCAAGGGGCGGCAGTGATCATTCGTAAAATTTTATTTTGGCGCCTCTGAATTTTCTCTCCGTTTAAAGCTGAGGCAGTACCCCATAGCTGTACTCCATAACACCAAATTGGTTTTAATATTGATTTGTATATTAGGAGTTGACAATCTAACTTAAGTGATGAATTTCGACCAATTAACCAATTTATTTGGGCAGTTTTCATAGTTATTTGCGCCAGTTTTGACTCAATATGCAATTTCCACGTTAAACGACGATCAAGGTGTACTTTACATAAGTGCTTTGTGGTATTATCTGATTATTAATGCATATATGTAGCAGGGCAGATCTCTCTTCGCAATGTAAAGGTTACGTGGATGCATTTTTGTTCGTTAACTTTTATTTTCCATTTCTTCAACCATTCCTCCAGCAGGGATACTTGTTCCTGTAAGGAATCTGCAATCTGTGGGTTCATATGTACGCTTAAAAATGCAGTGTCGTCAGCAAATGTGGAAGTATGTATGTTTTCACTTATTGGCATATCAGCTGTAAATATCAGGTATAAAACAGAACCTAGTATGCTACCCTGAGGAACACCGGAGTTAATTTTTTGAGGGGAACTTAAATAATTACCTTGTTTAATTACAAATTTCCTATCACTTAAGTAACTCTTCAATATTTCATATATATTTTCAAGGAATATTTGCTTCAATTTGAGTATAAGACCATCATGCCACACTTTATCAAAAGCTTGAGAGACATCAAGGAAGAGTGCAGAACAAAACTTTCTTTCTTCGAATGCATTTCTTATTACATTAACTAGTCTATGGGTTTGCTGAATGGTACTATGTTTTCTCCTAAACCCAAATTGGTGATTTGGGATACAACCGTATTCATTCAACAAAGGTGCTAGCTTACATATCAGTACCTTCTCGAATAATTTGGATAGGTTAGGCAAGAGACTTATCGGCCTATACGCATCAACCTTGGTATGATCCTTGCCTGGCTTCTGAAATTTCCATTGTGTAGGGTAATATCTGAGTCGAATAACAGCATTCATAATGAATAAAATAATTTTTACAGCTATGCTAGGTAAATTCAACAGCATTTTGTTGCTTATTTTGTCAATACCTAGGGCTTTCCTTGGGTTAAGATTTTTAATGGCATTTACAATATTATGAAACTTAAACCTAATGGGTCTGGGAGTCTTCGCATCAACAGTTGGTAAATTGATTATTTCGATAGACTTGTTAGGGGTGAAAACAGTTTTCAGGTGATTCACAAATAGCCTACCTTTTTCAGCATCACTTCTTGCATTACCTTTTGAAGAGATTTTTTAGTTAAATTTTATAATGAAGAATAAACTTGAACTTGAAAAAATAAGAAAAATTTCATATTTTTCAAGTTTACCCCATCAAAACTCATAACATATAAGTTTGAACAAAACGTTTATGTATACCATTTTAAGGCTAATCTCTCCCCTTTCAAAAAAACTTTGCATTTTTAAAATAGGTTCCAACATATTTGGGTAATCAATAATTTTGTGTGAAAAGATCAAAAAATTCGTTTTTTTTAAATGAAACAAGTTTGGACGGTTCGAAAAAAAAAAGTATTTTTGAGTTCTACTCAACCTAGTGAATAACTTAGGCTATGTAGTATGTAGTAAGAAAGCAAAAAATCCAGGCTTAAGTTCTTTCGAAGGAATTTAATTGAAAAATGTGTTAAGCCTTGTATGTAAAAAAGTTCTCATTTTTTTCTCTGTTTCAAGCTATTTTTGTTTTTCTATTTTAATTAAAATTATCATTAGTGTGTTTCGTTCTATTGTGTTGTGGATTATTATGTTTGCAGGTAACAGGTTCTCACCATAACCGTTTGCCACCTGTTTCTTTTGTTTCAAAATAAAAGACAATATTTGCTGGTATTATTTCTGTTTACGAATTTCACAAAAGATATGAATGTAAGTCAGTGAGTGAAAAATATAAAATCAATATTTAAAATAAGAATTTCTGTATACAACTCTACGAAAGCATGAAAGAACAATGGATATCAACATACCACCATAAAAAACAGAATCAGAAAAACATAAATAATGACAAACAACAACTGCCAATATGGGAAAACCATAACCAATACCACTGACTGTCTATTGAGTATCGATTCTTTAAACACAGCACACTGGCACATCATCTGTTGTTGTATCTGTTTCTGCATCTGTTTATGTATATGTATGTGTTTAATTTGCTTTTCAGCAACTTTTATAAGAGTGTCTGTCGTATTTTAAATGAGTTTTTTGTTGAAAGCCATAAATAAAAATGTCATCAGGGCCGTTTTTGCTTGTGGAGAATCTCATACAACATACGTAGTGTGTTTACAAAGTTAAGAGCCTTGGATTTTCTGGAATAACTGCAGTCGATTTTTTTATGTTGAAATAATTTATCCTTTAGTAGATTCGTAGTTTATTTGGTAGTTAAGTAAGATTAGGTCCCAATTAGGCCAACATTTAGACCAATTGGAAAGGAAACCATTCCGAGTCCAAAATAAATAATGTTAATGCATGTTATTGTAATGGCCGTAGTCTAGTAGGTAGTGTGTTGGCTTATTAGACGTAAGGCTACGGTTCAAATCCCAGGTCAGGCATCAAAACGAAAATAGGAAAAAATATTTCTTCGGCGACTTCCTCTCAGTAGGTTTCTGACAAGAGTAAATAAAATTGCCATGAAAAGTTTCTCAAAAATCTGTTGTACGGAATCGACTTTAAACTGTAGGTCCCACCACTCATGTAAAAAATTAACACACACAACATAAGTGGTGTGAGAAGCTAGGTCGTAATCCTTACTAAAGGGTTGTAATTACCAATTATGTATGTATGTATGTATTGCAGCAATCTTTATATTAGAAAGCTCGGTCATGGATGTTAGAAAGTGAGAGCTCAGAAATCTCCGCCTCTTCATGACAACAGCAGGGCACTGACACATGTGCCCAAGACAGCCTCTTCCTCCTCCTCAGGTACACAGGTCATGCAGAAGTCATTTATTGGAATGCCAAGTCTTTCAACATGCCTACCAAAAGGACAGGGGCCATAAGAATAGCCATTGTGCATTGAATGCCCATGCGTTTTAAAGACAGAAGTCAGTCGATCCTCTTCCTGTTCATACGTGTCCAGCAGAGTTTAACTCTAGTGCATGTACTCTCCTGCTGCCAATGAGATTGGGCCTCCCCGTAAATCTAGTGGACAATATCTAAACTAACCGAAGCAATGGAAATACCTAAGACATGTAAAATGTTGGAAATTGCATTGCTGATGAGCTGGCGTCCCTGTGTCCCAGAACCCATACAAAGTTATCTTTAAATGATACGAAATTTCTTTGAGAAATCTTCGGCATTCATGGACAAAGAGGGACGTTGAAACTACGATTGTTACAAACTTAATCGCTGCCTGGTTGTCTGAGTAAATTAAGAGATTTTCAGGGAAAATTCTACCACTCAACAAGCATTACGCTGCTTTCAAAATAGCCATGACCTCTGCTTGGAAAATACTGCAAGGCTCCGACAGCCTAAAAGAAAAGATTATATTACAATATTGATTCAGACTCAGAAACAAAAGGCGGAAATTTTAAATATTGCACAACAAATAATTTCTGATCGTTTAAAAGCTGTGGGAAAGATTAAAAAATCTTAAAAATGTATGCCACATGAATTGAATGACAGACAGAAGGAAAACGGAAAAAGCACTTGTTAAATTTGGTTTCAAACACCATACAAAATCAGTGTTGCATTGAATTGTTACTGGTGATGAATAATGGATTTATTTTCAGAATCCTAAATGGAAAAAATCATGGGTTAATCCGGGACAACCATAAAGTTTGGCTGCAAAACCAAATTGATTTGGCAGGAAGATAATGCAGCCTCGAGCTGCTAAAACCTATTGAAACCATTAATACAGATCGCTACCGACAACAAATGAGCAATTTGAACAATGCATTGAACAAAAAATGACCAAAATGGATCACGAGCGCACAAAGCAAAATCGGTTCAGTATACTTTACCCCACTATTTGTATTCATCAGACTTGACTCCTTCCAACTTCTATATGTTTTGATTGATGAGACACGTATTGATGGAGCAGCACTTCGATTCCGAGAGGAACTCAAAAATGGGGTTGGCTATTTGGTTGGCTTCAAAAGACGAAGAGTTTTATTATCATGGAATCCACAAATTGGTTGTAAGACGAAAAAAATGTGTAGCCAGCACTGGCCAATATTTTCAATGAAATATTTTCTGCTTTGCCATTAAAAATTAGTGGTTCTCTCCACACCAGTACCCCTAGTAAATTTATTTAAATTAAGTCGTTTAGCAAACCTAATAAAAATAATATTTCTAATGCCACTGTACGTTTACAAAGTCATCATAAGTAACGATAAAATATTGAATCCTTATAGGATTTGCTATATTGTTGTATATCCTTGAATAGTTCCTATTTTATTTGTGGGATTTTTATCTCTCTTACCATCACAGACACACACATATAATTAGACTATTACAGAAGCAGGGTATTTATAGTGTTTTTACTTGAAAATGTGAAAATAAAGTTGAACTTATAAAATGCAACAGGTGTTGGGTTATGCTCAAATATCCATTATGCTAAGTACAGATATCTTTTAATTTACTGTTGTCGTTGTTGTTGTTCTTGGTTCTTATTGCCAGGATTTAGCATATAATCCAGAAATGAAAAACTGAGTACTTAAGAGCCGCTTCCGTTTGCTTAACAACATGTGTGCTAGTTTAAGCACTTTATCTACTTTAGATGACACAATTATATAAGATTAACACCATTTCCAACTAGAAGCTCTTTCGCTACTAAAGGGTTTTTGTGATGTCAGTTAGTCCATTCATGATTGTTGTTCTACGAACTTCACCGTGATACTAGACGATGCACCGTGATCACTAACAATCATGACCATCATACCAAGAAAGCTACCTCAAAATTTCGAATAACTTTCGGAAATACAAATTCGGTTCTCCTATCGACGCTATTAGAATGGTGCCAAAATAACAAGGGAAGTACAGCAGCATTCGCACAAAGATAAAGTTCACAATGGATGTTAGAAATGAATTTAATTCGAAAGTGACCACTGTGCTGACGTTTGTCGAAGCTTTTGAAGTTCCTAGATCTTTTAATCATCGAATATTACAATACCGGAATATTCAGACTCACAGAAGGCATAGGTAGGTAGGTAGAGGTGACTGCCCATCTAAGAAAAATTTAGATGGACTCACTTAGGCCGCATTGTGCCCATTGTGCTACCACAGTTATTCACTATCCCCTAGTCTCGGAACCACTTGTAGCTCCTGATGAAGCGATTCAGGCTGCCAATGTCAATCCTTGACAGTTCCTCCCTATCATCCATGTAGTAAGTACCCAAGTACTTTCTTCTCCTTTGGCAAAGAGCCGGGCATGTACCCAGCAGGTGAGAGACAGTCTCCTCTTCTTCCTCATCTCTACAGCTTCTGCAGAAGTCGTTAGCAAGGTGTCGAAGACCAAGGCGCCTCGCATGCGTACCTCGCATGCACGCGCCTTCTTAACACAGGACTCTTTACTTCAACCAATATTGTGGAATGCGATATACCCGAATGTGTGCCGAATGTCGGTTATGGGGATGACATCACGTTGATGGTTGTAGGCAAACGATGTTACATTTGTAATGGTCGTTTTTCAGATTTATTTTTTTTGCAAGGAATTCATATTAGCGTTTTTATATAAGCTGTGTTTATTAAGCACAAGTAAGATCGTTACTTTTGCTTATAGACAAAAGCTCACAACTATGACAGCTGATAAGTTGACTGTGTTGCATGTATGCAGGGTTGTATTTGACATTTGGCAAATGACATTTGGTCATCAGCATGGAGGGTTTTCGTTTCCGGTGATGACTGCAGAATCTTTCTCTTTTGATTTGAACGTTGACGAGGAAGGTCGTAGGTGAGTTGGTGTGCACCTAACACTGAAAGAAGAAAAGAAGTGGAAAGTGAAGTAATCCACAAACATCCAGGATTCTAGGGAGAAATGAACCATCTAAGTTAAGAAAACTGGTGTAAAAATTATTTCTCTTAATGCTGGAAAAGTTCGTTTAAGGAAAATAAATTAATTTACGGCTAATCATCAGTGGATATACGAGTGTTATTATTTTATTTCTACGATACGATATGGTGGAATTCTTTGTGCCACAGCAGCAGATGGACGAGAGCATTGTATATCTCCTCTGTCTCTACAGTACCTTCAATTCTTGTTTTCATCTTATACCTACATCATTGTGATTCATCCAATAATCTACATCAAGCTAGCATCTTGTCAACTGCATCAATACCTCATCATTTTATCTTTATGTGAATTTGTGACACTTATCCTCGTGTATTCTTGTGGTAAAGCATCCTCCTATTATTTTGGCTAGCTAAGCAGCAATATATACCTATCTATCATCTTATGAGTAACCATCGCATTTAACCTAATTTTCATCAAGATGACATCCTATCTTTCTTATATCTTTGGACATTCCTTGGGGAGTTATATTGCATAAGTATATATTAAGCGTAAAACCTGTTTTGTATGTATCTCTCTTTTCATATATATTATTCTTTTGTTAAACATTAATTGTGAGGTTGGAAAACTTTTTGAATCGGCTGTTCTTTTTTTTTCTTCTCTTCGGAGTAATCTTTTGCGTTGGGCTTTTCCAACGAAATCTTTATCATTGATGTATCTGTTAATAGTGTCTTCTTATCCGATTCAGAAATTTTTCTAACGGAACCGTATTCTCATTAAATTTGTTGTGTATATTTACTCATGTAATTTTTCAATTATCTTAACAACATCAACGAGCATCAACATGATTAATAACCTACTACATCTCATCGTGGATACTCCATTAACTTGCAAGATCCGGAGGCCTCTGCGAAAAAACAAGTAATGCGGGTGAGTGAGTCAATCAAATTATTATTATATTTTTATCTTAATTATTTTCCGGTTTTATAAACAATTTGAACTAAATTTCCATTAGTTTCGCGTTTTGATAATTTTTAAACATAATTATTTTATTGTTCATTTCGAACATATATTGATATTCGTTGATTAAACGCCATTCAAGCGTTCTTTTATTGATTTTCCTTTGGTATTAAAAGATAATTGGGAAACCGTATATTTTTCTCGTATTTTCATAAGTATTCTATCTCATATTTTTAATTCGCACTTCGGTGATTGAAATCCTTTTAACACTCTAGTATTAATTAAATCAATTTATTTAAGTTTAACTTTATATGAATATTGTCATGTACTTTAGGCGTAAATTTCAGGAAAGGGAACATGAATTTTTCCTTTTTCAATTACCTATCTTTTTATCTTAGTTTTACCATTATTTCTTTTGAATAAATTTTATATCTGTAATTATGGATTATTGAATTCACTAGTGTTTCTTCTTGGATAAATCTTCGTTGAGTAGGGTGTAGAGTTTGTGTTTTGAGATCCTGTGACCTTTGTGCCGATGGATCAAGGTTGGGAGGGTTATGAGGCATTGATTCCTAATACCACCTGGGAATCCGGTAGCTATTTTAGTTAATCTCCTTCATAGTTTTCTTTTATTCAAAGGATAGTTAATAGTTAATTATCTGGTTAGGTCATTTCCATAGTTAAAAACAGGGAGTCTACAATAATTTTTATGTAATTTCCCGGTAGTTAGGGTAGACACGAACCCCCCACCCGACTGAAGCTAGTGATTAATGGCTCCCGCCGTCTACTTGGACTAACTTCCGGTCTTGAGTCCTTCCTTTTTCGTTATACTTGTAGTATAGCCAATCTTCCTTTTACGGGACATTTCCCGGCGTGGACACCGGCCTGTGCTGTACTTTTGGGGTACGTCAGCTAGAGGAAATTTAACGGAAAGCGACTCTTAATGACCATCTTCCTTAATATTGCATTATGCAGTGGAATTTTAGGGATTGTAAACCTATTTGAAATAGGAATAAATTTATTATTATATATTAGATTATTACACATTCCGGAAGTAAACTACAAAGATGCTGCAAACGATACGAAAAGCGAAAGTGTTACCGATAAGCACATACAGATGAAGGCATTAAATGAAATGATAATTTCACAGAAAGTGATAAAGTACGTTTGACGCTACACAGACGCTTACATAGAACTTGACAATAGCTGACGTTAAGGCAAAGATTAATAGCGCGCTAGTGCGGATAATATCGAATTACCAATCGAAAAACGACTATGTATGTACAGATAATATAGATTCATATACGCTTTCCTGCGACTACAGAACAGTGTCCAGAGAGATAATTGTTGTGATACTCCAAAAGATGCCGATAGACATCCAAGTGGAAGTGCTTAGCCAGCTTAATTACGTATAGGATGCTGCACGTCGGAGTAACGCACATTAGAGAAGTACACACAATCTATTAAAGAATGCCAGCAAAGACGTTGCAGGACAGAAAATACTGAACCAACATGACATTTGAGTTTCGTTTTCTAGGCAATAGTCTGATTCTGAATGCACCTCACTGACCGATATCGGTGTGTAATCATTAAGTAAAATGTATCATCACTCACAAACTGTAGTCCAGGATTTCCTAGAGGCATTGCGAATCGTTTATAATCAACTCTTTTATGGGTTCCGCGGCATAGAGATGTTGTTGAGAATTGGTTTGCTAGCCAGAGCTGGCACGGGGCTACAGAACATAGGTATTCCCATTGCTTCGGTTAATCGAATATCGTCCACTCATTTTATTTTATTTATTTTAGACTTAATGTCGTTGGCAACAAGAAGGTACGTGCAATATTGCCAGACTCCGCTGAACACGTTTGGACAAGAAGAGGACCGACTTACTTCTGTCCTTAAGTCGTATAGCCATCTATCTCACAATAACGATTGGAACTACATTCGTTAGGGATTTAATTACAGTCTGGCTATCCGAGTAAATCAAGAGATTTTCTTGGAATAGATACATAATTGGTCCTTCAGTAAGAATTAAGATATAGCTTCTCACATCTCTTATATTGTGTGCGTTAATTTTACACATGAGTGGCGGAACCTAAGTTTAAAGTTAATTTCGAGCGACAGATTATTGAGAAACTTTTCATGGCAATTTTATTTACTCTCAGAGTTTTTCCCAGAAATCTGCTGAAGGGGAGTCGCCGAAGAAATATTTTTTCGTATTTCGCTTTGTTAGAGATGTATGATCTCAAGTTTGAACCGAGGCCTCACGTCTTATAAGCCAACACACTACCTACTGGACTACGGCGACTTCATAGGTACCTTATATTGCCTGGTAAAAATAATAAATTCCATTTTGGGAGAATTTAAATTTAAGGTGGACGATAAGTGCCACTCAGTTATAAGCTTTAGAGCTCAGAGAGAGAGAGAGAGAGAGAGAGAGAGATAGAGAAAGTTAGGTAGTTTACTGTCTTTTCTTAAGTTGTAGTTATTATAACTTTTGTTATTGTTTGTGTTTGAGTTACTTATTTATATTCATAGAATACTAACACTAATGGAAGCAATTTTTAGATTTTGTAAGTACTTAGTAGTTGTTGCATTATATTTATAATCAATTTTTATACGATTTTTGTTGTTGATGTTTTAATAAAAGACGTAATTTTATTTTTTGCTAATGTCAACGGAAAAATTCTACATGAAAAGTTTAAATATTCTAACATCATAAACAATGTGAAAAACGTTGTGTTTTTTTCTTTTATATTTGAATATTTATATACCCGTCTATTTATTATATATACATATATGTATACATAGAATTTTATGCTCATCTCTTTTTTAAAATAAAAATAATATTTATATTAAGAAATTTTTATCTACACTCTCACGCATACACGCGTACTCATGTATTATACAGTGAACAGCAAAAGTCTTAGTACTCCAATAAATTTTGACAATTTCATGAATTTTAACCAACAGTTTGTATAAAAAATTAAGGTTTTTATATTTATTTTATTAATTTATTTCTGTTTTTTATAACACAAACAATTTTTTAATGTTTTTGTCATAAAACAAGAGAAAAATAAGGAAAAGTTCCAGATGTTAACCCCAAGGAGATTCCTGTGTAAATTTAAAATTCAAAGGCCTAATATATGAAAAGAGTTATCCCTTGTATTTAGTAGAATATCCTTTAAAGTCAAGCACTCTATTTAACCCATTTGGAATTGAATGTACAAGTTTTGTTTAGTGTTTTCTGGTGGCACCATGAGCAAGTTTTTCCATTGACTTTTGTTTGAGGTTTAGCGATTACTTAACCGTTCTTTCAAATGATCTCCTAAATACTCTCTTGAAATCATATCGGAACTTTGTGCTAGAGTATTAAGCCTGTGGGGACTTTTATTTTGCCAAAAAATATTGGTGTACTAAGACTTTTGCTGTCCACTGTAATCTCCCATTTACTTGTATGTACGTATGCAAATAAAAACACGGTCTTCAAAAATACGCGCGCTGAAAATTTGTTTGCTG
This sequence comes from Sarcophaga caerulescens, assembly GCA_927399465.1. Classification (NCBI taxonomy): domain Eukaryota; kingdom Metazoa; phylum Arthropoda; class Insecta; order Diptera; family Sarcophagidae; genus Sarcophaga; species Sarcophaga caerulescens. The sequence continues at coordinate 100,829,179 of OV656873.1, forward strand.
TGTAAAAGTGTAGTGGGTATTCGGGCGCCAATGGGTGGAAAAGCGTTTGTATTTGAGGTGCAAATTTAAATACGGCTCAATACACTTTAAACATAATGAACGCTTGGCTTGTTACACTTCACTAGACTTTAACTTTTTTTACATTCCTTTTGTTATGTATCTTAGTTTTAGGATTTTTTTATTTTGTTGTAAAGATTTCATTTTTTTAGAACTTTCTCTCTCAATCAACACAAGCTGTTATTTAAAATTTTTTTATTCCAAAAACAAAAATTTCTTTTTTCATTTGTTTATTGTTCTTTAATTTTTCTTTCACTTAAAAACTTTGCATAAAGAAAAGTTTTTAATTTGTAAAGTACTAGCCTTGTGGTTATCGTATACTTCTTTCAATGTAAGATTTTAATTCAAGAGGCTCTGAAATAAATAAAGAAGTAAGGAGTCAGAAAGAAAAAAGTTTAGCATACTTCTACAGTGATTAATTTTGTAAAGGGGATTTATGGGAATGTTGTAGTACGGTTCAGAGTCGACTTTAAACTATAGGTCACGCCACTCATGTAACACACACAACAAACTTTGTGTGAGAATCTAGAGCGTAATCCTGACTGAAGGGTTGTAATGAACCATTATGCATACATGTATGTATGTACGTAGTGCCACATTAGGTCAATCCACTATAAGAATAGACCAATATTCATAGCCTAAGAACGTAAACTACTCACACACAGCTGAATCTTTCGAATAAAGTTTTCTGTTCAAAAATATTACGCTCTCCGACAATGTTGATGGAGATCGGAAACTAAATTAAGAGTTAATTCTTTATAAGTCGCATGGAGAAACAGATTAGCTTATTATAAGTGTTCTCACCGACAGCATAAGCACACAAAATTTCCTAGGAGTCTGTCAAGCTGTTTCCTCTCAGCAAATTTCTCAAAAAATTGCCATGAAAAAGTTTCTCAAAAAACTGTCGTTCGGAGTCGACTTTAAACTAGTCGTAATCCTGACTGAAGGGTTGTAAAGATGTATGTATGATGAACGATATCAAACTGTTAAAGTTCGATATAAAAAAATAAATTCTATAAAATTATCTGGCAGAATCTAATAAAAAAAAAATTCATTCTAATAAGATGCTTGTATTGTATTACCAATTTAAGTTCTCAAACTCTTAAAAGAATACCCCAAATATTTTTGAAAATGCCCTCTTAACTATTTTACCAGTTTTTTTTTTATTACCTTTAAATCTGTTTTATTTAAATAACATTCAAAAGGGGGGTGGGTGTTAATAGCCCTCTAGGGTCAAATACAATACATGTCTCGTACGTGCTTATGGCAAGACAAAACAAAACAAACTCTTACTCACTCCTATAATACTTGCTTCTAAGAATCTCTCTACAGAACTTTAAATCATAAGCAACAATTATTTCCAATAAAACACTACAATGTGTTCATTTTGAAAAAGAAAAACTTCAAACAAATGAAAAAATAAAATTCATTCGAAATTGAAAGTTGAAATTGAAATGTTGAAAAGAAAATCAATTAAAGTTTTTTTTGTTATCTTTGATCATAAATTGAAATATTTTCAGTTTTTCTTTCTTCTCGTTTTTACGCTTCACTTAAACGTGTTAATTTTCTTTTTTAATTTCTCCTTCAATAATTTGCTTAACATTCGTCGTCTCGCTTCGAATGCCATGATTTTACTATATGTTTTTCTGTTGGCCTAATGGCTGTTAAACACAACGAACTAATTAATCGACCATAAAAAAGAGAAAAGAAAAGAAAACTGTTCGCGTATGTGATTTAACGGAGCAGCACTTAAGGCAATAACTGATGCCTGTTAATTTGCCACATTCATTTCCGTTGTATATTTTCACGCACACTAACAACCTTTAGGTATCTATGTTGTGTAGAACATAGCAGGTGGAAACATTAACCAATTGAACTGTCGAAGAACTTAGAAAAAGTAACGTGTTAATGCGAAAAAAATTGTGTTTAATTACTGTCAGTTTTATGTCTTTGTGAACAAAAGAATAAAAATGTGTTAGAAATGCCATGAAAAACATCACTCGTGTTGTTTATGAAGTACTCAAACTCAATTTGCTTCGTTATAATCCAACATATACATACATATGTTCATATCCCAGTGAAGGCTACAAAGTTGTTATCATGGTTTTAAAAGGATCCCCAAACTGCTACAAATAATTCATCCAGATAACTTGCCCCAGCCATACCTTAACCCGGGGAATATGGTGTCAACCACAAACGTCAGAGAAAATTCCTTTTTTTAAGAGTACGACTAGATTGATAAGATTGAAGAAGAGAAAGCTAACCGAGGGTCTTATGCCTCTCGACATACATCCAAGCTATCAGGTAGGATTGTTATGCTCCTACCATTAGTAATAACACCTAACTTTCTAATGGAAGTCTGTAACTTGTGCAAACTATTCTGAGACGAGTTAACTCTAGTAGATTGTCACCCCTAAACTACTATAATCTCCAGCTGGGCAGTGGCACAAAAACAGTGTTCCATCGTTTCACTATCTTTACCACATGCCCAGCATTTATCATTTTCCACCACGCCAATGCGATTCAGGTGTAAATGTAAGGCTGAGTGTTCTATGAGTCCGTTCGTTAACGTACTCAGGTCGCCCTTTTTCAGTTTTCAATACTTCTCTCTTCTCTTCATTAAGATCGCCTCCAAAGTATTTTTGAAATTCTTTCCACTGTGTTACTATGCCACAATAGTCGATGTGATAGGTACCTCTACCCATTTTGTCAGCTTAGCCTTTAATGCACCGACAGGCATTTTATTATCCAAGCTATGGGTATATAACGGGTATTTACCTATGGGTATATAACGCATAACGTTCCATTCCCGCAGTAATCGTTAAGATGGCCTTTGATCCCGTATTCCTGGATGTTATTTCCCTTATTGTCATTTGACTATCTGTAAAGGGATTTTAATTCCTATACGTCAAGTTTTCCGAATAATTACTAGCCCAGATCATATATCCGCTGATCGCTCGTACCTCCAATTCAAAAACCCATATTATGGTTCGTTAGCCGGTGGCAAATTTCCCTGATTGCGCGTACCTCCAATTGGAAAACACATATTATGGTTCGGTAGCAGGAGGTAAAGTTTGGTTTCTGGTTTTTCTATACAGAGGCCCAATCCAGTCGTATCTTCATGTTTAGAGTAGTCCCCACGGGTATCTGTGCCATAGATCTGGTATTAGTGTGACGCAATTAATTGTTATTGATATGTTGGGCATCCTATCAGATAACAGAGCGTCAAGCAAGAGACCGTCCGGCTCTAGTTGATACTCCCAAAGTCTGAATACAATACGCCGTATGAGCTGCCTCATATCGAACCCATATCTCTATCGGTTGGAGTAAGAGTATTGTTTCCATTGTCCTTGTCGTATATTTCCCCTTCATCAATGTCCTCCACACTACTGAAGCTGAAAGTTATAATAGGTCTAATTACGTTCCTGCAGAGGCAGTGTGTCACTCTTGCAGCTAGAACTCAAATGAGGCAAGGCTTGGTGACCTTAGGAATGATGTACAATGACTATTTTCTAAATAGCCTTGAACTGTTCTTATAATATGTGACCGAACGACCTTGTTTCGTCAGTTCTCTTTGAGTTTTATAACAACTTGTATGGAGCAAATGATGTAAAAAAACAAGTAACAAAAAGTAAATGATCCCTGGTACGGTAGGAACCCCTTGGAAAAACTAACCTTAAATTGATAGGATGATTACCACAATCTGCGACATAGCATTAGCTTCTCGTAATCAACTCCATACAGATATTTTCAAGGCTGGGTTAAGACATTGTCTCCGAGTTTGTAGGTATAGCTCACTCGACAAGCTTAACTTCTTCCAAGTAGAAGTGTCGACAATATCTGAAATATATTTAAGCATACTTTCTGCTAGCCAGACTGTTGTTAGAGCACTGCGTTCTAACATAATGACCTCTAGCACAGTTATCGGCTGACCGCATTGAAAACCGATACAACAATCACATCGTATGGGTACCAGGATAAACCGAAAACTGCAATACATATCAATCGTCTAGATGGGGCACAGCCATCAAAGTAAATGTAAAAGAACATTTGTTTTCCTTTTAACGCGTTTCTTATTACGTAACTTGCTCCAGTACGATATTAAATAACAGCGTTGACGTACTACAATTGCAATGTTTAACAAGATTTTATTCTTTATTGGGCTTGCTGAGTTCTGACGCAATTTATCCTATGGTACATAAAAGTACATGACCTTTCAAAGAATAATTCGCAAAGCCTTTAAATTTATTGAAATACTTTCATTCATTTCTCATTGCATTCCTTACTTTATTTTAAAATAATAATTTTAATGAAACTTTTTACAGTCAATTCTGTAGGATAATAAAAACCGTAACATTCGTTTAAAATTTTGTTGACGCTCCATTGCAATTCAAAGACTATTTGATATAGAATTTCTACTTTAACTTCAATAAAATTTTATTTACAATAAAATTATTTTTAATAACATTACGTAATTGCGCTTAAATGTCATTATTTTTCTTGCTAGGGGCTTCATTCAGTACCCCCAGGGTAATTTCATAGATGTACAGAGAATGCTTTTGAAGTATGATGCTGATTATCAAACACATTATTAAACAGCTCTCATCCCATCAATAAAGTACAAAGCTTTTATTAACAACCACATTACAGTGCAACTAAGGCATGAATGCTAAAACAATGCTAAGAGCATATATGAAGCATTCTTTCCAATGAACATCATTATTTCGTATTAATTGCTCAAAAGCAGTTGACAGCAATTCAAGATTTTATGAAACTTTCAACTGAAACTTTAATACTTTCATACCCACTTAACTGGCCATTACAACACTTTTAGTCTGTATTACGAACAAGCTCTGACACCACCCATGTATAACAACTGCTAACTTTAAATTTTTGAATAATTTTTTTGGCGATTTTATTTACTCTCAGAGTTTTTGCGAAAAGACTGATGAGAGAAAAAATTCTCAATAGAAATAAAATTTTTAAATTTTGTTGTTTTCGAGATATCCGAGCCAAGTGATGAACCACGGGTTCTTATCTAATAAGCCACACTACCTGCCTTCGTGGCAAGGAGCATACAAATCTACTTACCGGGCGGAAATCTTGCATGCCGCTGATGAGATCAAAACATTTTTATGGATTAGTAAGACGGGTCTAGCGGATACTCTTCTCATGTCATCTATCGACAAGTAGACTGATGATAGTAACAGGCATTTTATGCAACGTTGTGGATTTAAAGAGCACCTGTGTCAGATGGAAACACCTGGGTATTTATCAAGTAATAGGCAGTTAATTATCCTTACTGACATCAAACAGCATTCTGCAGTTTGCGATGACAACAGAATTGTTGAACACTTTATCGGAATATGTTGAGTGCATTTCAATAAATCGTCAGATAGTTGTACTCCAATACCTCTACCCAAAAACAGGTACGAATTTTTGTTTTCTTCCATTTTTTTACAAAAACCAATAGATGCAAAGAAAACATCGATGTATTTTAAGATAAATCGATATATATAACATAAGAAAACCAACACGTGAGATGACCATGACCTCAAACCATGCCATCCTGTTTAAACCACTTGATAATCATTACCTATAGTGCTTGACTGGAAACGAAATATGGAGCGATGACGATGTCCACTCAAAATTCACATATTTCGGCATGTATTAGATGCTTTGGGGCCTCATATCGATTGGGATTGTTCCAAATTCAACAATTTTCATTATTATGTATCCATTCATCCAGAAATAAACCTCATCGCTGAAGAAGATTTTTCAATGCAAATTGAGCGTATTCAACGAACTCATGTCGTTCTCTATGGTCCTTTACCTTGAAATGAATTTTATACGGATGCAGTGACGTCATGACGTAAAAATTGCGAAGTTTTAATCTGCAAAAGGCCGAGATTCTCCTGCACATTAACAGAGTTGAGGTTTTTGTGTTATATCTTGCATTCCATCGACACAATATCGTTTACTGGAATAATGGATTCGAATTTGTCCACCACATTGCTAATAGTCCTCTTCACAGGACAACTGTGTCGATTTCAAAATGGACGAAGCGTGCTTTACGTTGACCGAATAGAACACCCATTTTGATAAAAAACAATTTTATTATTTATACATATTTTTGTATGCTATATCCGTACATAGAGATTTGGCAAAACTGACAAAACTGATTTAACCCTTAGCTCAACCGAAACAAAATATGAATAAAATATTCCTTTAGTGACTTCCTCCCAGCAGTCTTCTGGAAAAAACTTTGAGAGTAAATAAAAATTGCCATGAAAAGCTTCTCAAAAAAGTCTGTCCTTGGGAGTTGACTTTAAACTAGAGGTTCCACCTGTCATGTATAAAATTAACACACACAACATGGGCGATTTTAGAAGAGGTAATCCTGAATAAAAGGCTCTAATGACCAGTTATGTAGGTATGTAAGTAATTGTTTGTAGTTTGATCACATTCATCTTGCTTGATCTTCTTCGTACATTCTTGTCTGAGATAGGATAGGTAGGCAGATAGGTTGAAGAAGAGGAGACCAACCAAAGTTGTCATGCCTATCGACATACACCTACCTAAGCTATAATGTGGGCTTGTTGTGCCACGACCTTACTTGCTATAGAAAGTCTGTATCTTGCCGAAGAAAGAATGAAATTGCCTAAAAAATATTTTTCATATTTCAGTACATTCTAGATGGTTTGAACCGTGGCCTCAGGACTACTAGACTACGGCGACTTTTACTGTCACACCCTATATCGAAATTTTAATGAGAATTATAGCAAAAATTTTTTTCTAATAACAAATTCAATTCCTTGCCGTCACATTTCACCGAATCTAAAATCAGAAATTCTAATGCAAAAATTTTAGTGCAAATTTTTTTGATGAGACTTTCAGCTGAATTCAATTGCTTGAATGTGTAACAACTGAGATAATAGGATAACAAATATAAATTTCCTAAGCATTAGTTTCATTAAACATTCGTTGAAAAGCTAGATAGAAACTCATGTAATAATTCTTGAGAATTGTTTGACTTTTTAATGAATTCATTGCATAAACATGCTTACATGAAGAAAATAAAATCATTATCAGAGAAAAACACTAGAGGGTTAATTAATTTAAATAATATATACTATATACATATACTTTCTCTACATGAAACCCTCCTGGGTATGAGTAATTTCAATGAAATTCAAATTTATTAATCATACGCCACCACCATGCCACCATGTCATACCATATGAATGTTAGTTTTTATGTGTGCCCGTAATTAAGAAGAGACCAAATAATTTTACAATTTATTTTACAAATACAATCACAAATTTCGGTTGCTGTCTGTTATGATTTAATTTATTTTTATTTGTTTTTGTTTTTTGGTTGTTTTTTTTTTTTGTAATTTAATTTAAAAACAACAAGAGTTTCCGGATGCCTTGTATATAAAATGAAAGTAATTCTGATTTATTAAGTAAAAATTTCATGTTAATTAAACAGCAGTAAAGCATCAGTTAAGCATCTGTTATGCAAGAGATATTTGAAACACCTAAGCAAGGTTATTTTTATAATTTCCTCCAGGAAATTATAGGAATTTTCAATAAAGATTTTAACAGACAACCCAGGATGTATTTAAATTGATAGTTGCGATTCTGGCATAGACGTAACTATGCTTTACAATGTTACTGTGTTACTGTGTAAATAGAATTTTCTATTGCGTTTGTGCCAGAGAAACTTTTATTATTTGCTTAAAAAGAGATTTTAGTTTTCAAGGCCAACTAAAAAGTCAAGTAATGTGTTTAAATCGTTATGAATGTAACGTTTAGTTTAGTATGATAAAGTCAGCAGTGGGTAGGGTGTTGCCTCATTAGATGGGAGCCTCTAGTTCAAATCCCAGCGCTGACGAAATATGTCTTGTCTTATCTTCACTAGGGATAAAACTGACGCACACAACTTAAGTGGTGAGAGAAACTAGGCCGTAATCCTGACTGAACGGTTGTATGGAACTTTACGCTTTGTATGAATATCTAGCCATCACAGAGTGATTGGAAATGAGGAATCAAATATTCTGGCTAATAGAGCCATAAGCTTGGATACACAATGACTTTCAGTGCATTAAAGATCAGACAAGGAAAGTGCATTACGTACGTTACATCTACTAATTACAAAAATTACTTTCGGTCGATCCTAATGAGGGGAAAACCCTGATTATTTTAAAACTAAATAAGTGTGACCTGAGTACTCTTATTGAGCATACGTGTACGGAAAATTATGAATACAGGGTATGCGGTGAAGAGAACAAAACGATGTAAAACTTTTTGTGTCATTGCCTAGTTTTCGTAAGCACGAGAAGATCTTAAGGAAGTATGTTTGTACATGATACAGACTTCCTATAGAAAGTAAGGTTGCGGCACAACAAACCTACGTGATGGCTTTGGTGTATGTCGATAGCCATCAGACCCCTGGTTGGTCTCCACCCTACCTACGACAAGGATGTGTGAAGAACATCAAGCAATATGAACGTGTTCAAACCGTTGACTATCTCTACCACAAATAATTAAAACAAGAATAAAACAAGCGGAATTGATTAACAGAAAAGATGTGGCGCCATTACGATAATGTTAGTCGTCATACATCTTTAATTAATAGCCAGCAGAAACTGAGAAAGCCTGGTTAAAAGTTCTACCACGGATCTACCATATATTTCAATGTCTGAAGAAGTCTCTTGAGTTAAGTTAAATGCAATTTCACTTGATGTAGGCCATTGTATTACTTAGTGTGAGGTAAGCCCACTTGTCATGATCCGTTAATTATGGATTTAAACTACCCCGAGCTCTGGACAAATCCGGTCAGTTCGCTTAGTGGCACGTTCTTAAAAACGTTCTGTCACCTAAAAACTGATGAAGTCTGTTCTGAAATGCAGGACACTCTCAAGAACACTCTTAATAGAGTAAATTTAAATTCTATAGAGGCTCACAATTATATATAATTTTACCGCCAAGAAAACCGAAAAGTTCTATACTGATGACATAAAGGCTTTACACAAAAAACTGCAAAATGTTAGGGATCAAAACGTCACTTATTTGATTTAATAAAGCTCGTTGAAAAATATTGTTACAAAAATGGAAACGTTGTAACATCGTTTAACATTAAAATGATAAACAAAAGCTACAAAAACAAAAACCATGAGTATGAAAGAAAAGGGGATAGACAAGTAAGCGAGAATGCAACAACAAAGAATGTAAATAAAATACACAAACAACAATGAAACTACGAGGTCAAGACGAAGCAGGCAACGAGTAGTAAGAATTAAGTCAGTCTTGTGTGAAGACGCATTGCGTGTGAAGAGAACAGTCGTGGTTTGAAGATCTCCGCTATACAGATCTAACGAACAAATTTTGCTGTTTACGCAAAGGGTGTAAGCAAAGAAAAATAACGAACAAGCAAATTATTGTTGTATACATCAAGTTGGACACAGTGGCACACAAAAATTTTACGAACAATAAAGAATTTAATTGAAACTAAACACCAATTTATTTTTATTTTGTTTGTAATCAACGAACTCATATTTTAAACGTTTTTAAAAAGCTAAACACGTAACAATATATAAAAAAAACACAAAAATTGCAACTCAACTTTTTCGTACCTCAATATTAAAAAATCCTCTTAGGAAAGTTCAAACCAAAATCTTTAATCAGGAATAGCACATGGCCAGCGTAAAGCTTTAGTTCATGAAATCATGAAAAAATTAAATAATGATTTTATCGATATACATATTAATGCATATTAATGCTAACAATGAAAATCTTTTTAAAATATTCATACATTAATTTTATATTTTTATTAAAAACCTGTGTGTTTTCATTAAAATATATTTTCTTGTACATATTTAATATGTAATAAATATTTTATTTTAATTAATGGCGTTGTTTGCGTTTTAAAAAATAATTTTTTTTTATTTTATTAACAGTCATTTGAATTTCAACGTTGAACTGCAAAGGCAATGAATGACTAATTAAATAATGTTTTTATGAACATTATGCAAAAGGAATATTAATTAAAAATATTTTATCATTAATTCTTTAATAATATGTTAATTATTTCATTAAGATTAAATTTTAAAACATATTTTATTTTACTCGTTTTGTTATTATTAAACAGGCGTGTATTTAATGGGCGACAATACAATCTGAATCATTAAAAACCACGTATTAAAATGTTTTAATATTTAATACATAATGGCTCACGTTAATAATAATAATAATAATAAACAAATAAAAACAACAAAAATTGATCGAGGAGGTCAGTCAAAATATACATCATTTAAGGAAGATGCATGTATTATAAGAAAAATCAAAAAGAGATTCTTATATTTTTGTTCCTAGAGTGTCAGTCTGGATCACTCTTGACAACCGGTGCTACTATGGTCTCAATAGGCAATTGAGTAGCAGAGATCTCTCTCGTACAACAAAACTAATACTCTACAAGACGCTTATCCTCCCCGTGCTTATTTATGGTGCAGAGGCATGGAAACTATTAAGCACTGATGCAGCAGCCTTGAGAGTATTCGAGAGAAAAGTCCTACGTAAGATCTTCGGTCCAGTGCGAGTTGTCGTTGATTTCCGCATCGGATCCAACCTTAAGCTGTATGAGCTTCTCAACGATATGGACATTCTGCATCGTATTAACATCCAGCAGCTGCGCTGGCTTGGCCATATCGTTCGAATGGAGGAGGATGCTCCGGCGAGACGGGTATTTGATGCAGGGATCTGCGGAAGTCATGTGACCAACTGGCGTAGGTGTATCGTTAGTGGCCTTAGTCTATCGAGTAGTGTGTTGGCTCATTAAACGTGAAGCCACGGTTAAAAACTACAGCTCACACATCTCGAACAGAACAAAATATGCAAAAAGATTTCTGCCAAAAACTCTGAGAGTAAATACAAATTCCAATGAAAAGTTTCTTCAAAATCTGTCGTTCGAAGTCGGCTTTAAACTGTAGGTCCCGCCACTTATCGATAAAAATTAACACACAGAAAAAGAGTGGTGTGAGAAGCTAGGTTGTAATCCTAACTAAAGGGTTTTAATAGCCAATTATGTATGTATGTAAGTAATCCAGTGCCCCTGAACCCCTATAAGAGTTACCTTTGAATGATACGAAATTTCTCTGAGAAATAATCGGCATTCATGGTGAAGGACGGACGTTGAAACTACGTTCGTTAGGATCTTAATCTCAGCCTGGCTACCCCAGGAATATCAAGAGATTTTCATATATATTTGTATGTACCCGTATGATCCTTTAATACAGACCTCTACCGACAACAAATGAAACATAAATTTGAACCATTCACTGATCAAAAGAAGCCAGAAGGGGCCACACAACACGGTAAAGTAATTTTGCATTTCTGTTTTCACCAGAGTTGGCACCTTCCGACTACTATTTGCTTTCATCGATTAGACACGCATTGTCTAAGCAGCTCTTCGATTCTTACGGGAAAGTTTGAAATTGTGTGTGTAAGTGGTTTGCTTCAAAAGACGAACAGTTTTATTGGAGTGGAATCCATACATTGCCTGAAAGATGGAAAAATTTTCCAGCAGTGGAGAATACTTTGACACAAATATTTTTCACTTTCCCATTAAAAATCTTATTTCGTAACGGTACACCTGGTATACATATTACATTATACTTTCCATTTAAGAAGGGAAAAAAAATAATCGCTATTAACTCGGGTTAGCTTTTCAACTGGAGTTGGAGTTCTACCTTAAACTCGTAGTGAATGTATAATGAAGAACAGGAAACCGCTTCTCATATAAGGCTTTAAGAATTTAATTCAGAGAATTATTTTCAATTGGAAAACAATATTAAATTTATTCTCTTTATATCATCTAAATTTTTCAAATTTACTTTCTGTAGTCCATTACCAAACTCTTTGTGGTTATCAATATGCCACCGGTCCAATCATCGTATCTTTATAATCCCATGCTGACTTTGACATACATTTCATTAATGTTTTTTTTTTTTTTGTTTCCATATTTGGCAGCGAAATTTATTATCGTATTTATCTTTTGTATTTATTTTTTCGTAATATACTTCAGAATTTTTTTTTTTTAAAAACTGTTTTAACCGAAAACATTTCATTTTTCTATTAGAATGCAACCACCACTGCCACCACCATCGCTCTAGTTTTGTTAATGTTCCTGACAGGATAACACGATCTCAAAACAAATTAAATTGTGGTTACAGGAGAATAACAACACATTTTTTTCTTCTTGTTGTTGGTATTGTCAAATTTACAACATGTTTTGTGTAATATTTCGTTTTGCTTTCAGCATGTTGAATTTGTTTGCTCCCATGTGGGTCAGAAAGTAAACAAGAAATTACAAAAATTACCACAATAAAAACTATTGCTATTGCTGCAACTGTCTGTTGCCTGTTGCTGCTCCTGTGCCAATGCTGCATACATATTGCTAGTTTAAGCATGACAGTGGAGAAAAAAAAGAAGAGGAAAAAATTCAACAACCGCAAAATAATAATTTTTCTATACTCTAGACCCCAGAAATGGGAAAATAACGACATAAAGGCTAGATGTATAGATATGATAGGGTGTCCCTTACTGAATGAAAAATAAAAAATAAAATAATTTTAAGAACTAAAAATCGTTTTCATAAAAAAAAAACTTGTAATTAATTGCCATTCAAATACTACAATCAAAAAAATATTCAAAAAAAATTTTTAAACGGGTCATCCTTTTGGTAATATTACCACAATTTAGGGACCTTAAGAATTCACAATGTTTACAAAATAGGCAATTAACATGTTGACAATGTATATATATTAACTTCTATAGTGAAATATTTTTTTAAGTTTTTTTTTCACAACTGGAAGTCCAATTAAGTAGAAGAGGAGGGGGGCTTTTACCACTTTAATTTATATTGACGTTATCAACACTTTGGAAAGCATTCTTAGACTCACTTTTAATTGTATTTGACAACTTAAAATTAATAGAAATATTCGTTCGCAAAGCATTGTAATGGCAAAATACTAACACAATTGAACTTTATTTAAATTTTTTTTATCATCGTTATGAATGGGAAAACCAAATTAATTTTAAACAAGCCTTGCTTACTTACTTAATTGGCCATTACAACCCTTTAATCAGGATTACAACCTAGCTTCTCACACTCAATTTTATCCATGAGTTTTCACTCCGAAAAGAAAACTTGAGAAACTCTCCTATCAGAGTTTTTGCCAGAAGACTGCTGAGAAGAAGTGACCGAAAGAAATATTTTTTTCATATTTCGTTTTGTTCCAAATGTCTGAGCTGTGGTTTGAACCACGCGAGCTCTCATCTAATAAGCCAATAAACAAAGCATTGTAATGGCAAAATACGAACACAATTGAACTTTATTTAAATTTTTTTATCATCGTTATGAATGGCAAAACCAAAATAATTTTAAACAAGCCTTGCTTTCTTACTTAATTGGCCATTACAACCCTTTAATCAGGATTACAACCTAGCTTCTCACACTCAATTTTATCCATGAGTGCAGTGATCTATAGTTTAACCTTCACTCCGAAAAGAAAAGTTGAGAAACTCTAATATCAGATTTTTGCCAGAAGACTGCTGAGAAGAAGTGACCGAAAGAAATATTTTTTTCATATTTCGTTTTGTTCCAAATGTCTGAGCTGTGGTTTGAACCACTCGAGCTCTCATCTAATAAGCCAATAAACTATCTACTAGTCTACGGTTACAACAGTTAAGGTTAGGCTAGACTAGTTTAAAATGGCAGCCAGTTCGTAGATCAGAAGGCTCCCATTGTAGCACTGATAATACTTGATCCTCCAAACAATTACGACTAGCATCTCTCAGCCATTTCGATAGTTTTATGAAGGTATGGTGGAGTCCTTTGGCTAGAAACGTTCTGTCAACAAACTTGAGGGATCAAGTGTCTTTCATCTCCGTTTCGCAAGTGACATACAATCACATTGAAGATGTTCCATTACCTTCTCTTGTTCCTAGCCATTACAGCTTCTGCATTACAGCTTTGCAATAACTGCTTTGAAGCATGGTCACATACACTCTGATCAGATTTAATGAAAATCCATTAGGTCGTCGTACAAAATACAAAGTTACAATAACTTACTTTAGCACATAAATAAAGTTTGTTTCCCCCTCTGCAGGGGCATGTCAATCTCGGTTATGAACTCATTCGTGTTTTCGCGTCAGCGTTTTGTTACTTACAAAATCCTTGTGTCCAGGAACCGATATGACGGTAACCGTCGAATGACTCGCTATCTCGTTCAGCAATAGCCGGCATTCTTAGACAATCTTATATGCGGTACACATACAATGGTGGGATCTAATGACCAGTAAATATGCGGATATTTCCATTCGATATAGTCTGATAATGTTTTCGCACAGTGCCCTCATTTATAGCCAATAAGTCAGCCTAAATAGTACTACAATAATCAAACAGGAGCAAGCTGCCATCTACAATTCAACTGTTCCGAAAAGGTTTCACATCTGTTTGGTCAAATAGGCATGTCCAGATCAATTGCATCCATGATTTTCTCGTGACCTTGTGATGCTCAATCTAATTGACGCATTCGCAGGCACTTTGCTCAGTGACAGACATTTAAGTAGCAAAGTTAACAATTTCTTCAATGATGAAGTTCTAAGAGTACCTAACCTCCTAATACGCTCAAATCGAGTTTGATGATTCCTTTTCTTCAAAGCCTATCACCAAACCGCGGCTATGCAGAATAAAGTTAGTTTGATTACCCCTATCGCTCCCTTGCAATAGTAAAGAGCATTGGCCACCTTAATTTTTCTGGATTGTGTATTCAAGTTCCAATCAAGTTTGGATATTTAGCTCTATTGGATAGAGTGAGAGCTGAAATATAGCTTCGGTTGGGTTAACACCCAGTCTATATTGATTGTAATAGTAATATCAGCGCAGATCCCAGAATTTCTGAAAGTAGTTTTAAATTTTTGACGGTAGTTGCTACTCCCACGGTAACTGTGCAGTAGGTTTTTTTCTATGCGTCTAGTAAGTAGAGTGTTGACACGAGCCTGTGGTTCAAACCTTGGCTAAAACATCTCTATCAAAACGAATTATGAACAAAATATTGCCTCGGCGAGTTACTCTCAGCAGTCCTCTGGCAAAAACTCTGAGGGAAAAGTTCGAAGTCAACTTTAAACAGTAGATCCCACTATTCATGATTTAAATTAGGGTAACATGGGTAATGTGAAAAGCTAGGTTGTAATCCTGGCTAAAGGGTTACAATGACCAATTAAATAAATAAGTTTTTTTTTCGCAAGACGTATAAGCTGAGAATTGAACCTAAACTTTGTAACTCTGTAAATTTTAAACTAAAATTTATAAATATTAGGCAAAGACCATAACTTGGAGAGTTATTAAAATGCTATTACGCAATGAAATCTGGGCAACACTACCCGATAAAGGAGTCCCCAATATGACAGTGGGTCCCATCAAAAAGCTATACTATGGTTGTTACTCTTGGATTCTACATTGGATTCGAATCCATCGAAATAAATGTTGAAGTTCCACAAATTTCTGTATTTCTCTGTAAAATGAATATATTTTCTTAAATCTTAGTCTGGCATATGCGGAATAAGTATGTTTGCATTTCATATGTATTAACAGCATCTTCCATTTTGCTTATCTAGACGAAAGCAAATCAAACAATAATCGCAACTAATTTTCCTGCACAACACTTTCATATTCGATTTCACCATAAAAACATTTTTATCGCCAACGACACAAATAGTTTGACACTTCCTTGAAAAATTATTGACTTCAATTTCTCAATCAATAAGTCAACATGATTAATGATATTGAATGAAAACGCTTAACGGGCAATAATAAAAACTGGGGACTTTTTCCTAATAAAAGCAATAGCAGCAGCAGCAAAAGGAAACAAAAGAAAATGGTGCAAGAATGGAAATGAAAGCAAAAATATTGGAAATTACAAGCCTCGCTGAACACAATAAATTTTAATGTGATGATTTTAAAAAATTTATTTCAAATGATTCGGACTTATTTAAATCTACATTAACTTAGAATATGCTACTGTTTTATTTATGACTCCATTAATGCAACAATAAAACGTAGGCAATATATTTTGAGAAATTTACAGTGAAACGAATTGAATTCTTTATCGTTTAATATTGACAAATCAAATTTCCCTATAAAAGTTAACAAGTGAAAACTATGCACATTTATTTCAAAAATGTCAAATGAAACACGACATTTCAAATGAAATGGTTTCAATTAATATGTTATCATATTGTTACGAAAATGGAAACGGTGTAACATCGTTTAACATTAAAATGATAAACAAAAACTACAAAAATAAAGGAAAGAAAAGGGGATAGACAAGGAAGCGAGAACGCAACAACAAAGAATGTAAATAAAATACACAAACAACAATGAAACTACGAGAGTTCTCCAGAAGGCGATGCCACGAACAGGGCAAGACGAAGCAGGCAACCAGTAGTAAGAATTCAGTCAGTCTTGTGTGAAGACGCATTGCGTGTGAAGAGAACAGTCGTGGCTTGAAGATCTCCGCTATACAGATCTAACGAACAAATGTTGCTGTTTACGCAAAGGGTGTAAGCAAAGAAAAATAACGAACAAGCAAATTATTGTTGTTTACATCATGTTGGACACAGTGGCACCCAAAAATTGTGTGCACAATAAAGAATTTAATTGAAACTAAACACCATTTTATTTTAATTTTGTTTGAAACCAACGAACTCATATTTTAAACGTTTTAAAAAAGGTAAAAACATATCAATATTATGATTGGAGTGTTAGTTTCTCTTAACTGCATGAGTACTATAGTTATCTATAACTATAGTTTGTCAGCTTAGCATGTCATACTATATTGATATTTCCTTTTAATAAGACTTAGCAAATTATCACGAATCGTTTACCGTCAGAACAATGCTTTCAAATTATGGAACTTTCGTTTGGAAAAAATAACACGCTTCTCGAAATTAACACAGCACTTCATTTATTTTACCGTCAATCTAGTGAGCAAGCAATTTGTAAAGCTATTGATCCTTTTCAAACCTCAACAAAACAAAGAAATTTGCGTTCCAAAGAAATAGTGTTGACGTAACGCGAAGTCTAGTAGATAGTATGTTAGCTTATTAGACATGAGGCCACGATTCAAGGCCCAGGTCAAACATCTCCAACAAATTGAAATACCAAAAAATATTTCTTCAACGGCTTCCTCTCAGCAGATTTCTGGCAAAAACTCTGAGAGTAAATAAAAATGTCATGAAAAGTTTCTCAAAAATTTGTGGTTCGGAGTCGACTTTGAACTGTAGGTCCCACCACTCATATATAAAATTAACACACACAACATAAATATGGTGTGAGAAACTAGATCGTAATCCTGGCTGAAGGATTGTAATGACCAATTATGTTATGTACGACTGTCAAGTCAACTTGACATACATCGCCGTTTAAGTAACTCGTAGTCGCAGCGGTCATATGCCAAAGATAGTATTAAAAACGGAATGAAATTGAATTGATCGTATAATCAGGATATTCGATGTGTGGCATGTTGAAACCACATATCGTTGGTGTTCAGATTACCTAAAAGAAGTTTGTAAGCAACGGCCTATAGTGCTTGCCATTAGAAGTGATAGTCTGATCAACGACATTCTCAAAAGAAATTTGGACCGATGATGTCCCCAACTCAAAATCCATATCAAAGAGTGAATATTTCGGTATGCATTGGAAGCTTTTCGGACTCATGTAAATTGGTATCATTCCATGTTCAACAATTTTGTGAAATGGGGCTAATTACAGAAATTAATTTTTGATAAAAATTAAGGTCAGTTGCTAACACTTCCAGGGCCTTTTCAGCAAACATACGTCGTTGTCAATGATCGCCGATTGGGATTTTTGCAAAATAGAGTGAATAATTGACAACTAATTTGACAGATATATCTGCTAAAGTTCCGATGTCTCTGTTGGAAGACACTGTAAATCTGGTCCTATATGGATATAAGCATAATAAGATACTCGTTAAACCTTATGAACCTTATAACAATTACAATGGGACAGTGACCTTTGGGTGCACAGACACCGGAAGGATGGAAATATCTCACGACGAAGAGAGGACCTTAGATCTTCTTCTCGTTCATTACACGGCAGTTGGGAACTTGAGACGAACGTATCATTTGTATAGAATCCACAGCTCCTTAAACCATTGGAATGGCTAAGAGATACTATTCAGGAGCTATAGTTGTATGACGTAATAGTTACTATCGGTATAACAACCTTATAAATCGTGGGAAAATTATGTTCTTTTCACCTAGCTTTACTATTGGATCGACTTAATGAGGGTTTTCGAAAAAGGTGGAATTTCACCATAGAAAATATTAATTTGCAGGGGCACACATTTGTGAAACTTCCTTTGCAAAAATCTGTGAACTACACTCTGAATTGCTGCGTCATTTAACCTCTTATCACGATTTAATACTGAGTGGCTAAGAAATAGCTCGGCGAACAGAGATTTGACGTTAAAGACAATGTTATTACAAAAAAATTTCTACTTTCATTACCTCTACGAAACTTCTTTTTTTTTTTTTTGATGGGGTTTAAGAAACTTAAGAAACGTTAATACAGCTCAAGGGAAACTATGTTTTAAGGTAATATAAGTCATTAAAAACTCGTTAAGCAGCGACGAACTTATTGATCAGTCCTGATAGTAACCTTTCTCAAATAACTCGTATCAAAATCATTGTACAGTGCACTACATAATTAGACGTCTTTTATTCATACATACTTAATTGTCTCTTGAAGAAATATTCTGATATAAATACTTTATTTGTTAGATGTTTGTTGTTAACAATTGTAATTTATTTCGTAATTATATTCTTTTTGACCCATGACTTACTCAATCAAACCATTAAGTATTCCAAATAAATGTTTTTTTGACCGTTTGTAGGCTTGATAACACGCAGAAATGCTTACTGCTATGCAAACAGCAATAAAAAAGGTGAAAATAAATATAATCCTTCAATCAAAGTTTTATTTTTTTTAATAAAGCAATGAAATTTGAGCACAATAGTTCATACACTTTGAAAGATAAACAAAAACAAATGCAATAAAAATTTGTGATTTCTTTCTGTTTACTTAAGATCGAAACTTTTGAAATTTATTTTCCTTTTTATTATTTTTTAAGTTTTTTTCACTGTTTACTAACTTTTGGCACACACTTTCTTAAAAATTTAATTTAAAAATAATTTTTTTTTTGGTTTAAATTTTAATTTTTTTTTCTTTGCTTTATTTTTAATTTTTTTTTTCTTTGCTTTATTTTTAATTTTTTTTTCTTTTTTATCTTTTTGAAATTAATTTCAAACTCTATTAATGGACACTTTTTAATCCTTTCTTTTTTTTGTCAAAAAGAACCCGTAATTGCTGTAAACGACCGTTTAGTATGACAACATAAACACGAATGAAGTTTTTCGAATCCTGAAAACCGTTAGTGTTATATATTGAAAATCTGTTACTGTTACACCTGCCTCAACAGCCTTCGTGGATAACAGTAAAGGACACTGTTAAATTTCAAAGTCATGTTAACAAAAATTTTTTTTGTGTTAAAACGAAAGTGAATGGCAAAGAAACAACAACATTGTGTATGTGACTGTTAAAATAGCATGTTGCTTTAAGGCAACAACAAGTGGCTTAAATTCTTAGTACACACAAATGTAGTTTTGTAGTCAAAATGAATTCGTCGAAATTGTTTATGTGCTCTCTCGCTTTAATACTCTCTCGTATTTTCTCCTGTTTATACATATTTCCCCGGTTATATAAGAACAGTTGTGTTGTTGTTTTGTATATACATACACCAAATACTCTCTCTCTCTCTCTCTCGCTTTTTGTGTCGTCATTTTGTTTTTCTTTTTGTTATACTTTATCAGTGTTACCATTTCAATACTCTGTTACTGGGATTATTAAAACGAAATAATAGGGACAAATTCGTTTTTATCCATAAGTTAGGTTAAGTTAGGTTAGCGTGGTAGCTTTGATACCAAAAGCTCACTTGAGCAAGCATAGGGGCCCTTTGTGACGCCACAGGTAGGAGAAGTTGGTCAGCACAAGGGCACGACTAATCCAAGCTTTAAAACCAGCCCGAAAGCTTGAAAAACGAGGCTATATCCTTGACATCAATGGACGATAGCTCCGTCAAACTGACAACGAATGGAGAGCCAAATAACCTATATCTGCACCTCGCAAGAGATGGGCATTGACAAATAAAGTGGATAACAGTCTCCTCTTCCTCAGCGGATCTGCACCCACGGCAGAAGTCGTTAATTCCAGAAGTAGTGCACCAGCTCTGGCGAGCTCGTCGGCTCTGCAGTTTCTCGGAATGTCAGGTTAGCTATCAGAACCTTCTTGCAAAACAAAGTCACACTTAAGCCAGATGTTTAGCCCATTGTGATATCACAAAGTAATATCCAACTCGAAAGTCGAACATTCCCTATAGGAAACCATCTTGACTTTAAAACTTATCTCGCTTTTACTGTGATTTTTATTATAAGAGTTCAGTTAAGGACGAAGTGACTGGGAACCAACGCCTCTTCATTGCAAAAGCACTAATACACACCATAGTCTCATACTCCCATTTAGATCACAGCTTCTTCAGGAGTCATTCGGGGAAATATCGGCCAATTGAGCAGTGGTCAGAGAAAGCTGCAATAGTACGATGGATGGATAGTACGATTGGATAGAAAAGAAGATAATTTTAGTTCTCTTCTCATTCACAACAGTACAGCAATACTGTACGTCCATGGCCAGTAACATGTTGAAAGTTGTGATCTCTGTAAAAGCCCTGTCCTGTCTTTGAATGACCCGAAATTTCCTAGAAAAACATTGGCATTCATTAACGTAGACACAAAGTTGACATTTGTGAAGGGTTCGAGTACAAACAGACTGGCACGAAAAATCCCCACACCCAATCAGCACTGCACTGCTTTCATTATGACCAGGACCTCCATCTTGAAAACACAGCAAAGGTCAGGTGACCTAATACCAGAATTATTATTATATATTTTCTTATTTTCCTTCCCTTCCTATGGAAGATATAATAAGAATCTGTAGATATCTGAATATATCTAAGGCTTCCTAGTATTGTAGCATGTCCATAGTCCAGGATGGTCCAACAGTTCTTTGCATTAAGCCATACTGGCACTCAGCCCTCTAATAATATCCTTAGTTGAAGAGGAACAAAACAGCGTTGCATACGCACCCTGTCTGACATTTCTACAGCGCCAATCCTTTAATTTACTACCCTGATAATTCCACCCGAAAGTGCGCTTTTGCGGAGACAACATCCCAGTCATTCTCTTTTGGGGGCCAGAATATTTCCAAATTAATGGTGTGTTTTTAACTCCATGCTAACTATCGATAACTATGGTTTCATAGCAGAAAATGTCAAACTGTATTGTTATTTTTGCTCAATAAGGTTTATCAAGTCATCATGATTCGTTTAATGCCAGAACAAACCTATGGAAATTTGCTTTGGAGAGCATTTCATCCATTTTACGATCAATATAATCAGCCTATTGAGAAACAAGTTCGTGCTATTAATGATCATTTCGTGTAGTTTACTAGTCTCGATTTTTTTCCACTAGCCCTTTTGAGAGCATACAGCTTACACAAAGCATTTCCATCTTATCTGGTTGGTTGCTGTCTTCGATGCGTCTTTCCATGTAAGAATACGTTTTTATTTTCGTGTGTCAAAGGTTGTTGCCATAAGTTCCGATTGGTTGTTATTCTGCCTTCTGTGGCAGTTCCAAGGATAATGGGGCTACCATCTTTCGTTGCATATGAAACACACCCTCCAAGTACGTGCTGTAGTGGTGGGGAACCTAGCTAATTGTTGATTCCTACCTTTTTTCCCTTTGTTCTCGATTAAAAACCATCAAAGTCTTCAGAAAGGCGTCGGAAGCTCGATTAGCCCATGTTTCAACCTGTTGTCCTTTTACTATGTGGAAAATTTTACTTAAGGATCTTAGATTACGCTCTAAGCTAAAATACAGCTCGTACATGAATTCAAACCAAACGATCTTCGTTGACATCAAATTTTTGATGAATTTGGCTCATTTGAAACTGAACGAAGATGTGCATTTTTATCAAAGAATTTTGTTTAACAACGAAGCTCGTTTCTGATTAAATGGTTGTGTTAACAAACAAAACTGCCACAAAACTTGCTGCGAAGTCAATTTCTAATCCAAAGTTTTACACGTTGACGTCATCAGCTGTTCAAATATTTTTTAAAATGAGAAAGGAGCTGCCGTTGCGTCATCTAAAAATTGTTTACAGTACTGAGGCCTATTTTTAATTGGATGGGTACGTGAACAAACAAAATTGTCGAATTTGAGACGATACAATCCACAAGAGAATTAAGAGAGTCCAATGAATCTCGAAAATGTCACTGTTAGTTGTGACTTTTGGGCTGGCGGCGTTATTGGTCTAGGGCTAGGCCACCATTGTCAACGGCGAGCACTGTAGGTTAATTATTACCAGCTTCTTTTATTCTGGATTGGATGATCTGGATTCTAACGATATGTGTTGCCACATATTAATAGGTCTTTTAATTGAATAACAATGTCGTTGATATCTCATATATATACACATACATAATAGATCATTACAAACCTTCAGTCAGGATTACGACCTAGCTTCTCACACCACCTACATATGTTGTGTGTGTTAATTATATACATGAGTAACGGGACTTGCAGTTTTAAGTCAAGCTGCGAACGGCAGACTTTTAAGAAATTTTTCATGGCAATTTTATTTACTCCCAGAGTTTTTGTCAGAATTCTATTGACAGGAAGTCGCCGAAGAAATATTCGTTCATATTTCATTTTGTTAAAGATGTCTGACCTGGAGGTTTGAACCATCGCCTAACGTCTAATAAGCAAACACACTGCTACAACGACTGCATACGCTTTATTTTATTTAAATTTCAAAAGAGAAAACGCTTTTGGCTGCTGGGCTTGGTTAAGGCCAGCGTAAGGTTGGTTGTCGGTTTTATCACAGGGCACTGCGAGATTAGGTCGCTGACGGAGATCTGGAACAGATCCCAGCCGGACTATTGCAGGGTATGTTGCGATGAGGATGAGTTAGAGACTATCGAACACCTCCTCTGTAACTGCCCAGCCCTTGGTAGGTTGAGGTTGAGGACCCTTGGCAGAGCCTTCTTTGAGAGCTTGAGTTCTGTGTCGAGAGCCGACATCAAGGCTCTCCACAGATTCATTAGCAGTTTGAGCTGGTTGAGAGGTGCTAGGGCTTCATAAGTGTAGTCGCGCGCTCAACCCTTGTTTGTGTCTGTTTCTTTCTGTGTGATTCCCATCCTCCCCTTACCCTTATGCCCTCCTTTCATCCTATTCCCTCTATTTCCTTCCCTCTCCAAGGACGTTGTACAATGGGTCAATTTCGACCTCCGGGTATTGTACTTGTCTTAACGGACAAGTACACGTCCTCTAACCTAACCTAACCTAAACGCTTAAAAAAGATCCTATGTGTTGCCGCCCAGGGGCTTGAACCCTTTAGGAAGGGGCAACCTTAGTGGCAGTGGCAGAATTTCTTCCACCAACTTCGCTCTTAATTTTATACTTAAGTTCTGGCATATCGTGACAAAATCACTGTTCACTGTTTATGGGGACAAGTAAAATTTCTTACCCATTTTACATTTTTTTAAAACTTGGCATCTCTAATCAGACGTAAATAATTGTAGTAAATGAGTGGTATGAGAAGCAATTGTATATCTATAGTATAGACTCTCTATACACAGAAATAGTGTTTTTAAGAGAGGTTTTAGAGGGTTTTCCCTACCACTCTTTGCTATTAAATAAAGTTGTTATTTTTGTTGTTGTTTGAATGCTTCCCTTAGCTATTTTTAGCTATAAAATAATAACAATCTACTGATATTTTTTATTTCTCTTTTGTGAGCACCCAAGTACGTGTACACAAGAAACATATTATTGTGACTGAGTGTGTTGTTTTAAAAAAATTTAATAAATCAATAGTATAATACTACTACTCTGTGTATACACATACATATGTATATTATGATAGTATATTATGATGGCGGTAATCAGAATCAATTTTAATATCCTTGTCGTTAAAGAAGTTCTTCGTAGTAGTTTCGTTCTTCTTTCTTATTATCCAAAGGATAACCCTTTACGTTTATGGCTAAAATTAGTCGACAATTTTGCTTACCGCAAACTGGCTTTTAAATTAAAACTGAATATTATTCTGAATCAATAATAATCCTTAATCGATGAATTACATTTTGATCGATGCTTGATGTCTTTTAATTGGCATGTACGCCATGTTATCAGTTTAGTTTCAAAGGGAAGTTATTTCAGTTTGTATAACCATGATTCGAATCTTAATTAACTTGGAAATTCCAGTCAAGCGTTTCCTGTAATATTTTGTCCTCCAGGAATCTTCTTAATTTCAGATCTTACGACCGTATAGTACAGTAGATATTACATTAACGTATTAACTATGAATTTAGAAGGAACATATGGGCCATCCATCGGATTAAATTTGAACCATCGGTTATTTCGAGTTTGGCAATACCTATGTAATTCTATTCTGTCATAAAATTCAGTATATTATTTGCACTGAACGTAAGGAATCGAATTACGCTTAACCAACGTTGGGGTTTATTAGGTCAACGAGAAACTGCACGATGATATCATACATACGTAATTAGTCATTACAACCCTTCCGTCAGGATTACGACCTAGCTTCTCACACCACTTATGTTGTGTGCGTTAATTTTATACATGAGTGGCGGGACCTACAGTTTAAAGTCGACTCCGAACGACAGATTTCTTTTTTTTTGAGAAACTTTTCATGGCAATTTTATTTGCTCTCAGAGTTTTTGCCAGAATTCTGCTGAGAGGAAGTCGCCGAAGAAATATTTTTCATATTTTGGTTTTGATGTCTGACCTACTAGACTACGGCGACTTAAGTAGATATTACGATAACGTTGTAACTATGAATTTTGGGTGGGCAATTAATCGGATTAAATTTGAACTATCGGTTATTTCGAGTTTGGCAATACTTAAGACATTCTATTCTGTCATAAAATTCAGTATATTATCTCCACTGAACGTAAGGAATCGATTTACGCTTGAGCAAACGTTGGGATTTAGTGCGTCAACAAGAAACTGCATGATGATATCGATTATCCCAAAAAAATAATCTTATCGGATGAAGCTTATTTTTATCTTGGTATGTACGTTAATAAGCAAAATTGTCATATTTGGGTCTCAGAAAACCCACACATGGTCTTACAGAAGCCAATGCACTCATTACGATTGAATGTTGTGTGCAGCTTCTGGAGCGGAGGTATCATTGGCCAATATTTCTTTGAAAATAAGGACGGCGTAACCTTGACGATCAATGGAGACAACATGATGACCGATTATTGGTCATCATAATATCATGGTATTGATGTAAACGATGTAAACGATTGATTATAACAGGATGGTGCAACTTGCCACACATCTCATGCCAAAATCGATTTATTGCGTCAAACGTTTGATGACCGTTTAATTAGCCGTCAGACGGAGCAACCATTGCGATCAATTATGACACCTATCGCACCATGACTGAACGATGTTTGGTTTCAACAGGATGGTGCAACTTGTCACACGTCTCATGCCACAATCGATTTATAGCGACAAAAGTTTGATAGCCGTTTAATTAGCCGAAATGGTGATTTCAATTGACCACGATTTTATACCGTAGGACTATTTGCTGTGGGGCGCTGCTAAAGAAAATTATTATGCCGACAAACCAGAGACAATTGAGCATTTGACGGCCAACATTCGTAATGCCATTGCCGAGATATAATCCGAAACACTCGAAAAAGAAGACGAAAATTGTTCCGATCCAATGAGGTACTGTGAGGACAGCCGGAACTATAGTACTTCACAACAAACATTTCACAATTTTTTGGTTTTACTTTTTAAAAACTGAATGCAAAAATCAATCTATTTTTGATCGATAAATAGTCGTAAAACCATTTCCGTTTGTTGGGAAAAATACAGAAATTTGACCTTATGAATTATTTAAGTGGCGTTTCCACTGTGCACAATTTAAATAGTCGTTGCCATACTGTATGCCCTTATAAAACTGCTGCCTTTTCAAACTCACTTTTATATCATTGACTCAATGGACTATCAACTCTCGAAAATATTACATTCCCTATGTGCTCATTCACTATCAGTGTAATGCTTATGGAACTTTAATATTTAATTTTTAAAATTTTTAAAATAATTTCCTTTCATCTTCCATCTTTCAATTTAAAATTTAATTTATTATTTACTTTCAGAAATCTCAGTGTATTTTAGTCCCCATGCTCATTTAAGAATTTCCTTAGGAATTTCTTTTATTTACATTCATCCTCTATCTCTCTCTCACTATTTAAGATTTGTTTTTGTTTGCCACTTCTTTATTTGACAGACAACAACAAGTTGTTTATTTTAATTTTATAAACACTCATAATTTATACCAAATTGACCATTTCACAGGCTTTGAATAAATACAACAAACACAAGTAAATAAAGAAGAAAATAAAATGTAAACAAAAGCTCTACTAACACCACTACTCTCTTTGAAAATACAAAAGCTTTCTGTTTACGTTACATTTACAACCTTTGACATTGCTTGTTGTTTTACATACACACACCAACACACCAACACAATTTATTGCGCAAAGGTGCTTGTCGTTATTTAACCACAAGAGGTTAAATAAGGCTTGTTGTAATTTAAAACTCACAACTACTCACTACCTCATCTCTGTGTACGTATGTGTATCATTTAAATTTGCAAAAAATGAAAGAAAAAAAGTATAATAATAACTGT
The DNA here is from genome assembly GCA_927399465.1 of Sarcophaga caerulescens. Taxonomy (NCBI): domain Eukaryota; kingdom Metazoa; phylum Arthropoda; class Insecta; order Diptera; family Sarcophagidae; genus Sarcophaga; species Sarcophaga caerulescens. The sequence goes on from OV656873.1 coordinate 100,856,164, forward strand.
AATTGAGAACAGTGACACACACACACACACACACACACTCGCCTATTGTTTATTATAAACAAGCAGTTAAGCTGTGACTTTTTTTTTATACTCTCCCATGCTCACTCTATTGTTTGCCTACTTAGAGATAATAATAACGGACATCTTGTCTTCTTTGTTCTTGTCAACAATGAGTGTGTGAGAGAAATACTTTGTATTCCGTAGGTGTGTGTTGAGTATGTGGTATTTTATATTTGTTGTTATTATGAAAAAATATCTTTACAAAATAAACACACTCACACTCGCACACATCTTCAGATTTTTTGACTTACTTTTGCAACACGAATATATTGTCTGTGTTATTCATTTAATACTTTTGATGACGGCACTTTGTCTGACCTTACTTTTTAACCGTTTATCTTCATGATGCTGGAATGTCGTAAAAATGTAAAACGGGTCTATTACCAAAGATTACAAAAATGTTGAGTATATGAACGAAAAATATTACAAAGTAAGCTTTTGTAAGTTTAAGAAACCATAATATATTTGTGGAATGTGTCCTTAAAATCCTTTAAACACGAAATATTTTTTTTTATTTCTTCCAGATTGTAGAAAGACTGCAAAAATTAATAATTTTTGTTTTTCTGATGATTAAATATTCAGGTGTGTCCATCAAAACAAATTCGTACAAAATTGAAAATAAAAATTTTAATACTGTTACGAAAATGGAAACCGTGTACCATCGTTTAACATTAAAACGATAAACAAAATCTACATAAACAGTACAAGAGAAAACGGGATAGACAAGCGAACGCAACAACAAGCAATGTGAACAAAATACACAAACAACAATGAAGTCGCGATAGAGTTCTCGAGAAAGCGAAAATACGAACATTCGACTTCAAGAAGCTTCATCAGACTGTTTTCGTGGGCATATAAAAAGGCAAGACAAAGCAGGCAACGAGTAGTAAGAATTCAATCAGTCTTGTGTGAAGACGCGTTGCGTGTGAAGAGAACAGTCGTGGTTTGAACATCTCCGCTATACAGATCTAACGAACAAGTGTTGTCGTTTGCGCAAAGGGCGTAAGCAAAGAAAAATAGCGAACAAGCAGTTATTGTTGTATACGTCAAGTTATAAACAGTGTTAATTGAAACTAAACACCAATTTATTTTTATTTTGTTTGCAAAAAATGTAACAATACTTTAAAGCTCTGTTACTGGCATTATTAAAACGATAAACAATTGGAACTTCTTTATAATCAATATTGAAAGAAATTAGTTTTAGGTTAGCTTGGATAGGAGCAAGGTTTAGCACAAATCAATATCCAAATCGGAGGTAAAACGTTCCCATTAATATATCATCTCGACTTCAAAACTATTCGCGCTATTGTTGTAATTTTTATTTTGCAGAGTTCAGTAAAAGATTGTTGCATATGAGAGACCAGAAATCATTGCATCTCCATAGCAAGAGCCGGAGATATGTCGTGAGTGTCCTTCAAACATAGATACAAACATTGCAGTGACCAGTTATAGCAGTAATAGTGCTATGTATGGCCATAATATTTAGGGAAAGAAGACAATCAGTCTACTTAACAATACAACAGAGGCCAAAAATATTGTAAATGCTCCCATGCTGCCAATGAATCTAATCCTGCTTCTACAATATCCAGAATGTACCCAGTTTAATTGAGTTAGTCGAAGCACCTATGCCCGGTAACATCTTGAAAGTTTTAAACTCTGCACGAGCCCTGGCCAGTTCATCAGCTACACTGTATTTTGGAAATCGTCTAGGATTTGCTTTTAAATTATCTTCCTTGGGAAATCCCCGTTATTCGAGATGACGTTCGGTAGGAACTTGATCTTAACCTGACTACAACAGAAAATCTCATCACCCAATAGGCTTTCAATATGACCAAGACTTCTGCTTTGGAAACACTGTAGCTTTCAGGCAATCTACGTACATACATAATTGGTCTATACAACCCTTCAGTCAGCTTCTCACACCACCCTTGTTGTGTGTTAATTATATACTATAGTTTAAAGTCAACTCTGAACGACAAAGTTTTTGCCAGAAATCTGGTGTTGAAGATGTCTGACCTGGTGTTTGAACCGTGGCCTCACGTCCAATAAGACAACACACTACCTATTACGGCGACTACATTCAGTCTACGCCAAAGTTTAATGTCAGGACCTTAAATGTATATTACACAGCCTATTCTTCTCCTCCTCCTATCTAGAATATTATAAGAAACTATGTAGGGCCCCCGAAAAACCTAAGGCTTCCCAGTATTACAACATGCCCATAGCCCTGGTTAGGAGGATGAGTTCTCCGCATCAGCCATATGATTTAAAAGGAAATGACAGATGAGTCAGTTGAGTATTGTAGATAATGCCTTAGTTGGAGTAAAAATTAGTTGAGTGGAGGTCAGGACAGCACTGTATGGTTCCATTGTCAATCTCAAAATCTCAAATCTCAAACAATAATAAAAGCAGTAAAGATCTTTCTTGGCAAAATTTTCTACACAAATTTTACCACTTAATCCATAATCTCGCGTGTAGTGAGAGCGCTGCCAATAATCTTTCCAATTTTTTTAGATTTACTAGCATGTCGGAGATCTTATACTAGAGTCCGCATAATCCAAATCCTCAAGTTGGCGCGAGAGACTCCATGTAATTTCATTTCTCTCTGAACAAATTACGCTATTGATATCATCCAACAATGTGGTGAATGTTTGAATTATAGAGTCGTCTTTTTTCACTCCAGCTTTCGTCTGAAATAGTTGACTGATATTTCCATCGTGAAAAACTAGAAATTCTGCATTCTCGTACGTAGCTCTGATGATTCGAATAATTTGTGTGAATACTCTTTATCGCCTTAACCATAGACGGTTACTCTTCTATTTTGTACATTAAGGTTATTCTTCGTTGAATCGACGAACACTTTCACCCTAATTGGTTACTGTTCGTCGAATCGACGAAGCTCATTTACTCTTTATCCTATAAATCTTTTATGTTTGACCAAATTTCGCTCTTTTTATAAACAATGTTGATTGATTACGAAAGCTTATAGTGAGTAAACGTACCCGGGCCACCCATTTTTTTAATCCTGGATGGTCATTTTTGTACAGTAAGGTTACTCTTCGTCGAATCGACGAACAAAAAAAAATTTTTTTTGTTTGCTGACTGCAAGCTTTTATTATCAAATAACGTTGTTGAAAAAAAGAGCGAAATTTGGTCAACCATAAAAGAGTTATATGATAAAGTGTGAATGAGCTTCGTCGATTCGACGAAGAGTAACCGTCCAGGGTTAATGCTTTGCATTTCGAGTCCCTCTAGTCTGTTTCCGAATATTAAGCACAGGAGAATACCCTATGCACTTGTCGTCTATTTCGTAATAAGAATTTAAATTTGACCAAAAACATTTGGCTTACACCTGCGCCTTAAGAAAACCTCACATGAAAAGTCAAGTCTCACGAACTCGACATGAGATGATGTGTAGCACGTAGTAATCTCCTGTTGAAACCACATTTCATTGGTGTTCATCCAATTCAGGCTAAAAGGAGTTGGTAGTGGTCATAGGCCCATGGGCTAAAAAATGGATCTTGTGTGCAGACGCATTGCGTGTGAAGGGAACAGTCGTGGTTTGAAGATCTCCGTTGTAAGCAAAGAAGAATAGAGAAAAAGCAATTATTGTTGTATACGACAAGTTATAAGCAGTGGCACACAAAAATATGAGAACAATAAAGAGTTTAATTGAAACTAAACACGAATTAATTTTTATTTTGTTTGCAATCAACGAACTCATATTTTAAACGTTTTAAAAAGGTAAAAACGTAACAATATATATTAAATAGTGACTTTTTTGGGAACGTTCAATACGCTCTTGAATCTCATGTGGTTTGGTGTTGCCCCAAATTCAACAAATCTTGTTTCTCCATACACCCATTCATCCAGAATTGGTCCTCAAAGGAGAGTGAATAAATAACAGCTAATTTGCAGATGTAGCTTCAACAAGATTACCGTTATTAACTGTCAAATCTCGAAAGTTACAAATTGATGTGATGTGTGGTCACAGAAGTTTAGCTCTAATAGAATTTCTACCGATATTCTATGTTCGCTTGCTGTCTTTTAACCTTCCGATGCCATCTAATGTTATTTATCCTGGCAGGATTGCATGATATTTTCTGTAGCGCTGTTGTTTTCAATTTCGTTTTGCCCAAAAGTTGCGTCTGGGTTGACGTTACATTAATGTATTTACGCAAATTTACAACGTAAATCTATTTGATGCTAAAATTATGGATATTTTCTTATACTTATTTTTTAATTTGTCTTATTACAATCGATTCTTTTTACTCAAACAAAATTTTTTTAACAAACAAATTAACAGCCATTTATAGTCAGCGCCATAGAGTCTAGAATATATTTTGATTTAAGGTTTTACATGTATGGTATCTTATTTTGAAGATATAAAAATTAATTGGTTTCAATATAAATAGCATTCACTTATTTTTTTTATTGTGTTTAAAATTTAAAATTTTTGCGCAACTCTTGCTAGAATTTTATGGAGACAAACATTGTATAAGAAAAGGCAACCTAATAGAACTAAAGATCAGGACGAGCGCATGATTTCACATTAGATACCGTGAATTTTACTATGCAAGTGTTCTTTAAACAGAACTCTCCGTCTGATATCCTAATCTTAAGGAGTATGAATGGACATACTTAGGTCGGATAGGGCACATACTTTTTAATTTTCCCCTAATTCCGTAACCACTCGGAGCTTGCGATAAAGCGACTCAGACCGCCAACAGCAATACATGAAGGTTTATCCAAATCTTCGATACAGATATGAGATCGACACAGGTATCTGTTACAGGCGTATATCGTCTTGGAGTTTATTACACTAGAATCCAGTGATCTGATTGCCGCCTGGTAATTTCCTGCTTGGGGTCCCTAGCGAGGTGCAGTGCGTCTTTCTGGCAGACCACCCTAACCGGAATGGATGTTCTAAATCGCAATGTCATGTAGTCACCGCTCTCGACACTCCCAAATTCGCCCTGCTGTTTTCCTGGTATAGGAAGTCATAACAATTTAATGCATGGAGCTTTAACACTTCCAATAGGTTTCGACGACAGCATTAGGTTAGGTTAGGTTAGTGCGGTAGCTTTGATAGCAAAAGCTCACATGAGCACACATAGCGGCCCGTTGTGACGCCACAGGTGAACGCAGTCTCTGTACTGATCAAGTTCTTCCGAATCAAGGAGGGAGAAGTTGGTCAATGCAAGGGCTGCACATTTAAAGCACGACTACCCCACGCTGGAAAACCAGCCCGAAAGCTTGATAAACGAGGCTATAACCTTGACGTCAATGGACGATAGCTCCGTCAAGGGTTGGAGAGCCAAATAACCTGTATCTACACCTCACAAGAGATGGGCATTGTCAAACAAAGTGGATAACAGTCTTCTCTTCCTCAGCGGACCTGCACCCACGGCAGAAGTCGTTAAATGGAAGCCGCATTCTTTCCGCGAGTCTACCCATAACACAGTGACCTGTAAGCATCGCCACTGTGACCGAAATGACGTTTCGACGAACTGGTTGGTGCGCCTTTTATCCATTGAGGGCCAAATGAGCCTAGCGGTGTAGCAGGACGACAGCATTACTTCTATGTATCACTGTATCTACCATTCGATATTCGTATTCCCATTCGATATTCCATTTTCTACTTCAATGTTCTGTATTAGGAAGAGAGATTCAACCATATTTCTCAAAAGTATTGGTGCTTACCCCAACAACCCTTATACGCTCCTCCCATGGATTTTCATAAACTTTATCGTAATCAATTACAGATGATAAACATTTACGTGGTTGCTATATCTTATTGGTTAACGTACAACAGACTAACGTGATGGCATGAGACAGTCCATTTCTATCTTCTCGTTTCTAGTCACAATTATTTTAAAATTAGTATTCACAGTTCTTACTATAATAGTCTCGTACATTATTTTTAAATTACATGTTTATTTCCTTATAGAGTATCTTACAAATCCTAAATAAAAACAGAAAAAGCAATACAATAGATTTCATTCTACGATAGTATCGATTAAACTTCTTCTTTTAGAACGGCCTTTTTCTTTTCGGCAACAAAAGGCACTGTACCCGGTTTCGAATGTTTGCGTACATTGGCCTCTTTGCGCAACTCCTTATCCTTAATAGCACGCATTTTCCTCTGTTTATTCATAATGCTACGTGGAACTTGACGATGTCTAGCAATACGTTTAATTTGTGGATGTGCAGCATACTTCTCTTTAAGAGTTTCCTGATAATTGAAAGCGACACGTTCTCGGGGTCGTATAACACCAAGTTTTTCGGCAGCCTTGGCCTTCCACATTCTTATGTTCATTTCATCGGAACCGGTGAAAACATAACGATTATCCAAAGACCAAGCTACACATACAATATGTTGCATACGTTTCGTGTGATAAATCTCACGAGAATGGCTTTGATGAACATTATAAATTCGTACGGTTTTATCGTAACTGCCCGATACAAATTCTTTACCCGTGGGTGAATAATCAACATCGGTAACGGCGGATACATGATCAAAATGAATTTTAAGTGGATTTTTCAATTGGCGAGTATCGAACGTATAGAGGCTGAATATAAAAAATGTTTACAATTTTTAAATTTAGCATGAAAGTACAACATTACAATCATCTTTCACTTACTTGCAATCTTCATTGGCCACAGTGAAATTAAAAGCCTCCATAGGATTCCAACATAATTTGTTACTCTTCATGGTTAGAACCATTTTTCTTAAAGGATGTGATTCTCTTTGATCATATAAAATAATGCTACGATCACTGCCACAACAGGACAATAATGAAGTCTCTACTGGATTAAATGCCACATCATGCAATGTGTCTACACCCCATTTAAGATTCTTTAAAGGATCATTACGATTTTCATCCCATATGGAACAATATTCACCACATGTTGCAAATTTCGCTTCTTTACGGTGATGCGTTATACCTGTGATCATTGTTTTACTTAAAATAGTGTTAACGGGTTCCTCCTCGTCACCCACATCTGGTGCTTGAGAGTTCCATACTTTTATGGTTTTGTCATCACCCACCGTAAAAAAACGTTCAGCACTATTGTTAAAACATATGCCACGTACAAAACCTTCGTGTGCCACAAAACTACGTCGACTTTCACGATTTGTCAGATCCCATATGTGCACCTCACCATCATATGCACCGCTTACCAATGTCGACAAACTTTTCGGATGCTTACCGAAACAAGCGACGCCATCACGATGACCACTTAAGCTACCAACAAATGGTTTCGCAAATACCCTCTCTAATTTGGTGGCATTTAAAGCTCTCACATATTCCCGTGCTGGCTCCATAGGATGTAAATCCGGATCATAATTACGAGGCACTGTAAATTTAAATGCGTAAATAAACTCTTCTGCGCCGTATAAGCATATGTCACTTACTTTTGTGGTGTTCATGTTTTGTTTCTCGGACGAAATCGTCCGGATTACGGCTAATCATCTTTACCTTCATTTTGTTTTTTAGTCCGATACGTTTGTAAGCAGAATCTTTATAATAAAAAAAATAATTGTTTTTTATATTCCTTCCTTTTCAATATTTCGCTTCACACGTGCATTTGTAAATAACATTCAAACCGTCAGCTGGCATTGTTTGTTATTTTTGTGTACAATATTGCCATATCAAGTACTTATATTATATGTAGTGTTGCCAAGCTATCTAATATTATGTGATATGCATCGAATAACAAATGAAGGGAATATTTAACAAACAGGAGGGGAAAAATTCTATGTTAATACGTCTGAACGATAAAAATATGCAAGAGAACGGAACACACAACTCTGCTATTCGGGAATGAATCAACTGAAGCCACAAACAATATTGGTAGAGTATTACTGAAGCACTGTCCGACTAGATGCCTAACATATCATTCGCAATCATATTTCACTTTATACATATTAGTATAGCTCGTTTTACAAGAGCTTTGTTCAATTTTTAATTTTTTGAAGAAGAGTTAATGCAGAAAATATATTGAATATGAACCGTAAAGTTTGAAAATATTAAAAGAGAAAATAAATAAATTAAATAGTTAAAAAGAACTGTGGGAATTAATTACTTCATGAAAAAAAAATTACCTAATGCGAACTCTGCTTTTAATTTTAACTAACCCCCATTTCATCAATTCCCATTCATAAAAAACTTCCCTCCAAAAAAATACACACTGACAATTTCAAGGCCACTGGCTTTGCGAAAAGTCTCCTCATCTGGCAACACTTGCACAATGTAAACAATTTTTTGTTTGATTTGCCAAATTCTTGCTTCTCTTTTCCTCTTTCTTGTTTCAAGCTATATAATCACATACAAACCATTCACAATGACTTGAATCAAAAGGCAACAAAAAAGTAAGAAGAAAAAAAAATCCTGTATTAAGGAATCTACAAGAAATTTTTCAAGTCACGACATCAGAAAAAGTAAAAATTTTCTTATAAGAAAAAAACCCAAGTGAAAAAATAATTGTAAAGTGGAAAATTGTGATAAAATTGAAAACAGCGCGTAGAGAAAACCGTTAAAAGTGGAAAATTTATGAATAACGTAAAGATTTTGTAAAAAAAACGTAACAATTGCCAGATCCAATAGCCCCTGGTCGTTAGCAAAAGGTAGGGGTGAGACACCAATACCGGGCGCTAACATCGCCAACGCCACCGCCATAAGCAACAGCTCTGCCTCAAGACAATTTCTAATGAAAATGAATAATTTGGTAAATATATTCCTACAAATCAGTTGATAATATTATAGCCTCTCAATTTTTATTGTTCTTGTAAACAGGACCACGTTAAAAATTTTTATCCAGACAATTATAAATTGGATTTATCGGAAACGATGAAGGCTGCTTTATCTAAAGGTGGTCCTGGTTCTAGTGGCTCAGGTGCTGGACCTTCTGGTGTAGGCATGTCTGCACCTGCTGGAGCTGTTCCACATGGCACTGGCGATATGCCGGGGAGTAGTGCGGCCATTTCTGGGGCAGGTTATGTGACCGAAAAGCTGTACATGTTACTGCAATTGTATTTACAAAATAAAGGCTGGAATCCTAGTGCAGAGCTATTGCAATGTTTTACGGATTTGAAAGATAATGCCATGTTGCCCAGTGCTGCTTATTTACAGTAAGTTGCATAATTTCCAAATTAGAAATAAGTTGCTATTGTTAGTCATACAAAATTTGGCTGAAGGATGATATACATATTTATTAATTGGTATCCATTTAGTATTAAAAATACTTTCTTTTGAATGGAGTAAACCAGTTTTATTTCAAATCTCGTTCTATTATTCATTTAAAATTTTCTAAGTTGTGACTGTAGTATTGTGTTCCATCTGACCTATTCATTCCAAAGGTATTTATTGGGTTTGCTTTAAAGTTTTGTAAAATAGGGGAAACTTGGTGAATAAGCAAACATTGTATCTTCGACAAAAATTAAATACAGCTGCCATACAGATTAATTTGTTCGATTGTATTTATTACCTTGTTTTGTCTTGCCAGAAATCTGCTGAGAGGAAGTCGTCGAAGAAATATTTTTTCATATTTTTGTTTTGATAATAAGCCAACGCACTACCTACTAGACTACGGCGACTTCTAATATCCCGACTTATTTTCGTACACAACCCGAATCAGTAATCGATATTTTATTATTATTTTAGCCATAGTATAAAATTCTTCCTATCCATAGAATCACATCTTCATTTAAGAAATATGAAGAAAGAATAATATTCTGAGCCAAAAGTTTTTAAATCGATTCTCGTTCCAATTGTCTTGATCGATTCTCGTTCTGTCGATTTGTTAGCATTTCAGTAGCATTCTACTGATGGTAACTAGGTCTACCTTATTTAATTTCATTTGTAATGCCCCTTAACAAACAATTAAAACTGTCCCCTGATGTTAAGGTTTATTGCCTCTGCTGTCTTCTGACAACTCGTGTACCAGTCTTGCTCTATCAGTTGCAAAATATTATACACTGTAATGAACAAGGATTCCATTTTGCGATCAATAGAAATAATCTGAAATGCCACCAAAAATGCTTCAAAATATTGTTATTTGTTATTACGGCAACAAATATATTGTTATATTATATATCTGCTATATTGGAATGACATTTTCTGTTAAATATGTGAAACATTATTTAGTATGCATATCATGTCAGATAGTAGGTAGCTGGAGTAGTTAAGCAATCTCGTTTGGTTTCAACCTCGCGTCCACCAAGCGCAAGACAGTGGATCGGACGGCGCAATTGAATAAAAGATTAATAAATGACAGGCCAGGCAATGGTTCATAATGCAGGAAATAATCCCCTCTGGATAGCAGTAAAATGTGTTGGACCAGCCAGATTTGTGATATATCAGAATGGATCGCGTTCGTCTGGATAGTTGCCTCTTGTTATCCGAAATCAGAAGGGTATTGATTTAACATTCCATTGCAGCTAAAGTTACATTTGAGGTAATGTTCCTGAACTAAATTCAAACTTTCTTTTGAGACACCCTGTACTGATGATGAGAAATTAAATTTTATTTTATGGATGCTTCAGGAGCAGAAAACTATAACCATCATCACATATGGGCCGAAATTGAATGGGGCTTTCTGTAAGGATGTGTGACTTGCGCCTTTCGGACAGAGATTTTTGGTATCTTTAATCCTCTGAGCTGGTATAAATAAGGATTGGTTCGTAATGGCAGGTTTTCTATAAGTACCTTTGAAGCAGATCGGATCTGTCTCCTGCTGGTTTCCGGGTCACAGCGGTATACCCGTGAACGAGGTGACGAAAGCTCTCTGTATGTTAGATCTATTGTCTGAGCTTTTTCGAACTTGTCGGAAGATGGGCTAGAGAGAAAGTGCAGAAAAATTTGGTGTAAATCGGGTTCTTATGTGTATAAAAATATTGGCTTTCTATAGACGTCATTAAAACAGGCTAGCTTCTAGATTTAGACAAATTCAGCGTAAAACTGATTACTGAGTTTCCAAACCAAACCAGTTCCCTAAATTACAGACAACTTTAAATTTTTGTTTACCAATTGCGAACGTAACTGCTGACTCGTTAACTTCATTTAATTAATGTTTCTTTTCCATAGGGTTTTAGCGAATCGCATGACATTGGATTCCCAGGGACGTTTAATACTACGAGAAAACGGTAAAATTGTCTTGCCATTTGAACATTTTGCCAATGCAGTGATGCTTAAGCATATGTCTGGTCCACATGGTCTTCACTTAAGTGTGGATGCAACAGTTAGAGCTGTTATCGAATCCTATACCATTGGCAGAGAAAACTTTGGCATGGAAAAAGAATTTATTATTGAGGTTGTGCAATCATGTCCAAGTCCAGCATGTCGTTACTATAAAAATCATATTGGCATTTCACCATTACCGTTTATGGATCAACAATTTCCTGGTGTTAATCCAACGGACTTTCTGCAACATTTGCCACATTTACCACCACCGCCACCACCACATGTTGGTGGGGGTCATGTCGCAAGTAGTTCTTCCGGTGGTGGTGGTGGTGGTACAGTTAGTGGTCCTAGTTCGGCTGGTAGCAGCAGTTCGGCTACTAGCAGCTCGGCTGGTGGTGGTGGTGTTGGCGGTGAAGTTGATTTATCTTCAAAATCTTCTCATACTTCGCACCCTAAAGTGCCACCACAATTGCAACATTTGACTAAACAGCAACAGAGTAGCATACAATCGCAATTGTCACAAATAAGTGCTGCTGCTGCCGCCGCGGCTGCAGCTGCTGCTGCTAAACAGCAACATCAGCAACAGCAGCAGCAACAACAACAGCAACATCATCAACAACAACAGCAACATCATCAACAACAGCAACAACAAGCGGCTGTAGCAGCAGCAGCTGCAGCTGCTGCCGCTCAACAGCAGCAACAACAGTTATCAGCATTGATCCAACAACAACAGAATCGTGCATTGGCCCAGCAAAGCCTGGAAAAATTTAGCACTCTTTCGCCACTAGAGAAACAACGTGTACTTTCGCAATTGGATCCTAAACATTTTGATCCCACCACTATGGCTGTAGCAGCAGCAGCTGCTAATTTACAAATGCAAGGACTAATGCAATCGCAAGCTGCTGCTGTTGCAGCCGCTGCAGCAGCTGCTGGACAAAATTCTGCTGCTCAAACGGTGGCTGCTGTGTCAGCAGCAACATTGGGTTTACCAACACCACCACCTAATCAAGGTGGTCCTATTGTACCGCCACCACATCATAGTATTCATCATTCTTTGCCACCACCACCACAATCACCAACGGCTCATAACAGTAGCAGTGGTGTTGGCGTTAGTATGGGACGACACGACAGCTGTTCATCAGTTTCGGCTCATTCCGTTGAACAAATGGTACAGAAAAATGTTGAAACGTTACGGTAAGTTCTTAAATTAGTTTAGTTGAATGGAAATATTTTAAAATATTTTAATTACCATTTTCCAGTTCGAATTTGGAATCTTTGGAATCGAATAAAGATTTATTGGCTTTACATAATGGTGCTTGGGCCTCAAACAATCAAGATCTGAGTGGACGTGACAATTTACCAGTTGGCCAAGATAAAATTGTGCGTGTATTCACAGAGCTTATGCGCAATATGGCACGTATGAAGACCTATATAAGGCCTTCCATGTGTAAACCATATGGCAAGCAGAGTGAATCTTTACAGAAGAGTATGTCCCATTTTAATATACAAAAGTAATTCAATATTAATTTTTTATATGCTTTGCAGCTCTTATGGACACTATACAAATTGTTCAAACGTTGCGTAATTGTCTGCCACCGCCGCATATACAAGTGAGTTCGTGGAAAAGCGAGAGTGAAGGCTCATCGAGTTTACAAGTTGGCAATGCGGGTGTTGTAGGTGGTGTTGTGGGTATGGGTAACCCATCAAACGGTCCTCCTATGATGGGTGTTGGTAATGGTGCTACTTTATTGGGTAATATGTCTGCAAGTCGTATTGAAAATTTAAGTAACTGAAATAGGGCCGAAACTAACTTGGCTGATACACAGGTAAGTTTGTTTCGCACATATGAGATTGATTAAAACGCAGTACTGATGATGATGATTGAAGAGGCCATAAATTATGAATATTGAAAATATTTTATTGCATGGAAGTGAACACATTCCAAACGTACATATAGTAGTAGTACTTTTTCCCTTTTTTTTCGTAATAGCGGTAAGTGAACAATTAATTACATGAAATCCGAAAATTATAAAAATTTAAAAGAATATATTGATAAAAAAATATACTCTTTAAAAGCTTAATAGCTTAAAGAGTATCTCAATTTTAATGTAGATTATATTTTAGAAATTATTAACACATAATTTACATAATTACATATATATATATAAATATGGAAAATCCGTTTTTAATCAAATTTGACTTCGAACAAAGGTTTTTAAAACCACTTAAGTATTAAACGTATGAACTAAATATTTAGTGTGAACAACAATTTTGTGCAATTTCAACTTTAAAGTTGGAGATATTTTTATCATAAATAATTATATAATATTTAAAGCTAGGGTACTATAAACTATAATTTCAAAAAAAAATTTTGTTTCGTATTTTAACATGCTTTTCTCATTTAAGTGTGCCATTAGTTTATACACACACTTTGATATTTTTAAAGACTTTTTTAATTTTAAAGCCTGTGGCATGCAACAACAGTTATACTAGGATGTGTATGTTTTTGAAATAATCTTCGTTGATACATTATTTAGGTGAACATTTTGAAATAAAACACATGGGTTTTAAAAGAAGCTCTTCTAATTCCAAAAAGATTTAAAAATCATATTGCTCTCCAGGCGAAACGAATCCCGCAGAAGAAGATGGTTAAAATAGTTTTATTTCTTGATTTCTATTGCATCAGGCTCAATATTGTATTAACTTGTTACATTTATCCCACTGTAGCCTAAGGGGTCACTAAAAACCCAGTTGATGGTTTATCTCAAATAGTTTTGGAACTTGAGAAATCGTTCTTGAAAAATTTAGTCAACAGTGTCTGGGGCGAATGATGGATATTGCGGAAAAATGGAACTTGCTGCAGGTATCCCATTATATACAGAGTGTAGCCCAAGGGTCCCTAATAACACTCAATTAGTGGTATATCGTCGTAGTCTAGTAGATAGTGTGTAGGCTTAATAGATTAAATTTCTCTGAGCAGATTTCTGAAAAAACTCTAAAACTTAATAAAATTGCCATAAAAAGTTTCTCAAAAATCTGTCGTTCGGAGTTGACTTTAAAGTGTAGGTGCCGCCACTCATGTATAAAACTAACACACACAACATAATTAGTGTGAGAAGCTAGGTCGTAATCCTGACTGAAGGGTTGTAATGAGCAATTATGTGATGTATGTATTGCATCAGGCTTGCATCCACCTTGAGCTATCAGTTTTATTTTGAATCTCACATTCTAATTACCATTTCAAGCTAAGATGGAGCAAGCCTTGTCGTCTTCTGTTCTCTGCTACCATGACAGCTGCATGCTGCTGCAATATCTACAATGTGTTTCAACGTTATATAGCGCGGGCAACCAATTAGCGGCCTACTGTGACCGACAAAAGGTTACAGATGATATTGATTTTGGTGGTACAAAAAATATTTCCAGAGGTGGGCTTCAAGTTAAGTCTTCACTAGAACTGTCTGTGAGCCTATTACCTACAGTTGTTATTAACTCGTACCCTACCACAATTGCAGCAACCAGCCCAAGTATGAAAGTGTGTTAACGTGTTAATTGGTTGAAATTCAAATGATTCCTCAATATACATACATATATCATCTCGCAACTTCGATCCAGCTCCTAATTGGATAAATAGAGTATTCTCAACAGACGTGGAGTGGCATAGGTTCTCTCAACATAAAATTAATATTAAGGCATGTACCACACGTCTCAGAGAAATTCTTGAATTTCAAACAATGGATTAAATATGGGATTGAAAACGCAATAAAGAAAGATAAAAAAATGCGCAGTCTACAAACCAGTATGTCTCGACTAATACATCTTCACTGGAAATGTTAACACATTATTAAGTCCATTATTAGTTTTCTGTGTTACTATCTGTGATCTATGAATAGATACCGGAGTTTCGGGTATTTCTTTCACTGCAAAAAGTGTCAAACAATTTTTTCGTGTTCTTTTTTAAAAAAGGTTTATTATGCCATCCATAATTGTACTTTCGCTGATACAGCACTGATTTCTATAATGGTTGGTGATTTTGTATGCACCTAAACCGCACTCTACAGCCTTCTTAGTAATAAATTCATAGTCAACCTTAGGATTGTTGAATTGTAAACAAATTCCGACAAGTTTGTAATGGATTAAAGAAAATTTTCCTTTTGTCTTTAATCTATGACAAAATTGTTGAATTCCATTTGCAGTTGGAATATTGGAATAAGGTCGAATATTATAATGACTTTTATAATTCAAAGACTATAGGCTAACAGATAAAGTATAGCGATTATGAAATACATATTCACCTAAAAAATGCTCACAAAATTAAATAGAATTGAATTGAACGCAAAAGGTTAGTGAACTTTAGTAGAAAGAAAAAAAGGACAACCGTTGTATGCCACTGATCTTAATAGACTGATTTTATTTATTATAATATTTTTCTATATTCTATTTTAAAACAACAACAAAATGTAATATGTTCCTCAAAGAAATAATGTTCAAATTATTAACAAAATAGGAAAAAAGTCTTCGAAATTTTGGCTTTAAATAATAATATATTTTTTGTTTTATTTTTAAAATTCATTTTAATATTGGCAGCATAATCCAAAATCTGTGATAAATATGAAATTTAGTTTAAAAAAATATTTAATTTTTTTTTACAAATAATAGTTTAGGCAAAAGAAAAATTTTTAATCAAAAAGAATTTGGTGTTAAAGATCGAAATTAAAGAAGGAGCAATGCTTTAAAAAATCTTTTTTTTTTTTACTTTCTTTATCTTGTATTTACTGGAGTTTTGTTCATTTTATATAAACATTCTTTATATAAATCCAATCCAATAAAAATAATAATTTATTTAATAAATTTCTTAAAAGAATAAAATAAATTAAAGAAATAAACGTATTACAAAATAAATTATCATATCAATAACAAATTAACTCAAATATATATATATTAATGATAAATGTAATTAGTTTTTATAGGCTTATAAATCAAAATTCTCTCTATAAAATATGCTTGAAATAAATAATAAATATTAATTTTAAATTAATTAATTTAAATATAATATTAAAACGAAAATATTAAAAAAAAATAAATAAATAAATAAACCATAAATCCTTGATAATTTACCCACCAATATCAAAACGCATAAAAATATCTATTAATACTTGTAATTAAATACAGTCATCAAATACACAATTAATCTAAATATTCTATGGAGCAGGTTTTTTTTGAATGCATTATTTACAAACAATTTGGAGTGTTAAATCAGATTAAATTCATACTCTTTCAACATGTGCAGTCTGCCAAGAAAATATTTTAAAATTGCAAAAATTATTTAATTTTAACTGTTATGATAATTGTTTTCTTATCTTCTTTGTGTTGTGCTTTTATAAACTAAATAATTAATAAACAATTGCAATATAACATAAGCAAAATTAGAAGTGAAAACAAAGTCAAATTCTTTCAAAGTGAAAAGTCAATAAAAAGGTTTTCAACAAAAATTATTTTTTACATTTGTGAAGTACTGTTGTGTTCTATAATACAATTACAAATTATGTACATACATAATTGGTCACTACAACCCTTCAGTCAGGATTATTGACCTAGTTTCTCACACCACTTAATGTATATCTAAGAATTACAAGCTGAGTAACGTAGACTTTATGATCGGTGTAGTGTAACAAACTCGAATCTCTTGTGGGAATCAAACCACAATCCTCACGCTAATAGTCTAGCAAACTACCCTACTTATAAATTATTCTCTTTGATTGTGTAAATTTCATAATAAGTCATCTTGTTGAAACAACATCTTTCAAATTAGTTGTCATTTGTTCACTCTGTTTTACCAAATCACATGGAAGATCATAAACAAAGACGTGTGTTCGTTGAATGGACTCTGGAGCAGCTAATAACTGACCCTAATTGTCCTTTGTAGTCGCCGTAGTCTAGTAGGCAGTGTGTTGGCTTATTAGACGTAAAGCATCAGGTCAGGCATCAAAACAAAATATGAAAAAAAATATTTCTTCGGTGACTGCCTCTCAACAGATTTCTGGCAAAAACTCTGAGAGTAAATAAAATTGCCATGAAGAGCTTCTCAAAAATCTGTCGTTCGGAGTCGATTTTAAACTGTAGGTCCCGCCACTCATGTATAAAATTAACGCACACGACATAAGTGGTGTGAGAAACTAGGTCGAAATCCTGACTGAAGGGTTGTAATGACCAATTATGTATGTGTAATTGTCCTTGAAAAATCATCTTTAGCGATGAGACCTAATTCTAGTTGAATAGATACGTAAACAAACAAAATTGCCGAATTTGGGACGATGCTAATTTTAAAGGTTTAAAAGCTTTTAATACAAACTGAAATAGTCACTGTTTGGTATCGATTCATATATCTTTGAGAATGACTTTGGCCAGGCCATCACTGTAAACGACGAGCTCTATAGGTCGATGATTAGCACTTTCTTTTGGTCTGAATTAAATGATCTGGACGGTATTACGTACCACACAGCCCATGCAACATTGGATTCGGTGCATAAGGGATTTGAGAGCATGGTCATCTCACGAGGAGATCAGGTGAAATGGCAACTGAGAACATGTTTTCTTAAACCGCAGGTTTATGGGAATAAAAATCCACAGCATCCACAAAACCAACATTAACAATTTTATTCATGAAATTCTGTCTGATTTATGTGTCAAAGTCATGGAAAATTGGACATTTAGAAGGCGTTGCACACGGTGAAGCTATGGCAGACAATGTTTCTTTCAAATGAATAAAAAATTTCAATGATATCGTACACACACTTTGGTTTATTTACGTTTTAAGATACGAAGCGTTGGAAAAAAGGTTCTATAGATCCTGATCTCCATCGGATCATTATTTATTTGGGACCTAAAACCAAATCATTAGGTATTCATTAGCATAATAAACTATTGTAATAAACGGAATATTCTTGTATTTCTAGTCAAAACTCAATATTGATTGGGTGACATACGTACGATTCTCCATCGAATTGAAACAAATTCAACCTGCCACATTACATTCTTCCAAATTTGATGTTCGCGGCGATATATAGCTATTACTCTAACCTTTTTGTTATGTTCCCCTTATACCGTTGTACCATTTTCAAGGAAGAAAGACAAAAATGCTGTCTCGAAAGATTCGTTTTGGATGAATTAAAAATTGTGAAAGGTTTGGACGAATTTCAGCAAAATATTCTTATTTTCTCCATGAGAATTTGTTTCTGTTTTATCTTTACGCTCAAATGAATGAATTTAAAAGATATTGAATATAAGAGATAAATGTGGAAAAGAAAGCTGATTGTAAGAATTTGTTCCTGTTCTTTTTTTGCTTAGAAGAATAAGTTATAAAAATAAACACAGAAAGTAAAACCGATTATGAGATTTCATTGGGTTTTAAAGAAGGACTGTACAGCGATTACTGTAGACCAGTATGAGACTCCAATATATCAATATATTTGTAAATATGCATTATTCGAAAATAAATCTAAAAGTTGTGAACAATTTCTTACTTTGTATTTGGTTCTAGATTAATTGTTTTAATTTTTATTTTAGAATAAAATTATTTTTTAAAAAAGGTTGTACCACATGACTGGCACTTGAAACGCATAATAGTTTTAATTTAAAAATACAAATTTTTTCTTTTATTCTTATTATATAAAAACGAAAATAATAATAATAATACATATTAATATAATAATTAAAAAGCAAACAGTATTATAAATAAACGCATTTACATAAATAAACTGAAAAAGTAAAGATTTTAATTTTTCAAAGTCTCCATTTACTACCACTCAATTTACTTTTTAAATTAAATTTTTTTTATTGACAATTATATTCCAATGCAAAATAATATAATTTTATAAATAAAATAAAATTTTATTATAAAAAATAAATAAACAAATTATACAGTAGAATACTCATAAAAAATAAAAGAAAACCTTAACAATACATACGCAGAAAAAGCCATTGTAAACGCTTGAAATTATTGAAAATAATTTTTAAATTGAAATATTTTTCTTTAACCAGCTAAATTGTAAAACAATATAAAATTTTATTGAGATTATTAATAATAAAATGTATTCAGTAAATTATTAAAATTAATTAAAAAAAAAATAAAATAAAAACAAATCGTTTTGATGCTAAAGGCAACAGTTTTGTACTTAAAAAGGTGACATGTGTACGGTAACAAGTAAGCTCAATGTGCTCCCGAAAATTCTGAATGGTTTGAATTATTGTGAGTGAATTATTGCAATCTGAAGAATTTTTTCAGTAGTTTAGGCAACTCATTCGGAGTTCATTCGATCGATAATGCACCGTTCACAAAAGAAGAAAAAGTAAGGAATATAAGATGGATATAAACGGAATAAACGGCATAGGTAGTAAAAACAACTCCAGTAAAAACAACTCTAAAAGAAAAACACAAAGAGGAACGTCCGCCCCTCAGCCGGGCCAATCCCGAACACCTTAGAATAATCTTATGGATAGGATTTTTCTTTTCATTCTATTAAGAACTAAACAGTTATAGAGACTGAGTTCTATGACCTCCAATTCGTCCTCATTATAACATACCCGCATTAGTCCGATTGGAATCTATTTATTCTTGTCAGCGACCTAGCCTTTCAATGGTTTATCCCCAGCAATAAACCGATTCTACAAAATCGAAGGCTTCTAAATACTCAACATCCCGATCTATCCTTCCAAGGCCTCCTAGTATTAATTTTGTATCAACGCGTAAACGACACAAATCTCGTCTGGTTTATGTTTATACCCAGACCGAATTAGGATTGGGAAAACTTATTACAAAAATTTGGAAAGTTACCGTAAGACCGAGCGCAAACTCGTAAGAATTTTCAGCCATAAAATTGCACCGAATGTATCAATCATTCCAAGAATGGTCAAAACATTTTAAGAAACTGAATATGGTTATGGATAGATACCAGTCGGTATTGCTTGATAACATTCCTGCTTTCAATGAGGCATTACAAAAAATTCCAAAAACATAAATTCGGCATCGTTCTCAGCAATATCAAATTTTACGAAATATTACGCAGCTAATTTTTTCAAAAGATTTACTAAGGAGACGATTAAGTGGATATATGCCAACCTAAAAGAATACTTTTCCAACCTAGAAAAAGCAGCATGAAGTTCAACAAACCGTGAGTGGTCTAACATAACTGGTTGCCGAATTTTAAAACTGCTGTATCCAGTGGACCAAGGAACTACTTGAGTTCAACAAGAGAACAGTTCGCACGCTAACAGAAATTCGAACGGGACACTGCGCCATTGACAGTTTTGCTACAAGCTCGGTCTCCCCACCAGGGTTACTGC
Source organism: Sarcophaga caerulescens (assembly GCA_927399465.1). Classification (NCBI taxonomy): domain Eukaryota; kingdom Metazoa; phylum Arthropoda; class Insecta; order Diptera; family Sarcophagidae; genus Sarcophaga; species Sarcophaga caerulescens. The sequence goes on from OV656873.1 coordinate 100,876,746, forward strand.
AGCTGTCATGATGTGGGTACAACACCTTTTATGCGAGTACCCTGCACTTCAGAACAGACGTTTGAAGATCTGGGCATGGTGGTGAATGTGCCATTAAGGGAACTGACCGATTTCATCCAGAGACAAAGAGTCTTACTTCACATTGGGTATCGCAATGGACCATATGTTCCACCGAGTGAACTTACTTGTGAATGGTAAGCTACCCGCTAATCTGACTTAACCTATTCCGGATTTTAGAAGTCGCCGTAGTCTAGTAGGTAGTGTGTTGGCTTATTAGACGAAATGCCCGAGTTCAAATCCCAGACATCAGACATCAAAACGAAAATATTTAAATCGGCGACTTCCTCTCAGCAGATTTCTGGCAAAAACTCTGAGAGTAAAAATTGCCATGAAAAGCTTCTCAAAAATCTGTCGTTCGGAGTCGACTTTAAACTGTAGGTCCCGCCACTCGTGTATAAAAATTAACGCACACAACTCGACTGGTGTGAGAAGCTAGGACGTTGTACAATGGGTCAATTCGACCTCCGGGTTCTGTACTTGTCACAGTTGACAAGTATACGTCCTCTAACCTAACCTATTCCGGATCTTAATCCAGCAAATTATGGAAGGTGCTGGTAATTCTTTCAATGGGTAATACAGCAAATTGAAGTCAATGCTAATTTTTTGCAGCACATTTCTTATTTAAATGGATTCGTGAATACATAAAATTGCCCAGTTCCTTATATAATCCACGAGAAACAAATACAGCCCCAACTAGCAACTGTTTGGCTGCCTTCCAAAATGTATCAATACAAAGTTTGTATGCAGTTCTACTACTGTATATAAACTATGTAGATATGCAAAGTAACCAAACAACGCATCAACTATAAATCCGATGCCTGATTGCTTTTTGACTGCGTTAAAAATACACATTGACCATAGAAATAGAATACATTGTATATATTTTGTACAGCGGCATTATAAAACATGATACTTTGTTCAAACACAAAGCAACTAACATTTTGGAAGGCAGCCTTTGTTTGCGGAGTGATTGGACTTTCCTTTTTTAAGGATATGGGCGAAATTGTAGTAGATGTGAACTGCATTCGTTACAGGAACATGATAATGAAGCTTGTGGGGCCTTAACTGAATAGTATAGACCTGGACGATATGTGGTTTCGCCAAGATGGCGTCATCCGGCACATCGATGGTTGTATAAATTCACTATCATATAATCCACAAACAAATACAGAATCAGCCAACAACTGTTTGTTTGCGGAATGATTGGCTTTCCTTTTTAAGGATGAGGCCGAAATTGTAGTAGATGTGAACTACATTCGTTACAGGAACATGATAATGGAGCTTTTGTGGCCTTGACTGGATGGTATGGACCTCGACGATATGTGGTTTCGCCAAAATGGCGTCATCCGCCACATCGATGGTTGTACAAGTTCACTATCAAGCGTTTTGTCTATGTGTGAAGGTTTCCTTTGGGGCTTTGAGAAATCTTGGGCGTATACGAGTAAAACATAAACAATTCCTGAACTTAAATTCCAGAATCAACGCTGAAATTTTATGAAAAGCCGTGGCAGCAATTTAATATTTGCCTTCGGAATATGTCATCTCTTCAATCCAATAAAAAATCACTGTAATATCAAATAAATTGTTCTTTTTATTTTATAATTACATATAAAGTTTATTCTTACTGAGATAAACTTTAAAAAATCATTTGAAAGAATTGCCAAAGAACTTAATAAGGACTCTAAAGAAAGAAATGGAATGAAAATCAAATAAATGTTTATAAAGAAAAGTATATGCAAATTTATTCGTATGCACTCTTTAATTTAAAGATAATTTTTAATTATATTGTAAACAAAAACAAAAATTATTTCATGCATTAAATTTAATGAACACAAGTGTAATACGACTCACGTTGAATGAGTCAAAGTGTCAAACGAGAAAATAAACACAAACAAAGAAAAATAGTATGTAAAGAGGAAAACAAAAAATGAGAAAAATAAAAATCAAAACAAACTTTAAAATAATTTACTCAAACAAAAACAAAAAGAATATCAACAACAAAAAAGTATATACATATAGATGTACAAATGTATATATATAGATACATATATATGTATATATATAACAATAACAGAATGGATGGTTCGAACGGATAAATAAATGAATGGTGGATGGATAAATTGAGAATGAAAAATGAACGAATGAACAAGAACAAAAACAACGACGACAACAGCAATGTATAATAAACTATACTACTGCCAGAGAAACGGTGAGCAAGTAAAAACATACACCGCATGACAGACAGTCAGTAATTATTCGATATTGGAGCGAATTACAACGTTTTGTGTGAAAGAAAAAAAAAAGTGGAAAAAGAAAATTAATTTTTGGTAAAATATTGCAAATAAATACACAAAAAAAAAATTAAATCTTAAGCTAACATAAAAAGTGTATTACATCTGCTAAGTTGTAAAGCGTTCAAAGAAAATATATTTAAAAAATATATACCTACCTATTCCAAGTGTTTGTGTGAATTAAATTAAAAAAAAAATATATTTAAATTATCACTAACCATAATTCAAACATCAAAACATCACCCACAAATGATTATTTAAGAATCAGTCAGAACGAGTTGGATTTCGTTAAATTTGTAAGTATTTTGCAACTTTCAAACGTTAAAGACGTAATTAAAATTAAAAAAAAATATACAAGAAAAGAAACTTGTATTTCAACTTAAATTATACAATATGTAATATAAATCAATTGAATTGTTATTTATTTATTTCTTTTTTCAAGCAACTCGTATGATTTAGAAACTTATTTTCATTTATTTATATTTTTTTGTTCGAATATTTAATGATTTTCTTTCACTTTTGTATGTACACATATGTATGTTTGTATGAAACACTGTATGCCCTCCTCCTGCCAAGAGGTTTGTTTCTTTGTTTTTCCTTTTTTTAGAATCAAAACGTGCATACATATGTATATGTAAATATGTACATACAACGTAATCGTAAAATAAATTTGGTTTAAATAATTGAAATTTTCTATCAAAAATTGGTTAAAAAATTACATGGCCATAATGCACAGTGGGCCAGGGTAATATAACTAATTACTCTAGACTACCGGTTAGATTTGTTAAAAATAACTCAACACCATATGCAACACATATGTACATACGTTTGTAAATTGTATAACACAATGAACAAAAAAAATTTTATTTTGCCGGCTTTCCCAGTTTTGTAAAGGCAAGGCTAAAAGGCTAAGCAATCACTCAATTTCGAATTTATTATATTACAAATTATGTTCCTCTCTCCTCTTTTAAGAGCTTAAGAAACTGTTAATACAAGCCAGAAATATTTTTGAAATAAATTTTTTTATTTTAGTTTGATAGATAATCTCTTATATACATACATACATACATACAAATATGGACATTACACCCCTTCAGTCAAGATTTCGACGTAGCTTCTCACAACACTTATGTTGTGTGCAGCGTTGCCATTTGCCAAGTTTTCCCTTTTTTTCAAGTTCTTGGAGATGCGAAAAAGTTTTCATAAAATTTGTTTTCTAACAAAACAAGTTTTTTCGACAAAATTAAATTTAAAATTTTTTTCAATAAATTCAGTATTAAAACAGGAAATATTTACATTTTTAAATAAAATATTGTGTATTTTATTAGTCCCGGACAAAAAACGCAAAAAAACACCAACAGAGGGCACCGGAGTTCCGAAATTTCCTATAAAAATGTTGGTACTTTTGTAGAAAACAAGTTTTTTTTTTTGTAAAAAAAAAATTTTTTTTCCCAGAAATAAAGTTTTTTTAAAAAAAATCTGGCAACGCTGGTTGTGTGTGACAATTTTATACATGAGTGGCCTAAGCTTACAGTTTTAAGGCGATTCCGAACAACAGATTTTTGAGAAACTTTTTCATGCTAATTTTATTTACTCTCAGAGTTTTTGCCAAACATCTGCTGAAAGGAAGTCGCCGAAAATATTTTTTTATATTTCGTTTTGTTAGAGATGTGTGACCTGAGGTATGGACCTAGGCCTTACGTCTAATAATTGAACACACTACCTACTAGACTAAGGCGACTTGACTACTTTTAAATCAAGTAAATCTAGCTGCCAGGCTTCAAGGGAAACATGAATATTGACTTTCAACACTTTAAGAGTTTCTCGTTTGTCAGCTTAAACCAATGACTTAACATAGTCATATTAAAAGTGATTCAGAGGCATTAAATCTCCCGAACGAGGGGGTCAATGAACACAATTGCTTTTGTCATCAAATTCAGTGTCACTGAATTCATTGCTAAGAGCGCTGTATGACAAGTTCTTGTTGTCTTGTTGAAGCCAAATGTCGTCGATGTTTAGCTGATAAATTTTTGGAAACAAAAATTCACTTAGAATGGCTTGTTAAAGCACTACATCACCCCATTCTCAATGACGAAAGAAATTAGAACCGCTTGAAGCTGGTATCTTTGTCTTGAGGTTGATATTTTTGAATCGTGAAAAGTAAATTTAGTGCGAAAACGAACAATAACTGTAAAAATTGCCTGCTCACTAGATTTATATACCAAGGTCATTGGGAATTTTATCAATACTATGCGATTATTTTAGGAGGGTATAGTGCCTTTATTTTTTGTTGAAGAATTTTATCTCAAAAAACGTAACAAAAATGGTAATACTGTTCATGGAAACGCCAAAATCAACAAAGGTTTTACAAAAAAAAAATTCAGTACGAAAGATCATCGTCATTAGCAGGTTAATAGCCTTAGTATTTGTTTAAAGCATTATCACATTTAGGTAAGATGAAAAGCATTATAATATTATCTTTGTTTTGGAAATGTATTTAAAAAGAAAATAACACAGGTCATAAAAATTTTTGGAAAATTACAAATTTACAACAGATCACCAGCGGAAAACGAAAACCTTTGTTAGCTGGCTTGGTTCTTGAAGGACAAACAAAAATTTAATTTTTTCCTAATGTTGTTTGTCATACGGCTGTAGCAGGTAGTGGAATTGTTTTGGAAATTAGAAATGTTCCTCCCATTTTTTTCTTTGTTGTATTAGCCTTACAATGTGGCACATGTCGTTTTAGAGATAAACACAGCAGGGTAGTTTCGAATGTACAAAACTGGTTTACATTCGTTAATTTTCTTTTTTTGCAACTTAAATAAATTGATAATGCAGTTAGCAATGACAGTGTTAAACAACTTCCAAAATATTAATTTTCAAAATAAGGGTCTTGACTATCCATCTTACAATGTTTCAGAAATTTTAGTTCAATTCAACTAAAAGTAACCGTAAACCAAACGCTTTGTGAACCTCTAACAATACAACAGAGTATCAAAGGTACATATTTGACAAGCACTTCTCTGATAACGATATTGACAGGAAATTACAGATAGAACAAGAAAACAAACGATAACCAAGTTTCTTTGTTACAAACTCAAACTGAACAATATAAACTGTAATGATATGAGACTTTATGCCCTTTTTTTCGAAACTTCTTTTTACAATTTTCCTTTAAAAGAGGAATGAAAGAAAACGGAATTATTCATTTGATAGAATAGAAGACTCGAAAATAAAAAGCACCTCCAAAGAATCAACAAAAAATTTATGAGGAATGTAGTAGTACTTCATCTATCAAACAGATCGGACAGAAATCTAAACCAATGGATATAAATCAAAAGTTGAAGTAGAAATGGACGAGAAAAATTTTTAGGTAGTGTACTTCAAGGTGGATATTGGTATGCTTACAGCTAAACATAAGAATTATATGCGACGTTCATCATGTAAGGGACCTCTAAATGAGATTATTCTTTTGACTCGATAGATTAACATTCAGGTATTAGAATAATAATATATAGGTAGCGCATTTAACTCATATGATCGTAGTGTCTGTCCTCTTAAAATAGTTTCAATATTATGTAAAAATAGGGACACATGTTAGATTTTATAAAAATCTTACATTTTTCGCTTGCAAAAAACCTACTCTTTGACAAAATTTATCTTAAAAGAATGTGAAAAGCGGGCTTACTCGTTCGTTTGACCGCAGTAGTTTGTTTTAGTTTAAATTTGTTTTTATTTAAATTTAAAATTATTAATCAAATAATAATCTTTACTGTTAGCTTAAAAGATTAAATAACACTTAAATTTATTTATAAAAATTAAAAGATTAAAAGACATTCGTTTGGCTGCAGTTTCATTTAAATTAGAAAAAAGGAACAAATATTAAAAAATTTTAAAAATATTGATAGCTTCTTCAAACTACCAAAAATATTATATTTTTAATGAAGCTTTGAACAGTTTAAATATCAAAGCAGAATTCTTTGATTTTTTCAATGGAAACCATTCATAAAAGTAGGCTAACATTTTTGTAAGAAAACCATTTCTTACTTTTATGCATTGTATGTACAGTGATATTCAGTCATTTAAAAGTTTCTATTATGTTGCTGAAATTATTCTGATGGTAATGATGCAAACAGGAAGCTTCAGGTTACAAGATAATGATCTCCATTGCAGTCTTTACCAACTAAATTAAACTTTTTTGTCGAAAAAAACTCTATTTCCATTCATCGACAAGTGTATATCTATTACTCCCTGTGAATCTTAGCTAATCGTGGCTTAAATTTCATTTCATTTATTTCCATTTATTTGACAAAGTAGAATTTAGAGCAACGAAGATTAATTTTTTTCTATATTTCTCGAAATGATAAACAATTTTATTTAAATTTTGCACTAATTTGTAATTTTTTTTATATAAAATTACCGATTCAAACGAAAAAGTTGAGAACCTTTTTACTACTGCGGTCAAACAATGTTTTATAATTATTTTATATAAAACGAAAAAGTTAACAAAACACATTTGTATTGAACCTTTTTACTACTGCGGTCAAACGAATGTCTTACTTAAAACAATAAAAATGTAAATATTTATGAAGTTGTAACAATATTTGTAACCTTAGTGGGCTTTAATAGAATAAGTCTATAACCACATTCGACGCTGCAAAGGCTGCACAGCAATTTTACAATTGGTGTCTTAGTCGAGCAACATAGTGTAAGTAAACTCATTAAAAACCTATATTTTAAAGATCTTTATGTTTTCAAAATCTCCTTATTTTATTAAAAGTAGCCTACATAAGTGCGTAGCAGCAGCATCGACACTTGTTTACGTGCTGCCTTTAAAACAATCATTTCCATATACATACACGCATGTATTCTATTTCTGATAGGTTGCTGCGCAACACTTGACTCACCGAAAGTGTTTATAACATATTGTTGTTGTCTAAAATAAGACGGCTCTTCTATTTTTAATAAAATAATTACCATATAAACTTCACAGATACATTTCCGAGATTAAAAGGAGTTCAAACAATTCACCATTCTCATACTACTTATAAACAATTTTCTGCTCATATTGGATTTGTCAAACTTCAAAACACTTCTTTGGTACAATAATGTTGTGTATTTTTTGTCTAATTTGTTTACATTTTGTGGGAAATTGTTTACAAGACATTGATAGCTATAGCAACTGTGATTACGATATAATATTTGTTATTATTGAAGTCTTGTTAAACCTGACATAGAATTTATTAAAAATTAATTCCTACGTATTATGCTAAACATAACTAGTACTAGTACAAGTGTTATTAAAAAAAGCTACGCAAATAAAATGATTTCTTTTGTTTTTAAATATCCAGAATAAAAACAAATGCGAAAACCACCATATTATGCACAAGAAAAAAGAAAAAACAAAAAAACACTGTGCGACAAAAAGAAAACCATTAAAGAATTAACTTTTTAATTTCAAATTAAAACTACGCCACAACAAATATTATAAAGAAAACATTTATGGGGAATCGTCGTCATCATCGTCGACACCACCCCAACTAGAGTAAATGCAAAGAAAATTGTAGAGAATGAAATAATTTTGATTTACCATATACAATGAATTTTACAAAATAAATTAAAGTTTTCATTTCATAAAATAGCATTCATTTTTATTAATAACAATTGAAGGCACTGACCTTAACCGAAATGTTTTAAATAGCCTTAAAGTTAATTATAAGACATATTAATGTTCAATGTACATTCATTGTACATACATACATATGTATTTAAAGGAAATAATAAAAACATTAAGTTAAAACGGTAAGACTAATTGGGTAATTTTAATTATGATACCTGCTTCTAGTCCCATTTTCCCACAATATCGATTATCCTCTCTAAACCTAGTAAGAAAATAAAATTTTTTTTGTCTTAGTTTTACTATTTACTATTAGAGGAATATGAGTGAGAGTATTTCATTCGGCAACTTGTGAGGTATAATATTTGAGGGATGGGATTCTGATTCAATGTATTTGGGTGATTACTTCCATGATCATTTTTTGTAACTTCTGTTAAACACTTAACATTGCTTTGTTAGCATTAACCTTAGGTTAGGTTAGAGGACGTGTACTTGTCAACCGTGACAAGTACAGTACCCGGAGGTCGAATTGACCCATTGTACAACGTCCTGGCTTCTCACACCACTCATGTTGTGTTCGTTAATTTTATGCGTGAGTGGCGGGACCTACAATTTAACGTCGACTCCGAAAGGCATATTTTTGAGATGCCTGACCTGCGATACGAACGCGGGCTTTACGTCTAATAAGCCAACACACTACCTACTAGACTACGACAACTTCAATTAAAAATTAACCTTAGCAATGTTAATATTTTTGGTTTTAGTCTTTGCTAGTTAAATTCAAATTTATCTTCACTCACATCAATTTATAAATTTATTTCAGGTCTATTCTACATCCAAGTTTATTTCTTCACAAACTTCTCTTTTAAGCTTCCAAACTATCAATTCTCCAGCAATATTTGTCATTTGTATTCCTTTGAATGTAATATATTATGAATAACTCACTCCGGCGTTTTGATTATCTCCAAAACGAGTCGTTCGTAAAAGTTCTGAATAATTTTTTCCTTCGTCCTGAAGCCAAAAATATACTGAATATGTTCCTAACTAGGAACGTATGGTTTTCAGACAACATTTATTTTTGACTCGTGCTATTATTTTTGCACGTTCTTCTGTCCTAGTTCTTGAAGGACCGTTTCCAGACGTTTTCTTATTTTTGTTGTCCTTGGATTCCTGAGGAATCTTGAGCATTCCATTCAAGATCCGTCCTTGTGATACATTTAAGGCTTACTACTGTTAATATGGCTAATAGTTTTAATTCGCTTCAGCATAGGAGTGCTTAGTTGTTTAAGTTCTTGTAAACTGTGTTCTTATGGTGTTGGACCAGTGTATCCTGTAAAAGATTTTTAGGCGTTTATTCATAAATATCTGTCGTTATTGTGTAATAATTTTCGAAAGTTTCACTACTGTTGAACAGCTAAGACTTTACAAATGCGTTGAATATTTTAAGTTTGGTTCGTTTTATTGTTTGTAAGCTTCTCTAATTTTTTTGCCATTCGTTGGTACTATAGTGCCTGCGTACTTCGGCTATTTAGCGGCCTTCCAACATGGCTTTAAACTTAATTAAAATTAATTTCTTTATTATAATTTCCTTGGAATAACCATATCGCTCTGTCCGTATTATTGCGACGAATACTGTGTTTTCCATGTTTCATTTTCAAGATATTCCTAATGCTTCATAAACGTCATCAACATACCCTTTTATATGCTTTTCACATTCTCTTCTGCATTCCGTTTCAAACATTTTATCTTCTAGCATTCATTTTATCCGTTTGTTTTTCTCTCTTCCGTTTTGTTTATCCATTCCATAACCATATCCTTACTCTATATATTACTCAGTTTCCTAGGTGCCTAAATGTCTCCGCGTATTTATTTAAGCTGAGAGTTCAGTTCAGTTCATTTTATTCGCTTTTTCTTTTATTGTTTTAGTTTTTCTCTTTTATTATTTATTATTTTGGTTTCGTTTAAACAATCAACAACAAATACTTTAGTTCCTTTTCCTTTGCTTCGCAAAAAGGACATTTCATACGCAGACATTTGTAGTTTGTACATAATATTTGGTGTATATGATACACATACACATAAACGAGTATAAAAATCATTTGCAAGGGTATACGCACTGTATTATTATCTTGCATGTGTAACAGTATTTATATATATACATATATGTATAGTATAGGTGTGTGTATTTGAGTGCGGGTGTGTGTAAGTGTTTTCACAAGTTGATATTCAATGAATATTAATGATTACAAGGATAAATGCTTATTTATATTCTAAATTTAAAAATAAATTTCTTTAACCTTTTGAATGTAAATGTTAAGTTAAAAAATTTTTATGAAAAGTTCATGTTCAAGGATTTTAATTAATATTTATAAGTATAATTTCTACATACATACATACATAATTGGTCATTACAACCCTTCAGTCAGGATTATAGACCTAGTTTCTCACACCACTTATGTTGTGTGCGTTAATTTTATACATAAGTGGAGGGACCTACACTTTAAAGTCGACTCCGAACGACAGATTTTTTTGAGAAACTTTTGATGGCAATTTTATTTACTCTCAAAGTTTTTGCCAGAAATCTGCTGAGAGGAAATCGCCGAAGAAATACTTTTTGTATTTTGTTTTGATGTCTGGCCTGGGGCTCGAACCATGGTTTTACGTCTAATAAGCCAACACACTACCTACTAGACTACGGCGACTTCAGTATAATTTCTAATACATTTTAACACAATTTTTTCGTATCGTCTGCCAAATGTACGGGTATGAAGTTAACGTTTTTTGTGAAAATACAACAGACATTTTTAATGGGAAAGTAAACAACATTTTATTCAAAGTATTGAGCAATTTTTGGCAATTTGTTGATTCTACGCCAATAAACGTCTTTTGAAGCAAACCAATTTTCTACTTCTTCGTAGATGTCGAAGAGCAGCTTAGTCAATGCGTGTTCCATCGATCAACACACAACAAAGAGTAGTCATAAGAAGTCAAGTCTGGTGAATACGGCGGCTGAGGTATCACCCCTCAGCCCAATGCTTTCATTGTATCGTGAATCGGTTTTGCTTTGTGTATGTGCATTATCATGTTGCGAAATTATCTTGATGTGTCTTGTGATCTACTCTGATCGTTTTTTCGATCAATGTATGGCTCAAATTGGTAATGGGTGCCGGTAGGGATCTGTATAAACGATTTCACCAAGTTTTAGGATCTTTTGGTACACCACGCCTTTCTGGTCTCACCACACACACAACAATGTCTTCCTGCCTAATCGATCTGGTTTTGCAATCAAAGTTGATGGTTGACCCGGATTAACCCATGATTTTTCCGTTTAGGATTCTGAAAATAATTTCAATTCTCATCGCCAATAACAATTCGATGCAACAGTGATATTCTATTGTGTCTTTGAAGCAAAATTTCACAAGTGGTGTTTTCGCTTTTCCATCTGTCTGTCATTAAATTTATATGATACTCATTTTGCAGACTTTTGGATCTTTCCCAGAGTTTTTAAAGGGTTAGATATTTGTTTCTTACTAAAGTTATCAAATATTGTTTGCAATTCGGCGTCTTCAAATTTTTTTAGTGGTCTTCCACTTTCTTCATTTCCAGCATCAAAATCATTATCTCTGTGCTGTTGAAACTCTGTTCTACATGTTGTTTCTGAGAGAGCATTATCTTGAGATGCCTCGATAAGCATTTGATGCGGCTATCCAGCACTTTTCGTCTGCTAAAAACAAAAAGTTTATGCTTTCCGCAAATCATAATTTTTTGGTACGAAATTCGCCATCTTTACTGAATTTGTTATTACAACCCCTCAGTCAGGATTACGACCTAGCTTCTCACACCACTCATGTTGTGTGCGTTAATTTTATACATGAGTGGCGGGACCTACAGTTTAAAGTCGACTCCGCACGACAGATTTTTGAGAAGCTTTTTATGGCTTTCATCTGCTGAGCGGAATATTTTCATATTTTCGTTTTGATAAGCCAACACACTACCTACTAGACTACGGGGACTTATGGGGTATACCACTAATTGGGTTTTATTAGCGACCCCTTAGGTTACAATTTGCATATAGTCATATTGATCATTCTTCCCAGAGACTGTTGACAGACTGGATTTTTCAAGCCCAATTTCTCAAATTCCAAAATTATTTGGAATATACCATCAATTGCATTTTATTAGGGACCCCTTACGATAAAATTTGTTTACAGTGGGATTAACTATACCACAATATCGACATTATATTCTCAGACATTGTTAAAAATAAGTAATTTTTTGTCTTAGTTTCTCAATTTCCAAAACTATTTGCGAAGTACCAGAGAAACTATTAAACTCTAGAATGTGGGATACATATTCCCTGCTCTGATTTCTTATATTTGGCTGATTACTTCCATGACAATAAATTTCATTGAGTTTTAACGATCGCTGAAAAAATTAATGAATTTTTTGAAGACTTTAATAATGTACTAAGCGTCGTCTGCATTAAGCACCTTCATTCTATGATATTTAATGGATCCCGTACCTATATGCCTGTACATGAATACATTATTTATTCAATAAAATCGAATGTATGAAGTTTAAAATATTTTGTTCTTTTAAAACACGTTCAGAAACTGTTTTTCTACTTTCATTCTACTTCATGCATCGATGAAAATCAATTAAAAATATATCAAGTGTTTGTTTTCCGTTCGAGGAGGGCGCATTAAAATGTCTTGTATTTTTACACATAAAAAGAAAACATATTTTTTATTTCAATACTTGCTACAATAATTTTTATATTTCGTTTTAAATTTTTAAATAATTTTTTTGCGTTTTTGGTAAAGTGCCATTATAAGCAACCCATATAATACATATGTGATGATCATCCAACTTTTAACCTAAAAACACACATTTAAAAATATATTTAAAAAAAAAAATTAAAAAACATTGTATACATAGGTATGATTTATAAAAATATTGAAACATACAGTCTGAAGAAACCGAAAACACGAGACTTAAAATATTTAGCAAAAATTATGTGTACAAATTTAAAGATTTTGATTTATAATATATTTCGAATGGGAAATCTGCTTAAAATATTGTTTTTAAAAATGTACACAACAAAGAACATACGACGACATATATGAGACATTTAAAATTTGTGTAGAAAGTATTCAATTGATTTATATTTTGGATAGAAAAAAAAACACAAAACAAAAACAAAAAATTTTTAATGAAAACAAAAACATCAATTTAATTTCATTCACATCTTTTTTCTTTCTTATAGAAATGCAACGTTTTTTGTGTGCGGACATTTTGATCTCTTTTTCTTCCTACTTTCTGACGTGGTTTAATTAATAACAATATCTTGAAAATATCATAAAAAAAATTAAAAGATTTTAAAAATAATTACAAAAAAAAATCACTTTAAATTTCAAAACGCATTTTTTAACATAAGGAAGCCGAGAAAAAAATAGAAAAAAATTATTTAAAATGCATCAAATAAAAGCAAAAATATGTGAAAAATTTCAAATAGAAAGTAGAGTGCAGAGGATTAAAAAACTTCCAAAAAATCCCATGTTTCAATTGGGTATTGCAGCTCTAATATTGGTGATACTATTATCATGGTAAGTTTGATCTTAATTTTTATTTAAAATATTGAAATTAATTTATTTTAATCTAAATAAATAATATGTGTAACAACAACAACGACACAATTGGCAACATTGTGGTGTGTCTTTCTCTCGATTCGCTATTGTAAATTCAAGTAAAAACAAAAACAATAAACATTTGCTCTTCTATTCTCTAAAACAAAATCAACTTAAGCTAGTAAAAAACACAATGTTTTACTCACCCTATTTACACTACGCACGCAACTTCATTTTACACCACTAAGTTTTCTGTAAGACAAGCCATTCTACTTGATCGAAAATTCATATGCACACGAATTTGATTTTCTTTTTTTTTGAGTCACTTAAATACAAATTTTTTATCTGCCAAAATCACTTGCCTTACAAAAACAATTTCTTGTGCACCTTTATTTCACACAACACTTTTAACACCCGCACACTCACACACACACTTTTTTGAGACACCATTTTTTTCTTTTCTTTTTTCTTGGGAGCACTCCTCATAAGCTTAAAGAACCTTTTTTCTTTTTCGATTTTTATCGCTTTCTTTTATTTTTTTTTTTCATAGAAAACTTATGATTTCTTATATTTTATTAACTTAAATTACTTTTTAATACAAAATTTTAATAAAAACAACCAAATTTAACAATAAAATTTTAATTTTCTTTTTAACGCCCGGAAATAACATCCAACCTGTTGCACTTTTATGAAAGAAACTAAAAATGCCGTCTTTTTAATTCCCAATTACCTATTTTAGAACAAATAATATCCCTTAATTTCGTTAATGCAATCATATGCATATCCGAATGGGAGAGGGTTTTGTGTGTTTTCATATGTTGCATGTTGTTGTTTTTCATTGTCGGTGACCTTTATTTATTCTCTTCCCTTTTGTGTGTGTGATCTCATGATTACGATATCGGCGAATGCTGTTGCTCATGCGCACGTAGTGTGTTTGCATATAATTTGGAGGTTTTTTTATTCTTATGAATTTCCCTTTGGGATATTCATGTTATTCAAGTAAATAGTGACTGTGTTGTTGCTTTTTTATATTAAGTTTTGGCACTTTTTTCTTCTTTTTTGTTGCCATGTTTAGTTTGTGCATGATTACGATCAAAGAATTCACTTTTTACTGTGTTTTAAATTAGTATTTAAGCTTTGATTAATAAATATAATAACAACAACAATAATATCTATAATTAATAACCTTTTATAATACCAACTCTTGTCAAATCCGAATAGATGTCCCCATCATAGCATTTTTAAGCGGCATCCACTGGCTTTCATTTTATCAGCCGCTCACTATACAATCCACATGCAAAGTAATATGATATGCAGTTACATTAAGCAAAACAAAAACAACAAGCACCGATAAGAGTTCATAGTTAGTGAAACAAAGAAAATAAGTGCGTTACAAAAACAAAACACAACAAAAAATTCCCTCAAGCAAAGTTTAGGACTTTTACAATTCATAAAAGCCTAAAAGAGAACATTGTTGCTTTTCGTTGTTATTGATAGGGAAAGAGGAAAAGGAAAGCATAAAATTCCCTAAACATAAAAAATTTTGAAGAGGAATTTTAGTAAAACACAGGGAAAAATACATTAGTTGAGAGACATACACAATCACACAAATGTAAACATTATTTGATCAAACGCACGAAAGGGAAGAGAGTAAACGAAGGTCACCAACAACTGAAAACTTTAAAATAAAAACAACAACATATGCAATCATACAAAACCCTCTCCCATTCGGATATACATCAGTGTTGAAAAATTCAGTACTTTAGTACTTTTTTCAGTACTTTTTCAGTTCAAAAATACCGCGGTACCCCCGCGACGCTTTCAGTACTTTTTCATTATTACATATATTTTATGTCTTGCGTATGTTCAACGTAATGCTAAAGCTAGGATTAGGCTTTAGCCCTGCTTAGCCAAACGTCCACGGAAAGTACATTCGTTTTTAGAACACGAAAAGCAATGAAAACGCTTGCCGAACCGTAATGTAATTTCAGTAAGCATTTGCATTGCTCTTCATATGCTAAAAACAAATATATGTATGTTACATTACTTTCTATCGACGTTTGACTAAAAGGGGCATTTACGTTTTGTTACGTTTCGAATCAGCTGTTTTTTCCTTGTATGTGAGGAACACGAATAAGTCGTTAGTTTTTCTATTCCGTGCCGTATGTGTATTCAATATAAATAAATAAATAGTCTAGTAGGTAGTGTGCTGGCTTACTAGACGTGAGTCCATGGTTCAAACCCCATGACAGACATCTCCATCAAAACGAAATATGAAAAAATATTGCTCCGGCAACTTCTTTCTGGCAAAAACTCCGAGAGTAAATAAAATTGCCAAAAATCGGCTTTAAACAGTAGTTCTCGCCACCAATGTATAAAATTAAAACACACAAAATAAGCGGTGTGTGAAGTTAGGTCATAATCCAATTATGTATGTATGTATTTTTTTACAAAAGTACCATTTGTTGCAAAAAAGTACTCTTACAGTTGTAGTTCAGTACCATTTCAAAATTTCAGTTTTGCAACACTGATATACATACATAAGTATGCAGTAACGAAATTGCCTAAAAAGGGATATTTTTTGTTATAAAGTGGGAAATAGGTAAACAAAAAGACGGCTTTTTTAGTTTCTTTCATAAAAGTGCAACAGGTCGGATGTTAGTTCTGTGTCAAGAAAAAAAATTAAAAATTTATTGTCAAATTCGGTTGTTTTTATTAAAGTTATATTTTAAAAAGTAATTTAAGTCCCTAAATTATAAGAAATCATAAGTTTTATATGAAAAAAGTAAAAGAAAGCGATGAAAATCTAAAAACAAAAAAGGTCTTTAAGCTTATGAGGGGTGATCACAAAAAAAAAGAAAAAATGGTGCCTTAAAAAGTATATGTGTGTGTGTTAAAAGAGTTGTGAAATAAGGTGCACAACAAATTGGTTTTGTACGGCAAGTGCTTTTGGCTGAGTAAGAATTTGTATGAAAGTGACTCAAAAAAAAAAAAAAATATTCGTGAGTATTATTATATATATTATTTATTTTAATTATTACAAATAATTTTTATTTTAAAATGCCGTTATAGACGTTCATTTGACCGCAGCAGTCTTTTTATAAAATTTAGATTTCTATATAATATTTTAATTAAGCAAACTTACTTACTTTGTTAGGTTCTTTAGTCCGTATTACAATTTAGCTTCTCGCACTAACTACGTTGTGTGTTTTAATTGTAACCATGAGTGTAATGGTCTACAGTTCACCGTTGGTTCTGGACATCAGATTCGAAAAACTTTTCAAGGCAATTAGTTTTTCCTTTTCACATGGGCTGTATTACCGTAATAGACTAGGCTATTCGCTGTGCTTCGTTGACTGCTTCAATAACCTACTATCGGTGCCTCAGTTCTTCTTGAACAATATCAAAACTTTTGCTTAGACTCCTGTAAAACACCCATTACATGATCGAACTAAGACTGCAAACACTACCTGATGGCGACCATCAATCTCGCGTTTGCAAACTTAGCCTGATGAATATCAAAAATTTTTGATATTAGGCTCAATATTGTAGTAGCAAAACACTTTCATCAGGTAGCGCTCCTTTTCCGCTTGATGTTTTCAAAGCCGCACGTCTAAAAAGCCAACACACTACCTAATAGACTACAGCGACTACAATTTGTATTCGTAACGTTTACAACCTCGCAAGTCATCAATTGTGTGAATTATTTCCCTCTAAAATGCTGTTACAGGGTCATTGTTCTGAATATTTTAGTAATTGATGATTGCGATTGACGCCAATCCTTCCTCCCATATATATTTTATATTCCATTTGGATTTTCTTTTTCTTAATTTTGCATTAAACTGAACATATGACATACATATGTACGTACGAACGTCGTACATTTTTAATTAGGAAGCTATGAGTATGTCTGCTTGGTTATAGGATCGCAACACTCTCCTATTCCTCCATATCTGCACATGTTAAAGTATGTGACAATTTTATCTTGCCTTGTAATTTATTTTTTATTTTATATTTACTTCTACTTTTTAATTTATTTCGAAAAAGTGTGAAAAGTTTAAGAAATTTCTTAAAATAAAATGTTCGTTCATATACTCAAGCAAAAGCAACCATAATTTGGGTCAAAGAACTGAAAGGGAAATACATGTACCCAGAAATATTTAAATGGCTCTCAGTTCTTTCTTCTTTCTTTGTTAAATGTCTGGTAATAAAATGCTGCAATAAAATTGTCACATGTACACACAAATTAATATTACCATACAAGTCATTACAGTAAGTGCAGAAAGTGGACTTCTTTTCGAGATTTTAATAAATAAAAGTGTACATAAGGTGCTGTAATAATAGATTCACTTTTTTGCCTGATATAGTGTAAAAAGTGATGCCATTAGGCTCAACGCTGACATGTGTAATTCCAATATATCCACCTTGAAAAAATTAACCGCCAGCTTAGTTAACTTCAGGAGCTTTAAACGAATCTCCATCGATGTGTATAGGCAATCCGTCGTCGAACTGAGAGCATAAAATTCGTCCACTACAGGCCAAAGCTCACAGCTACTGTGCCATTGTCTTAGTTGAACGTTTCACTTATTGACAACGTAAAAGACCAAACATACAGTCTGATGTCATGCTTGCAAATTCTGGTCGGGCCTGATAATATTAAGATTATACTGCAACATTTTCGTTAATGACCCAATTTATTTTTATCATTGGACACCATAAGAAATGATAAGAACTGATGGTCATTATTTGGATTGAGTCTGTGCTTTGAACTTTGGATTTAAACCTGTTTACTTTGCTAATGATAGGAAACATGTCTGAAGGAAGAATGTTTGTCATACCATGAAATAAAGAGTTTTCTCTGCAATTCCTTGTTCAATTGACCGTAAGCGTAAGTGCTCTAGGATAAAAGCAAGCCCGAACAAGAGAGTTGTCTTCTATTTGACTGATTTAATGGTGCAAATAAAGGGTATCTCAGTAAGAATACATTTTTTCATAAAAAAAATATATACAAAATTCCGATAAAATAGGACATGGCTCTGATGACAGACCATTACATTATTTATAAAATTATCCATGAGTTTTTCAAGAGATATGGCTGTATCTGCATTAAATGGCATGATCTTAGCGGCCAGTTAACATCAGAGTTTTTTGCGATTATTTATTCTGGTAATTGTTGCTTAAATAAATCGTTTCCTGTTGAAACCACTCGTCTTCCAGATTTACATATATCGTCCTGTTGAGACCGCAAGAACTACGTTCTCATTGTCCTCTAACGAATGCCGCTCACAGCTATTGCAAATTTGATGTCAGTAGCAAACAAGTAAGAAATCCGCCTCAAGACAGTTGATTGTTATCGATATATTTGTTTTTTATGGATTTTATGTATTCACTAAGCTATTAAAATGGAAACGTGGTTTATTGGATCCAATCACTTCCCATTACCGAAATATGCTCCAGACCAGAGATCAGCAATGAATCGTTTTTTCGCTACTCATAAGCACTCATGCAATTTTGAGTATGAGTGAATCAACAGAATTGAAATTCAACTACTCTGATTCATTCGTACTCGCTACAGCATTGATTTATAAGTATAGGTTATAATGAGTATGAGTACAACGTTGACATCAAACTCACAACATTCGAAATGTGTTTGATTCATACGCCTACTCATTCTAATTCATAAATTTAGAAAAATACTTATAATACTTATAAGTGATTCGAGTGGCTTGAATCATTCATCAAAATTTACAGCCTTTGTTATTGTTGCATATACAAACAAAGAAGAAAGGAAAGACAAAGACAACAAGCAAAGCATACACACAATCTTCTTGTGAGTATAGTAGTGTTCGTACGCGAATCATACTTATTTTGTGCTTCGTGTAAATGTTAAGTAGAGACGAGTCGAAGTCAACAACATCGTGCGTATTGTTAAGTATGAGTACGATGAGTATTTCTAACTTTGAATATGAGTAGTATGAGTATGATATTAAAATAAGTATGAATGCGTATAAGTAGCTGAAATTATAAGTATGACTCGAATCTACTCATCGTTTTGAATACTCGTTGCTGATCTCTGCTCCAGACTGTGGTGGATTTGTTTTTCATGGATTACATGAGTATTTTTTGAGACTCACTTTCGACAATGTCATGTTTTCACTATAGTATTCAGATGAGAACGTGGTTCATCGGAGAAGGTGATTTTTTCCCAATCATTAGGATTGAACGAATTGTTGTCGCTTTCCATCGTCTTCTGGTTTGAGCTACAGAGTATGCTGTATTTTGTATGCATAAAGGTGTAGATCTTTTGTAAATATTTGTTGCGTAGTTCTTCCTGAAATTTTAAGTTGTTGAGAACGTTGCCGATTTGATGTTTTCCCTTATCACAGCAATGTTTTCAAGACACCAAACAGTACATTAACCCACAGGTGTGTTACCGTTCGCACTCGACCAAGTTTCTTGAAATTATTTGATCAGTCTTGGTATGGTTGATACATTAGAAGATCTTACTCCATTGAAAATTTTTCAAAGTTTGCGAGCTATTTCAGCTCAAATTTCCAAATTTTTGTAATTAGTTTAACGCGTTGTCCTTTCGTATAGAGTTTCATTTTCATTAACCTGAGTAACTATATTTGACAGGTGCCAATTTTCAAAGTTGCCACTTGCACAAAAAAGACTCTTTAAATTAAAAAAGTGCACTCTTACTGACATACATACATAATTGGTCATTACAACCCTTCAGTCATGATTTCGACCTAGCTTCTCACATCACTTATGTTGTGTGCGTTAATTTTATAGATGAGTGGCGGGACCTACAGTTTAAAGTCGACTCCGAACGACAGATTTTTGAGAAGCTGTTCATGGCAATTTTATTTACTCTCAGAGTTTTTGCTAGAAATCTGCTGAGAGGCAGTCGCCGAAGAAATTTTTTTTTCATACTTCGTTTTGATGCCTGACCTGGGATACGAACCCGGGCTTTACGTCTAATAAGCCAACACACTACCTACTAGACTACGTCGACTGCGCTCTTACTGAGCAATCCTTTAAATCAACATATCAGCCCTCTGAAGTTGTATCACTTGAGGGGAGAAGACAATTAAAATTATGAACAATTCAAATATTAAAGAAA
This sequence comes from Sarcophaga caerulescens, assembly GCA_927399465.1. Lineage (NCBI taxonomy): Eukaryota > Metazoa > Arthropoda > Insecta > Diptera > Sarcophagidae > Sarcophaga > Sarcophaga caerulescens. The sequence continues at coordinate 100,897,467 of OV656873.1, forward strand.
TTTGTTATTAATTTTTGTCTTCCATTATATGAGGTCGTACAGAAATATAATGAATGCAGTAGTGCGGTTATATGACATAAAAAAAGTCAATTTAAATTCTAGAATATGTTATAAAAACTGTTTCTATGGCAACGTGATAGAGCACTTAATGGCCGGTCATTTATTATTATTATTTTATGAATTTATAAAATTTTAATTAAAAAATATACTCTTAATTCAAATAATCACTTTTAATGGTTTCCAAGTAACAATAATGAGTATACATTTTTAAGTTACTTTTTTATTTCTATATAAACGAATCGTGTTTTTAATTCTGGGTATTAAAAATTCGTAAATTTTTGCCAAATTTATCGAATAATAAACAAATAACAAAGTTAAATGAATTATTTTTATTGTTACAATTGTTAAATTTAATTTGCTTTACATGTACATATTTTATGAACCCAAATCGTATATTTTTTTTTATTGGGCATGGCTTTTATGTTAATTTTTGGTTGGGTTAAACCTACTCTCCTTTCAAAATGCAAATGCTTAGTACATATGGTACATTCTGTTTTTATATTGATTTAATCAGTGAAGCGTGCCTCCATTTAGTACCATATTTTACAATTTAAGTAATAAAAATTACTTAAAAATAAAATTTTAGTTCGTTCAGTTGTCAGAGATGGATATACATAAGTATGGCAAAAACTAAGTATCTATCAATATATAGCAACGAAGATTTCCTTTTTAAAAACCTCAAAAACACAAGTATTTTTAAAATTAGGGTTTTTTCTAAACTTGTATTTCTTTTGTAGCCGCCGTAGCCCAGAAAGTAATGTGTTAGCTCATTAGAGTTAGGCCACGATTCAATCCCCAGGTCACACATTTTCAATAAATCGAAATAAAAAGAAAAGTATTTCTTCGGCGACTGCCTTTCAGCAGATTCTGGCAAAAACTCTGAGAGTAAATAAAATTGCCATGAAAAAGTTTCTCAGAATCCGTCGCTCGGAATCTTTTTTAAAGAGTAGCTTCCGCCCCTCATGTGTAAATTTAATACACACAACATATGCGTTGTGAGAAGCTAGGCTGTAATCCTAACTGAGGGATCGTAACGACCAATTAAGTATTTGTGTATTTCTTTTTTAATGTTTTCGTATCATTGCACAACGAGCCTATGCTTCTAGTTCTGGTAGTATGATTTAAAAACCGATCATTTACGTTAGATGGCGCCACTTATGGTACTTATGTCTTGTTTTATATCAATGATGTATTCGTCACTTCAAAGAGCAATCAAAATCATTCAACATTGTTTGATATGTTTGGGCGCCTCATAATTTCTTTATCAAGATTGAAAGTCTTTCAAACTGGTAAAAATAATAGCATTTGGGGAAAGTTTTATTGAAACATTTTTTGCGAAGAAAACTACACTTGCGAGTTATTGTTTGCTTGTGTAATTAAACGATGAGTACGCTCTATCAACAACATAGTGTATGAAGTGGCTTGCGCATTTCAGTAGCGTTGGTTTTAACATCAAAGCTATAGACCGTACGGGACAGCCAAAAACATTTTGCGATCAAGATTTATGCCAGAGGCAAGAAGATCTTGGACAATCATTAGACGTAACACAAACAAATTGTTTAAAATCAACAGGACACATTTAAAAGCAAGGAAATTGGGTGCCACATGAACTGAACAGAAAGAGAGACATTGAAAGACGATTTCGCTTGTCTAAAATGATGTTTCGTCCCTTTAAAAAAGAATTCTTTTTGACATCGAATTATCACTGGCGTCGATAAGTGGATTCTTTACGACACCAAGACCCCAAGCGCACAGATCATATGTAAACCGCGAGCAATGAGCAAAGTCTATGGCTAAGCAGAACATCAAGTTAATGCACTGTATTTGCTGCGATCAGAAGGGTATGGTCCATTATAAACTGCTTAAACCGGGCCAGGCTATCACTCGAGACACGTACACATAACAATTAATTCGTCTGAAGCGAGTATTAGTCGATAAACACCCTGAATATGCAACCAGACATGAGGCCGTAATTTTTCACCATGACAACACTCAGATATATAGTGTGGCGCCGGTCAAAAATTATTTGAAAACAATGAATGGGAATTTTTACCTAGCCCGCCTTGTAGCCCAGACCTTGTCCCTTTTGACTGCCATTTGTTTTGATCGAAGTAGAACGTTCTTATTTGGATATTCTTCCCTCAGAGTAATTGGCTCGTTTTATTCTCGACATCAAAAGATGGATGGAATCTATAAATTGCCAAAAAGATGGCAAAACGTCGTAACTTCCGTATTGTCCATCGGAATGGCATATTCTGTTGAAAAACTGTTTTCATAAATGTAGGTTTATTAGACACGAAGTCGCGGTTCATACCCCAGATCAGACATCTCCGACAGAATGCGGGGACTTTATCACCTCAGATTTCTGGCAAAAACTCAGTCATAAAAAGTTTCTCAAAAATATGTCGTTCGGAGTCGACTTTGAACTTTAGGTCCCGCCACTCATGTATAAAATTAACACACACTACATAAGTGGCGTGAGAACTAGGCCGTAATTCTTAGTGAAGGATTGTAATGGCCAATTACGTCTGTATGTATGTAAAACATTAAAGTTACAAATATAAACTTATTTATTACAATTAAATTGAAAACGATTTTCTAATATTAGAGGATTGACTATGATGTTCACAAGCCTCACTACATTGCACTACTTCACTGCCTAACACATTACCCACTAGACTACTATATACACATATAATTACGATCAGCGTCGTTATTCACATCTCTGGATGAGCCCCTTTTTATTTGTGTATACAGGCACATGTACATATGTGGGAGAATACCATAATGCCGGTTTCAAATTATTATTATTCGCTCTTTTATTTTTGTTTTGTGTGAAATCGACAAATTGATTTGAAAATGTTTTCAAAGTTTTTATGTTGATCATGTATATTAAGTTTTTATATAAAAAAATACATTTTAATTTATTCATTTATTACGATCTTTATAACTAACAACAGCAGATGTTTATTTTTCACAACTAAAAATAACAACAACAAAAAAAAATAAAAAAAAATACAATAAAAAATAAGTAATAAACAAGCATGGATCAGTAGAGGGTATCGTATGCTAAAAATGTGCGACTGCTTTTAATCGTTAGAACATCGAGTTTTTGTTCATTTGTTTGAAACAAATAATTGAATTACTGAAGTATGAAATTAAAAGTAAAAGTTTTTGAAATTGAAACAATTATTAGTTCTGATTTAAATTAAATTTTTTCCCTAGAAAAGGGCAGGTCAATTAGCCCGTGCCTTCTTACAGAGTTTTTAACAAAAGATCAAAATTTTTCGCTTAAACCCTAAACACTTTGTCCAACTTTTCTTTAATTTTTTTACTCCTTTCAAAAAATAAGATTTGCAGGGGTTTTCTTCTTCGGATGTTAAATAATCACTTGAAGCAAAACCCAATTTAAAATACAGATTAGGAAGCAATTTCTATGCGAATTTGTACACATGCGCGTTTCAGCTTGTCCTATCAAAATCACTCGATTGGGGTCTAAGGGTACCAGTGAACCAGTAAGGGTACCAGTGAAACTGTTCCACTCATTTACATGTGAGGTGTAATTTTAAAGTGGTGGAATATATATTACACGCTCTGATCCCGTATATTTGTGTGATTAACTTCAGTTGAAATCTTAACATTGTTCTGTAAACTTTAACATAGGCTCTGTTAAATTTTTTGTTTTGGTTTTTGTCTTTGCTATTTAAATTCGAATTTGTCTTAACATACATATATAATTGGTCATTACAATCCTAGGATTACGACCTATTTTCTCACGCCATTTATGTTGTGTGTGTTAATTTTATACGTTTGCTAGGATTTCCCAATAAGTGATTCCATCCTGACGCATTTGTAACAATAACAATTCGACGACTGAAAAATGCACACAGTTAAGTAATTTATCACCGCCCTTAATTTTTTCATTAGTGGTGATTTTTCAACTATGGACGACTCTAGGATAAGAGGATTTCCATTATCATTTCATAGAAACAACACCCTTAGTGGACATTTTGGTAGATAATTTGGCAGAGGAATGAAGACACTTGATGACAAATTTCTTGCACTGTCCTGTCTTCAGCAAATACCAGCAAATTGTGGTACGAAACATTCGGACTATCATCGCTTTTGGAGACATATTGACCAATGACTCCGCCAGCTTAAAAAGCGCATCAAGTAGGAATTTTCTGTGGATAGTGTTTGTCAAAATTGTTCGTATTTAAGGTACTCCAGTTCCGACAATTTTGCTGCTCTGAAGCACGATCATGAACGCTATGAAATGGACGAAGTGCACGATATATTTGATGAACAGAACCCTTATTTTGATAAAAACAATTTATTTGCAAGCATAGCTCTGGTGTAAGTCTACCCCATTCAAAATTAAAACTTCTAAAAAAAACCCAATATTCTTAAGTCTTAGATTATGAATTTCAAGGGAAATTTCCACGGTCACACAAGTCGTACAATATATCAAGTATTTGTATAGAAGAGAGTGGATAGTATTATGTAAACTCAATATGTATTGAGAGTGTACTTTGGCACTCGTATTGCATTCGTTTTTTTGAAATTTTCAAAAACCATCGCACTTTTTTAGATCAGGAATTCATTGTATTTTATTTTGGTATCTTACTAATCGCGTAAAGCAAAGAAATTACATTGAATGACTTCCACTCTAAATTTTTAAAATACGAATGGAATACTTGTAATGTTTTCTCTATGATTTTACACACATAAACCCTTATCGTATAATTTCGCCTTTAGTTATAGAAGTGTAGGCCTTATCGTGTTAACTGACCTTTAATAGCAGAAGTGTAGTTCAGTTTAATCTATCATTCTTATTTTCTCATTTGTTTTAATTAAATTTAAAGTGATTTCTGTTTGTGATAAAAAAAACTCTCGTATTTTTCTAAATTGATCTGTGGCTTATTGAATCAATAACTATTGATTATCTACTGCAAAGTGTGTAATACTGATGCGTTATTGTTTCTTTTTTTTTTTTTTTTGGTTTTTGTTTCTCATTATTTTTTATTTAAGTGTCACCTGACCTTAAATATTTAGCGCATTTTAAACACGTTTTTTAATGTGTTTCTGCGTTTTATTATTTTTTTTTATTTTTAATTTTATTTATGATTTCATGGCGTATTTGTGTGTTTTTATTTCTAACCATATAATTGAGGTCAGGTTGAAAATTAAAAAACAAGCAATTTTAAGAATTTTTATTCTAACTCAACGTAAAGTTAACAGTTTTAAGAAAACTTATCCATATTTTTATTGAAAAAATATTAAGTAGTATGCACACAACAACAATGACAGATAATTCTCATTGAAATATAAATCACTTAACGTTTATTTTGTTGTAAAAAAAATAAATAAAAAATAAAGAAATAAATACAGACAGTAAAACGCAGTAGAACCGATACAAAAAAATAATAATAATCTGATACCATTAGCATGGTGGTGACTTATCTGTCTATGTGTAAAGTAAACAAGCCCCCTTTTGTTGCAATAATTTACACTGTACAACAGGCACACTTAAATAGATGAAAGTGTTAAGCAGTGATAACGAGTGAAAAATATTTTTTTGTTTTCCAAGCGTTTTATTTAACATATAGGGTGTTTTTGAACTGCATGAGAATTATATACATATTAATATATATTATTAATATCCATGGCTGTATATGCAAAGATAAAATCGTATTTTACTAGCAAAGGCAAAATCCATAATTTTTAACAGAGCTAATGCCTAAAAAACTATTTAAAAGGTGTACCAGTGGAACTGTTCTAATCAGGAGCATGTGGGTTATTACTTTTTAGGTGATGGAATTCTTGTTAGTGGGTGATTACTTCCATGACAATTTTTTGTTACTTTTGTTAAACTCTTAACATTGCACTGTAAACTTTAATATTGGCTCTGTCAACTCTTTTGGTTTTTGTCTTTGCTCGTTAAATTTGAATTTATCTTTACATACATACATATATATAAACATAATTGGTCCTTACAACCCTTCAGTCAGGATAACGACCTAAATTCTCAGACCAATTACGTTGTGTGTGTGTGTTAATTTTATACATAAGTGGTGTCTCACTAGCTACAGCTGGAAGTTAACTCCCAACGACAGATTTTTGAAAAAACTTTTTCATGGCAATTTCATTTACTCCCAGAGTTTTTGTCAGAAATCTACATAGAGGAAGTCGCCGATGAAATATTTGTTTTGTATTTCATTTTGTTGGAGATGTCTGACCTGAATTCTTATAAGGGGTGATTTTTTAAGAGCTATAGGAAAATTTTTCAAAACAAAACATAAAATTCAGAAAAATGCATGAAGTCTTTATTTAAATCCATATAATTTAATGTTTGAAGATTATTTCATGCAAATGTTGACCTCGACTGCGCCTCTAATGGTCCATCCGCTTAGTCCAATTTTGGCATACTCATTCCAACATTTCGGCCGGTATCTCACGAATAAATGCTTCAATGTTTTCTTCCAATGCGTCAATTGAAGCACATGAGCTTTAACATAGCCCCACAAAAAATAGTCTAAAGGCGTTAAATCGCACGATCTAGGCGGCCAATTGACCGGTCCCGAACGTGAAAGAAAATGTTCACCGAACTCGCCTCTCAATGAGTCCATTGTTACGCGTGCTGTGTGGCATGTGCACCCTCTTGCTGAAACCACATGTCATGAAAGTCAAGCCCTTGCATTTTGGGCAAAAAAAAGTTGGATATCATCTCACGGTAGCGCTCACCATTCACAGTTACGTTACGTGCGATGAACTTTCTTAACAGAGCACGCATTTTGATAATAAAATTCAATGATTTGCAACCGTTGTTCGTTTGTAAGACGATTCATGGTTAAATTCTAGACCAAACTGAAGATGTTTGACAGTGAAACAAAACACGAAACGTGCGTGAGCTTTAAACCAGTGTTGCCAAAAAGATAATAGCTAAAAAATCACCCTTTATAAGAATCAGTTGCCACCTGCTATAAAGTCCATTTGGCAAAAACATGTCGTTTTCTATGGTCGCCCATGGTGATTTTTAAAACAGACTGAATAAATGATAACAACTAGTGGCTGTTATTAACTCTCAAGGTTTGGAAATCATTATCGGAAGACTTCACTGTATCCTTTCATTTTAATCCTTTTTTAATTCTTTGGCTTACCGTCCGTCTTTAATAAAATTTAACAAATATTGTGTAATTTTCATTGACGTTCTATATACTACTACATATCTTTGTTAATTTAAATCTATTTTGATTAGCAATAATAACAACATATAACGAATTACTACTGACTGCAGTTAATTGACAACAATTTCAAATTGATTTCTTACGTTCGCTGGCACTTAGTATGTCAGAATTTAAGTATACAATGAAAATTTAAATTTAAACTTTCTTTTGTTTGAAAGCAAAGAACAAAAAAAGAAACTCATTAAAATATAAAGAAAATAAATTCATTCATTGCTACAAATTCCTATAGGAATACAGAACAGAGGCAACCAGGGAGGAACGTTTATTGGCCGGTGCCAAAAGAAAAAAAATTTTTTCTTTTTGAAAATAAATGCGCAGAACTGATCGTTTGCTTTAATTATTTAATTTTAATTTTTTAATTTGCACAATTTTTATTTGTTTTTTTGTTTTTATATGTACATATATTACAATAACATTTTTATTATTGGCTTTTTCTATTTGCCTAATGTGAGTCACATTTTATTTAATAAATATGTTCCATTAATTACATTTACCTCCAGTCATTATTAAATAATTTAACCAACACAAGTATTTCAAAATGCTGACACAGTATGGGGTGATATTTCAGAATATTAAAACAACTTATTTTTTTCTTTATTTTGTTTAAGGGAACATTAGTTTATAAATATAAAATAGTTTTCGAGTCATAAGACTAATTTTAGAAATTTTATATACAAGGAATTATTATTAAAAAAAAGTGAAACGTACATGATGTAGTGAGTGTGGCGTTACAGGTGTGAAAAGAATATTGTTTTTTAAATTTGGATTTCATAATGGTTTGTGTAATTAAGGCTAAAAGTATTAAATTCAGCAAATCCAAAATTTTTTTTCTAAAATTCTACATTGATGTCAGTGAAAATCGTAGTACAGCCAAGATCAGAAAAATATCAAAATAAGTTATCATAGTTTATTTTAAGTTTATCGTTCAGTTGTCGTAATGCCACAAATATTTTTTTATCTGAAGAAGTTGACAATGTTACTTAAAATTGTATAGGAACTTGTTTATTAATTTAGTTTAACTGTTATATCACATCTGTTGGTCCATTAACCTGATTTAGAATCGATTTATCGTATACACTTTCTTTAAATTTTCCATATAAATTTTGAAAGCTTATCTTCATCTTCCCATCAGAGTTTCGGCTTTCCTTTATCTGACGTACATATGTACATTATGAAAACACTTTTCAATGGAGCATTCTTTCCCTACCCTACGTTGCATCTTAATGCGTTAAATTATTATTTTAGAAATCTCTTACATACATAACATAATTGGTCATTACAACCCTTTAGTCAGGATTACAATCCAGCTTCTCACACCACTTTATACACGAGTGACGGGACCTACAGCTTAACGCTGATTCAGAATGATAGATTTTTGACAAATTTTGCATTGGCAATTTTATTTACTCTCAGACTTTTTGCCAGAAATCGGAGCCAGGCAGTCGCCATTTTCGTTCTGTTGGAGATGTCTGATCTGGGTTTTGAACCGTGGTCTCACGTCTAATAAGCCAAAACTTTACATACTAGACTACAGAGGAGTTTTTATCTCAGAATTAACAATTTCGAACCATGCTATTGATAAATGTGCTCAACTCAGCTTGGATAGAAAATACAAAAGACGAGACATAGCAATACTTTCTGACAGTCAGGCTAATATTCTAGCACTCGAATTTTGTGAGGTTAAACCGAAGGTAGTAGGGGATTGTCTGTGGTAGATGAGTCGGCTAGATAGGGGAAAATAGGGCTATCCTTTACTGAGTTCCAGGTCATGTGCGAATTCGCGGCAGTAAGCAGGCAAATGAGCTTGCTTCAAGTCTCTGAAGTGGGCGCACAACTTTTCTGTAGAGTGTGCACCGATATTTGGAGGGGATAAGAAGAGGCAAACACTCTTCTCAAACCAAATGGATTTGAGACAATCAAAAATTTTGTTGGGAAATTACAATAAGAGGAGATCTGAGGCATGTATGTATCAGACTATCAAGGAAGAACCTGAAGTTTTCTGTCGGTCTTTTGACAGGGCACTGTAGATTTAAAGTCCACTTGTTCAGTATAGGCATCAGTTCTACCAACATGTGGATTCTGTGATGATGAGAATGCGACATTTAGAACACATTTTTGGAACCTGCAAGACTTTAATGCACACCAGAAGAAACACCTAGTGCCGGGTAAGAAATTGTTCGTGTTGGTATCGAACAGGAGCCTATAGTTTGTCAGAGCAATAAGCGTTAATGAGACATAATTGCGACACCCTAAAAAGTTTGAAGAGAGTAGAATAGATCATATGGTGGATGAGTTTTGCTGAATATTTATCAACCACTGTTCTGTTTGGTGTCACGTTGAGATCCTTATGTATATTGAGAGTTTTTGACGTACGTACGATACGTTAGTATATTGATTAATAAAACAAAACTTTTCCAAAATAAACTTTGACCAACAATAATTAAAAGTATAATTTTATTCAGTGAATAATAATTATATGCTGTCTGTAACTGTCTTGTTATAGTTGTCTACAACTGACTTGAAGCAATAAGTTAATGAACTCTTCAATACAAAGTCTAATAGAACACGTCAGTGACATTCAAAATCGTCTCACACAATACACACTTTTATAATTTTGATGCTTGGAATGCGATCAGCAGGTCTAAGCAGAAAGAGAATAGGTTTTGAAATTCAGTATTTCGTGTACGTTATCACTTGTACTTTTTGTTGTTGTTTTTTGTGTTTCGTATAGTCATTTCCAATTTGCACTTGTGTTATTTAATGAATTCTAATACAACAAATCACATGTTACCAGTATTCTCTTTTGTTTGATATTTTTCATTTTGTTTTTGTGTTTTTAATTAGACGTAGTGGAAGTAAGTCACGTTTAAAAATTGAATTACATGAAGGCATACGGATACGAAATTATTTGCTAGTTTTACAGATAATAATTGGCAATAATTTGCAATTTTATAAAGCATTATTAAAAAATAACTGCAGTCATAAACGTTTGTTTGAGCGCAGTTGTTCTTTTTTTTTTTTAAATTTAAATTTGTATTATTTCAGATTTAAAATTTTAATTGTCCAAACGATTTGCTTATTTATTAGCTTAAAAAATTAAATAAAAGTTAAAAACTGAAATGGAAATATTGCTGGGCATTCGTTTAAACGCAGTTAATGATTTAATCTTTCATTGTTGTTTAAGATCTATATCTGCCCACACTTTAGCGGCAAGGATTCCCCATAAGTTTCCGATAGAATTGTAACCGGCATTATATATCGGCCATTAATTTTATGCATAATATTAGCAATCCCGTTATTTTATTTAAAAAATATTGTGACCCTCAGAATTTTCTCGTTTTATGATGAGAATATCTTCTAAAAGTTCCAAACATGTTGCTGAATTCATTCTGGCGATAATAAAGCAAACAGGAAGCTTTAATTTATAAGATAATGCTTGCCACACCATAACGCTACCTCCACCAAAATTTTATTTTTATCATACAATGCTTGCTTGCTCCAAATCACGCCAATTAAAACTATAGCAGTTTGGATCAACTAAAATAAATTTTTTAGGTCGCAAAACTTTACTTTTTTCTTTTATCGGTCCTTGACATGAGGGGTCTAAGCAAATCTACAACGCCTCTCACTCTATATGTTAGTTAATCATGGCCTTGAACTTTATTTCTTGCGATTTAATCGTAGGTGCATCATTGGCCGATAGGAACTGAAGACTACAATTTTTCTTTATATCTTGGCACGATTAGCTTAGGATACTTGTTGTAAATCTTCCCTTTCTGGCAAATTTTTGTTTGGAATTGTCTTTTATTGGATTTGGAATTCTATAGTATTCGAAGTAATTGTTGTCTAGTTGATAGTGTGTCAGCCTATTAGACGAGAGCATCAGGTTCAACCCCCCATTTACAATAAAACGAAATATGAAAGTAAATATTTCTTTCGGCGACTTCCTGTCAGCAGTCTTCTGGCAAAAACTCTAAGAGTAAATAAAATTGCAATGAAAAGGTTTCAAAAATCTGTGAACCAGTGAAGATAATGGAAGCGAATGAGATTAAAGTAAATAGAGCAGCCAGACCACATTTACATTTTTGATGACCCGGCAGAAGTTTAGATGAGATGTTTTGGTGCATCTACCACACAATCCGGATCTGCAGAAATCTTTTAATGTAGAACTCACAAGTGTCGTAAAGACCTGCAGAAAATGCAGTAGTTATTTCTACGCTAATGGAATAATGGCTCTTTTCAAATGTAAGAAAAATGCAGTAAGTTTTGGGTAAAATTTGTAACCAAACTTTTCCGAGAACCCAATAGTTCTACATCAAATTTTTTTTATCTTCAAATTAATACAAGAAGTCGCCGTAGTCTAGTAGGTAGTATGTTGGCTTATTAGACGTAAAGCCCGGGTTCGTATCCCAGGTGAGGCATCAAAACGAAATATGAAAAAAAAATATTTCTTCGGCGATTTCCTCTCAGCAGATTTCTGGCAAAAACTCTGAGAGTAAATAAAATTTGCCATGAAAAAGTTTCTCAAAAATCTGTCGTTCGGAGTCGACCTTAAATTGAGAAGATAGGACGTTGTACAATGGGTCAATTCGACCTCCGGGTACTGTACTTGTCACAATTGACAAGTACACGTCCTCTATCCTAACCTAACCTAATACAAGAAAAGCAAACCTACATATTTGAATTGGATGGAATTAATTTTCAAAAGTTGACTTTGCATGTTCGAAAATATTTAGTTCATTAAGAGTATTTATCGTTTGAATACAAATCATGTTAGAAATGTAAAAAAATTTGAAGTCATCGAATGTTATACATATATTTTACATGTTAATGGGCATTTGTTTCATGGTTCGATATTTGTATGGAGTTGTAAATTCTTATCAGTGGGGAAAAAAATATAAAAAAAATTTATCTCAGCAAAAATACAACAAAACACAACAGAACAAATTGTTTCCATTATAATTATAATTAAAATAAATGAAAAAAAATAAAAATAAATAAATAATATATAAAGAGTAGTATGAACAATAATTTAAAAATACTTTCTTTACAACAATTATAGAATCTTTTTTATTAATTAATCAGCTGATTATATAAATCGTTATTATGATGAGTATGAACAGAATTTGAAATAAGATTTCTTTCTATTTTTCTTCAATATACAGTCATAGACAGTCGTTTGAGAGCACATAATTTGTTGTTCTGAATTTGTTTATCGGAATCAAATCAACCAAAATTAAATTTGAAATTATCTTCACACACATTCTTGCTTTCTCACTCCCATAACCTATTTTCCTAGTTCCAAAACATTGAACTGCATGAGTATTAGCCATCCCCTGAATGTTGATCGTAAACAAAGATAAATATTAGTGGTAGAAAAATGGCTGAGTAGACCTAATACTTTTAGTTTCTGGAAATATGCAAAAATTATTTCATTTAACAAATTTGTTTAACACTTTAACGCCCATAGGGACACATATGTTCCAAAATAAAACGGACAATCCACTATTGGTATGGTAATTTGGTTTTAAAATCTGTCTGTCGGCCATCTAATGAATTATCCCAAATAAATAAATGTGTGTGAAGATAAATACGAATTTAAAAACCAAAGACGCAAACCCACACCTTTAGCAGCGCCACTTCTTGTCTCTAACAGGGTAAACTTTGCTATTAACAGAGCGCTGTTAACTTTTTAACAGTGGCAATAGTGGATTATTCTACTACTTTGCAATTATTGCAGATATTATTGAACAAAAGTGTTGAAATGTAAAGGATGGTTAGTGGGGATGGAGGACGAAATTATTCCAGCTAGTCCGTATGGTGTACTATTTCTTATATGTTCCCAAATGGCCACTGATCTTCTAAAGAATTTTCAATCAAAAGATTGATAGTTTCAAAGCCAATTTTCACAATACTATATCACTTTATATGGGATTTTTTGCTGATTATATTAAGAAGCCTTGGAACCTTTCTTTGAGTATGATATGGTATTCATAGACCTACTATTTGTCCTAAAATTAACTTCTAAACAAGTGGACTTGTTCAGATGGATACTGTTAAACAGCTAACAGTGCTCTGTTAAGGGCAAATTTTGTGGCCCTGCTAATATTTATGAATTGCGTATTGGATTTTCAAATTCGAATTTATCTTCACACACATAATAAATAAAATGATAGCTTTGCCTCACCTAAGCTTATGGTTGTTAACAAAAATAGAAAAAAACCAGACTTATGCTAAATTATATAATCAAGTCATTAACATGCTTTGAGAATAATACGATTTATTTATTTAAATTTTTAACCAGACATCTGTTAGGCAAATTGTTTAATACTTAGAAATATTTTCTTAACTGATTAACAACTGTATTTTAATTTAAAATAATGCATGTTTCAAATATTTTTGTTTAGTATGCTTAAAGTAACAATGAATACATTAATTTCCAGACAAGTCACTAAACTTATCTTATGTGTAAATATAAAATTATGGCTTAACAATAAAAATGTTAAGGCAGATCATAAATTGAACGCAGCTATTAAATATTAAAATGGTTGAAACTGAAGTAAAATTTTGAACAAATTTATTAACAAAATGAAAAAAAATATTGTATTCAAAGTATTTCTAAGACCTTACTCGTGTTTATTGAACTTTAGTTCACAATAATAATTTGTGTTTCAATCAAACCAGTTTCTATTTTTTATTGTATTCCAAAAAAAAAAAAAAAATTCGAAAATTAGTTTCTTCCTTAAACAAATTTTCAGTTCTAATTTATATATATTTTTTTTGTAGACAATAATTAATAATAAAAACCACAATAAAACTATTTTAAAAATTAGATGTTTAACCAGTAGAAATAATCGAGTTTTTTTTGAGAATTTAAAAAACTGGATAAACTGAATATTAGAAATTATTGAAGAAACTATACGATACTTTTAAAATTGTTTAGTTTCTTAAAATCCATCAGCATATTCGAAACGTTAACGGCAGTCGTTTTTATTCAAAAAAAATTAAGAAAAAAATTTATATAAACCGGAATAATTAACGTGTTAATTTTTTTACAAGTTTATGTATAAATATAAAGAATCATTAAAGAAAATACAACAAAAATTTTAATATTGATAACAATATTTATTAATATTACTACATAATATTATTAACATTAAACATTTAAATTTTTTAAATGTATGCCTAAATTAAAACGTGGGATTATATAATATTTGTTCTGTTTTATATTAGAAATGCGGTAAGCTCAGTCATAGACAATCGTTTGAACGCACTTAATTTCTTTGCTTTTAATTTGTTTCCTTAATAGTTGCTTCCATTTTTAAACTAAATTATTCAGTTTTGAAATCCAAACAATAACAATTATGTGAATATGCATTGTTTTGTAAATTTGTTGCTGTTTTTAGTCAAACATTCATTTGACCGCAGTAGTCAAACATTCATTTGACCGCATTAGTCAAACATTCATTTGACCGCACTTGTCAAATATTCGTTTGACCATAGTAGTTAAAACTTTCATTAATTTGTGACTTTCAACATTCTAACAAGTGTTATATTAACTTTTCCATTTAATTTGAAAATTTCTATAAAAAGAATAACAATTTTGTAAAAAATTAAAGAAATCTTTTTGAAATTGGGTTCAGAAAATCGTTTGAATGAGAATGAAAAGTATTTAATCAATAATCTAATATTAATGGTATATTGTAATAGAAAATTTCGTTCTGAAAGATTTATAAATAATTATCTAAAACTTAGTAAAAAAAATATGGAATTAATGATCCAATGAAATGTAATTCCAAAAGAAAAAAATCTTTAGAAAGGCTAGATTCGAGATGATGCGACTAATTATACCTGGATATTCCGTTTACTACGGGATTCCTTTTCCGTACATACATACATAATTGTTCAATACAACCCTCTAGTCAGAATTACGCCCTACCTTTTCATATACGACAGTTTAAAGTCGACTCCGAACGACAGATTTTTGAGAAACTTTCCATGGCAATTTTATTATATTCAGAGTTTTTGCTTGAAATCTGCTGAGAGAAAGACGCCGGAGAAAGTTGTTGGAGATGTCTGACCTGGGGTTTGAACAATGGCCTCAAGTCTAATAAGCCAACACTCTACCAACTATACTACAACGAATACATATGCTACCCCGTTAATTAAATGGAGAAAAATTAAAATGCAGATGAAAATTTAATTTTTTCCGATGAAAAAAGTTTAATTAAAATGGTACAGAATGCTACAGTTGCAACCGACATAATCTGGACTAAACAAGCGTTGTAGTATCCAGGTGGTAGTGGTGGAAGTAGGGTTTATCTTACATAGATTTAGGAACCTTCGTTTGAATGTGTTATGATACTTCTGGGCCTAATACGCATCCTATAGTTAACTCCTAAATAAATTGACATTTTCAGATGAGCACTAAACAGTTAACTGTTAATATGAAATTTTTCTCTGAATATATCCAATTTTACTCTTTTAGCATTTAAAGTGCCTTGACTAAAAAGTTTGGTATTTCATTTGGGATTTCAAATTCAAAATTATATTCACACACACAATGTTGGAGATCGGAAAAATGTTTTCATTTATCATATTGGATGTAGAAGTGAGGAAACTTTGCTAATCGATTAGTATTCTTTCTTAAAGACCCGGTACTGCCATACCTTCCTATAATGTTCATTGTTTATGTTATCCTTACTTTCTGATCCCACAGCCCTTTCTGAATGATTTATTTGAAGGTGTATTGAAGTTTCTTAATACTTAAAATAATAAAAATTTTATAGATCGTATGATTGCTTACTGCCCCAATGACCTACTTGGTAGTGGCAAAACTTGCGGATTCCGTGAGATCGATTCCCACCAGAGACTCTGGGTGTTTGTGATTGTCTGTCGGTGCGTCTGACATTATATATTATTGCAATAGAAAAAAGAAAGTTAGAATTATTACTAAAAAAATGGACTGGTCACTAAAATAAAGTTGTCGGACACTATCCCCTCTTCCTTTTCTCCCATAAACAACCTTTCCTGTATTTCAACGCAATGCACAGCCTGAATAGGGCGGTCTCAAAACAAAACGCAAATTACCTTACTTAAGGACCACGAGTGGAAAATTTCAAAATTTAAATCACAAATTTTGTCTTAGAGACAATGTACTGAAATAAATTAATAATTAGAATTTCTATTATAATCAAAAATATAAATTTATTGTTTAACTTCTATATAAGCAGCGAAAAAAAAAACAAACAAAAATTAATAAATGTTGGCAAATAATTTCAAATCCTCAATTAAATGTTCTCAACAATACAATCATAAATTAAATGCGTAATTATCTATTCAAATCACACAAAACTAGATAGTAATTAGAAAAACACATGTTATTAAAACAAGTGGAGAAGTTAGAACAGGTAAAATCGATGTATTAGGTTCGACAACACATGTAGAAGTACTAACACCAAAAATAAAAATTACTTGTGATTTAAAAAGGATCACACATCTAGTCGAATTTCGGCTTGCTGGATGTAGATATTTGAAAAGATGGTAACGATCCGAGATATAAGCTTGATACAAAAAACCTTCAAATCAAGCTTTCACAATCACCACAGATGAAATACGATCTACTTCCATACTTTACTTACTTCAGCCACAAGAATATGTTTGCTCACTACTCTTTCCTTCTTATGTTTCTATTGTACACAGGAAGGTTACATAATAAGATTTTATTTATAGTATCCTAACCTAACAGATACACTGCAAAATCTTCCTAACTGCCAATTCTGATTCGATCATCATTTTCATCCGCAACTGTTTTCGCTTCAAGATGTCTTAAGTGACTTCCTTTTCAACACAAGTTATGGATATGAAACTTTAATGCGTAAGTTTTATTTTGCCTGTTCGGAGTCAGGACTCGTCGCTATTGAAATCGCATTTCGTTGGTATCCAGATCATCCAATTCACGCCAAAAGAAGTTGTTTTATAGTGCTCGCCGTTGACAGTAAGGGCTTGGCCAACGTCGTTCTCAATGGAATATGGACCTATGAATCTGTCATCTCAAAATCCCTACCAAACAGCGACTATTTCGGAATGCATTGGACGCTCGTGGATCTCATGTGAATAGGTGTCGTTCCAAAAGTGAAAAATGTGTTTGTTCACGTAACCATCCACTCAGAAAGAGGCCCCATCACTCAGATGATGGTGATTTAGCAAAATATGTTGAATAAATAACAACTAAATTCACAAATGAAGCTTCAACATCCCTTGCTTCAGCAAAATGGCTGTTTTCCACTCTTCAAGTTCCAAAATCCCTGTTGGAAGACTATAGATTTTGAGGTACTGAGCATACATAAAATTTATATAAAATTTTCTTTCAGTGGTGTAAATAGTAAGGAGATCAGATGAAGTGCAATGAATTATTCGGAATATCAGCAATTGGCCTTCATGTACCCCTTAAGTCGCAAGCATTACATTTTTTATTTCAAAGCTGAAGGTAATAAATATCTTGTATATCGTTTGAAAGCACCAAGTCCTTTTTATTAATTAATTAATAACTCGACTCATGGACTTTTGCGCAACATTCTTGTCATGGTACATAATTTTCTATTTACGAGGCGCATTTCGTTGCATTTTTGGTTTAACAGCTTTGGTGTCTTGTGGCGTTCGAACTGTGCGTTTTATGCACCCGCAATTGAACATGCGAATAATCTCTTTTCTCATATACACTTAAATGGCGCTACAACAGCGATATAGTTCTTGTTCTCTGATGATTTAAAATTCCCGGTACGGAATAAAGCTTTGCAGATTACATTTCATAACCCATGTAGTAATAACATGTTTCTACTAATTTGGTACATTGTTTAGTAGGCAGCGTTTTGGCTTATTAGACGCTTGTACGTGTGTCAAACTCCAGCTCAGACATCTGGAATAAGACGAAATATGAAAAATAAATTTCTTCGGTGACTTTCTCTCAATAGTTTTCTGGCAAAAGCTCTGAGAATAAAATAAAATAGCCATGAAAAGTTTCCCAAAAATCTGTCGTCCGAAGTCGACTTTAGACTATAAATCTTATTATGGATAACATTAACACACACCATGTTGGGTAGTGTGAGAAGTTAGGTCGTAATACTAAAAATGTCACTACAAATCACAACTAAATTTAAATCTACTTTAGTGTTTCCAATTCTTGTCTTAAACAAATATTTCGCGCCATTGTTGTAGAGTGTTTTCTGTAAAAGTCAAATGATGGCAACAACAATTTGTCATTATCTCATCATGTATTTCAAGAAGGCATAGTAAATCAAATAAATTATAAATAAAAAAGTGAAAAAATAAAATAGAAAAGAAAAGAAAAACAATAACAATAACAAAAATATTAAATATTATTGTACAAAACAAATTGTAAATAAAGGAAATAATAACACACAGACGGGACAAAAAATGGCATAAAACAAATACAGTGTGACTATTTTTATAAAATAAGAAAAAAAATAACAATAACAATAAACAATATGATAAAGAAAAAAAAAGAGTTGTTGTGATATTTTTTGTTTGTTTTTTGCTGTTATTTATATTTCGTTTATAAACAAAATAATGCGTAGTAGTAAAAGTTACTATAATTGTTGTAGTGATAAAAATACGACTCTTTTTGGTTTTATTTAATTCAACAATCTACGCAAAAGTCAACACAATTTGTAAAATAATCAATTCCACTTTGTTTATAAACAATAACAAGAATATTTTGTATTTAATAACGATTTTAGATATATTTTTTTCTTTTTTTTTTAATATTAATTCTTCTGTTTAATGATAAACAATTTCATTAAATAAATAATAAAAAAATTAACCATAAATTAGTAGGTGTTGATGACGAGCTTAAATTTTCATTAAATGATTCTATCTAGCATATGATTCTGAATGGAAAACCTTCAAATACAGCATTTAAATGCCGTATAATATCGGTCAAATGATTGTGTTTTTTTTATAGAATTTTCGACATTGAAATAAAATATTTAAATTTAAAACAAAACATATCGCACACCCATTACAAAAGTGACACAACTCAAAATTTTCATTTTTCAGAAATCGATTAAAAACTATTTTTGTTTTAATTAAAAATAGTTAAAAACAAAATCTTTGGAACATTTTTAGTAACAGTTAACAACAACAAAATAAGCCGATATTTTTATTATATTTTATATGTATTCTACATAGTTTAAGCATATAAACTCGAAAAATGAAAATTTTGAGTTGAGTCACTTTTGTACTGGGTGTGCGATATATTCATTGAATACATTTCTTACACCTCAATAGGCTATCACTAAAAAAAGAAATAAAAATATTTCCTGGAAGGTCATGTACCTAAAATAAAGAAAAATCTACTCAGAAGAACTACAGTAGACGGCAAAAGTCTTAGTACTCCAATATATTTTTAAAAATTTCATGAATTTTAACCAACAGTTTGTATAAAAAATTAAGGTTTTTATATTTATTTTATTAATTTATTTCTGTTTTATTATAAAACAAAAAATTTTTTAATGTTTTTCATAAAAAAAAAGAAAAATAAGGAAAATTTTCAGATGACTCCATAGGTACCCCTATGGCCAAAGGCTTAATATATGAAAAGAGTTATTCTTGGTATTTAGTAGAATATCCCTTAAGGTCAAGCACTCCATTTAACCCATTTGGAATTGAATGTACAAGTTTTGTTTAGTGTTTTCTAGT
Source organism: Sarcophaga caerulescens (assembly GCA_927399465.1). Classification (NCBI taxonomy): domain Eukaryota; kingdom Metazoa; phylum Arthropoda; class Insecta; order Diptera; family Sarcophagidae; genus Sarcophaga; species Sarcophaga caerulescens. The sequence goes on from OV656873.1 coordinate 100,917,494, forward strand.
GGCACAATGAGCAAATTTGACTTTTGTTTGAGGTTTAGCGATTACGTAACCGTTCTTTCAAATGATCTCCTAAATACTCTTTTGAAGTCATATCGGGACTTTGTGCAAGAGTATTAAGCCTGTGGGGTCTTTTTTTGTCAAAATATATTGGAGTGCTAAGACTTTTTCTGTCCACTGTATTTTATTTTAAAATTAGGTAAAGTACAGCACATTTGGTTTGATTGTCAAAAAAAAAAATTGTTCTCTTTATTTAAAAATTTTAATATCACAAGAGAATCATTGTAACATTTTAACAGGGGCTTCCAAACTTCGACAGTAGATAACGTTCATGTTATTTAAGCTACATCTGTCAAATTAGCTGTCAGTTATCCAATTTGTTTTATCAAAGCACCATGGACAGTTATTGACATTCAAAAACACGTGTAAATAATGAAATGATTTTTATCAAAATGGGTATTCCGTTTGGGCAACGAAATGCGTACATATTTCTCCCAATTTAGAGTCGCCGAAGTCATCCTTCTCACACCACTTATGTTGCATATATTAATTTTATCCATATCCGACACCGAACGACAGATTTTTGAGAAACTTGTCATGGCGATTTTATTTACTCCCAGAGTTTTTACCAGAAATCTGCTGAGGGGAAGTTGACGCAGAAATATTTTTTTCATATTTTGTTTTTTTTGGAGATGTCTGACCTGTGGGTTTGAACCTTGGCCTCATGTCATGGCCAACACACTACCTACTAGATTACGACAACTGCAAATCACATTTTGTTTAATTTTACATCGTAACTTGGGCCTGAACCCTTACAAAATTCAACTGGTCCAAGAACTGAGGGTAAATGAGCATAGACAACGCCATGTGTTCGCCGAATGGACTCTGGATCAATTAAAAACTAATCCTAATTTTCAACGATAAATCAGTTTCAGCGATGGGTCCCATTTCTGAATGAGTAGATACGTGAGCTGGTGGTGTCATCAGTCCATATTTCTTTAAGAACGATGTTGGCCAGTTCTTTTAGCCTGAATGAGATGATGCGGACACCTACGACAAGTGGTTTCAACAGGACTGCATTACATGCCACACAGCTCATGTCACATTGTAATACATATTTCATACTGCGATTTCGTGTATTTGGGTGATTTCTTCCATGGCTATTTTTTTAACTTTTGTTCAATACTTAACATTAAATTGGTTCTGTTAAAATATTTGGTTTTTGTCTTTGCTAGTTTAACTGGAATACATTTCACACACACTTTAAAGGCAATTTGTGGATTCTACGCCTGTAAAACTGTTCGTCTTTTGAAGTAAACCAATTGGTTACCCAATTTTCGACTTCCTCTTAGGGATCCAGATGCTGCTCAGGCAATACGTGTTCTATCGATGAAAACAAATAGTATTCAGAAGAAGACTAGTCTGGTAAATACGGCGGTTGAGGTAGCAGCTCCCAACATAATGCTTTGATTGAATTCTGAACCGGCTTTGCTTTGGGTGTTGGTGCATTGTCATGTTCCAAAAATACCTTCCCGTGTCTTGTAGCCCATACTGGTCTTTTTCGATCAATGAATGTTTGATATTGCTCATTTGTATTCGGTTTCACCAGGTATTAGAAGCTCATGGTACAACATTCCTTTCTGGTGCCATCAGGAACCCAGCTTTGTCTTCTTGCCGATTTGATTTGATTTTGCAGCCGAAGTTGATGGTTGTCCCGGTTTAACCTATGATTTTTTCTGTTGAGGATTTTAAAAATAAATCCATTCTATTGTGTCTGTCATTCAATTCATGTGGTGCCCATTTGCAGGACTTTTGGATCTTTCGTATAGCTTTCAAGATTTGTTTCAAGACTCAAACTGTCCTCTTCATTTAATATTGTTTGCAATATAGTGTCTTCAAAAGTTTTTAGTGGGCTTCTATGTTCGTCATTTTTCACATTAAAATCGTTACCTTTGAACCATTGTTGCTACTCATAGAGCATGATCATCATGTGCCTTGACTAGCATTTGATGCGACTCTCTGCCAATTTTCTTCAAATAAAAACAAAAAATAAATGTCTTCCACAAATCAATGATAAAATATGATCTTGTTTGTTCACCAATTTGATGTATATTTATATATGTTTGACAGATGTCATCTCTAACGCAAAAAAAAGGTTAAGACTCAATCACATTAAATGTTTCCTGTGGAAATGTTTATATCTTGACTCTCACTTTATAACGATACACCGGGTTAGCTTAGCCATTGTTAGTTTTACGAAGAATTAATTCATTTCATTTGTGAATAATTTGCTTCAAATTAATATTCAATTTTCAAGTTTTCACTAAAACAAACAATTTTTTGCTTTAAATTATTGTATAATATTCTAAGGTTCAAGGTGATTTGTCATTGGTAAGGTACAATAAAATCTATTCTTTGTTAAATGAAACAAAGAAAAAAATTTATATAAAAAAAACAAAATATACATAATAAAAATTGTTAGTAATTGTTTTTGCAAAGAAATTTCAAACATATTTTAATTGATTAGCTTTTAACAAAATCAAATTAAACAGGAACACCTTGATCAGAATTTTCTGCTTTATATGTATATGAATTGGTTGGTTTTTTTTTATTTCATCAGTCGATCATTTAGTTGCCAAATATTTTGTTCTTTTATTAGAACTAAAATAGTTACTAACGTCAAACTAAATATATTTTTATAAATTCTTGCGTTCGAGTGCCACTTTGCATTTTATTGCTTTTCATTTTTCATTTTATTTCTAAAAGAAAGTGTACAATTTACTGAAATGTTTTCAATTTCACTTGACCACTATCAGACCACTATCAAGCATCTTAGCCATTATTTTAAGTGTCCATTACTGTACTGGATACTAAAAAGGTTTGAATCCATACTACTTGTGCAGAACTTCAATAATTACCGAGGATTACTTATTTAACTTGTCATTATAACCCTTTAGTCCTAGCTTTTCACACCACCCATGTTGTATATGCTAATTTTATACGTGGTTAGCGGGACCGACTCCGAACGGCAGAGTTTTAAGAAATTTTCATGGCAATTTTATTTACTCTCAGAGTTTTTATCAGAAGACTACTGAGAGGAAGTCGACGAAGAAATATTTGTTCATATTACCTTACGTTCGAAATGTTTGATCTGCAATTTGAACCTTTAAAAAGTCAACACACTATATACTAAACTACGGCGACTTTGATTTATGCATTGATCATTATTGCGGTATGCTGGAATACATTCAAATAAAGGAGCAACAGGATTAATCTTCTGTTGGCAGCACAAGTGGCAATAGGAGCATATCTCAGGAGAATCTGGATATTATTCTTCAATGGCTGCCCACTGCGAAATATGTAAAGAAGGTGACAGCTAGAAAGATCTTTGAGTCAAGTCTGGTAAATTTCTATACGATACGCCACTTAGTACTGCTGAAGAAATAAAACTAGAGGAATCGAATTATTTCAACTACCAGAGTGATGGGTAGTGAAATACACTCAAACCTCGATTAATTCGTTTCGCAAAAAATCGCATAATTCAAATTCGCATAAAACGATACACTAGCTTCATACAAAATCCACTAATAGGGATTTAAATAAAAAAGCGCATAAATTCAAATTTAACCCTTAAAATTCAAACAAAATCGCATATAAAAAATCAACAAAAAATGAATCCCTTGCTGAGACCATACAAAATAAGGAAAAAGATAGGAAATAAACAACAACTAATACAAAATTCCAAATAATGAAGAAAATACATAATTTTTCATTTAAAGATAGTAGTAACTTTGTTACGAACAACACATTTTTTTGGATTTCAACATTCAATATTTCCTTAAAATCGTTTTTGCAAAAAAAAAATTTTAGAATTTTTAAGTCGCATAAATTTGAATTCGCATAAAACGAGGTTTGAGTGTACTACCTGATAAGTTTGAATTCAGGGACTTGTTCAAAAGACGGTGACGAACACAGAAGCAGGTGTCTTTTTTATGGAATTTAAGTGAAGGAATTGTGTAGTCTTCCAGCGAATGTAATATCTTTGGTTCTGACACCAACTAGTACTTCTTATGGAGCTACTTGGACTACTAATGATCACTAGCGAGATATCATTTAGACCGTTTGCATAGTACATACCAAAGTGTTTTCTCATTCTCCGACATAGTGCTGGACATGTACCTAATAGATGAAAGACAGTTTCCTTCCATTCCGAGTATCCACTTCTATTACATAAGACGTTTGCCATCGGCCCAAGTAATATGTAATATCCAGTAATGACTTTAACAACCTAACCAAGCTTGCTCCTTTAAAGTTTAAGCAAGCGAAGCCGCTTACAAAATACAAAACTGCCTTGTCAATTAAAAGCTCGCTGGTCTCCAAATTGGTTCTCAATGATCAATGATTGTGAAACGCTTGTCAATTCATCCGTTCTAAAGTAAGCCAGAATAGATTACTTTTACTGCTGGCAAATTCTCACCGCTCTAACAGTCGGCAGATTAAAATAGGTCTGACCACTGCAGTAAAGTTCCAATAAGTCATCCTAAGGTCCAGACCCCATTGTTCACCAACACTTTGTTACAAGCGCCAATGGCAAGAGCGGAATTTTTCAGCTCGCTATATAGAAAAAGGTCCAAGAAATCTGTATCATCCTCGAGTTTAAGGTCTGCCCTATATAATATAAATGGACGAAAAGGCCATTGTAGTTGCCTAAAAAGCCATGAGTAGTTGCCTACTGGTCATAATACGTTCCACAAATCTGTCCGAAAGTATAAAATCCTCATCATCGGCATACGCAACTGCCCCGCATCTGAGCTGTTATAATATCACTGGCATCTCCTACATCGCAAGGTTCCATTGGAGAGGGAGAAAATATCCCGCTCAGAGGAGTTTTCCCTTCCTAATCTTCTGGTAATCAACAAGCTCCCTAGTATCAAGTTGTTTGTCCTTCTGCGAATTGGTTTCGTTATCTAGTTTGCCGTAGTGACCTGACTACCCAACCTTAGTTCCCCATTATTGCAGGCTTCATGTACATCTAGGACAGCCTAGGCATACTGCTTTTGTGCCAGTTAGCTCTCTATTGCACACGTTAGAATATGAACTGAACAGACCCCTACTATACAGTAGGATTGACCCTTGGATAGAAAATTACGTTCGACGGTCTGACGTAGACTAATATCAAGGAGTATGGAAATAAGAAAATTAAACAAATTACTTAAGAATTTGGACTTGTGCGTTTCAATGTTAAATTGGTGGAAGAAAATTAATCAAACGATCACTAACAACGTTTGTTCCAGATCTTTATCTCAAAATTAAAATTAAACTTTAAATTGAATTATAATCATTTTATTGTATTTTATTTTTCAGGTTGCATGTAAGACCATTGGGTTTAATATTTTTACTCATATTCAGTTTTTGGTTTTACAAAAATCGCTGCAGTCTACGTCTGCAAACACCACCGGAATTGGAAAAACAATTCGAATTACTGCAAGAGCGTGTAATTGAATTTCGACAAACAAAGCCGGTCATGTTTTGTGCTGTAGCATCGGGTTGTCTGGGCGCCTTAGCTGTGGTAGGCCACTTGGTGTCAGGTTCTATGGTAGTATTGACAGGCCTTATATTTGCTGCCATCATATCAACAAAATATAATTTTAAGATAATGAAAATCGAACCAAAAGGTATGGAAAACATTTAAAATTTAAAGATTTTTTTTAATAACTTTCTCTTTTTTTTGTTTAAGATTTAGATTTTACTTGGTCTGAGAAATTACAACATGAATATGAATTAGATGATGAATTTATGCCTGAGGTAAACGAAACAAATTTATTTGTTTTGGAAAGAGCAGGAGATTTAGCTTCTCTCACATTGCCAACCGAGGATGGTGAAAACGATGACGACAAGAGCGATGAAGTGCCCTCAGAGCTATTAATACCCGATTCGATACCGGAAATAGATGAAAATTCTACAGATGATGAACAAGACGACTTACTACCCATCGTTCCAGTAGCACATGTAAAAAACTCCAATCCTAATCCTGCCATGGATACAGTTAAATACTCACAATCAGATGATACAATAGAATTTAAAAAGAGTCATTTTAAACGTGACTCTTCATTATCAACCACTTCTTCCTCGTCGGAAGAAAGCCTATCCAAGGGCCTTCATTTTCCCGATTACACAGCCGTGGATGGCCCTGCCAAAAAATCTAAAAGCCATCATGCGTCAACAGCTTTAGAGGCCAATAATGCCATTGCCAGTAGCAGTCAACAAGATGTTAATGATTTTGTTGCCATGGCGGTTAAATCTCAAACTCAGGCCTTGCTCGCCAATAGTAGCAAACTAATACCCACACTTATGACTGGCCTTGTACAGGGTGTTTTGGGTGTTGGTTCTGGTGGTCTAGCCACCCACAGTGGTCCCATACATGATCCCACTCACAAGAGTCTAGTGAACGCTTTGGATTCATCTGATGAAAGCGATTTTGAAATCTTAGAGGAAGAAGATTTTCAGTAAAAAAAAACGAATAGATGAACCACACATACATACATTTAAAGCTACAATTCAATTATAAATTATTCTAAATAACGTAAAAGTTATCTGTGAAATATTATTACAATTATTATTTAAGTTAGTTTATTTGTTTTCTTTTTTTGTTTATTATATACCATACATACAAACATACATACATGTTTTTTTTTTAATATTGTAAAATATTATTTAATGAGCTTTTTTTTGTGTGCTGTTGAAAGGTGAAAGGTTGTACCAAAAATTGAAATCCAAAAACAAAAAACAAGAACTAGAATTTAACATTACTGAAATTGAAACTTAAAGAGAAACTATTATACAAAATTGATACTAAATAGGTATTAAACAATACAGTTTTGAATCATATTAAAAACTAAAACGTACTTAAATTCGAAAAATATTTGAAAGATTAAACGAAATTGGGTTCCTTCACTGAAAGCATTATAATTCTTAATTAGTTTTATGATTTAAATCAGTCTGTAAAGTTGTTTTCGTATATGATTTCAAAAGCTAGTACAGTTAATATCTATTCTAAGCGATAAAATTATTAAAAATATCATGAAATGAAGTGAAACTCATTATAAAAACAAATGATTTCCTTTGCAAATGTTATAATATCTGCTATACACTGTTGCACATTCCTGTAAATGGTTATCTTCTCTTTTTTTTTCTTTTCTATAAATTCATTATGAATATCAAAAACTTAAAATTTAATGTTGAAGATTAATAATCCATTTTTGTAAAATATTCTAATTCCCGGTATTCACTTCCACTGGTTTGTTTTTCAATTTACTCATAATTAAAAAAGAATTTTAATTTAAAAATAAAAAACTTTGTCATAATATCCTTTTTCTGAATCACTAAGCTTTTCCAACAATTTGAATTCGCTTATAGGAATGTGCTTTAGTATACATAATATGTATCATTACATAAATATTTTTGATAATAATAAGGTGCTATAATAGTTTTTTTTAATCAAATTTCAATGATGTAATTAAAATAAAACCTTTAACAAATTTTTAAAAACCATATAACACATATTCGAAAATTCGAATATATTTTCAAATGTCATTAGCTTCTACAGCTAATAAGATTTTGATAATTTTTTTTAATAATAAGCTTAATTAGTCTTATTTTTGACATTTAAGTTCTAATGATCTTTAAAAACTCTACACGTTTCGAAATTCATTACTTCCCTTTTTTATATTTTACAGATGCTATTTTATTTAGTTTATTTTATATACGATGCAAAACGCCGTAGCTTAAAAAAGAATTTTAAAATGGCTTGGAATTTTCACTTTTTTATTACAAGTAAATTGGTTATCTTGATTCAAAAGCCTTAATTTCTGTCTATTAACGAAGAACTTTTTTTGTTAAATTTTTGAACTGTTTTTTTTGTTTTTTTTTTTTTTTGTTTTTACTGCTCAATTCGAGTTCAAGAGGTAATCTGTTTTAGAGGCCTAAATTTCTGTTTGAAGAAAATTTTTGTTCAAATTCTGAATTTTTTTTTTTATTTTAAATTCTCAATTCGAGTTCAAGAAATAATCTGTTTCAGAGCCCTAAACTTCAGTCTATAAACAAAGAATACATTTGTCGATATTTTAAGAATCCAACAAAATTTTACTAGAGGCTCCAAAATAAAAAAATTTACCACGAATGATGTGAACATGATCCCAACCCTTATGTTCTAAAACAATATAAAAGGCGATATCAAAGACAACGCCATATGCAATTTCCACTTAAAGAGCTGTTGCGAGCTCTTTCAAAACTGCAGTAGCTACCAATTCAGAAAAGTCTACTCAAACTTTATTGCGCTAAAGCTATAGTGCGAATGATAATGTCAATGATATCATTTAAAAAATGAAACTGCGACTCTACATAAAATATTTTTAGGCTCATATTCTTAAAGGTCTAGACATAAAAAATATGAAAGAATTGATATTTTTAATTTTCTGAACCAAGAGTATATTCTGGTATGATTCTACTGCAATTTCCATTTAAAGAACTGCTGCGAGCACTTTCAAAACAAGATTTAGTACGTATGGTAATGTCAATGATATCAAATTTTTATTAAAAAATTAAATTTTGACTCTACATAAAATATTTTTAGGCTCATATTCTTAAAGGTCTAGGCTTAAAAAATATAAAAAATGATACTTTCGATTAGTCCTCAATTGTATTTTTTCTGCCATTTTTAAAATCTTAAGCTTTTTGGCATAAGCGTTTTGCACCATTTTTTTTTTTTCATTACGTAGTACTAATATTTTTTATGTATATACATGTATAAGTTTTTTGTATTTCTTATTATTTAATTTTGTCCCCTTTTTATTATTTTTTTAATTATTAGTCATCTTTTCACTCATTTACTTAAAATATTTTTTTTTTATTAAAAATCATTTTTTTTCACAAATATATTTCGGTAAAAACAAAATTTGATCAATATTTACAAATAAAAAAATTGTGATTATTTTTTTACAACTAAATATTATATAAAAAAATTTACGAAAAGCTTACGCTTTTTATTATATAAGTTGAATATTTTTCATACTATAAATGTATAGAAAAATAAATATAAAATAAAAGAATAATTTTTTTTCTTTTCTAAAATTTCAAAATAATTTTTTTTCTCAGTTGAATCAATTTTTTTTTCTTTTTTTGCAAAGCTAAACTCTTCTATTCTAGTTGTGTAAACTGTATTTATACTGTATATTATATTTTTACTTAATAATACAAATGAAAATGTAATACACTACATAAAAAGCAATCAGGAGTACATTTATTTAAATATAAAAAAAACATTATTAATCTATAAAAAAGAAAATACTTTTTAATATGATGGAAAGAAAAACAAAATCTAATCATATCTAAAAACAAACAAAAAATATGAAATAAAACTTATAAATGAACTTAAAAATAATTTTGAATATTTTGTTATTGCTTACATAAGCTCAATGGAAGTATTAAAGTTATAATAAAAACGAACGTAATGATAAACCAGAGTCACGACATGAAAATGTTTGCCATAGGATGGAGGAGAAAGTGAAAGCTTAATATCAAAGTTAACATAGCAGCTGACTGTGATACCACATGAAGTGAAGTACCTCAAAGATAACTGAGAAGTTTTGATTAGGTTGGGTTGGGTAAGGTGGCTCGGCCAGTATTCCAATTATAGCCGATTCTGTTCGCAAAATCAATATTCAACCCGGGGAAATCAACCTGAGTTCAAAATAAATCTAACAGCAATGGCGGGTTGGATGGCCATGGAATCAAGGATTCTAAAATAGTTTTCTTTTCGGTCGAGCATTACTTGTGATTGGAGATATAAGCGACGAAACTAACTACTTGAGAAAAAGTGCTCTTTATAAATAAAGCAAGATACCATAAAATTTAAACACATGCGGTTTTTGGACCTAGTCAGCTGGAAAGCTTTTTGACCAAGAATTCCAAAACAGTTTTCGCTACGATCGGCTAAAATCTGGGGCCGGAGATATGGGCAATGAAGCTACCTCGGTTTTCAAATTGGCAAGAAAAAAGTACTCTATATAAATCGGACAAATAACAGAATGGTGTGAGAAACGGACTTAGTGCGCTGGATAGCTATGGTATCAAGGATTCCAAAACAGCTTTCGTTACGTTAGTTTAGCGATTAGCTTGCCGTGCACAGTATGAAGTAAGGGGGCTTACCATTATCATAATCTACTAGGGGTAGGTTTGAACTACCCCGAGCTCCAGATGAAACCGGTAAGTTCCCCTATAGGTACGTTCGCCACCATGTCCATATCATCAAACTTTTTGTCACCCAAAAACCGATAACGTTCTGAAGTGCAGTTCACTCGCACAAAAGGTGTTGTACCGATTCCGTTTCCTCCACATCATGGCAGCTTCTACAGTAATCCTGGTGGGGTAGATCGAGGTTGTCAGTGAAACCGCCAACAGCGCAGTGTCCTGTTAGATTGCGAATCGTTCTCTTGTCGCGCTCAAGTAGTGCCCTGGTTCTACTGCTGGATATAGCAGTTTTGAAGTTCGGCAGCCAGGTATGATGGGACACATATAGCCCCTTCACCGTCTCCTCCTCAGACATCTCCGATCCCTTCCGTGCCTTTTCCTCCAATTTTTCGTTCCCTCTATGCGACAGTGGCCCGGAACCCAGTAGAGGCGGGTATTGTGTCGATTTATACGTTGTAGAGAGTACATGCAACTCCTGAGGCCCTTAGTGTGCAGCCACTGCGCTAACCAACTTTTACTGTGAATTCGGGACTGCGCTTACCAGCGGCCTAACGATGGGCCCCTAAGCATGCTCAAGTGAGTTTTGGTATCACAGCTACCACTCCTACCTAACCTGATACCCTTTGATTTGACGATATGGGATTCCAGCTCTTTTTTTGCTGCTTGATTGTCCACACATATGATCAAGTTCGAAGGAGGTTTCAACCAAGCGTGTAACTTGCTCTGTAGCAAACACATTCTCCTGTAATACGCTGGCTTGGTTAGGTAATCTGAATGACCCTTTACATCGTTAGATATATGATGTAAGATGTGTTTGAGTTACATTTATTGTCTGCTTTAGGAATTATTATAGCAGACTTCGCTCCTTTTTTTATTATTTGTTTGTTTGTTTGTTTGACTTTAAAGTTACTTAGCTGTAATCACAGCTAAGATTTATTTGGCCCGTTTTTAAAAACACAACGCCAACACCAATTATAGCTAGTATTACTAGCAATGAATCAATAGGAAAAATCAATTAAACGAAAGTTTACAGTAAAACTTTAATCTTGTTCAGGAACTCGATTAATTGGACGATTCCATCTGTCCTCTGCGTCAGAAGGAAATCTGTAACCGAGTTATATAGGCCCAGAATTGGGAAATTACTTCTCACATCCGAATATTTCCCGCATTTAAAGATAATGTGTGAAGAACCACTCAAAATTCGGTCAGTCATTCTCAAGTCGGTGGCCTTTATGTTCGTAATGTCCGTGTCAGTATTGTAAAACCAATAAGTCTTTAAGGTCATAGGGAATAATCTTCCTTTTCTTTTTCTTTTCTTTACTCTTAAATACTTTAAATATGTATTTTTTATTATTTATAATGTGTTTATAAAAGTTTAGAATACAAGAGAAATGTCAAAAGAGGCAAATTGTAAACAATGTTACGGAAACTGAACTTGGCAGCACTCTACAACAATCGATTTATTTGTATTTTTATTTAACGGTTCGTTTGTATCCTTTTAATTAGCAAGTAACGTTTTTTCATAAAGCACCGCATAATAGAATAAGACAACAATAGTTCTATGTTATTTATATACATGTTAATAGTTAATTACCTAATAGTTAAGTAAACACATTTTATCGGAAAAGAAAGTCTCAATAAATTTACTTACTTACTTACTTGGTATCCTTTTAAATTGGACACCTTCGTATACAACTCTGTATAATGTATAGTGCTACCAAGTTCAGTTTCCTTAACATTGTTTACAATTTGCCTCTTTTGACATTTCTCTTGTATTCTAAACATTTATAAATACCTTATATACAGCACGTGTGACTAGTAGTGTTTTTTATAAAGTTTATAACTTATTTTTTCATAAATTTATTTAAAATTTATATTAAAAATGCCTCCCATTGCACAAGACGGCAATTGTTTAGTATATCGTGGTAGTAATTTTCTCAAACAACGTTTAATACTTTCGGTATTGAGTGGCAAACCGGTGAAAATATCACAAATCCGTTCGGAAGATGAAAAACAACCTGGTCTACGAGAATTCGAAATTGGTTTGATACGTCTTCTGGACAAGATAACAAATGGAACGAAAATTGAATTAAATCCTGCTGGTACTTCAGTTATGTTTACACCTGGTCTACTACATGGTGGTCAGTTACATCATGACTGCAGTTTGCAAAGGAGCATAGGCTATTATTTAGATGTTTTAATGGCCTTAGGACCGTTTTGTAAATTACCACTCAACGTAACACTTAAAGGTATAACGAACAGTAAAGACTCGCCTTCAGTGGATCATATGAAAGGCGCTGCTATGTCGGTGTTAAAACGTTTTCTAATAGTGGATGAAGGTTTAGAGCTGAAAGTTCTAAAGCGTGGTGTAGCACCTTTGGGTGGCGGTGAAGTACTGTTCAAGTGTCCCCTGCGTAAAACCTTAAGATCCATACAATTCTTAAAGCAAGGCATGGTCAAAAGAATACGTGGCACTGTTTATGCCTGCAAAGTTTCACCGGCGATGGCTAATCGTACAGTGGAAGCGGCCAAGGGTGTAATGCTGAAATTTTTACCTGATGTTTACATATATACAGATCAGAATCGCGGCAAAATGTCAGGCAATTCTCCAGGTTTTGGTATTTGCCTACACGCAGAAACTACCGATGGTGTAGTCTTTGCCTCAGAAGTAACCTCACATACTAAAGATGAAGGCAGAGATCCCTCTATACCCGAGGATATGGGTAAAGAAGCTGCTTTACGTTTATTAGATGAAATCTACCGTGGAGGTTGTGTGGATTCCTCTTATCAATGGCTGGTGGCTTTATTTATGACATTGGGCCAGAAAAATGTGTCCAAGTTTATGACAGGTAATTGCTATTTTTCCTTTGGAATGCCTTTTTACCTTTTGTAATTTAATCCATATACTTTATAGGTGCTTTATCTCAGTACACTGTACATTTTCTACAGCATTTGCGTGATTTCTTTTCAATTACATTTAAATTGGAAAACCCCGAGGAAGACGAAAATGAAGATACTGTGGCCGGAGCACAAAAGGTTTTATTAACATGTGTTGGCATTGGTTATACAAATATAAGTAAAAGAGTTATTTAATTATATTCTGTTTACTGCTATTGCTTTCTATTTTTAGGATTTTTAGGTTTAATAGAGAATAACAACATTGTGAATAAAAATATAATTTTTATGCTGATACTAATTACTATTGCGTTTTTAACCCATTAATCAAGACACTAAAGGTAATATTAAACTGGCTGCCTGTTAAAGTAATGACCAAAAAGTGGCTAAGACTGACTTTTTGATTAAGCTTTATGGGGATGTGGTGTTGTTTGATATATGGTAAGTTTTTATATTGGAGAACCGTAGTCCATGTAGAAATAGTAGTAAACGGTAGTTTATGTAGACTATTGCCTCCGGCTTATTTACTCCGGTAATCACTTCTGTATCAGAGAACGGTTTGAATGCCTTATTGCGATCTTTAAACACAATCACAAAAAATATTGCCATATTCTTGAAAGGTTTCGTTCCGGGAAGAAGTTCTTTTCTAGCTCCGTAAGCTTATTAGCTGGTTTACCATCTAATCGATTTACAATTTTGAAAGCGCAAAGTTACGGCAGAGACCTATTTAGAAAGAGGCCGAGGGAGATGCTTCGGCGATCTTCGAATCAGATTGATATCTAGGAAACTGGTTTAGTGGCTGTTTTAGTTAATGCGACCTTACCAGCATTGGAAAAATGAGTTTTAAAATGGTAATTAGTAATCGAACAAACTAACCGTGTACCTTTTATTAAAAAGTAATTTTTGTGCTGAACATTCCGTACAAAATTTACAAACCTGAGTGGTATAAAGGGGACATCACATATAAGAAAATTGAAAATTATACTCTTTATTAATGCGATAGAAATATGTGCTCGATATGAGACTATACGGCGTCTTGTCTCGAGGCTATTGGGTTTGTATCAACCAGAGTCATAAATCGATCCGCAAGCGATTAATTGGAACACTAGAGGGATACTCACTTAACATAAAATTAAACCACGTGAAAGCTAATATATCAATAACGAGCAATTGAATTCTTCTTATAATAGACGGATCCATGGCCCAGATGCCAGTGGAAACTTGTTGCTAACCGGATGGCGCTATACATGGAGGTAAGTCGGAGCTGGACCTCTATACATGATAGAAGAAATAAAACTATGCCTCTGGCTACCAGTTCTAGTACGGTTTTTCAAGTAGAGGTACGTGCGATCAGGGAGAGTATAATCTGTTCTGTTTATAATTTGATAAACTTGTCATAAGGGGATTTAAATATCCTCATGGATAGTCAAATGATAATTAGGATAATGTAAGAAGGTGATTAAAAATTATGCCATACAAGCCAAGGTATGATTACAGTTTCCTCTGCTTCTTCACATAGCCTACAGAAATCTGAGATATCCCTATTCCATCTACTGATCCTGTGTCTAAAAGTGACATCCCCCGGTAGTTCTCCTATAATAGCTATTATATCCCGCCTTCCACATATTTAAGATAAGTTTCATTCCTATAGAATTGAGCCTTGGTCACAAATCCTGCGCAACCCTACTCTCCGTTCTATATTTCCAATCAAGCTGGGTTTACCAGTAAATCAAACTTTAAAAATCTCAAAACAGAAATCCATTGGTGGTCTTACCGGCTTCCAAAACTTAGATTAATCTTGCCAGTTCATCCGCAACTTCATTATCAAAAACGTCGTAATGACTAGGTACCCATCATACTGACATATATTGAAGCAAAATACCACGAAGAATACAAATAAATTGCCACTAATGACCTAAAGGTATGGGTTAGTTTAGGTAAGCGGGTAGTTTGCCGTTCACAGGTAACTTCACTCGTTCGCCCATTGTGTTACCCTGTTGTGGAGGGTTTGACCCACCTCTAGCTCCGGATGCAACCGGCCAGTTCCTTCAGAGGCACGTTCGCCACCATGCCCAGATCTTCAAACGTTTTGTCACCCAAAAACCGATGACGTTTGTCCTGAAGAGCAGGGCACTCGCGTCAAAGGTGTTGTACCGATTTCATTTCCTCCACATCATGGCAGCTTCTGCAGTATTCCTGGTGGGCCAGACGGAGCCTGTCGGCGAAACAGTTAATAGCGCATTGTCCCGTTACAATTCCTGTTAGAATGCGAACTGTTCTCTTATCGATCTCCCACTGTCCACTGCTGAACACAGCAGTTTTGAAATTCGGCAACCAGATATGTTGCATCATCTATGGTTTGTTGAATTCCATGCTGCTTTCTCTAATTTGGAAAAGTATTCTTATAGGGGCGTACATATCGCCTTTATCGTCTCGTCTTCAGGCATCTCCGATCCTTTACGTGCCAGTTCGTCTGCTTTTCGTTTCTTTCTAGGCTACAGAGGCTCGCAATCCAGTAGAGGCGGGTGTTGTATCGATGTATACGGCTTAGAGAATCCGTTCAACTCCTGTCACCTTTTGATTTGACGAAATGGGATCCTAGGCTTCTGATTGCTGCTTGAGTGTCCGTCCACACAAATCATCAAGTTCGAAGGAGATAGGTTTCCGGTTTCAACCATAGGTGCAGTTTGTTTAATAGCAAAAATCTCCTCCTAAAATATGCTGGCCTGGTTAGGCTAACTCGTTCAGTGAAAGTTTATCAGAATAGGCCTTAGATCCAGTTTCACATTTCATTTTTGAGCCATCGGTGAAGATCGTTATCTCACCGTCACCGGTGGCAGCTTCAGCAACCCACTCTTACCGTATGGGAGTGTGAGTTTTGTATGTTCGTTCGAAAACAGTCTATGGTATCACGTAGTCACATGTAAAATCCGGGTGGTTCGGTTTTACTTAAGACCCAAAGGTCTGAATAACCTAAAATCTCTGAAATATGTTTTGCAAAATACATAGGTATGGTATGCGAATCCCCTATATTGTAAGATTGTATGCAGAAGATGAACGTTGTTATGAAAAGAGGTTTTGAGGCAATAAAAACTTGTTAAGATTTTATTAATTAATAGAATTTATTAATAATAAATAATCTAGATATTGATAATCTTATATTGTGTTAATAATAATTTGTTTACAAAATGCTATGTATTCTTGTATGTACGTATATTAATAAATATGCTAGAATAAACACATAAAAATGCAATTGCATATAATTTTTAGAAAGTTCATTGTATTATGCATTTTAGTAAACAATATTTACAGAAAAAAAAAATTCAATAATTATTTAATTATATTTCCATTGTTTTATTACTGCTCAACCAATAGTAAACACAAATTAATTTATTATGGTTGAATATAAATTTATTTATTTTTTTTGTTTAATATTGTAAATTCGATCAAAGTGTGCTGTAATCAAAATATGTATGTATGCTTGTACTGTTTTTTTTTTTTTTAACAATTTTAGTCAGCAATATTTAGTTTTTAACAAAAATTATACAAAATAAAAAGTTTTCTTCGAAAATAAGTACAGTAGTTTTCCGATTTGACGAACATTTGATTCAGTGAGCATTGCATTTAACGAACATCCATATTTATTTCTATTGTCTAGCTACAAAAATTTAATTTTGTACTCGGTATAACGAACATATATAAAATTTAAGATGAACAAAACGAAGAAGAGCTGGATGGAAATTACAGAATTCCTAAATAAAATACAAAACTGTCATAAGGCATTACGAAATTTGTATTATTTATTCATTATTAATCATAGAATAACAAGATAATAATCTTATAAATGAAGGTAATAAGATATCATGGCTTATAATAATAAGTAGGCACACCAACACAAAATTTCTAGCTCAAATTAAATACTTTGAGAGAGCTTTCACAAAGATGCCATTAAGAGAAAGATATCAAATCAAAGAAACAGACTGTGCTTAATCAGGTTTTTATGAATTTTTCATTTTTATACACTTTAGTGAAGTATCTACATACATAATTGGTTATTAACAACCCTTCAGTCAGGATTACGACCTAGCTACTCACACCACTTATGTTGTGTGTGTTAATTTTTTACATGAGTGGCGGGACCTACAGTTTAAAGTCGACTCCGAACGACAGATTTTTGAGAAGCTTTTCATGGCAATTTTCATTTCCTCTCAGAGTTATTGCCAGAAAGTAACAGAAAGATTGCTGATGATATTCAAATTAAAATAAATAGTAATGTAATAGAACTTGTGAGCTGTTCGAAAAACTTGGGAGTAATTTTTAATAATAAACTGACCTGGTCCAATCACATTACTTCTGCAGTAGGTAAAATTTATGGTATGTTGAGAAATCTTTGGGCTGTAAAATGTTCAACAACTTTTAAAATACGAATGCTGCTTGCTAAAACTTACTTGATACCAGTTCTTTTATATGGATGTGAAATTTATGCGAACTGTGATGCAAATGATCTGCGGAAATTGAAGGTTGCTTATAATAATATTGCAAGATATATCTTCAATCGAGGAATACGTGATTCCATATCTGTGTTCTCATACCAGATATGCAGTATGTGTTTTGAAAATCTTTTAAAGTTTAAAAGTTTGCTATTTTTACACAAAATAATTTATACTGCACAACCGACGTACCTGTATGGTACAATAAATTTCGGCAGATCGGCTAGAGGACTAGTTCAACGAAAATATAAAACTGCCTTTTCTGAACGTCAGTTCTTTATTTATTGCACTCGACTTTGGAACCAATTACCGAAAAGAATTCAATTAATTAGCAACGCAAACCGATTTAAAATTGAACTTTTGAAATATTTCCGTTAATGACCAGTTGAAGTATTGTGTAAAATCAAATTAATGCTTTAAATTATTTGTAATCTTTTTCAATTTTTTAATTTTTTTCTTTTAACTTTTTAATTATCTTTTATTAGTTTAATTTGTATTTATATTTAATTATTACATTATGCTAAAATTTAATGATTGTATGTAATCATTAGCACTTTAATTTATAAGATTTCTATCTTGTTGTGCTAAATTTTAAAATAAAATAAAATAAAATAAAAATAAAAATCTGCTTGAGGAATGAGTACCCCTATAATGCATTCTGTGCAATGCTTCTGATCGATCCATTCCCATAAACATGGAGAAGACACCCTATAAGTGCTGCATTTTATTGCACCCATATATCGGTTCTCATCGCGCAACTTAGCCTTAACTTCGGTGAATCCTTTAAATTTGACCTGGGCTTTGAACAGTGGCCTCACGTGTAATAAACGAACACACTACCTACTAGACTACGGCGACTTCGGCAGTTTCTAATTGAAATATACTTTCGCGTATTTCTTGCCTTGAAGCATTTTTTTATCTACGTCATTACTTTCAAATTAGCTTCAAAATATAGGTGCCGTGGAATTCTAGTGGGTAGTGTGCTAGATTATTAGCGTGAGGTTCGTGAGGAATTGTACAAACTTCCTTTTTACTTTTTAAGAAATATTGACATATTTATTTTAGAGATTACTACATTTGTAGTAGTACCATCTCTACGCCACCATGATCGATATTATACTTCATAATTGGTTTCGTAATCATCTCGTAGTAGAGTAGAGAAGTGTTGCCTCCACAACCTTAGTGTGTCTGTAACCAAGTCTCCGTTTTCATACACTAATGTAGCAGATTTGAGTGAGAATTTCGCTTCGTCTTAGAGGAAGGCCTTGTCTGCGTTGGAAGGACCAGATTAAAGAAACCCTGTCATTGACTGTACATCGATTGTCATCTTCTAGTAAAGGACGTACTTCCGTAATACCAGAAGACTTATTAACAGGATTGCATATCAACGGATTCTTAAAAAGAAAACATAACTAGCAGATTCAAATTTGAATTTAGGAATTTAGATTGTTGAGTCATGGACAAGGGCACCCTCACGCTAATAGATAGCACACACACCCTAGGCTACAAGGGTACCCGCTTGTTTAATGTTGTTTAATTTATACATTTAGCGGGACGATTCCCTTGTCAGTTATCTTATCACAGAAATTAAGTTAAGTTGGCTGTTTCCGCAAATGGTTCTAATTGGTTTTATGGTTTGTAGCCAATATTGGAAAACTTTTATTGTTAAATTTATGCTTTCTAGCTGTCAACCACAACCGTAGATCGATTGTCTTTAATGATCGGCCTGTTAATATTCACAGTATCTCAATAGATTTTATTTCTTTAACCAAACAAATAGTGTTTGTCTGAAGTGTCGAGCTAACAATTTTACAGCACAACTAAATAAATCTTTAATTTTTTTGATCTCAATCTTTAACAGATTTAATAGAAAATAAAGCACCGAAAAATATTATTTACTTGCTAAGCGATGAGAAATATTTCAATGAATGAACCATAAATACTCTAGAGCATAATGTTATTAAAGCGACTTGTCCTATATGGAATGGAGTTAATACGTAATGTTTAATGAGTTTGCTAAAGTTGAATCATTCTCATGCATCTTTGAAGCATAGAGGTATGCAATTTATGATCTACACAATAAGGCTTAGGGCCATTATTACAACTTGCCGTTAACTAAAGGGAGGATTTTAACGGGCAGATAAATTGTTTTTCATTATTATAAGTGGGATCTGAAACAGATCCCAGCCGGACTATTGCAGGGTATGTTGCAATGAGGAGGAGTTGGAGACTGTCGAGCACCTCCTCTGTAACTGCCCAGCCCTTAGCAAGTGGAGGTTGAGGACCCTTGGCGGGGCTTCTTTGAGGGTTTGAATTCCGTGTCGAGAGCCGACATCAAGGCTCTCCACAGATTCATTAGTGGATTGAGATGATTGAGAAGTGCTAGGGCTTCATCAGTATAATCGCGTTCTCCCTTTTTGTTTTTGGTCTGTGTAATTCTTCCGCTTTCCATTCTCCCTTTCCTACTTCCTCTCCTTTTTCCTATCCCCTCTATTGTCCTTCCTTTTTAAGGACGTTGTACAATGTGTCAATTCGACCTCCGTGTACTGTACTTGTCTTAGTCGACAAGTACACGTCCTCTAACCTAACCTAAGTGGATAATATGGTAGAAGCGAGCGTTAAGCAAAACCTACCTTTAACTTTTAAGGTTAAGTTTATGTTCGTCGTTGACACTGAGTTTAAAAAAAACTTGTTTAATTGAGCAGTGTTATCGACATTGCTCCGGCACTGCCATATTTTTTGACAAAGTTAACTTTATTTTATCAGTAGGTTGTAATAACGAAAAGAAGTTAAAGGTGACTTTAAAGTTCACTTTAGCTAAAGTTACCTTTAACTAAACCCAAATTTAACGGGAAGTTGTAATAATGGCCCTTAGTCTACTAAAATTTTGCAAGGGCGACATAACACGACAAACCCCGTATATTTATGGAAACATAGTATGATTGATTAAAATTAAAACTTCATTCATCGATACTAATTGTAATTCTATTCAGAAAAATAATCATGGAAATTCAAGTTACAATCATGGTTGGTATTAATTATGCCCTGTTTTTTCGGTAATCATATTAAATTTCAAATATTCAGTGTGATTACAATTAAAATGCTGAATAAATTAAACATTAAATAAATCAAAACAACAACAAAAAAATTAAAGAGGTTTCCCTATCAATTGAAATTAATTCCCAGCACTTGTTATGTGCAAAAATTGCTTTTTTTCGGCTTGTTTGTTGTTTTGTAAAAGCCCTGTAAGCAAATTTACACAAAATTACAAACAAAAAAAGAATGATCGATAACAACAAAGTTTTGCTATCGCCAATATTTTATGTTACTGTTGTTGTTGTGGTTGTTGTTTAAACTGATAATTTTATTATTTATTTTAAATCGTATTAATCAGCAGAAAAATTATTTTGAAAATCAATAGATGCACCTGAAATGAAAACACTTGCACTGTGACTGTAAAACCACCAGCCTGGCTGAGAACGCTATAAATAGCGAGAACAGTTCTTGGTTTAGTCACAGTTCAAGTTTTGAGCAAACACCGGTAGAGTCGTGTTCAAACAGCAATTGTTACGGAATCATATTTGACATTGACTTGTGTAATTCAGCAATGAATCCATTGAGAATTTTGTGCATAGTGGCCAGTTTACTGGCTGTTTGTGGTGCCAATCCCACCAATAAGCATTCCAATGCTGTCAGTGGCAGTTTGAAGCCTTCGAATTGGTTGACACCCAGTGAGTTGGAAAACACTCCCTCTTTGGATGAGCTCTCTTTGCAGAAATTGGAGCAAATGCCACTTGAGCAAGGTGCTCAATTGATGAGAAAATATTGTAAGTAACATGCCTTCAAAACGACAATGTTTGTAAAGTATATTGAAAACATTAAATCTTTCACATTAAATAGATCACATTGCTCAAATCAACAACGATTTGTCGCCCAGTTATGTGCCCAGCCCCAGCAATATTCCCGTGTACTTGCTCCAAAAGAATGGTAAAAAACAAGCCGGCAATTTGAACAACCTTGTTGAGTTGGCTCAACAACAACCCAACTTTGGTGATGAGGAAGTTACCGTTTTCATTACTGGCTTGCCCTCAAATACTGAAACTGTCAAGAAGGCCAACCGTAAATTGATTGAAGCTTATTTACAACGCAACAATCATAAACAACAACAACCTCAAGACTATAAATACTCCGAAGAGCAAACTGGCAGCCGTACCTCAAGCGAGGAAAACTCTTCTGAATGGAAGAACATTAAAACCAATCCTACTAGCTTGGTTATTATCGATTTGGGTGCAGCTCTTAATGATGTCAAACGTTTCGCTATGTTGAATGTTGATGAGACCGGTGCCATGATTGGCAAAGTTTTGGTTCAATTATCCAACGCATGTGATGTACCACAAGAAATTATTCATATTGTAGCTCAAGGTGTTGCTGCTCATGCTGCCGGTGCAGCTGGTAATGAATTCACTCGTTTGACTGGCCAAAAATTGCGTCGTATCACCGCTTTGGATCCCTCTAAGATTTTGGCCAAGGACCCCAAGGTTTTGACTGGCTTGTCTCGTGGTGATGCTGATTTTGTCGATGCTATCCACACTTCCGTATACGGCATGGGCACTTTGAGCCGCGTCGGTGATATCGATTTCTTCCCCAACGGTCCCTCTGATGGCGTACCCGGTGCTAAAAATGTTATTGAGGCTACCATGCGTGCTACTCGTTACTTTGCTGAATCTGTCCGTCCCGGTAATGAAGGCAACTTCCCTGCCGTCGAAGCCAACTCATTGAAACAATACGAGAACAGAGATGGTTTTGGTAAACGTGCCTTAATGGGTATCGCCACCGACTATGATCTCAGAGGTGATTATATTTTGCAAGTGAACCCCAAGAGTCCTTTTGGCATGAGAACTCCCGCCATGAAACAAAACCAGCACAACCACGGTCAATGGCCCCAATAGATTCAGCTTTATAAGTTGAACTATAAAATGAAAGATTCAAAACGACTCAATAGATCCAAATTGTTGTAGTGATGTAGTAAAAATTAAAAAAACAAAAAAGTCAAATTGAATTTTTATTCGAATAAAGCATATTTTTCTGAAATAAAACAAATCTTTTAAAACTTTTTTTCTTATTACTTTCCAGAAGGGTTGTGTAAGATCAAAAATAGGAAAATGATTGTGTTATGGGACCTCAAGTCGCACCATCAAGGGGTATCTTGGCTTTTCGTCTGTTTCTTTGAGAGGAGTTATGTATATCTGGTATAGTGTTTTCCCTAAAATATTTGGATCTAGAGCCTAAAAAAAATTGACAATGATATAAAAAGCGTCAATTCGAGGCCTTCATCACATATTCTCCATTCATTACTATCATTCCTCGCCCATAACATTCAGGTGTATATGTAAGGACACAATACTTTATATAGGCATTAAAAGAGTCATAAACTGGATAATCAATCATCCTCTTGAAAACCTCGACTACGCAGTAGACTACGTGTAAGACAATCTTAATAATCTCGTATATAGGTTTGCGTTTAAATATTAGGAAAATTAATTCCCTAACACTTCCATTGAAAAATTTTGCTACTTTGACAGCGTCATAACCAGAGATCTGCAATGAGTATTCAAAAGATCTTTAATATCATGCAACCTCTACTCATATGCAAAGTTTGAAGTACTCATCATATTCATACTTAACAACACGTATGATGTTGTTGATTTCGACTTTCCTTAACTCACAAAATAAGTATGATTCGCTTACGAACACTAAAATACTCACTAGAAGGTTGTTTGTTTGCTCCGCTTGCTACTCTCTCCTTTTTTGCTTATGTGTCCTCCGTTTTTGCTTTTTTTTTTTTTTGGAATGCTTAACAACTAATATATATATATATATACAATGGGTCAATTTCGACCTCCGGGTATTGTACTTGTCTTAACGGACAAGTACACGTCCTCTAACCTAACAACTAATATTGTAAATTTTGTTGAATGATTAGAGACACTCACAAGTCACTTACTGATGCGAGAGATCTAAAACAACATGGAGGCGGATAATCCAGAGTGAAAGCGGTGCATCCTTCATTGGGCTTTTGCAAATAATAGAGAACAAAGGAGATTATATGGAAACCGTCTATGTTCCTGAATCCAAGTGAGTACAACGTATTCCGGAAAATGCACGCTTTGGCATCGATTTTGAGCTGGCGGCGTCTCATTCCTTTAAGGACAACTTTGGCTAGGCCACCACTGAGACCACTATAGGTCGGTACCGACTTATTTTTGTCTGAATTGTATGATTAGGACACCAAACATATGTGATTTTAACAGAAATAACACAGTTCATGCCACATTGGATAATCTGCACGAGCGTTTTGAGGGCATGGTCATCGGACGTGGAGACCGTTAGACTTTTTCTTGCGGGTTTTTCTTAAGTTGCAGGTGTATTCGTACAAGCCACAATCCACAGCGGTCTACAAAGCCAACATAAGCCATCCCATCGGTCAAATTTGGCTTGATTTATGCGCCGGAGTCTTGGAAAAATGTACCTTTTGGATGCACTCCGTCCAAACAAGCTATCTTGGACATGTGGACGATGTTATATTCTATACATAATGGTGATAATAATGACCTTTCAGATAAAAAATAAAAACGTTGATGATATCTCACATATACTTCATTTTATTTAAATATAGAAATATGGAAGGCTTATGGAAAAGCCGATATTTTCTAGTAAGGTGGACTGGGCTATTTTAGTGTTTTGTACTTAAATTTTGGATGTTTAAATGAGAATCGTCCAGTGTAGATTCCAACATTAAAATATAGTTAGGGGTTGAATGTGGTAGTTTTAAATTCCGTTTGGCGAAATATCTTTGTAATTTACCTTTCCAAATGAGTATATCTTCAAACTTGTGTCCCCTAAAATTGTATGGCTGTACTAACTGCACTAAATAAATGGATAATAGTTAGATTAACTTCTAAATTCCAAAAGTTACAACAGATTTTACAAAACGTCAATTTCATCTGTCAATATCACTACATCGTCTTTATGTAGCCGAAGGTTCATGCTGATCGTTTATAGAAATAGAAACTAAAACATTGTTTACAAGCATTCCTATTTTACTCCGCATTTTTTTGCAGAACTATTTGAGAACTTCATTATGTCCCATACGGTAGATATAAGAGACCCCAATACAGTTAATATAGAAACAATTTCCGTGGTACCTTATTAAACGCTACCTTAAGATTTAAGGAGACAATCGTTTGTAATCCCCATCATAATTTCAGTCATACAATTCATAAATGATATTCGCCTATAGGTTTTAAGCTTTAATGTTGTTCTAGAGTAGAGAGATGCCGTTGTTGTTTAAAACTGTTAGACATCGTCTAAGCATGTGATTAACAAGATTTTTACATTCCAAACCCTATATATCATGCCAATCAGCCTGAATTATTTCTTTCAATTGTTATTTTTATAATATTCAACAAATTCTTCATCGGATTTGGATCTAAAGACAGTGCGGACCAGTCTATTACATTGGCATTGTTAACTTCGAAACATTTCTAAGTTAACTTTACAGTATATTGAAGATCATTATTCTGCTGGAACACCTAACGTAGTGTCATATTTATTCGACATAATGTAACTTAAAGTTTTGAAGGATTACAACGTAATCCATTACATTCTGAATGTGTTGTATAGTAGGAAAATGTTCTCAAAATAATTATATAGCCGGCACCATGCTTTATCGCCTTAAGAATGAATTGACATTGCGGTTATTGGCAAAAATTAATTTATTTAACTCAGATCGAAGTCTTCATGTCCTAAGGAGATCCATAATGATGATGTGCGAGTGTGATGATGAAGTTTGAGTGTGCTGATGGTGTATGAGTTTGATGATGATGTATAAATGTGATGATGACGTATGAGTACGATGATAGTGTATGAGTTTGATGGTGTTGTATGAGTTTGATGATAATCTATGAGTACGAAGATGATGTTTGAGTTTGATGATAATGTATGAGTATGAAGATAATGTATGAGTGTGACGATCTATGAGTGTGTTTGATGGTATTCCATCAGTATCATGATGAAGTATGAGTGTGATGATGAAGTATGATTGGGATGGTGGCGTATGAGTGTGATTATAATGTATGAGGTTGATGATGATGATGAATGAGTTTGAGTATGATGTATCAGTATGATGATGATGTATGAGTACGGTGACCATCCGTCCACTATTATAGCGGACAGTCCGCTATTTTAACCTCCTGTCCGCTATTTTTTTCGCGTCCACTATTTGTCCACTATTTTACCACACGTAACTTCTAAAAAGTATTTATTTTCCAAAATGTCCGCTTTTGTCCACTTTTTTCACTAATTCGATATAAAACGCTTAGTAGTTGTTGAACTAGATTCATATTTTTACATTTATACAGTTAGTGTGGAAAAATTTTAACAAATTTGTGATAACGTTGATGTAGAGCATAAAATATTATTGGGACATAGTAAAACACGTTGGTTAACTTTAATGCCAGCCTTAGGGCGAATAATGGAATTGTTTTTACCCTTGAAAGAGTACTTTCTTAAACAAGAAAAATGCCCAACAATTTTATTTAATTATTTTAATGATACTTTTGCTATATCTTGGTTATTATTTATACACAGTCAAGCTAGTGTCTTCCATAAATACATGTATATACTGCGTTTAGAAAGTCAACATATTTCAATGCTTGAAGCGGCTATAATATTAAACGAATTTAAATCAAAGTTAATAGAACGTCATAATGAAGTATTTTTACCACTTAACGTACAAAATTCTATTTCAGTTCTTCACTCAAAGAAACTTGATATAAAAATTTTTAAGGAAAAAGTTAAAAACTCTTAAAGAACCTGTATTAGTTACCTGAACCAATGAATCTTTTAAAGAAATTGAGGGATTTGCTTGGATATTGTTAGATGCAATTCCATCTTGGTCTTCAGTTGAAAGACGTTAATAAAGATAACATAAATCAGAAGTGATTTAAATATAAATAACAACGAAATTTTTGATGAATTCACATATGTAAAAAACTATGCAACTGGTGACCAAATAGAAATATGGAAACAATCAGCATTAATCCTGATAAAAAGTGGGTTGAAATTTTAAAATTTTTCGAAACGAAAAATATTCCTTATAAAAACATTCTGAAATAAGTAGATTTTTCATTTGCATTGCCAGCGTCTAACGCACCAACAGAAAGAGTTTTTTCTATATCAAACAATATTTGGTCTTCCGAAAAATCCCAAATGGGACTAGACTGTTCGGGATTTAAAATATTTTTATCTAACATGCCCAGTACTTAAAAAAAACAATACATTTTGTAGAGAAATACCAGAAGTAAATTTATACACATAAGCATATCCATAAGTGTGTATATGTATAAATTTAAGTTTGTGTATATTACCCAGCTAGCATTTGGAAGATTGTTTTTTAGAAAATCACCTTGCTGAGTCTTTTTAGAGTACTTTTGGTGATCAAAATCTTATTAGTCAGTTACACGATTAAAAAAGGACTCAAAAATGATTCGTGTCAATGAGTAAAATGAGTTCGATTTAAAATACAATAAAAATTGTATAGCAATCGGAAATTAATCATCCAGACGTTTAAAATGTGACTATTATTTCCCGTATTTATTATTATATTCTAATTATACTGAAGATTGAAAAACGCTTAATCAAAAAAAGATCATGCAGGTGTTTGAAAAGTAATTTTGTTTGTAATTACGCATTTTATGATCATATTTTGCGCAGATAGATGATTAAACACTGCTTTTTTTTATATCCTCTCTGTATAAATTTTCATTTATGTAAAAGATGGCTATGATATAAAGTACAATTTTGTTTTGAATAGAAAATTTTTCTTTGTTTTTTAACGAAAAAAAAAAATATTTGTTTTAAATAAACTTTGATGTCTGATGTACACAGTGGGCCAAAAGTCACGAAGGGGTTTAATCGTTTAATCGTTCTTGGGAATCTCGTGGCTTTAGTTCTTGCACTAACTGCAGCTTGTATTGGAAAAGATGTAAATTTCCCTTTAATATTCTGCGTAAAGACCGCCGAGACATTTGCAGCTCAGCAGAGCGCCTTCGAGTTCATTTTTCAGGATTCTCCTCAACACTCTCCAGAACGCGTTGAATATTTGCTTCATTAATTACAGAATGTGGTCTTCCGCTTCGTGGAAGATCCCTTACTGAGCCTTGTTCCTGAAAACGTGTCACTAATTGATTCGGATGGTGAATTCCGCACATTAAAATGACGACGATAGGCTCGTTGAGTTTGAATTATTGATCGATGATGTTCAAAATAAAGTTCTATGATTTTGGTTCGCTGGATAACGTTGTAACCTTCCATAATTAATCTCCCAGATTTATTTTACAAGTCCTAAAAAGAAAAATAAAAAAAAAAAATTAAATTAGAAAAGTTATTAATTTTTCAAATCCCTTCGCGACTTTTGCCCCATCATCACGAATATAAACATATAGTCTTTATTTGTTACTTAATGTTCATGCGAACGTGATTTTTGAAACCGAGACAGTGTAAACGTAGGACTCAGAAAACAGACTAAAAACACTTGAAGAGAGTAAAATACATTTTGAAATACGATTAATAAATGACTCAAATTATAATCATAAATGACGCAAAAAGGAGTCCAAATTAGTACAAACATGACTGATAAATGACAATAAAAGGACTCCTAAACATACTGATAAATTACTCATAAAAGACTCATATGCGATTAAACTATGACTGAAAAACGACTCGAAAAATAATCATAAACGAAGGTAAATAAGACTAATAAATGA
The DNA here is from genome assembly GCA_927399465.1 of Sarcophaga caerulescens. NCBI lineage: Eukaryota > Metazoa > Arthropoda > Insecta > Diptera > Sarcophagidae > Sarcophaga > Sarcophaga caerulescens. The sequence goes on from OV656873.1 coordinate 100,945,950, forward strand.
TCAGAAAGCGATTCGAAAATGAAATGAACTACTAGAAAAAGGATCGAAAATTACTCTAAACTAATATAAAAAATGACTCATAAATGACTTTTTAAGAAGAGTCGCTCGTAGTCACTTTTTTCTCCCGACAATAGAGTCTTTTATGATCAGAAAATGAGCGCATATTCTAGCTTTTTAATCGCGCAGATGAATCAAAAAAGACTCGAATTTGATTAAAAATTTTCAAAATTCAAATGGCTGGGTATTTGTACCTATTTACATATGTCTGTATTTGAAAAATCTTTATATAAAATATTAATTATAATAAATTTTTCTGCTTTTCAATTTTATATATTTGTCCGCTTTTTTCTCATGAAAATAATGGTCACCGTATGTATGACTAAGGTGATGATATATTAGTATGATGGTGCTGATGATATGCTCCCTTAAGACAGTATAGTATTGCGCCAATCATATTAATAAGAAATAAGTTAAACATAATTTTAAAGGTTTTTGGGGAATAATTCTCTTATGCAATAACTTCATTTAGACAGTTTAACATGTTTTCTGTGGGATATGTTGGACCGAAGCATCTGTAAACACACAATAAAGATTTCTAAAAAATGACTTTAAAATTTTCCCTATAATTGTTGAAATTGATGGAATTTTCTGAAGCATTATCGACCAAAAGCAGTGCTCTATGTGACAAATTATCTGTTTTATAAAAAAAGTTCTTAATTTCTTGACATAATTCCATCTTAAAATAATCGCTAAATAGGTAATGCAAGCTATATTGAGTGCTAAATATTTTTTCTTTCGAAATGTTGATGTTTCCAACTTCTATATAATAAAATGACTCAAACTTAAAGTGTTCTACAACATTTCTAATAGCTGAAGTGGAAGCTTAATTTTTGAAATTATTGTAACAGTTGCTAGTCTCTTCTCTTCCCCGCAGTCGCCGTAGTCCAGCATGTAGTCTGTTGACTTATTAGACGTGAGGCCATGGTTCAAATCCCAGTAGAGAAATATTTCTTCGTCGACTTCTTTTTAGCAATCTTCTGGGAAAAACTTTGAGAGTAAATAAAATAGCCATGAAAAGTTTCTTAAAAATCTGTCGTTCGGAATTGACTTTAAACTGTAAGTCCCGCCACTCATGTATAAAATTAACACACGAAACATAATTGGTATGAGAAACTAGGTCGTAGACCTGATTGAAGGGTTGTAATGACCAATTATGTATGTACAGTGGACAGCAAAAGTCTTAGTACTCCAATATATTTTGACAAAAAAATTCCCACAGGTTAATACTCTTGCACAAAGTCCCGATATGACTTCAAGAGAGTATTTAGGAGATCATTTGAAAGAACGGTTACGTAATCGCTAAATCTCAAACAAAAGTCAACCGAAAAACTTGCTCATGGTGCCACCAGAAAACGCTAAACAATACTTGTACATTCAATTCCAAATGGGTTAAATGGCGTGCTTGACCTTAAGGGATATTCTACTAAATACAAAGGATAACTCTTTTCATATATTAGGCCTTTGAATTTAAAATTTACTCTGGGTTGTCCTTGGGGGCACCTATGGAGTCATCTAAAACTTTTCCTTATTTTTCTCTTGTTTTATGAAAAAGGTTAAAAAATTGTTTGTTTTATAATAAAACAGAAATAAATTAATAAAATAAATATAAAAGCCTTAATTTTTTATACAAACTGTTGGTTAAAATTCATGAAATTGTCGAAATATATTGGAGTCCTAAGACATTTGCTGTCCACTGTATGTATGAGGAGTCTATCCATACTCATCAAATATTTTATGATATTCAGACAAAAATCAGATGAACATCTAAGACGAGGTAAATCGAATGACGACGTTAATCGAGACAATTTAAATCGAGACAACATAAATCAAAGGATTCCTGTGCATAAAATGTACACACATATCCTTAAAAGTGTTTTTTATGACGACCTTTAGCTTTTCGTACAACTGGAAGTCTTCTGGGCCAGATAACTACATTTTCTTTCTATTAGCCGTTGTTAACATCAAAAGATTTGGACTTTTCCTGTCAAATATTTGGCTATAACTCAAGGCTATAATAATGGAAGAAAAATATGGGGCGAATTTAAACAAAATTATTAATTACTCTACATTTATTATAAATTATTTGTCAGGCAAACAAAGATGAATTATTATAATTCTAATCAAGAATAAAAATGTTTCTTATCGCATTGCTTTGATTTTTATAAAGTCAATGACACCAAGAAATGAACACACACGTTTTCCCATGTAACCTTATTCGCTGTTATTTTAATCGATGTGTAAAGTGCATTAATCGATTCAGTAAAAAAAATTATGCACGAAGAAATAAAAAAACTCATTACTTAAGCATAAAACTATTGTAAACAAAGAATTCCGCCGGCTATTTATACCCTGACATTGTCATTGATCGACACAGTTTAGTTGTGCTTACCGTAACGTCAAGGGCAACATTTGTAAACAACGTTTGGAAACATGAATCCTTTAAGAATTGTTTTTGTGGCTGCTCTGCTAATGGCAACAGCAAGTGCTAGTGGCAACAAGTTGAAACCTTCACAATGGATCTCTTCATCGGAATTAGAACAAACTCCTGCTATTGATGAAATTTCCATACAAAAATTGGAAAATATGTCAATGGAAAAAGGATCTCAGCTGTTGGAAAAAATTTGTAAGTGAAGTTTATGACACAGAAAAAATTTGTAAAATAAATAATCAAAATTGAAATGTATTACAGATCACTTGGCCCAAGTTAATAAGGATTTGAGTCCCGAATTTGTACCCAGTTCCAGTAATGTGCCTTGCTATATTGTTAAACCTAATGGCCAGAAAGTAACCACATCCTTGGATAAATTGGCTTCAACCTGCCAACAACAATCCAACTTTGGCAATGAGGAGGTTACCATTTTCATTACCGGTTTGCCCTCTAGCACTGAAACTGTCAAGAAGGCCAATCGTAAATTGATTGAAGCCTACTTGCAACGTTACAACAATAAGAGACAACAACCCCAAGCTTATGAATACTCTGGTGAAAAGATGTCACGTACTTCCAGCGAAGAAGACTCTAATGAATGGCAAAATCAGCAACCCGCTTCAGGCAATCTTGTGGTAAGTCGTTTCGCTCTAATTTTTCTCTACACATTCAATTAATTTTTAATTAATTTTGTAGATTATTGATTTGGGTAACAAATTGAACAATTTCAAACGTTTGGCTTTATTGGATGTTGAACAAACTGGTGCCATGATTGCTTCCGCTATCGTTCAAATGACCGAGAAATGCAATGTTGTTGATGACACCATTTATGTTATTGGCCAAAGTATTGCTGCTCATGTTGCTGGTGCCGCTGGCAATGAATATACCCGTCAAACTGGTCGCCAATTGAGACGCATCACTGCCTTGGATCCTTCTAAAATATGGGCCAAGAATACTCACACTTTAGCTGGCTTATCTCGTGGTGATGCTGAATTTGTTGATGCCATCCACACCAATGTCTATGGTATGGGTACCATTCAACGTGTTGGCGATATTGATTTCTATCCTAATGGTCCTTCTCACAATTTACCTGGTGCCCAAAATGTTGTTGAAGCAGCTATGCGTGCTACTCGTTACTTCGCTGAGTCTGTTCGCCCTGGCAATGAACGTAACTTCCCTGCTGTTGCTGCCAACTCTTTGAAGCAATACAAGAATAACGACGGTTTCGGCAAACGCGTTTACATGGGTATCAACACCGATTACGATTTGGAAGGCGATTTCGTTTTAGAAGTCAATGCTAAGAGCCCATTCGGCAAGAGCAGTCCTGCCCAAAAGCAAAACAATTATCACGGTGTTCATAGTGCTTGGATGAAATCTTCTCAGTAAGAGGCTAACAAATAAGGATTAACGTTTTCGGATATTTTCGTCAAAATTTTTTAGTATTTAAATTATTATTTAGAAACACAATAAATGTTTAGCATTTCATAAAAAATATTTGATTTCGTTTATTTTATTTTTGTTTTTGAATTGATTCAAACGCTTTAATTTCGAGAAATAAGTTAAACTACACGGCATTCACTATAATCTGTATAGTGTACACTAAAGTTACTCTCATAATAAAAACAATTATTAAAACGTATAGAGAGGAGATCTGCTTTCTGCACACTGTTCCACTATGATTTTCAGGCTATTAAAATAGTCTGCATGCGATCTATATGGCCTAAACTCGGATACAGATTCGAATGCACTCACAAGGCGGTTGAACAATATGTGTGCATAACTTTATACATCACGCTTGGAGTAGTTATTTCTTATAAGTTTCCGCATACCCGACAAATTCCCCTTCTTTGGAATTTGAACGATGATGCCGTTCCTTCATTTCTCGGTCGAGACATTTTAACTTAGTTCATGGTAAAAATACATTTGTAAACCTCTCTTTTCTATATCGGAAAAATACATGTGCAATCGATTGCTCAAGAAGGATTAAGAGTGAGACAAAAATTTACAAATGGACTGTACGGAATTGAAACATATAAGCACAATTAATTCTGCCAGAGACAGAGTAAGGACAGTGTTAATATATAAATAAAACAAAGTGTGTGTGTGTGATAAAGTTGCCGTAGTCTAGTAGGTAGAGTGTTTTGTTTTGTTAGACCGTCAGGCCACGGTTCAAACTCCAGGTCAGACATCGCGAACAAAACGTGATATTAAAAAATATTTCTTTATCGTTTTCCTCTCAGCAGACTTTGGGCAAAAACTCTGAGAGTAAATAAAAATTGACATGAATAGTTTCTCAAAAAAATTTGTCGTTCGGAGACGACTTTCAATTGTCGGTGAGAAGCTAGATCGTAATCCTGAACGATTGTTGTTGTTCACATACTCTTTCGTGCCCTGAAATCGCTCGTGCAGAATATCCAATGGGGCATGAGCTGTTTGGCACGTAGAGCCGACTTGTTGAAATCACATGTCGTTGGTTCACAGGTTATACAATTCAGGCCAAAAGAAGTTGGAAGACGTCGAACTATAGTACTCGCCTGTCCTATCCAACATCGTTCTTAAAGAAATAGACCAATGACGAAATGAGAAGACAGTTGCCTCCTATTCCATATGCACAAAATGCCGTAATATTCCGTAGAAAATATTATAGATATGGCCCTAGACTGAAAATTTCTTAATATCCTTTATATTTCTTTAACAAGTTGACTACTTCGATATTTCCTATCATATGTACATTCATGAGGACAAGGACAGTGACACAAAATTTGATGAACTGTTTTTTCTGTCTGTTTAACATACATACCGTTGGTCTCATGTAGAAAGTTCCTAACTCCCACTTTTTTCGAAATTGATTTTTTGTGATCCAATGCATTTAACACAAATACATACACCTCACAAAAATGTTAGAAAAAAATATGCGAGTTAGGGCCTTTCCACATGAGACTAACGATACATACATAGTTGGCACTAAAACTGTTCAGTCAAAAATATGACCTCACACCACTTATGTTGTGTGTGTTAATTTTATACATGAGTGGCGGGACCCACAGTTTAAAGTTGACATTTGAACCGTGGACTCATGTCTAATAAGCCAACACACTACTTACTAGACTACGGCAACTTTTTAACATGGCTTGGAGAAAACCGATAGATACCTGTTCCTTCTTTTGCACATGTGTCTAAAGATGCCATATCCCATTAAGACGCCTGGAATTGTTCTCCACTTCCATCATGCTTAAGATTAATTCTGTAGTCTTGGTTATAAAGCTTTATTCCTTCAAAGCAATCAGCATTGCCTGGCTCTCCACATAAATTGTTAGTCTTGAGTTTTTGACTGTGCTTTGAGTCTTTAACAACCCCCAGAATTTCTTATTCCCTGATATTGGTTCCATAGATGAAAACACTTATTCTTGTCCACATCTTAACTTTGGAGCTGTGCGTGAGGACTAAGTAGCTATGGAAAAGTTTGACCCACGTATAATTATGAAGTATAAAAATGAAAAAATTAACGATTTTTTTAAATAGAAATGCTCAACATTTATTATACGACATGACTTAAAAAACTAATTTCGTTTTAAACAATTTTCAAATACAATATCCGTAGCAGTTTCAAAACTATGACAGTCCTTTTTATTCCATTTGTTTCCAGGCGCTGTGGGCACCATGATAGCTGTTTTGTTTCTGAACTGGAGCTCTCTTGCCGAATGGACTCTTAGCGTTGACTTCTAAAATGTAGTCACCTTCCAAATCGTAATCGGTGTTGATACCCATGTAAACACGTTTGCCGAAACCATCATTATTCTTGTATTGCTTCAAAGAGTTGGCAGCAACAGCAGGGAAGTTACGTTCATTGCCAGGGCGAACAGACTCAGCGAAGTAACGAGTAGCACGCATAGAGGCTTCAACCACATTTTGGGCACCAGGTAAGTTGTGAGAAGGACCATTAGGATAGAAATCAATATCGCCAACACGTTGAATTGTACCCATACCATAGACATTGGTGTGGATGGCATCAACAAATTCAGCATCACCACGAGATAAACCAGTTAAAGTATGAGCATTCTTGGCCAAAATTTTAGAAGGATCTAAGGCAGTGATGCGTCTCAATTGACGACCGGTTTGACGGGTATATTCATTGCCAGCGGCACCAGCAACATGAGCAGCAATACTTTGTCCCACAAGATGAACAGTTTCATCAACAACATTGCACTTTTGGGTCATTTGTACGATAGCGGAACCAATCATGGCACCAGCTTGTTCAACATCCAACAAAGCAAAACGTTTGAAATTGTTCAATTTGTCGCCCAAATCAATAATCTAGAAAGTACATGGAACGGTTTAATGGAATGTGTAGAGGAAAATTAAAGGGAAATTAGTTACCACAAGATTGCCTGAAGCGGGTTGTTGATTTTGCCATTCGTTAGAGTCTTCTTCGCTGGAAGTACGTGACATCTTTTCACCAGAGTTTTCATAAGCTTGGGGTTGTTGTCTCTTATTGTTGTAACGTTGCAAGTAGGCTTCAATCAATTTACGATTGGCTTTCTTAACAGACTGAGCTTGGCTGGCAGGCAAACCGGTAATGAAAATGGTAACCTCCTCATTGCCAAAATTGGATTGTTGTTGGCAAGCTGAAGCCAATTTGTCCAAAGAAGTGGCTACTTTCTGGCCATTAGGCTTAACGAGGTAGCAGGGTACATTACTGGGACTGGGCACAAAACTGGGTTTTAAGTCTTGATTAATTTGGGACAAGTGATCTGCAAAAGAAAAGAAGAAATTGATTACAATACGATTAATTGCACAAGTACTAAGCATATGTGGTGAAGTTCACTTACAAATTTGTTCCAATAATTGAGAACCCTTTTCCATTGACATGTTTTCCAATTGTTGTAGAGTAATCTCATCAATTGCAGGAGTTTGCTGCAATTGTGAAGGAGATAACCATTGCGATGGGCTCAACTTGCTCTGACTAGAACTGTTTGGTGGTTTGGCATTTACTGCTACCAATAATAAGGCAGCTAAGCAAACAATTCTTAAAGGATTCATGATTGTCATTCACCGATTCAGATGGCAGTACTATCGTTAGTAGTCAGTAAACGAAACTAAACTATACTGTTTGCTTGATCATACATCGGCTTATATAGTCTGGTATTGCTCTTTGTTGCAGTTGGTTTTTTTGCTGTGGTAAATAGTTTTCTTTTGTTAAAAATATTATTTCCAATTCATCTCATTCTGCACTTTTTCTAGATTATTTTCTAGGTCAGATTTAAGGGTCAATTTATAAGTTTTTAGTGGATGTCATTGACTTGTGGAGATAAGAAAATAAATTTTATTGTATTGTCCAGCAAATCTACTTTTGTTTAAATGTTAAATTGCTTAATAGGTCGAACGTTTTATTAAATATGATCATGTGTAATATAATAACGGAACTTATGGAATTTTGAGTAATGGTCCTACAAACAAGCTTAAATCAAATAATTATATTGTTGAAGTATTATTCAGGATTAAATAAACCTTTGGGAAGTGGTTTGAAATGAGCGCCGAACACATCCGTTGAAGACCCACAAACACATCTTAAAAATTCTACGAAATAAGTTAACACGACCCAATGTGAAGTTGATCATGATAGCTGTGGTTTTAAGGAACTGGTTGAAAATATTATGCATGATTACTTGGAGACGCGGAGGTGTTAGAAGTGGGTGCTGAAGGATCTTTTAAACAAAAAAAAAAAAAAAATAAGAAGCTGTTGATGCTATGGATAAAACATGCCACCATCATTTCACACCAGAATCAGCAGATTTCTGGCAAAAACTCTGAGAGTAAATAAAATTGCCATGAAAACTTCTCAAAAATGTCGTTCGGAGTCGACTTTATAGTCATGTATAAAATTAACGCACACAACATAAGTGGTGTGAGAAGCTAGGTCGTAATCCTGACTGAAGGGTTGTAATGACCAATTATGTATGTATGTATGTGAACTGCATGTGACGGACACAAGAATCGGTTGGCAAAGTTATGCCAACAGTGTTTTGAGATGCGCATAGCGTAATATTCATCGACTATTTCGAAGAGATAGAAATCATCAATAGCGAGTATTATTTAAGGACTTTTTATTCCAACCCCATCATATAGCGTAATTATAGCTTTTGTCTATTATCAGCTTACAGACTTTTTAACCCAACTGTTATATGGATTATATTAGAGTCGCGGTAGTCCAGTACGTAGTGTATTGATTTATTACACAAGAGCCCGTGGTTCAACTCCTTACTCAGATATCTCAAATAAAACGAAATATCAACAAATATTTCTTTCAACGACTTTCTGTCAACAGTCTTCTGGCAAAAGCTCTGAGATTAAAATAAAATTTAAATAAAATTGCCATGAAAAGTTTCTCAAATCCGTCGTTCGGAGTCGACATTAAACCCCCACTCATGTCTAAAATTAAAGCACCCAACATGAGTGATGTGAGAAGCAAGATTGTAATCCTTACAAAAGCGATGTAATGACCAATTAAGTAAGTTATATGGATTACCAACAATTTAATACGTTAATTCATTATTTCCCTATTTAAGGAACTAGAAAACTGCAATAGAGTTACAGTCGCATTCAAATAAAAAATTTCTCAGTGCACTTGATGAGGTTATCAATTTGATAACCAAAAATAAGTTCGATTGTAAAAGTACTGCAATTATTTGCCTCGACGTACAGAAAACCTTGAACTGTATATGGCACGACAGACTCGTTTCTAAATTTACAATGTTTGGCTACCCAATTTATTTTCAAGAGATCATGATAAACATTTTATGGTTTATATACAAAATAAGCAAGATACGCAAGATTCTGGCAAGTGTTCCTCATTATACGATAGCAATAATCACTCTACCGAGAGTACCATTCGCAATGTGGTTGATAAATTTGGGGTTTAGTTAACGATCGACCAACACCCGTACATAGGTGAAGTACAAGTTCTATCAAAAACATCGCCTCTGTCCACGAGAACTTTTAAGAAGAATATGAGTCAATTGATTTTGCCTTGCTTGTAACTTATGCTTGCACAAATACAGAATTCAACTGACCAAGGAACTGCATGCAAATGAGAGGGGTCTGCCAACTGATTGTAATTTTTAACGAAAAATCCTTTTTAGCGATAAGGCCCATTTGTGGATGAATTAGTACGTGAACAAGCTATATTTTCTAAATGGGGACGATACCAATACATATGGAATCCAAGAGGGATACCGAAAAAGCCATATTTTTTGAGAACGATGTTGGACAATTCATTACTATTAACGACTAGCATTAAATTCCGATGACCATAAACTGCTTTTGATCTGAATTTAATTATCTGGTTGAGTGCCTTTAGCATGAGGGTCGTGGGTTCGATTTCCACCAGAGACTGGTCTGTGACACTACACCGAGCACATTTCGACCATGTTACTCAGCTCGTATATAATTAAAATATAATTTGTAATTTTATTGTAATTAATAAATAAATAATTATCTGGTCACCAACAACATGTTCAATAGAACGACCCTACGTGGCATGGCTCATTCCTCATTAGATATCCTGCACGATCGATATGGGGGCATGGCTATCATACATGGAGATGATGTGAACTGACCACCGAGTTATTTTCTAAAGTCGCAGCCACAATCCAGAGCGGTGCTCAAAGCCTACATAACCCATGCCGGTCTAACTGAGCTTGGTTTTTGCGTCAGAGTTATGGATAATTGGATATTTCGGATAAGAAAACGCGGCGAACATTGTATCCGGTATATACTTATATACTATACACTTTATTTTATTTAAATTTAAAAAAGGAAACGTTTAATGAAAGATCTGATATTACATACATGGCAGATAGGAATACTCTAGAAGATCAATATACTGCTCTTTATACGGTCGACAGTGCAATATAACTAGAGAAGAAGTATCAAAAGGAATATGTTCACCAACATGCTCAGAAATACTTCCATAGATGGATACTTGAAATTATCCCAACAAAAACACAGACTATAATTTCTTCTTTTACTAAATCGGATTAAATAATTTTGACTATAAGAATACCGCTAATTAGTGATGACGAGGAAATACTTATTCCCAGCACAAAGAAAAGTCTGGGCGTTATCATTGACAAGAAATTGACTTTTAACCCTAGAAATGCATCGTTAGCCGATGTTACTTTCAGTTGTTGCTTTCTTTGTTCTCTTGTTATTTTTCAATGTGCCCACGTGCTGCATCAGCCGTAGAGAAGCTGTTGCTGTGCACAAAAGTTTACTGCTCTGAATGAAGCGGAAGTAAGTGTTTTAAGCAAGGCTTTTAGCCGAAATAAAATGGTCTTTTAGATAAAGGTTTGGTAGAGGATATGATTGGCATTGGCATTGCACTTAATAAATTGTTCTATTCCTAAGCACTACACTTCCACTGCCTGCTGGGAACGAGGAAATTACTTTTTTACAGAGTAATATACAAAATATCTATTTGAAACATACAGTGGACAGCAAAAGTCAAATTTCATGAATTTTAGCCAAAAGTTTGTATAAAAATTAATAGTTTTTATATTTATTTTATTAATTTATTTCTGTTTTATTATAAAAGAAACAATTTTTTAATATTTTTCATAAAACAAGAGAAAAATAAGGAAAAGTTTCAGATGACTCCATAGGTACCTCCAAGGAGAGCACTGAATAAATTTAAAATTCAAACGCCTAATATATGAAAATGTTATCCTTTGTATTTAGTAGAATATCCCTTAAGGTCAAGCACTCCATTTAACCCATTTGGAATTGAATGTACAAGTTTTGTTTAGTGTTTTCTGGTGGCACCATGAGCAAGTTTTTCGGTTGACTTTTGTTTGAGGTTTAGCGATTACGTAACCGTCCTTTTAAATGATCTCCTAAATACTCTCTTGAAGTCATATCGGGACTTTGTGCAAGAGTATTAAGCCTGTGGGAACTTTTTTGTCAAAAGATATTGGAGTACTAAGACTTTTGCTGTCCACTGTATGTACTAATAAACACTAATAATATTTGAAATGGAAAGCCATGGTAACACGACTGAAACGGATCTAGAAATAGAAGCTGGTAAATTTTAAGTAGCCTTCTGTACCAAGAAAAAAAGGAGGGAAATTCGATCATTAAGTAATGAATCAACTTAGCTTAATTTTCGAATATATACTTCGAATATACTAGCTCAACGTGGAGCCATAATTGACGGGGCACACTTTCACCTCAGTCGACTCGTTAACAAGCAGAGTTGCAGCCTTTGTGCAAATCAGAAAACACGAAAGTTTGCTGAAAAGCTGATACATCCATAAAAAGTGACTATATGGTACGGTTTAAGGGTTGGTGGCGACATCGGGCCTTACTTCTTCGTAAATTGGGTCAGCCAAACAGTTACCGTGAGTGGTTTTCACGAAATAATAACAGACTCTTGAGGGCAAAAAGAAATTTAAGCAAATTAAATATACATGCCTATACCTTTGCCTGTTAAGCATCAATTTTAATAAATTTGGTAGCAACCGAAAGCTAAGAACCGAAACTTACATTTTCTTCTAACATCCAGTAGTGCCACGCCCACTGAATCATGTTTAGTTAGATTAAATGTATTAACTTATAACTTTGTACGTTTCGAGAAAAAAAAGAAGAAGGGGAAGAGTGGGCGTGGCAAGTAGTTTACAGAAATGAAAGTCCGGGTTCTTAGCTTTTATCTGCTACAAAATTTATGACAATTGATGCTGTATGGGCAAAGTTTTAAGCATTTAAATTTAATTTTTCTTAAATATCTATAAGTGGACGTGGCAAATATAATAATATTTGCGCCCTAGAATGAAAGAACACATTTCGACCTTTTATTTGATACCAATTTTATAAAAATTGGTGCCCTACTTACAAAGTTATAAGAAGTTAAAGAAAATACTTTACACATCCAACGCAAAAAATGTTTGCGAAAATTTCATCACAAAAATTTTGTGTGTTCTACCAGGCGAACAGAATTGTGTAGCAAGGGGGTGTTTGGCAAAGTATTTTCTTTAAATGCTTATAACTTTATGACGAAGGCACCAATTTTTATAAAATTGGTATCAAATGAAAGCTACAAACATTAACTTTCATTCTCACTGTAAATTTTCACATTTTTGCCACGCCCACTTTAAGATATTTAAGCAAATTAAATGTAAACTCTTATAACTTTGCCTGTTTAACATCAATTTTCATCAATTTGATAGTAAACGAAAGCTAAGAACCTAAACTTACATTTTCTTCTAAGTCCCAGTAGTGTCGCGCCCATTGAATAAGGTTTAGATAGATTAAATGTATTAACTTATAACTTTGCACGTTTCGAGGAAAAAGAAGAAGAAGGAGAAGAGTGGGCGTGGCAAGTAGTATAAGCAAATGAAAGTCCGGGTTCTTTGCTGGGAAGCATAAAGCCTATATTTTCATATTTTCGAATTTTGTATAATATTTGATATTTGTATGACAATGGCATGCTTTATGAAAGGGAATCTTGTTTTAGACCTAATCACAGCTGTATTTCTGCGTTTGTTAATGTTTTAGAAGAGTTGTGGTTAAGGTGGCTTTACTTGATCATTCTAATCCATTTAAAATGCGTCTTGAGATATCCTCTTCTTCATCGAACTTCAGTTTGATGGTCATAAGATTTTCTCTTTCGGTTCTTAAATACCTAACCTACGTTTTTATTTCAGTCAACTTATAAAGCAATTCTGAATATTCATCAATTTTACTTTCAATTTGACCCTTCAGTTCGTGAATTCTTTCCAAAGCTGCTGTTCTGGATAGAGGGTTCTGTATTTAAGCTATTCTCTGCCAACAGTTTAAACACATGTACCATTTTTTAATACTACTATTAAGCTAATTTGTAATAAATCAAATAGTCGTTAAATATCTAGAAGTGTACGGCAGGGCCCGATATTTAGTTCACAATTTTACACAATTTACTCTAACGATCTGTGCGTTTCTTCTCGTGGGTAAAAATATATACAAAAATATTATTTAAATAGAAATGCTCAACATTTATTATACGACATGACTTAAAAAACTAAATTCGTTTTAAACAATTTTCAAATACAATATCCGTAGCAGTTTCAAAACTATGACAGTCCTTTTTATTCCATTTGTTTCCAGGCGTTATGGGCACCATGATAGCTGTTTTGTTTCTGAACTGGAGCTCTCTTGCCGAATGGACTCTTAGCGTTGACTTCTAAAATGTAGTCACCTTCCAAATCGTAATCGGTGTTGATACCCATGTAAACACGTTTGCCGAAACCATCGTTATTCTTGTATTGCTTCAAAGAGTTGGCAGCAACAGCAGGGAAGTTACGTTCATTGCCAGGGCGAACAGATTCAGCGAAGTAGCGAGTAGCACGCATAGAGGCTTCAACCACATTTTGGGCACCAGGTAAGTTGTGAGAAGGACCATTGGGATAGAAATCAATATCGCCAACACGTTGAATTGTACCCATACCATAGACATTGGTGTGGATGGCATCAACAAATTCAGCATCACCACGAGATAAACCAGTTAAAGTATGAGCATTCTTGGCCAAAATCTTAGAAGGATCCAAGGCAGTGATGCGTCTCAATTGACGACCAGTTTGACGGGTATATTCATTGCCAGCGGCGCCAGCAACATGAGCAGCAATACTTTGTCCCACAAGATGAACAGTTTCATCAACAACATTGCACTTTTGGGTCATTTTTACGATAGCGGAACCAATCATGGCACCAGCTTGTTCAACATCCAACAAAGCAAAACGTTTGAAATTGTTCAATTTGTCGCCCAAATCAATAATCTAGAAAGTACATGGAACGGTTTAATGGAATGTGTAGAGGAAAATTAAAGGGGAATTAGTTACCACAAGATTGCCTGAAGCGGGTTGTTGATTTTGCCATTCCTTAGAGTCTTCTTCGCTGGAAGTACGTGACATCTTTTCACCAGAGTTTTCATAAGCTTGGGGTTGTTGTCTCTTATTGTTGTAACGTTGCAAGTAGGCTTCAATCAATTTACGATTGGCTTTCTTAACAGACTGAGCTTGGCTTGCAGGCAAACCGGTAATGAAAATGGTAACCTCCTCATTGCCAAAATTGGATTGTTGTTGGCAAGCTGAAGCCAATTTGTCCAAAGACGTGGCTACTTTTTGGCCATTAGGCTTAACGAGGTAGCAGGGTACATTACTGGGACTGGGCACAAAACTGGGTTTTAAGTCTTGATTAATTTGGGACAAGTGATCTGCAAAAGAAAAGAAGAAATTGATTACAATACGATTAATTGCACAAGTACTAAGCATATGTGGTGAAGTTCACTTACAAATTTGTTCCAATAATTGAGAACCCTTTTCCATTGACATGTTTTCCAATTGTTGTAGAGTGATCTCATCAACTGCAGGAGTTTGCTGCAATTGTGAAGGAGATAACCATTGCGATGGGCTCAACTTGCTCTGACTAGAACTGTTTGGTGGTTTGGCATTTACTGCTACCAATAACAAGGCAGCTAAGCAAACAATTCTTAAAGGATTCATGATTGTCATTCACCGATTCAGATGTCAGTACTATCGTTAGTAGTCAGTAAACGAAACTAAACTATACTGTTTGCTTGATCATACATTGGCTTATATAGTCTGGTATTGCTCTTTGTTGCAGTTGGTTTTTTTGCTGTGGTAAATAGTTTTCTTTTGTTAAAAATATTATTTCCAATTCATCTCATTCTGCACTTTTTCTAGATTAATTTTTAGGTCAGATTTAAGGGTCAATTTATAAGTTTTTAGTTGATGTCATTGACTTGTGGAGATAAGAAAATAAATTTTCATTTAAGTTTCTTAACATTAAATTTTTATATTATATTGACAACCTAAAGTAAAGTTATTTAATTATAATGAAGAAAACATAGTTCATTTTATTGTTATTAAGGGATCACAATAAATCTGGACATGTTTTACCCAATAAAATAAAATAAATTTTATTTTGAAGGCGATATTAGTTTATCAGGATCTTGTCTTAGTAATATGGTGGCCTATGATTTCGAAACGTTTATACATTTTATTATTGTAATTGATTTAAAAATGTGTTTGGACTACGAAAATATGTTATAAGTTGTCCAAAACAGGAAGTAGTATTTATGGATATTAGATTTGAATTCATATATATATGTAAGTGACAGTAAAGACTACTGTATAGATAGACATTCAGATCCACATACGAAAAGTGGGACAAAAAAACTAATTCTCTCTCAAACGTAATGTACGATTCACTGTCCATTCGACCACGAACGGATGTCCTTTTCCTCACAGACGTATATTACGAAGTCGCCATGGTCTAGTAGGTAGTGTGTTGGTTTATTAGACGTGAAGCCTGGGTTCAAACCCCAGGTCAGACATCATCAACTAAATGAAAT
The DNA here is from genome assembly GCA_927399465.1 of Sarcophaga caerulescens. Taxonomy (NCBI): domain Eukaryota; kingdom Metazoa; phylum Arthropoda; class Insecta; order Diptera; family Sarcophagidae; genus Sarcophaga; species Sarcophaga caerulescens. The sequence goes on from OV656873.1 coordinate 100,961,837, forward strand.
ATGAAAAAATTTTTTCGGTGTCTTCCTCTCAGCAGATTTCTGGCAAAAACTCTGAGAGCAAATAAAATTACTATGAAAAGTTTCTCAAAAATCTGTCGTTCGGCGTCGACTTTATCCTGTAGGTCCCGCCAATCATGTTTAAAAATTAACGCACACAACATAAGTGGTGTTAGAAACTAGGTCGTAATCCTGACTAAAGGGTTGTAATGACCAATTTTGTATGTATGTACGTATATTACTTAAAAATAAATGATTTTCGGAAACAAGTCCCTTAATTTCGAACGCGCACATTCCGTTAAAGCAGCGATAAAACAGTGAAACATAAGCTAAACTGCCACATTGCTCTAATGAATAGAATTAATTGAATAGCCAACTACTGGTATTAATTATAGGCACCAATACTATGAGCTACCAAAAAGCTTCAGAATAGTTTTCGAGGCGACTATAACTGCGAACTCTGGAATACTTTTTTCAGCACTTGAAAAATATGCTGGTTTCAGAGAATACATACATACATAATTAGTCATTACAACCCTTCAATTAGGATTGTGGCCTAGTTTCTCACACCACTCATGTCGCGTGTGTTAATTTTATACATGGATGGCGGGACCTACAGTTTAAAGTCGATTTCGAACGATAGATTTTTGAGAAACTTTCATGGCCGATGAAATATTTTTTTCATATTTCGTTTAGTTCGTGATACTAGATCTGTGGCTTGAACAGTGGCCTCACGTCTTATAAGCCAACACACTGCCTACTAGATTACGGCGACTTCAGCCATGCTAATAATGGCTTTTGTTTGATTAGATTATGGCGACATCAGCCATGCTAATAATGATTATAATTTTTCTTGTGTGTCTCAGGCTGAGGTTCTCTTTTGTTTCAATATAATTGAGACGTATGCAGTAGGTTGTGTTGGCATTGACTCTAAATTTGTAAAGATCTTGCTCACAAACGCAAAAAACGTTCAGAGTTTTTGACAGAAGGCTGCTGAGAGGAAGTCGCCGAAAGAAAAATAATTTTTTTTTTAGGCCAGCACTAAGGGGATGACCCCTATACATGCAGTTGTGTTGGAATACAGGAAAGATGGTTGAAAGGATAAAGGAAAGAGTATTAGTGTGTCACTTTTTTGACTAGAATTGCTTTTTAGTAATAATTCTCACTCTCTTTTTTCCCTTGTGAGAAAATCAATCACAAACACCCAGAGTCTCTGATGGGAATCAAACTCGGCCTCGGCACTTGAAGTTTAGTTCACTTGCAACTAAGCCATCTTAGATTGTAGAGTACATACGTACGCAGACGATATGTAACTTTACTTAATAAGTTGTACTACAATCCAATGTTTGATAAAATACATTTCAAGGTTCAAGATCTCAGTACTCATTGTTATTCAATAAATAAATTAAAGTAAAAGAAAAATATCTTTTCAAACGGCAGAAAAGTCACTCTGTAGTGCTCACCTTGTTGCCAATTGTAGCAGATGAAATCGAACATTTAATTTTTGCATTAAAAGCGCTTTTAATATCAAAATGGATTAATACATACAATATTTATTTATTTTTATTAAATACGTTGACTTGACAGTTTTTAAAAACAAATTCAAAAACGTCAATCCGATAAGGTGTATCAGTTAACCTTTATGGCCTTATGTACAGGTCCATTTGTTATTAACGAAGATTTTGTTTACAAACTATTGTAAATGCATTTAATTCTTATCTTACTTACGTAATGTAATGAGAAATTATGGTTCTCTCAACTATATAAACCACAGAAAAATTGACATTCGATACAGTGCAGTTCTAACAACTGTTCAAAGTTTAAGACTGGTGCCGACACAAATTTGAAATCATGGCTTACTTGCGCATTATCTGTGTAGTTGCTCTATTGGTGGCGAGTGCTACTGCTAACAACTTGAAACCATCCCAATGGGTCTCACCATCCGATTTGGAACAAACTCCTGCTGTTGATGAAATCTCTTTGCAGAAGTTGGAAAATATGTCAGTGGAAAAAGGCTCGCAATTAATGCAAAAGATCTGTAAGTATTCCTTGAAAACATATGAATTGTGTACAGTATTATTAATTTCGTGTTCTTCAGATCACTTGTCTAGAATTAATCATGATTTGAAACCCGAATTTGTGCCCAGTGCTAGCAATGTGCCCTGCTACATTGTTAAGCCTAATGGACAGAAAGTAGCCACTTCCTTGGACAAATTGGCCTCTACCTGTCAAGAACAGCCCAACTTTGGCAATGAGGAAGTCACCATTTTCATTACCGGTTTGCCTGCCACCACTCAAACTGTCAAGAAGGCCAATCGCAAATTGATTGAAGCCTATTTGCAACGTTACAACAACAAGAGACAACAACCCCAAGCTTATGAATACTCTGGTGAGAAAATGTCACGTACTTCCAGCGAAGAAGACTCTAAGGAATGGCAGAATCAGCAACCCGCTTCAGGCAATCTTGTGGTATGTAGTATTTTAAATTTTATACACAGGAGAATGTCTAAGAAGTTTTGTTTTTTTTTTCTAAAAGATTATTGATTTGGGTGGCAAAATGAATAACTTCCAACGTCTTGCTTTGTTGGATGTTGAACAGACTGGTGCCATGATTGGTTCCGCTATCGTCCAAATGACTGATAAATGCAATGTAATTGATGACACCGTTCATGTTGTTGCTCAAGGTATTGCTGCTCATGTTGCTGGTGCCGCTGGCAATGAATATACCCGTCAAACTGGTCGTCAATTGAGACGCATTACTGCCTTGGATCCCTCGAAATTATTGGCTAAACGTGCTCACACTTTGTCTGGCTTATCTCGCGGTGATGCCGAATTTGTTGATGCCATCCACACTAACTGCTATGGTTTGGGTACAATTCAACGTGTTGGTGATATTGATTTCTATCCTAATGGTCCTTCTGCTACTGTGCCTGGTGCCCAAAACATGATTGAAGCCTCTATGCGTGCTACCCGTTATTTCGCTGAATCTGTACGTCCCGGTAACGAACGTAACTTCCCTGCTGTTGCTGCCAACTCTTTGAAGCAATACAAGAATAATGATGGCCTTGGCAAACGTGTGTACATGGGTATCAACACCGATTATGATTTGGAAGGCGATTTCATTTTGGAAGTCAATGCTAAGAGCCCATTCGGTAAGAGAGCACCTGCCCAAAAGCAAAACAACTATCATGGCGTACATTTCAACGCTAACGAATAAAACTGTAAATGAATGATTTATGGATGCCGATAATTGATATTGGAAAGAGATTAAATTTGTTGTAGTTTTAAGTAAAATTTTGAATGTTTTTCTTTTTAATAAATGTTATGCAATTCCTCTAAAAGGACTTATTATGTGGTTTTCAATTGTAAGAGGTAAAATTCGAAAGACTGGTGTTGTTAGATATGAAAAAAAAACAAAGTATAAATTACAACAGCAAAACTACATAAAATATTATGAAAGTGGGTTTCTAGAACTTGCCAAACCTCTAATGGATTGAGTATAAATAGAGCGAAAGGCAAGGTTTCCTGGAAGTATTACTAAAACACAGAACGTATGTATATATGCAGTGGTATTATACACTGCGATGCCTTAAAATTGCGAGTTTTGGTGCTTGTTCCACTATGACCTTTTAAATTATGCTGCGTGTGTTAATTGTATCCATAAGTGGCGGGACGTACAATTTATAGTCGACTCTGAACGACAGATTTTTGAGAAACTTTTCATGGCAATTTTATTTATCCTCAGAGTTTTTGCCAAAAATCTGCTGAGAGGAAGTCGCCGAAGAAATATTTTCATATTTTCGTTTTGATGTCTGACCTGGGATTTGAACTCTAAGCCAACACACTACCTACTAGACTACGGCGACTTCATGCCGTACATGCAGTTCACACTGATGACAATTGTTCTGATTCGGGTGTGAAATGATGGTGGCATGTTTTATCCATAGCATCATCAGCTTGTTGGAGATGTCTGACCTGTGGCACTACGTCTAATAAGCCAACCCACTACCTACTAGACTGCTTAGCGTGATTAATGAAAATTTAACGAAATAAAGGTAAGACTTTATATGACGATAATGATGCTCCAAATGTTTTTTTGGATAACAACACCACAGTTTGAACGCAGTATTATTCATATATTATTTGTAAGAAGTACTTCTGTTAGCCATATACTTTGGACCCACTTTCACTATGACCATCAATGAAAAAATTTATTTCGAAATTTCAGTTCACCATTCTCTTGATCTTTCCTTTCTTTTGTTTGCCTTCTTATTATTTTTCATAACAGCTTCACTGCCTGAAACTAGACAAATCATGTGTAGTCCGATTCCTCTATGCCCACTTAAAGACGTTTCGTTCAAACGCTGTTTCAATTTTGTTTGACTTCATTTTTTTACAGATCTTACGAAACTCAACTAAAATTCAAACCCGTACTGATAAACTCTCAATTATGAAACTAGCCAGTGCACATGCATGTCCCTTCGCACTGTATACATATATGCCAACTTAAGAGGTCTTAAATGATTTTTTTCTTTTGACCTAGAGCTGCTTAGGCTCCCATAGGCTCAGTGTCTGGGATACTGTAGCAATCCGATTCGGATATAGGTAGTTAAAGAGTATGTAGATAGTTTTCAGCTGAGCTGGGTTATAAATATCTTACCGACATTACGACCAATCTATTTAAATCGCCTTAGTTAAATAGGCTTATTAAACATGAGGCAACGGTTCAAACTCTACGTCAGACATCTCGATCTAAACGAAATATAAGAAAATAGTTCTTCGGCGACTTCCTCTCAGCAGATTTCTGGCAAAAACTATGAGAATTAATAAAAATTGCCATGAAAACTTTCTCAATAAACTGTAGATCCCACTAGGCCTTTATGAAATAAAACAACATTTGTAGTGTGAGGCGTTAGGTCGTAATCCTTACTGAAGGCTTGTAATGACCCTTTAAGTCTGCTACGTATGTATGTGCTGTAATTAACATTACATACATACATAATTGGTCATTACAACCCTTCAGTCAGGATTATTGACCTAGTTTCTCACACCACTTATGTTGTGTGTGTTAATTTTATACATAAGTGGCGGGACCTACAGTTTAAAGTCGCTTCCGAACGACAGATTTTTTTGAGAAACTTTTCATGGCAATTTTATTTACTCTCAGAGTTTTTGCCAGAAATCTGCTGAGAGGAAATCGCCGAAGAAATACTTTTTGTATTTTGTTTTGATGTCTGGCCTGGGGCTCGAACCCTGGCTTTACGTCTAATAAGCCAACACACTACCTACTAGACTACGGCGTAATTCGTTGTTTCCGTAATTAACATTAGTGAACGTGAATATGGAATGTGAAATTGAAGTTTAGTACCAAGATTGGAAGATTAACGCCTTTTCTGCTCGACTGTTCGTGGTTAAATGGCAAATGGGCAAGTTACTGCGTTTGGAATATTACGATTGGAACACTATGTTTGGAATACTACGGTTGAAATCTATTCTGCTCGTCTCGATCGTAAAGCACACATGTTTGTAACTAAGTAATAAATGCAAGGTATTGTAGAGGGTACACTACATCTCAATACTGCAGAAGCGTTCACCATTTGGTTGATACTCTACAAAAAAAAAATTTAAATTTTACCCATAAAGTAAATATATTCGATTAAGAAGTCAAAGTCAAGAAGTAATTTTTAATTTGGCAATGCGGTAAAAAGCTACGAACAGAACAGCATAACTACGAGTTCGTAACTACGAAAATTCGGATTCAAAAAAAGAAAATTCATATGATTTAATAAAAATATTTTATGTATAGGGTCTTCCAACAGGTACGGCCATCTCGCTGCAGCTGTATCCGTGAAATTAGCTGTCATTTGTTCAGTCTGTTTTGCAAAATCACCGTAGACAACCACAGACAACGAGGTGTGTTTGATGAATTGGCTCTGGAACAGTTGGCAAGTGATTCTAATTTTCATCGATAAGTCATTTTCAGGGGTATGGATGAATGGGTATTTGAATAAAGAAAAATTGTTGAATTTGAAAAGATTCCGATCCACATAATTAACAAGAGCTTTCAAATCATCATGAAGAAATTATCGTTCCTGTTGATTTGAGGCTGGTGGCTTCATATTTCCATATTTCTTCGAGAATGACACTAACCAGACAATGAGTGTAAACGGTGAGCACTGTAGGTTAATAATTATCAATTTATTTTGGCTGGAATATATATCTTCCACATTGGAAGATAAGTACATCATGGGCTAAATGATCGTTCGATTTGACCCTTTTAGATTTTTTCTTCTGGTCTTATCTTAAGTCGCAGTTGTATTAAAATTTTGCACAAACCACTGTGTTCCTCAAAGCCAACATCGGTAAAATTCGGTCTGATTTATGAGCCAAATTTATCGAAAGTTGAAACTTCCACGTAGAGAAGCCGTATCGGACATTTGTACGATGTTATACTCTAAACATAATGGCATCAAAAGCTCTTTCTAACGAATAAAAAATTCAGATGACATCTAACATACATACATACATACATAATTGGTCATTACAACCCTTTAGTCAGGATTACGACCTAGTTTCTCACACCACTTATGTTGTGTGCGTTAATTTTTATACATGAGTGGTGGGACCAACAGATTAAAGTCGACTCCGAACGACAGATTTTTGAGAAACTTTTCATGGCAATTTTATTTACTTTCAAGGTTTTTGCCAGAAATCTGATGAGAGGAAGTCGCCGAAGAAATATTTTGTAATATTTCGTTTAGTTGGAGATGCCTGACCGGGGGTTTGAACCGAGGCCTCGCATCTAATAGGTCAACACACAACCTACTAGACCACGGCGACTTCAACATACACTTTGTTTTATTTAAATTTAAAGATAGGAAGCACTTAATGAGATATCCGATAGTGATTGAAAAAGTTGAATACAGCTTATTGAAAATTATGTGAATTTATTATGTTGTAATGGGTCTATGGTAGAAGGGTATGTAACAAGTTTAAGATGGTGCTCCCTAGAGAAAAATCTCTCAAATGCTAAACCACGCCGTAAAAAGTTCACACTAAACCTTAAATAAGACAAAAAAATGCAATGTATCGATAGCTACAGTTTTAGCCTTCTTTCTGAATGCATATCATTTCAAATCGAATGTTCTCAAAACTCAACTTCCCTGAGTTACCAACTAAGTTCTAAGACAATGATTATTGGGGATATTTATATGGATTTCTAATGTTATAAGCAATTTTTAAAGATAAGCGCTGAATATTATATATTGGACTAAACTCAGCAATTTCTTGAACTTGCAATATTTTCTTATCATTTTCAAATCCACAAATTAAGCACGTCCTAAAGTTAATGAACCCATAAATAAACCATTTGCGCAAACACATTATAATGTATGAATACCCAGTTTTTTGCAATATAAGGCATTTTATATGCTTGTGTCTTTATAGCGGAAACTTTACATGTGCCTTATATTGACTGATTAAAAATCTAAACACAGGTTGTAAGACATTCTTCTTCTTTGCACTAAACTTACACTAGAACTAATCACAACTTTTTGATATCATCTTCCAAAAGCAACACCGTGTTGAGAGTAAAGTTATGTCAAACACGGACTTAATGTTTATATTGGATTAACGCCCGTTAATAACGGGCATCTTGTTGAAGCTACGTCTATGGAATTAGTTGTCATTTAATTTGTCTGTTTTGTCAAATCACCTTGAGTGGATATAGCATTCAACAAGTGCAAATCATCGAAGAATCGATTAGTCTAAGTGTGAGGTATCAAAAACATTGCTATGGAAAATAGCTACGGAGATGCCAAGTGGTTTCAATTTTTCACTTAGGATAGACATTACCACTTTATATGTAACGGTTAGGTAGGATTACAACCTAGGTTCTCACACCACTCAAGTTGAGTGTTTTAATTTTATACATTAATGACGGGACCTACAAGTTTAATGTCGATTCTGAAAGATATTTTTTATAAACTTTTGATGACGATTTTATTTATCCCCCGTTCCTAGATATAATGCTCTCGAGATAACAAGAATTTGCTGACATTCTCTATTGATTATTAATCAAGATGGTTTTGGTGATCCTGCAATTCTCACACTATTCCCGTACCATTATTATGAGTTCTTTTAAGCATCGTCTCCAAAACTATATTAAATAAAAAGGCAGTCGTGGTACAGACCTGACGGATACCTATATCAACTTTTACCGTTCCAATCAGCCAATTGCCATGTTTTATTCTACGTATGACGAAAATATATGAGTTTCGAAAGGATTCTTATGCCTTCGAATGTATTCCAAATCGCAGTTGCTTCAAACACCATAGAGAATATATAGCGGTGAGCGCTGCTCCACAATATCACGTAAGATTCTCTACCAAGACAATGCTCTGTGTCTGGTAGGACCAGAAAGGTGTGGTATACCACAAGCTACTAAACCTGTTGAAATCCTTAATACAGATCACAATCAGCAACAAATTATCTATTTGAACCATGCATTGATTGAAAAACGACCAGAATGGGTCATAAGACATGGCAAGGCAATTTGGCAACATGCATTTGCACAGAAAGCTAGCGTGGTTCAGGATGCAATAAAAACATTAGGCAGGGAGCTGTTACCTCACACTTAATATTCATCAGACTTGACTTCTTCCGAATTCTATTTGTTTTCAGCGATAGGGCAAGCATTAGCTGAGCAGCACTTGGGTTGCTAAGAAAATATCGAAGTTTGGGTGACCAATTGGTTTGCTTTAAAAGACTAACAGTTTTTTTTGGTGTGGAATCCACAAACTGCCTGAAAGATGGAGAAAAATGTGTAACCAGCAATGTCTCATTTTATAGCCGTACACCTGGTATAAGCCACATTACGATGGTGTACTAAGGGCACTTTCGTCCTCTTCTGTATGCGACCTATATTCATCTAAGAGCTGTATTCCAATTTCACACACATATTCCAGAAGAACAATGAATATTAGGGTGACCATGAGATCATTAAAAAAACAAATAAAGAAATTATTTTTGCACAATTTTATTAAAAAACAAATGATGTGTCAACAATGAATAACAAATGCTAAGTTAAAAATGAAATTAAGAAATCCTTTAAACATCATACATGTGTAAGTATTTGGAAACAATTCTAAACAAAAATGACGATTGAATATTAGAGATCGTTTTTAATGGAAATTCTTTAGAAATTGGCGGACGAAGTCTTCCATGGCTTATGGATGTTGTGATAGTTTTGTTGCTTTTGGGCAGGAGAGCTACGGCCAAAAGGACTCTTGGCATTGACTTGAAGTATAAAATCACCTTCTACATCATAGTCGGTGTTGATGCCCATGTAAACACGTTTGCCGTAGCCATTTTGTTTTTTGTATTCCTCGAGAGAAGTAGCACGTACAGCGGGGAAGTTGCGTTCATTGCCGGGCACAACAGATTCAGCGAAATAGCGGACAGCACGCATGGAGGCTTTTAAAACATTGTCAGCACCGGGTACACCAGCATTAGGACCATTGGGATAGAAATCAACATCACCATTACGAGCAGGAGAACCAATGCCATAGGCGGAGGTATGTATGGCATCAACGAATTCGGCATCACCACGACCCAAACCAGTTAAAGAACGATCTTTGTTGGAAAAGATTTTAGAGGGATCTAAACCGGTAACACGACGTAATTGATGACCAGTTTGACGGCTAAATTGACGGGCAGCAGCACCAGCTACATGGGCAGCAATATTAGAACCAATGAGATGAACAATTTCCTGGGGAACATTGGCCTCGTCGATAAGTTGTACCAAAACATTGCCGATTTTAGCGCCAGTTTCTTCAATATCCAATGTAGCATAAGCCTTAAAGGTGGGTAGGGCAGAGCCCATGTCAATTACCACTAAATTTCCGGTTGGCTTGTTAGAGCGATTCTTCAAAGAGTTGTTGTTATCTTCCTCACTGGAAGCGGCATTGTTATTTTCACTGGAATCGTCTTGGTACTTGATATTTAGAGGTTGAGCAGCCTGGCCGTTGTAACGTTGCATGTAGGCTTGCACCAATTTACGTGTGGCTTTCTTAATCGATTCAGTTTTTTCGGGTAGACCAGTGATAAAGATGGTTACCTCTTGTTCACCAAATTGATTTTGTTCCTTAGCAATTTTAGGCAATTCATTCAATTTAAAACTCATTTTCTGGTTATTTGGAGTGATCAAGTAGGCGGGAATTTCATTAGGTTTGAGCACAAAGCTGGGTTCGAAAATTTGTGCAGCTTTTGCCAAATGATCTGGAAGAAGGAAGGGTTTAATAATAAGAATTCAAATTTTAAACTAAACTTTGGGTAGCTACTTACAGTATTTGCTTAGTAGATCAGCGCCTTCCTGTAAAGACATTTGCTCTAAATTTGACAAACTCAATTGATTCATAGCAGGCAACGATTCTAATTGCGAAGGAGAAAGCCAATCTGTGGGCTTCATGTTATTTTTAATCGAATTACTACTGAAGCCCATATTACTATTGGCACAGGCCAATGCAAATAAGCCCATCAATAGGCAAATCGTTTTTAGAGGATTCATTGTCAAGTTCAGACCGGAATTATTAACTTTAAATCAAATGTTTTGATCACCAATTAAAAGTGAACTGCAATCCTCTACTTTCTTATTTCACTTTAAATACTCTTCGTTCGTTCGTACTTTAGTTTAATAACCATTTAATTAACGTATTAATTAAAAATTATGCACAAATGATTAGAAATTATTTATTTTTGTTTATTTGTACATACGTACATACGTGCACTGTTACACAGAGTAAAAACCATGTTTTTTTTTGCAATAAAGTTTTCAATGTCAATGAAAAACTCGGTCATTGACTTCGATGGTTGAACAACGTGTTACAGTTTATGCTTTATCAGCGAAAAAGCAATTCAAAATGTTTTACAAAATCAACTTCTGATTAATAATGCTTCCTTGCATATTATTCTGATTAATGTCCAATTGCAAATTTGATTTCTTTTTAATTAAATATTAAAAAAGAAGAATACTGGCATTTACTTTTGGAATAAACAAATGTAAACAGATATTGTTTTTCCTTTTGGAGTTTTATTTTCAAGTTTTATTCCTGATTTAATCTCATCATGGTTTACTGGGTATTCCCATAATGTCTCCTCCAAGCCTATTATATACAGTGGATAGCAAAAGTCTTAGCATGCGCAATAGATTTTAGCAATTTCATGAATTTTAACCAACAGTTTGTATAAAAATTTATAGTTTACTAGCTGACCCGGCCAACTTAGTCCCGCCCAAAATTGATTTTTTTTTATTGCCTAAAACAGGTCACATTATATATTTATTGTAATACGCTGCATAAAACAGTTATCTAAAAATAACTAACTTACTATAAGTGTGTGGATCTATCTATCTAGTTCAAAATTTAATCGAAGTCGGTACTTTATTTAGGTGAGGCATACAAAGAATAACAATAAGAGGTCCGAATCATGGGTAGCGCTGACGAAATTGTAGTTGTTGTACTCGCTCCAAAACAGAAACTAACAGACATACATGTTATATATGTACATATGTAGTTATAAACCATCGAATTAGCAGACTTATAGGTATCTTTTAAAGGGGGAGGGTTGCCGCGCCCATTTTTGGTGAGTTTGCCGATATCGACTCTACGAACTTACCCACCAAATTGCATTCGTCTACGATCACTATGTCCCTAAATATTCAATTTTAAAGATTTGCCACGCCTACTTTTAGTTATATCGATTTTTTTAAGTCATCTAAACCTTATAAGCTTCCGAACAAAAAAAGAATGGTTGAAATCGGTTCAGTAGTTTAAGAGTTATAGGTATCACTTGAAGGGGAAGGGTTGCCACGCCCATTTTTGGTGAGTTTGTCATTATCGACTCTACGAACTTACCCACCAAATTTTTTTCGTCTACGATCAATATGAACCTAAATATTCAATTTTAACGATTTGCCACGCCCTCTTAACATTTAGGTATATGAAAAATGGATGTTGTCCGATTCTCAGACCTACCCGATATGCACACAAAATTTCATGAAAATCGGTCGATCCATTTCGGAGGATTTTAACCACTAACACCGTGACACGAGAATTTTATATATTAGATATATTATTTTATTAATTTATTTCTGTTTGATTATAAAACAAACAATTTTTAAATGTTTTTCATAAAACAAGAGAAAAATAAAGAAAACTTTCAGATGACTCCATAGGTACCCCCAAGGAGAACCCTGAGTAAAATTAAAATTCAAATACCTAATATATGAAAATTTTATTCCTTGTATTTAGTAGAATATCCCTTAAGGTCAAGCACTCCATTTAAACCATTTGGAATTGAATGTACAAGTTTTGTTTAGAATTTTCTGGTGGCACCATGAGCAAGTTTTTCGGTTGACTTTTGTTTGAGGTTTAGCGATTACGTAACCTTTTTTTTCAAATGATCTCCTAAATACTCTCTTGAAGTCATATCGGGACTTTGTGCAAGAGTATTAAGCCTGTGGGAACTTTTTTTGTCAAAATATATTGGTGTACTAAGGCTTTTGCTGTCCATTGTATATAATTGGTCATTACAACCCTTTGGATTACGACCTAGTTTCTTTCACCACTTGTGTTGTGTATGTTAATTTTATACATGAGTCGCGGGACCTGCAGTTTAAAGTCGATTCCAAACAATAAAGAGAAACTTTATCATGGCAGCTTTTTATTTACTCTCAGAGTTTTAGCTAGAAATCTGCTGAGAGGAACTGTCTGGAGATGTCTGACATAGGGTTTGAACCGTGGCCTCACGTCTAATAAGCCAGCATACTACCTACTACACTACGGCAACTACAAGCCTATTGCCCTGACAAATTTCAGAATGCTACTTGTTGTCGACAATGCTAATTCCCTGCCTAGCATCTGACATGCACCCAGGTAGTTTCTTCTGGTATGCATTAATGCCACCCACAGGTTCTCAGGATATGTTTCGATAATTCTTTCTAATCCTCAATTAATCTTCATATTTGAATTCGCCGTAGTCTAGTAAATAGCGTGTTGACTTATTAGAAATGAGACTACGGTTCAAACATCAGGTCAGATATCTCCAACAAAACAAAATATGAAACTGCGACTCAGGAGATTTCTGGCAAAAACTCTGAGAGAATAGACAAAGTTGCCATGAAAAGTTTCTCAAAAATCTGTCGTTCTGAGTAGACTTTAAATTGTAGATCCCGCCACTAATGTATAAAATTAACAAACACATCGTAAGTGGTGTGAGAATCTAGGTCGTAATACTGAATGAAGGGTTGTAATGAATAAATATGTACTCATTTGGCTCGAGACAACACCCATTGTGAGTCAGTGTACCCTGTGTCTATAATGCCCTGTCAAAAGACCGGTTACCAATCTCAATTTATTCCTGGAAAGTTAAATGCAAGAATCAGATCTTATTTTATTATAATCTCCCAAGCAAAAGTTTTCGAATGCCTCAAATCCATTTGATTTGAGATGAGCCTTTGCCTTTCCTTATTTATCACTCCATAGAAGGTTTTTGGCCACAACAACGTTGTGCAAACTCCTCTTCTCCTCGCAAGCTTTTCTGCTTGCTGATAAGCAAGAATTCCCACATGACTTGAGACCCTGCAAGGGGTAAATTTTTGCCTTACCTAGCTATTTCTGCTTCCTCAGAGAGTCCCATGCTATCTTTGATTTATTCTGATTGGAATGTATTGTCGTCTGTCCTATCCAAATTGATATGAATACATCTTTCAACGGCAAAGACTGCCTCTTTGAAAGTACCTACATTTTTGAAATGGGTTTAGAATATTTCATTCTGGGACTAAAAACTTGGGACAGTAGTCCAAGAACCGTTCTTAACCCATCTGTCCCAATAGTCCCACTCTCAAGAGAGTGTAACTAATTTATTTCCAAAATCATAGAGCCTACTGGTGTTGCCCCAGGGCACAATTGCACAATTAAGAAGCTGTCAGCAAATCGAGTCCTTAATTCTTGAAATTTTCTAACGAATATCATATTAGCGGATGAATTGGCAGAAGGGGCACGACCATCGAACTCTCTGATGAATTCTCTACATTGGGGATCCCTTATAGGCTTATAATTGACAATGCAGTCGTAGACCTTGCCAACAGTAGATGGGCAACTTCGGACAAGGGCAGAATGGCGAAAAAAATCTGGCCAAGGCTGGATAGGAGGCGCACGGCGACTCTGCTTAAACTCTAAAGAAGCAGGTTCAGCACTGTTATCGGGGTTATTACGCGGCATTGTATTATACGAACGCATGCGAGGCGTATTGGTCTTGGACACCTTGCGAATAATTTCTGCAGAAGCTGTGGAGATGAGGAGGAGGATGGGACTATCCTTTACCACACATGCCCGGCACTTGGTCGGAGGAGAAAGAGGCACCTGGGTGCCTACTACATGGAGGATCTAGATGAACTGTTATGCATGAATATTGGCAGTCTGAGTCGCTTCATCGGAAGTTACGAGTGGTTCCTGGAATAGGGGAGAATGTGATAGTGTGATATCACAATGGGCCCTGTGTGCGGCCTAAGTATGTCCGCTCATGACTCCATCGGGGGGACAGCCACTTCTACCTACCTACCTATCATATTAGGCTTGTCTATCATCAATCTAACAATAGGCTCCAAAACTTTGGTCTGTACTAACATATGCAGTGGCATTAAATACAACAGTGCTTCTAACGCCGCTTTAGGACAGGTTCTCATTGCCCCTGTTGCACCAACACACGTTAGTCTCTCTATCTTGTCCAACTCCAATTCAACTGTTTTCGAATTCATGTCCCAATAGGTTGTGTTGTTATGATTGCTTTTAGAAAAAGATGTGTTTCCAATGCAGTAGAAGGTAACATTCACTTTATAGAGGGTAAAATGGATGGATGCCAATATTTGGACATTTTAAAATAAAACGTAAAGCTACGTACCGATTAGTTAAAGATACCAGGACAATGATTGGCACTTAATTTTATTTAAATTTAAAGATAGTAAAAGTTTAATGAAAGACCCGATAAATCAATTTCAGATCCCTAGTTAGATGTACATACTCATGGTACGTGGAACATAAATCGTCCTGGCTTAGATTATGCATGAATTTGTACCAATAAAGTATATTTTAAAAGGCAAAATGGAAGAACTTAATTACTAAAATGTTTCTCGAAAAATATAAACCACGGCAATGCTGTTACTATTTGATTGCTCTACTGCTAGTTCAATGAATTGTTGTTTTTATAAGAACATCAAATTTCTTTTATTCAATAAAAGACTGCATACCTCATCAAATTGTATATGAAATGTAAATGAATATAGAAATTGCAGCGATAATGGAATTGGTATATAAAGCACACATAGGGCTGAGGAAAATTATAGTTCGTCGTTGTTAGTGAACTCACTAAGTGGCTGCGATAAAATGAAACCTTTAAGAACTGTTTGGCTATTAATGGGCATTCTTGCCCTGGTTTCGGCCAATAATCCAAAAGGACCAATGCGCTGGTCTGCTAATTCTATTAAAAATAGTTTGAAACCAACTGACTGGTTATCAGTATCTGAATTGGAATCCTTGCCATCCATGAATGCCATTGATTTTAAACGCCTAGAGAAAATGTCTGTTCAAGAGGGTGCTGATTTGGTAAATAAGATGTGTAAGTAATTCCAAGAACGATATTTTAATTTTTAATTGCCTACAATCACACCTGTTTTATAATTGCTTTATAGATCACTTAACTCAAGCTGGACAAGCTTTCCAACCAAATTTTGTTCCCAAGCCAAGTGATATTAACTGTTATCTTATAACTGCTGAAAATCAAAAACTCAATTTTAAATTGAATGAATTGCCCAGAATCGCTGAACAACAAAACAATTTCGGTAATCAGGAAGTAACCATTTTCATTGCTGGTCTACCCCAACAAACCGAAACTATTAAGAAAGCCACACGTAAATTAGTTCAAGCCTATATGCAACGTTATAATGGTCAAGCCTCTGAACCCCAAAATATCAAATATGAAGACGAATCCAATGAGAAAAATATTCCCGGCTCCAGCGAAGAGGACTATGTTGCCGCCTGGAAGAATGGCTCCAAAAAACCTTCTGGCAATTTGGTTGTAATTGAATTCGGAAATACATTGCGTACTGCTAACGATTACGCAGGTTTGGATGTAGAACAAGCTGGTATTGAAATTGGCAATGTGTTGGTTCAACTTACCGATAAGGCTAATGTACCTCAAGAAATTATCCACGTTATTGGTTCTCATGTTGGTGCCCATGTTGCTGGTGCAGCTGGTCGTCAATACACTCGCCAAACTGGTCATCAATTGCGTCGCATAACCGGTTTAGATCCCTCCAAGATCTATGCCCATCAGTCTGGTGCTGTTACTGGTTTGGCTCGTGGCGATGCTGATTTTGTGGATGCCATTCACACTTCGGCCTATGGTATGGGTACTACCGTCCGTTGTGGTGATGCTGATTTCTATCCTAATGGTCCCAACGAGGGTGTTCCTGGTGCTGACAATGTTGTTGAAGCTAACGTGCGTGCCATTCGTTACTTTGCTGAATCTGTTGTTCCCGGTAATGAACGCAATTTCCCCGCTGTTCGCGCTACTTCTTGGGAGGAATTTAAACAACAAAATGGTTATGGCAAGCGTGTCTATATGGGCATCAACACTGACTATGATGTTGAAGGTGATTTCATACTCCAAGTGAACTCCAAGAGTCCTTTCGGCCGCAGTGCACCCGTTCAAAAACAACAAAACCAACGCAACATCCATAAACCATGGAAAATGTCCTCTTAAATGGCTTAGGCAAGGATCGATAAAATGATTAAACGACAACCTTTATATTGAAGTATTGATTAAAATTAAAAAATTTTCTCTGTGTTGTATTCGTATGTGTAGTTTAGTTAGCAAATATAATAAAAAATAAATAAATTTTTAAACATAAGCTGTTCATGTGAATTAAAGTTGATTAAGGAACATACACATGCATACATCGCTACCTCAATATTGCAAAAAACACTAGGTTAACAAAGAAATCATAGTTAAAATAGAATTGTCGTTTTCAAATCAATACATAGTTCTAATTGATCATTTGTTGTCGGTTGCGATCTGTATTAATAGTTTCACAGGGTTTACTAACTCGTGATAAACCACACCTTTCTTGTCCTACCAAACACACAGCATTGTCTTCCTGCCTAATCGATTTGGTCTTGCAGCTGAAGTTGATGGTTGTCCCGGATTAACCCATGGTTTTTTCCGTCTAGAATTCTGAGAATAAGTCCATTTTTCATCGCCAGTAACAATTAGATGCAAACACTGATTTTCTATCGTGTCTTTGAAGTAAAATTTCACAAGTAGTTTTTCGATTTTCCATCTGTCTGTCATTCAAATCATGTTGAATCCTTTTTCCAGACTTTTGGATCTTTTAGAAAGCTTTTAAGCGTTAGAAATTATTTGTTGTGCAAGATTTAACATTTCCGTCCTTCGTTTCTGACTCAAAGGCTCATTTTCATTCAATATTGTAGGTAATACGGCGTCTTAAAAATATTTTAATTTGAAGGTCTTCCACATTCTCACATTTCTCACATCAAAATCGTTATATCTGAACCGTCGAAACCATCCTTTGTATGCTGCTTCTGATAGGTCATGATCACCTTTTGCCTCTACAAGCATTTAATGTAACTCT
The DNA here is from genome assembly GCA_927399465.1 of Sarcophaga caerulescens. Taxonomy (NCBI): domain Eukaryota; kingdom Metazoa; phylum Arthropoda; class Insecta; order Diptera; family Sarcophagidae; genus Sarcophaga; species Sarcophaga caerulescens. The sequence continues at coordinate 100,979,541 of OV656873.1, forward strand.
CAACAAAAAATAATGCTTTCAGTAAATGATCATTTCGTCAGTATAAAAAAATAAAAAAAAAAAAATAAATGTTTCCTGTGAAAACATTTGTATCTTGATGCTCACTTCAAACTGGTAGATCTGGTACACAAATTGAAACAAAATATTCCTGAGGGCTATTGGAAAACTATATTATCCGTCGCAAATTTGTAATTAAGGAGAGCCACTTTGTAAGTAATTCCCAGTCTATATTAGACGGCGTTGTCCAGCGCAGTATATTCAGACCAGACATCAGCAACGAGTATTCAAAACGATGAGTACATTCGAGTCATACTTATTATTTCTGAGACTTATACGCATTCATACTTATTTTAATATGATACTCATTCTACTCATACTCAAAGTTGGAAGTACTCGTCGTATTCATACTTAACAATACGCATGATGTTATTGACTTCGACTCGTCTCTACTTAATATTTACACGAAGCACAAAACAAGTATGATTCGCGTACGAACACTACTACACTCACAAGAAAATTGTGTGTGTATGCTTTGCTTGTTGTCTTTGTCTTTCCTTTCTTCTTTTTTTGTATATGCAACAATAACAAAGGCTGTAAATTTTGATGAATGATTCGAGCCACTCGAATCACTTATAAGTATTTTTCTAAATTTATGAATCAGAATGAGTAGGCGTATGAATCAAACACAATTCGAATGTTGTGAGTTTGATGTCAACGTTGTACTCATACTCATTGTAACCTATACTTATAAATCAATGCTGTAGCGAGTACGAATGAATCAGAGTAGTTGAATTTCAATTCTGTTGATTCACTCATACTCAAAATTGCATGAGTGCTTATGAGTAGCGGAAAAACGATTCATTGCTGATCTCTGATTCAGACCAGTTTTTAAATATAATTTATACTTCAGACATACTATTGAGCATTCACACATATACTTCTACTCTTCCTGATGCTACTGTTTTGCTTAGCACTCAAGAAGAAGCCGCACGAAGCATATCGGTATTTACAAGAAAACCTTTTTCCAGCTAGAGAAGTGGTGTTACATCGGAAAACTTCAATATTCTTGAGGACCTCAACGAAACAATTGTTAAATCTGAGATCGGAAAATATCCTGAGATATACTTGAAGAAGCTTGCATTCCATTTGAATTCTCTTGCTTGTAGATATTAAACTGTTGTGGCCACGTTCGCCTAAAGAAGAGATACACTGCAGTCCTCAACTCCACATGGCACATGAAAATTGCTTAGAAACGTAAAAAACTTTGAAAGCTGAATTTTTTACCGATGTTAGGTTAGATTAGGTTAGAGGACGTGTACTTGTCAAATGAGACAAGTACAATACCCGGCGGTCAAGTTAATCCATTGTCAAAACGTCCTTGAGATCAGAGGATAAATAGAGGGGAGAGGAAAAAGGAGAGGTAGTAGGAAAGGGAGAATAGAAAGCGGAGAAAATTACACAGACCAACAAACACACAAGGGAGAGCGCTACTACGCTAATGAAACCCTAGCACTTCTCAACCAGCTTAAGCTAATAATGAATCTATGGAGAGCCTTGATGTCAGCTCTCGACACAGAATTTAAACCCTCAAAGAGGCCCCTGCCAAATGTCCTCAACCTCAACCTACTAAGGGCTGGGCAGTTACATCGCAACATACCCCGCAATAGTCCGGCTGGGATCCTTGTCAGCGACCTAATCTCGCAGTGAACTGTGATAAACCCAATAACTAACCTTAATCTGGCCTTATCCAAGCCCAGCAGCCAACCTGTTCTTACACTGTCTATAGCAGGCCATAGACACTTAGAAACATAACAACCCGATCCATTCCCCAACGCCTCTGCTCTTCCACCTTGACCCATCTATTGATGAGGCCGTATAGGTGGCAGATTGGGGGGGGCCCATCCATTGATGATCCGATGTTGATCGGGCATAAATAAATTTTGAAGATACTTTCACTGAAATATAGCTCAAAGTTTTCTCGTCACCTTAGTGTAGTAAGCAGTGGCTGTCGTTTGGAGTTGACTTTAAATTTTAGGTTCCGCCTGTCATGAATAAAATTAACACAAACAGCGTGGGTGGTGTAAGAAGCTAGGTTGTAATCCTGACTAAAGGGTTATAATGTTGTCAAGGCAATTGCATTTACTGCCAGAGTTTTTGCCAGAAGATTGCTGAGAGGAAGCCATCGCTTTGTTCGAAATGTCTAAGCTGGGTTTTGAACCACAGGCTCGTGTCTAATGAGCCCAGGCACTAACTAAACTACATACCTACAACGGCTACGGCGTCTTCATGTATGTAAAATAATTAGTTCGAAAACAAATAATTAAAAATTATTAAAATTATTATTAAAAAATAATAATAAAAGTAGTTGTCTCCCTACCAAGCATAATGCAACAATATTCAGTACACGTAAAGGACAATTTTTCTAAACAATCTTTAAAATTTTTCAAATCTGCTTAAATCGTCTACTAAATGTAATTTTTTATTATGACCCCTGTGAATTTCTGAACTGATAAAGTGATTTATTAACTTTTCATTTTGCAACAAAGTTTTTTTAAATAATTTATTTGCAATTAATTCAAACTAGACTTATTGTTTCAAACATTTTTACACAAACACTTTTGAACTCATGCGCTGATAAGAATGATTATTACATTACAGTTTAGTGTCATTCATTTTACCAGTGATGATGTGAAACGATTAATCGATTATTCTACGAGAATTTGATATTCTTAATTTTTTAAATAAAACAATTTGAGTTCAATTTAAAGCTCTAAAGTATGTCATAAAAAAATTTCTTTTAATTTAGTAGAATATCCCTTAAGGTTAAGCACTCCATTTAACCCATTTGGAATTGAATGTACAAGTTTTGTTTAGTGTTTTCTGGTTGCACCATGAGCAAGTGTTTCAGTTGACTTTTGTTTGAGGTTTAGCGATTACGTAAACGTTCTTTCAAATGATCTCCTCTCTTGAAGTCGGAACTTTGTGCAAGAGTATTGAGCCTGTGGGGACTTTTTTCTCTCACAATATATTGGAGTACTAAGACCTTTGCTGTCCACTGTAAGTATACATGTATTATCTGTTGATGTATGAGTATGATGATGATGTATAAGTATGGTGTAGGAGCTTGATGATGAAGTATGAGTTTGATTATGATGTATGACAGAGCTGATGTATGAGTTTGTTGATGACGTATAAGAGAGCAGATGTATGATGTATGAGTGTGCTATGTGTGATTGTGCCATGTATGAGTGCGATCGTGATGTATGAGTGTGATAATAATTTATGAGTATGGTGACTTAATATATTATTGGTGATTTAATATATTATCATAATGATAAGGCTGTGGAATTGGTGACCCTAATTTTCAAGAAGTCACCGTAGTCTAGAAGTTAGTATGTTGACGAGGCCATGGTTTAAACCCCAAATCGGACATCTCCAAGAAAACGATATATGAAAAATATTTCTTCGGCGACTCCGTCTCAGCTGATTTCTGGCAAAAACTCTGAGAGTAAATAAAATTCCTATGAAAAAGTTTCTCAAAAATCTGAGGGTCGGAGTTTGGAGTCGACTTTAAACTGTAGGCTCCATCACAATAATATACACAACCAGTTTTGCTAGGATTATTGAGCATAAAATCGTCAAATTTTTCAAAGAAAATTGTCAAAATCGGAAACATGTCTTGGAAAATGGTCAAAATATTAAAAAAAAAAAACGTAAAATCATGTGTGTGAGTGAGGTTAGTTACGGTATAGTATACAGTAAGACCCCGCTTAACGCTGTTTCAGTATTACGCGATAGTATTGGGATTCACCTAAATCGCACCCTGTATTGATACTTGTTGTATATGTGTGCCCATGCACCAACCAAAAGCGGTGTACTATATAGCGACGGTGTATATTATGTATCTTTTTCAACGCTCTTTTGTTAGTCTGTCCAGAATAAAGACTGTATTTTCCGAAATCGCAATTACAGTGCGAACGCATCTTTTCTCTTTCTCATGTTAAGCGGGGTATTACTGTATATTCTTTAAGTTAATATAATACAAAAATGTGCAGAAAAGTAATAACAGATATTTAGGAAAATTAAATTTAAATACATAAAACATTGCTTATACAGCATTCATTGCTATAAGTTTGGTATCAAATAAACAATAAGAAGTCGGACTTTCATTTTCTTATATTATTTGCCACGCCCACTCCTTCTTCTTCAATATAGATAATATATTTAATCTATCTAAACATGACTCAGTGGGCGTGGTACTACGGGGTGTTAGGAGAAAATATAAGTTTAGGTTCTCAGCTTTCGTTCAAAATTATTAAAATTGCTGCTAAACAGGCAAAGTTATAAGAGTTTACGTTTAATTTGCTTAAATATCTTAAAGTGGGCGTGGAAAATTGTAAAAACTTTGCTTAAGCAGCAACGACTGCCAAAAATTTGGTAGCAGATAAAAGCTAAGAAACCCGGGTTTAATTTTCTTATACTACTTGCCACGCCCACTCGTCTTCTTCTTCTTCTTTTTCTTCGAAACGAGCACAGCTAAAAGCTAGTACATTTAATCTATCTAAAAATGATTCAATAGATGTGGCACTACTGAGTGTTATAAGAAAATGTAAGTTTAGGTTCTTAGCTTTCGTTTGATACCAAATTTATTAAAATTTATGCTAGGTGTTCATCGATTTTAGTTATATTAAAAAAGGGGTGTACAAATGTGTGTGGCCAATTTGCATTACCGAAAATCGGTGATTGAATTACTACAAAAGTTAACAGAAAAAAAATAAGATAAATAGAATTTTATGCACTAGATTTGAATTAAAAATTTGTAAACTTAATGTAATCATATAAAAATCTAAATTATTTAAATAACACAACACGTGGACAACAGCTTGTTATCGATGTTTTCATATTAAATAATCGCATCATATTAATAATGCACACTATTATGGTCAATGACCGCATTTGCGTTTAAAAAACAAAAACTTTGATATCATTTAAAAAAAAAATTCAATATTTTATTCAATAAAAACCTGCAAACCTCATCAAATTGTATATGAAATGTAAATGAATATAGAAGTTGCAGCGATAATGGAATTGGTATATAAAGCACTCATAGGGCTGATGGAAATTATAGTTGATCGTCGGTAGTGAATTAACTAAGTGGCTGCGACAAAATGAATCCTTTGAGAACTGTTTGCTTATTGATGGGCGTTCTTGCCCTGGCTTCCGCCAATAATCCAAAAGGACCAATGCGCTGGTCAGCCAATTCTATTAAGAATAGTTTGAAACCAACTGACTGGTTATCAGTATCTCAATTGGAATCCTTGCCATCTATGAATTCCATCACTCCTAAAAGTCTGGAGCAAATGTCTGTTCAAGAGGGTGCTGATTTGGTAAATAAGATGTGTAAGTATTTCCAAAAACGATATTTTTAATTGCCTACAATCACACTTGTTTTATATTCGCTTTACAGATCACTTATCCCAAGCTGGACAAGCTTTCCAACCCAAGTTTGTTCCCAAGGCAAAAGACATTAACTGTTATCTTATAACTCCTGAAAATCAAAAACTCAATTTTAAATTGAATGAATTGCCCAGAATCGCTGAACAACAAAACAATTTCGGCAATCAGGAAGTAACCATTTTCATTGCTGGTCTACCCCAACAAACCGAAACTATTAAGAAAGCCACACGTAAATTGGTTCAAGCCTATATGCAACGTTATAATGGCCAAGCTCCTGAACCTCTAAATGTCAAATATGAAGATGCTTCCAATGAACAAAACAACGCCGGCTCCAGCGAAGAAGACTATGTTGCCGCCTGGAAGAAGGGCTCCAAGAAACCTTCTGGCAATTTGGTTGTAATTGAATTCGGAAATTTATTGAATACCGCTAATGATTATACTGGTTTGGATGTAGAACAAGCTGGTGCCGAAATTGGCAATGTGTTGGTTCAACTTACCGATAAGGCTAATGTACCTCAAGAAATTATCCACGTTATTGGCTCTCATGTCGGTGCCCATGTTGCCGGTGCAGCTGGTCGTCAATTCACTCGTCAAACTGGTCATCAATTGCGTCGCATAACCGGCTTGGACCCCTCAAAGATCTATGCCCATCAGTCTGGTGCTGTTACTGGTTTGGCACGTGGCGATGCTGATTTTGTGGATGCCATTCACACTTCGGCCTATGGTATGGGTACTACCGTCCGTTGTGGTGATGCTGATTTCTATCCTAATGGTCCCAACGAGGGTGTTCCTGGTGCTGACAATGTTGTTGAAGCTAACGTGCGTGCTATTCGTTACTTTGCTGAATCTGTTGTTCCCGGTAATGAACGCAATTTCCCCGCTGTTCGCGCTACTTCTTGGGAGGAATTTAAACAACAAAATGGCTATGGCAAGCGTGTCTATATGGGCATCAACGCCGATTATGATGTTGAAGGCGATTTCATTCTCCAAGTAAACTCCAAGAGTCCTTTCGGTCGCAGCTCTCCCGCTCAAAAACAACAAAACCAACGCAACATCCATAAACCATGGAAAATGTCCGCTTAAATGACCCCTTATAACGATCGATAAAATATGTGATTATGAATGAAATATTTCTTACGTATATTGTTCATATTGTTTGACTAGAATATTAATAAAAAACAAAATTATTTTTGCATATTTATAAAAAATTACAAGATCATGTTTAATTTCTAACGTCAATTGAATAGATGGGTGCGTTGATTTGTTCATTTCTGTTGTTTTAGTGGCTTATGGGACAACGCACTCCATAGGTGACTATGGGACTCCTTTGTCCGAATAAGTGAATCATTCCCCATTTTCAAGCAAGAAGTAAATAAAAATATTACTTAAGGCTCGCATGAGTAGCATGAGTGTTATTCTACTAGTGTGCTATTCTACCAGCGTCGGTCGGTTCGATTTCAACCAGAGAATGAGCTGTCTTCAGACCCATTTGGTTTCATTTTTATTTCACGTCAGGCTTACCACATAGTTTCTCATACCACATACGTTGTGTGTGTTAATTTTATACATGAGTGTCGGGACCTACAATTTAAAGTCGACTTCGAACGACAGATTTTTGAGGAACTTTTCATAGCAATTTTATTTACTCTCAGAGTTTTTGCCAGAAATCTGCTGAGAGAAAGCCAACGGAGAAATATTTTTTCCCATTTCGTTTCGTATGATCTGGGGTTTGAACCAAGGCCTCAAGTCTAATAAGCCAACGCCACTACCTACTAGACTACGGCGACTACAATTTCTTACTCACTCAGTTAATTATACTGACTGTAGAATTAGCAAAGTTCTCTATGAATTTTTCGTGCAGATGTCCTACTCATTAATTTTTTTTTTATTTTGTAAAATTAAAAACACGAAAAAAAGTATTTCTAATTATACATTTTGAGTATTTATTGAGTTTGATTTACGTTTATTTTTTTTTTTTATTTTCTAATTAAATATTAAATTGATGTTGAAATAAGTTTAGAAATATTTTCTAATTAAATATTAAATTGATGTTGAAATAAGTTTAGAAATATTTTCTAATTAAATATTAAATTGATGTTGAAATAAGTTTAGAAATAAATGATAAATGAATGGCAAAGATTGAAATAATAACAAAACGAAATGGAATAAAATAAAATAATTTTTTTTTTTGCTTTTTGAATTTCACTGCAAATAGAAAGAAATGCATAATTTAAGCTTAAACATATAAAAAGGGGCCTTATAAATAAACTTAATTGTATACACAAATTATAAACAATAAAAATATAAAAATAATTAAAAAATAATATTAAATATTGCTAATCACACATATCAAAGCAAAAATTATACAAATAAAATAATTGAAATAAAAATTTAAAGAACAAAAAAAAAGTTTAAGAATTTTTAAAATTCAAATTAATTTCACAATAAATTCAATCACATTTACAAACTAGAAAATAATTTTTTGCTTTAATTTCATTTTTTAATTTTCTTAAGTTTTTCAAATCAATTTTCAATTTAATTTCGGCAATATAAAAGTTTCATAGAGTATTTAGGAGTAGTATTTTGGAAATAGAAATTTGTTGTTTGAGTACTTGAGTGTACTTCTGGCAGTATTTTAGGCATTTGTTGCGTTTAATTTTTTTTTTTCTGTCTTCATAGTGCTGTCTGTTTTTTTACGTCGCATGTATTTGTTTTACTCTTTGCAACCCAAACCAGCTGCCCAATTGCACATGCCACCCACAGGATCATAACTCAAACCCTTGGGACATGTGTACTCCCAGCCAACAACTCCGCCAGTTTCAAATTTGGCACAGGAAATGAATTTGCGACAGGATAATGGATGTGGGAAGTTGCCCTGATCTAAGCACTCAATTATGCCACCACCATGTAGGATAACTTTAAGCTGAAAATAAATAGAAAATTTAAAAGAAGAAACTATTTTTATTTATTCAGACATTTTTGCGTTTTTTAAAAAGCAAAATTATTTAAATTTTATTAAATCAGCCTTACACTGCACGTATTATTAAGGCATTTATTTTTTGCTTCCTATTTTGCTTTTTCCTCATCCTAAATCAGAACGGGTGATTTTTAAATCGTTTGGGTTTTGAAAATTGACGAGAACACAGAAAATTTGCAAAAGTGAATAAATAAACGATTGCCATTTAGTTTTCGAAAATTGTTTCATGTAAATGTTTTTCGTGGCTACAGTGAAAGACTAACTAGAAACAATCACCCGTTATATAAAAATTTCGTAGAATATGCTACCAAAAGAACTTTTTACAGTCTTTTCTATCCTGCAATATAGGTTCTATTATAAGCTATTCTCATACTCAAAGGGCTTTAGATAACAGCAATTTCGGTTATATATTGCATCCGCCTCTTATACACTTTTGTATAATCTATCGGTCTCAAGCCCGGATAACGGAGCAGGGAGAGTAGTGAAACCTGAGTGGCCTGTGTAGGTCTTACTATTACCTTTGAAGCACTGGCTTCTTACTAGCCATCACAGATACTACGACCATAAAGGGCTAGTTTTGATATTGATTCATAAGCCACACAGGTAGAAAATAATTATTTCAGAAAAAAAAAAAAAATTAAACTAAAATTACTTCATACGTTGGCAACCTTTGGCTTTTAAAATCCTATTATGATTGACACAAGGAACGTGACAAGTTTCACGGAAACATTTTGTTTATGTGCAATGAGATGTCTTGCTATAATCTGGCTATTCTAGGTTTAAGTGACTTAAAGATGGTTTCATAAGGGTCTATCCATCTATCTATTTCCTCTGCTCTGAAACTACACACAGAGCAAATGTCTAATAGAGTATAGAAAAATTCCTGACCACATCATCATCGTGGTGAATAACATTATTTATATCTAACTCGATACAGCCATGTCTCCACTCGCGATTACAAATATAAAAATTGTCATTGGCGATTATAACGGGTCCAAATGAATTAAACAGTGCATACAAATATAGATACATACAAACATACATACAAAATTGGTCATTACAAATCTTGATTCAAGATTATGATCAAGAATTTCACATGTTTGGTGCGTTAAATTTATACATGAGTGATGGTACCTACAGTTTGAAGTCAACTCCCGACAGATTTTTGAGAAGCTTTTTAAATACTCTAAGATTTTTTGCCAGAAATCTGCTGACAGGCAGTCGCCGAAGAATTTTTTTTTTCATATTTCGTTTGTTGGAGATGTCTAACCTGGGGTCTTATGTCTAATATGCCAGCTCACTACCTACTAACCAGTACTCTGTATAATAATGGTGGAACTCCGCGAGGGTATTCACAAATATACACAGCATATCCGGGGATTAATGTGTTACTTAAATGGAATTCAGACGATCAACTCGGTGGCAATGCTATTGGAAGTACTGTGACAATAAATGACTACAACAAATTTTAACTGGGGTTTGAACCGTGGCCTTACGTCTAATGAGCCAACACACTATCCACTAACCAGTACCCCATATAATAATTGAGGCAGGTTGTTAGATTTCTCTGCATAATATTGTCTTTTTATAAGTAGAACCAGATTCACTCCTGAGGGTATTCACAAATCCTTACAGCATATCTGAGAATATAGACGATCAATGCCTTGTACGATAAGAGACAACATTGCTGAAGTGACGGAACAAGCATTAAATGTCGGCAACATGCGTCATGTTTATGAATCAATTAAACAACATTAAACAATACTGTAACAATGATTTTAGAAGCACTGTGACAATTAGTAATCTCAACGGATTCGAACTACAACTACACCTGAACAATGACTAAACTATTCACGTGAGTTCTGTACTGAATGCAATCCGGCATCGGTCTAATCGAGTGGAGCTTTGATTATTTGCCTTCAAAGAGAAATCAGGAACGGAATAGATTAATTCGACAACAAGAGAATAAAATAGCCCTCGAATCATTAGAGTGTGAAAACACTAGCAAACGGAACAATATACCGGCGAAACTCCTGAAGTATAGTGCTTCTACACTGCAGTAAATGCAAACTCTGGTTATTAGTAACGTGTGATTAACAACAGAAATGCCATGACATTTAGATAAAGAGTATCATCATTACAATTCCGAATAATAGAGATCATAGGGAGTGAAAGATTTGGCAAGGAATCAATTCCTGAATTCTATATCCAAGCCGATGACTGCTGCTCTATTACTCCAAACAATACGACTTGCTAAGGATTCGATTATACTTTCAGTAAAATTCGTTTTCCATTCTGAGAAGTCCTGCGCTGATCATAGGAACATGCTGGACGTTATTATAAAGCAATCACAATATACGTCTTTACCTGCTGTTCGTTGACTTCGATACCGTTATGGCTATTTTGGCAGATAAGGGAATCGAAAAACATGGAATTTGTAATCGTTTATCGAACTCTTGTCATGTATGCCTTTATCATGCCATACTGCTTATATGGCTAGGAAAGGACACATACAGTGAACAACAAAAGTCTTAGTACTCCAATATATTTTGACAAAAAAAGTCCCCACAGGCTTAATACTCTTGCACAAAGTCCGGATACGACTTCAAGAGAGTATTTAGGAGATCATTTGAAAGAACTTGCTCATGGTGCCACCAAAATACACTAAACAGAATTCAATTCCAAATGGGTAAAATGGAGTGCTTGGCCTTAAGGGATATTCTACTAAATACAAAGGATAACTCTTTTCATATATTAGGCCTTTGAATTTTAAATTTACTCAGGGTTCTCCTTGGGGGTATCTATGGAGTCATCTGCAACTATTCCTTATTTTTCTCTTGTTTTATGAAAAACATTAAAAAAATTTTTGTTTTTTAATAAAACAGAAATAAATTAATAAAATAAATATAAAAACCTTAATTTTTTATACAAACTGTTGGTGATGAAATTGTCAAAATATATTGGAGTACTAAGACTTTTGCTGTCCACTGTACATGCTAATAAAAAATGTAGATATTGAACTTGACGTTTGTAAATGAAGTCACTTTATTCATTAGGCCGATATACATATACATAATTGGTCATTACAACCCTTCAGTCAGGATTATTGACCTAGTTTCTCACACCACTTATGTTGTGTGGGTTAATTTTATACATAAGTGGCGGGACCTACAGTTTAAAGTCGACTCCGAACGACAGATTTTTTGAGAAACTTTTCATGGCAATTTTATTTACTCTCAGAGTTTTTGCCAGAAATCTACTGAGAGGAAATCACCGAAGAAATACTTTTTGTATTTTGTTTTGATGTCTGGCCTGGGGCTCGAACCCTGGCTTTACGTCTAATAAGCCAACACACTACATACTAGACTTCGGCGATATTAGGCCGATATACAATAATAAAATGTTTCTCCTTACAACGTTTCCGAATTTGAAAATAGCAAAAGGAACGCTAAACATTAGTCGACTAGTTGCAAATACTAGAAAGAACAACAAAAACAATTGAAGGAAAAAAAAACAAAACTCACCTGTTGATCATTTTTGTTACCCACTAAACGAACATCTTCGTCGTCATAGTAATCATAGTCCAAATTGGGACGATAAGTTCTTGCCGATTGTTGAGAAGGCTTGGTAACTGTCTTCTCTTGATTACTATTCAACCTACTGAATGGTTCTTGATACTTATTCGGTTTTCTTCGTTTCGATGATGAAACTGATGCCACCTCGGAACTGGGTGTTGCCTTCTGTGGTCTTCTCTTGATAATCATTTTACCTGCACAAAGCAAAACAAGCAAATACTATTAAAACAATTTCCTTAAATAATCGTTAAAATCGCAATAAATGTGAAAAAAAGTGAAGCAAATAAGAAAAACAAAAACAAACATTTTGTAATTTCCGTCTTACGTTTTTTAATTACGGTTGTTGGCGTTATGGTGGTAGTTGTTGATGTACCAGTAGTTGTACTGGCTGGCGATTTGGCTACTGTTCCTGTGCCATCCATACGTCTGGTGATAACATCCTCAAAGTTATATTTCGAATATGTTTGTTGTTGCTGTTGTTGTTGTTGTAGTGGTGATGGTAATTCTGGCTGTTTAGTTGCTGGGGACAACGTTGTTATGGTTTTGACAGTATTGACCACATGACTCAAATCTCCAACACCACCACCACCACCATCACCAAGTGTCTCGAGTTCCTCGTCGTCATCATCGTCTATGTGTAGTCTGCCATTAATTTGATTGAAACGACTTGTATGGATGCTAGACTTTGCTACTTGATCTGTGGCCTCATCATTTTCTAAACCATCCACATAAACTGTTGTTGTCAAACTATCAATGCCTGTTCGCAATGTTGCCGTTGCTGATGGTGATGTTGATGTCGTTGTCGTTGCTTTTGATAATGACGATGAAGGCAATACAGTTTTAGCCGGCAATGGTGAGAATGTGGTCAAACTAAAGCGTCTCTTAAATAAAGGATTTTGTGTACGTGGTGGTTCTGTTAAAATGAAAAAAATTAAAAAAATAAAATCAACAAAAACAACATTAGCCAATAACAAATGAAACGTAACGGCTGGCTGTATACGTGTCCATATGTCTACAGTACATGAGTCGTAAAACAACTGCATGTACTTGGTAAGTAATTTTATTATAAAAATCTATAGAAAAGTATTTTCAATTTACTTTATAAATATATACATACAGACGTACATACATACTTATATGGAGACAGTGGTAGAATAGAAGCTACAACAACAACGAGAATCATTTTAAATGTCAGAGGGTAGTTTACACGTAAAAAAATAATAAAACTGCTGATAGTAATTGAATGATGAATGTTTGTTCAATGTTTTGTTCAAAGATAATAATGTGGTTCACATATTATTATACTTACAAATAAAAATAAAATTATTAAACAGACAAAATGAAAATTTTTAAATATATTCCATCAAATATCTGGCGCCAAGACATTTCTCTTGCAGGAAGCCAATGAAAACCCGTGAAAAATTACATGCAAAATTGCATTGTAAAAATACGGTATTCAGACAATGTATTGTAATTAATTCATTATCAATATAATATTATCGGGTCTTTCAACATGAACCTTCGAACTATGGCAGTTGATAACGGCCATCTCATTGAAGCAACATCTGTCAAACTAGTTTCCAATTATACATCATATATGTGGACGAATACAGCACTCTACAATACGTGTGTAGGCGTATTCTGTGCAGGCAACGTACAACGCGCTTAATCCTCTTTACGATCACCGTAATCGTTCTACTATTCGCAATGTGATGAATAAAATCGAGTGCTCCCGTACGTCAATGAAGCACAAAAACTGCCGAACATCACCACTGTCAGTCGCAGTTTAGAAAAGAATCAGAGGCAGTCCATTTTCACTTACTGGAACTCTGCTCGTAAGGGAAAATTCAACTGACCCAGGAACTGAAGGTGCATATGTATTGATAATGTACATATGTATGAGTGCGCTGATGATGTATGAGTGTGCTGATGATGTAGGAGTATGATGGTAAAGTATGAGTGTTCTAATGACGTATGATTGCGATGATGATTTATGAATATGATGTATGAGTATGATGTGTGAGTATGATATATGAATATGATGTATGAGTATGATGTATGAGTATGATGTATGAGCATGATGTATGAGTATGATGTATGAGTATGATGTATGAGTATGATGTATGAGTATGATGTATGAGTGTGATGTATGAGTATGATGTATGAGTATGAGTATGATGCATGAGTATGATGTATGAGTATGATGTATGAGTATGATGTATGAGTATGATGTATGAGTGTGATGTATGAGTATGACGTATGAGTATGATGATCTAGGAGTATGTTGATGATGCATGAGTGTATTCAAATCAGAGATCAGCAACGAGTATTCAAAACGATGAGTAGATTCAAGTCATACTTATTATTTCTGATACTTATACGCATTCATACTTATTTTAATATCATACTCATTCTACTCATACTCAAAGTTGGAAGTACTCGCCGTATTCATACTTAACAATACGCATGATGTTATTGACTTCGATTAGTCTCTACTTAACATTTACACGAAGCACAAAATAAGTATGATTCGCGTACGAACACTACTATACTCACAAGAAGATTGTGTGTATGCTTTGCTTGTTGTCTTTGTCTTTCCTTTCTTCTTTGTTTGTATATGCAACAATAACAAAGGCTGTAAATTTTGATGAATGATTCGAGCCACTCGAATCACTTATAAGTATTATAAGTATTTTTCTAAATTTATGGATCAGAATGAGTAGGCGTATGAATCAAACACATTTCGAATGTTGTGAGTTTGATGTCAACGTTGTACTCATACTCATTGTAACCTATACTTATAAATCAATGCTGTAGCGAGTACGAATGAATCAGAGTAGTTGAATTTCAATTCTGTTGATTCACTCATACTCAAAATTGCATGAGTGCTTATGAGTAGCGGAAAAACGATTCATTGCTGATTTCTGATTCAAATGTATGAGTATAATGATGATATATGAGTGTGGTGAAAATGTATGAGTATGCTGATGATGTATGAGTGTGATCATGATGTATGAGTGTGATCATGACGAATGAATGTGACTATAACATATGAGCATGATAATAATGTATGAGTATCGTGACGATGCATGAGTATTATGGTGATGTATTAGTACGTGGATGATGTGTGACAATAGATATAACGTTATGGAGTAAGTTCCAACGGACCCTAATTTTCATGAAATAATATTCTTTAGCGATGAGAGCCATTTCTGAATAAAGGAGTGAATTAGCAAAATTCTAGAAATTCTGGATCTTGCGTAGTCATTGGTCCATATTTCTCTAAGAACGATGTTGGCTACTTTTTTTGGTCTGATGGATAAACTCGACATGAACGACATATGAGTTCTACAAGGCGGCGCTACATGCCATACAGCCCATGCCGCATGGGATATTTTGCACGAGCAAAGGCATGGTCAGCTTACGTGAAGATTATGTGAACTGGAAAACGAGATCATGTGATTTGTACTTAATCGTGCCTTTCTCTTGTGGTATATGCGAATAAGTCAGAAACTACAGGGTTCGCAATGATAACATAACTCATGTCATCCGTTAAATTCAGCCTGATTCTTAAGCCAGTCATAAAAATTGGACATTTCGTAATGGCATCATTTGTTTGGCCTTTGATAAAAACGTTTTTCAAGGATTATTATATTGTTTTATATTAGATTTTAAACCCGATCAAAGTTTAGTAAAGTATTTAAAATAATTTTTCTTTTTAAAATGAATCATACTAACGCTTTTAGATTTAAACTGTTTTCAAAATTCAAATCTTAGTGAACAAAATTTTGTAGATAAAAGCACAAAGACTCAACAATTTCTTTAACTGTATTTAAATGACTTTAAAGAACATATTGGATGACAACACATGCATTTAAAGGGACAGACGAAAAGATGGATGAATGAGATGAGCATGCAGGTAATCATTGCTTGTGATGAGCACATTGTTTTAATTGCCTTAAACTTTGGTATTTCCATAATTTATTGGCATTTAAACTGAAATGTTCTGGCTGCCATTTGAATACTTGTATGCACTTGTGCCCGCTTACATGTATGAAATTCTAGTTTGGAGTCATTCTTATTGCTACAAATTAATGTTCGCTTAGAATGAATGCATATTTGACAATACGTACGTCAAACTTGCAAATTATTGTTGAGTTCAAAAGATTTTTATAACAAGAAATGTTTGCGAAGGATTATCTTAATAATTTATAACAGTTTTATTGTGAATTTTCGTTAGAATGGTAAGTTAGCGAAATAGAAGAGCGATTGTAAACAAAGCCGGCTCTGCAGTACTATTGGCTGAACTAAACTGGAGGGATCAAGTTACTTCGTCTGCCAGAATAACGGATTACATGACAACAAAAGTTTATTTCTCTGCTACACCGAATGTAAAAGAACCTGATATGTTACTTTGCTAACGTTCTGAAAACGGCTTGTGTATCTTCTTGGACGGATTCAAAATGGAGTTGGACACAGGAACCAATGTCCGAGAATCGACAGGCGAAAATTTTAATGGTTGTTAAACTGAGGAAACATATGCTGACGAGCTAAGGAGTAACAATTTTTGTGAATAATCAGGCAGCAATGCAGGATTTGAAGATTTTTAAGCATCCTTAAGTCCGATTACATACATACATAATTGGTCATTACAACCCTTCAGTCAGGATTTCGGCCTAGCTTCTTACACCACTTATTTTGTGTGCGTTAATTTTATACATAAGTGGCGGGACCTACAGTTTAAAGACGACTCCGAACAACAGATTTTTGAGAAGCTCTTCATGGCAATTTTATTTACTCTCAGAGCCTTTGCCAGAAATCTGCTGATAAGCAGTCGCCGAAGAAATATTCACCCTTATCGTGGTTGTCGTAGTCGTTTTTAGTCGACTGTCGTATTTGTAGTCGAATTTAAAACTCAATGGTATAGTGAAAACTTTACGACTACGTCAATTTTGTAAAAGAGCTGTAATGTAATAGACTGCTTAATTTTATTTGATTTTGAAGCAGCTTGTTAGAAAATCTGTCAAGAACAATAGTTTTTTACAAAAATTAAAACAAAAATAAAATAACAAAAAACAAATAAATAAACAATAGTAAAAATAATTTCATTTCTTGTTTGGATACTTTTTTAATTATGTTGAGCTTCGCATTTTATTCATCTTCAGAAAAAGATGAAGAAGAATTTTGTGCTTCAGATGCTATTTAAAAAAAAAATTAAGGCAGCAAGGCGATATATTTTCCATGCCTAATAAGAAGTGAGTTTAAACATAGGTACACATTTTTCGTAAAAGAGATCTCATAAGCAAATTTATTCCAGATTTGTTAGTTATTTTAGGCTTAACAAAGAGGCCTTCAAATATTTTTTAACGACGATTTCTCCGAAATTGAAAATCCCAAGAAAGCAAACCGAAGTGTCCAAAGTGGTCAAGCTAACTGCTGCTTTAAGAATACTAGCTGAAGGAAAAAGGAACTGGGAATAACTTAATGTCAACCTTTGTCAGTCTTCTGTAAGCGATTCCTTTCATGAATGCATAGAAGCTATATATAATGAATTTTGTCCTTATTGAATACTAATCCAGAGAAAAAATATGAAAAAACACATTTTATTTTTAAAAACTGGATTTATTTTATTGAATTTACTTCGTCGTCGTGACTAAAAATGCTTACGACTATTTTTGAAATATTCGACAGGCAAATACGACTACCTCGATACCGTTGTTGTAATAGATTTTTAATCAGTGTCGAATTTAGAGACGTTTTTGACAACCACGATACCTTTTTTTAAAAACGCCTCAAATACGCCACATAAACGTCTACCACGATAAGGGTGATTTTGAAATTAACGACAATAAATTTGCAGATGAATTGGCTACATCAGGATCTATTTTTGAAGTAACGACAGAAGAGAAATTGGTGAAACCACCAATAGGCTTCTTCTTGACTATTGAGAAAAGATAGGATAAGTAACCATACAGGAACGAAAGTTATTATAGGAGTCTTAACGGAGTGCGAGCTGTTAGAGACTAGGTCACATGTGATTTGTGTACATACAAGAATTTTTTTTTCCGCCATTGACAAGGCCTTGCGAAATGGCAAGGTTGGAAAATCGTAAGCGAAATCGTAAATTTTCATCAATATTTCATTGTTTTTTTGTGTTTTATCGGCTTTGATTTCCGAGTTATAACTCTTAATCGTAAACAGTAAAAAGCTTTTTGAGGAGGTTCACAGGCATTTTCCGTAAAGTTTTTACAGGTGTGTTATCAGGTTTACCTATATTTTTACTATTTTCACCGTTAACAACAAGCGTTAAGGCACCAAAAATAAGTTTAAAATCCCGCTTGTCTTCTTTACAGAGCTTATCAGTTATAAACCCTTTTCTCCCAGTGTAGACACATATCGAGCAACTGTAAATTTTTTAAAACAATTTATTTCTTCACGCCGAAAAGTCTACAATAATTTGTAAAAAAAGGCTGAGGAAACTTCAAATGTAGATGAAGTACACTTGTAGAGATTTATTTTGGATAGAAAGCCGTACTGAAAACTGAATATACTCAACAGGATAGACAAGGGTTCCATTGGCCTCTATTCTCGTTACGAAGTGGAAAAAATGGGAAAGTGGAAACTCTGAAAAGTTCCGCCTCAAAGAGATGTGGATAACTGAGATAACTCAGTGGGCAACTGTGTGTTAACCCAAACTTCTTGGGTTAATAGCCACATCCGACTACCTATCAATCTAAATCTAAATTATGGTACACAAAATAATATATTTTGGTGTTCAAGCACACGCACTTAATTAATCTCAGCAATTAATTTTAAATGTTTATGTTATTTTTAAATTTATTATAGAATGTACAGTAAAATCTAAAAATATTTGGACATTTAACATGAACTCATAAATTAAATCTTATAATGACTGACCCTGAGTAAAACGATAAGATTGATAATTGTAATGAAGGACATTTAAAAGTGGGTCACATACAGCTTATGACACACAATCATTCATAATAAATGAAATGCAACAGCAACAGTTATTTTGTGTTTTATTTCTCTGCAATACGATTCGACTTAGTAGAGTGGGTTTTTGATCGCTTTGACGGAAAATAAAACATAAATAAACCGTATGCAAAAAAAATAGTAAAACTTGAAATAAAAAATTTAATTCATATTTAAATATTACATGCTAAACAGTAACAGCTTATAAAAAAGCAAATAAAGTCAACATTTTGGAATGCGGTTCTGCTGCATACAGAAGTTAAATAAACTTCAACCAAATCAAACTTATACGACATTTTTTTTTATTTTTATTTGTTGTCAGATAAACAAATTGACTCCTCAGACTAAGCAATGTAAACAAAAACTATAATATTATACGAGTATTTTAAATAAAAATGTCAACAACAATACAATACAGAAACAGGGAAAATACCAATTATGCCCACAACACATTTTACAAATCAAACTTGTTTACATTGAGGCATAGGAAAATACAAATGTTTAGCAACATTTTTTGTTTACTTTCAACATCTGAGCCTCTTTCAATGTTTAATATGAAGCTTGTAAATTGAAGCTTTTGCATTTTAAAGAACTTTCTTTCAAAAAGTTTGAAGATACTGGACTGGGGACAGTAAGATTTCTGTGTGACAATGTACCTTTCGGTCACTTGTAAACATTGTTGCTACCAATGCTGGCAATTTGTTCAAAGCAAAGTGAAGATAATGCCAATTTTTTAATAAAACCAAAAACCCGAAAGCATAAATCGGCATTATACTCAACAACTTAAAATTTCATAAAGGACTGTGAAACAAATTTGTACAAGGAGCTTAACTAGCAACCGTGGATAGCGCCCACAATTTGTTCAAAGCAAAGTGAAGACGATGTCAATCTTTCGATAAAGTCTTCTTCAGCAATGAAGCTCACTTTCATCTGAATAGCCAAGTGAATACACAAAATTGTCGAATGTAGGTCTGGGAAACTGCTCAGGTAACCCATGAAAACTATTTGAACTTATTTGACCTTACTTTTCTGAAGATAAGGCTGAAATTTCAGAGATTGTATACAGCAATCTTTACAGAAACATAACAACGGAGTGTTTCGATGGTTCAGATATAACGATGTTGATGTGAGAAATGTAGAACGTGGAAGACTCTCAACCAATAACTTTGAATTCGCCGAATTGAAGATGATACTTTAATGGTGTTTTCTTTTCTACCAAAAAATGTGCATTTTATTAACGCAAAATGCAATTTTGCGTTTGTTTCTTAAAAATGTTTCGCTCTCTAAAAGGGTGGTATGTTTTATTCTAAATAATTCGCACTTGCCAATGGTGGAGGGCATTGCATTTTATGCCCTGTATAAATCGAGAGTGCTGATAATGCCCTGTAAAGCAGATGACTTTTGTTTATTTATAGGGCTACCAGATGAAACTTTTAAAAAGTTGCCTGGTATTGTTATCCAATTTGAAGTTAATTTTCATTGTTTTGTGGAGTAATCTTAAGGAAATATTACATTATTAAAGCTACATGGTCAGCAATATAAAAAATTGCATTCAATGTTAGAACAGTGTTAAAATATTTTTTTTTTTTTGTTATAAAAAAAGCGTGCAAAAAATTAATTCGAAAAATTAGAGATCTGGCAACACCTTTGAACAAATTGGCATTTCCTCATTCATTTTCTTAATAAGTGGTAAACACAGGGCATACCCTTTTTAATATTTGTGTTATGTTCTTCTCAAATAAAAAATTACATTACAACAGGGTTGGTCAAAAAATTTTTTTAATGCACCTTGTAAGAGGGTGACATTTTCTTTGTAGAAAAGAAAACACCATAAGTCAGAAACAAAGGGCAGAAATGTTAAACAATTTTTCACCGTTAAAATCGATGGGAAAGATCCAAAAGTCTGGAAAATGAGTGCCACATGAATTGAATGAACGGATAGAAAACCGAAAACCCACATACGAAATTTTGCTTCAAAGACACGATAGCAAATCAGTTACTGGAGATGAAAAATGGATCATGGGTTAATCCGGGACAACAACTTTGGCTCCAATATCGGATCAATTCGTTGAAAGTCTGGTGGGTCCAGAAAGGTCTGATGTGCCACGAGCTTCTAAAACCTGCTGAAGCGCTAAATACAGGCCACTAACGACAACAAATGATTATTTTGAATCATACATTAATCGACCAGAACGACCAGAATGGGCTACAGGACACGACAATGTAATTTTTGGTTCAGGTTCAGGTTACAATCAAAACATTATGCTCGGAGTTGCTACCATATCCGCGAAATTCACCAGACTTTGCTCCTTCCGCATTGGCTGAGCAACACTTTGACTCCTAAGAGGTGGAAAACTGGATAGCAGTTCGCTCGCTTCAAGAGGCGAAAAGTTTTATTGGCGTGGAATCCATAAATTGCCCTAATAATGAAAAAAATTTATAGTCAGCAATGGTCAATACTGTGAATAAAATGATTTTTATTTAAAAAAAAAACACTAATTTTCGTACTGGCACGTGCTCCGCTCACAATGAATTGTATCATAAAAACATACAACTCTGTTACCATACCACACTTCAAAGCGTCACTGAACAGAATAACTGATTTGAATAATTTTTTTAAATGTAAAACAAAACAAGTTTGATTTTAAAGTTGTGTGGAAACTTTTATAATAAATTTGTTGTTAGGGTAAGCCTAAAGCTTACTTTTATTATTTGAAAGACAAAAAAGTCTCAGGTTTATTGTTTCCAATGCTTTTAAGAAATTATGAACATGTTTCGCAACATTGTGTATAAACACTTGCTAAATATTTTATTAACTCACCAGATCCATCACTATTTGTGTTGCTTGACGTTGGTGTTGTTAAACGTCTTGCTTGGTATTTGCGCCTTAAAGCAGCCGACGATTGCGATTGCCTGGCTGTGATGTCATTATCAGCGGACGATGACGTCAATGATGATGATGCCAATCTCAAATCGTTTGACGATGTTTCCGATGATTTCTTTTTCTGCTGACTGTTAAGCTTAAACGAAGCTGTTGCAGCGGTTGTAACTGTTGTTGTTATATCAACAGCTGCCGAGTTTATTGTTGGCGGACGATTGGTGCGTAAGCGTTTAAATTTCGAGGTCGTTGTGAAGTCATCGCTCAGCGTTGAAGATGATACTGGTGGTGTGGTTAAATTCGGTGTTGTGGTTACAGCTGCCGATGATGAAGCTGAAATGGTAGTGGCTGCTGTCGATAAATTAATAAGACGACGGCGCACACTCAATACGGGTCTTCGCGTTGCTGTAAAACCATTGCTATTAGCAGTTGTTGTTGGGCGCAGCTACAGTAAGGATGGTTTTCAGTTCAGTTGTAAAACAGAAAATATATTGAATTGTTTGAAAGAAAAAAACCATTAAGTAAAGAAAGAAAAAAAATTAAATAATTATTAAATATTGTATTTTAATTAAAATTTTGTATAAGAATTGAATTTTTAATATTTTAAGGATTTTTTTTTGGTTTTTTTTTTTTTTTTGAACATTTTTAAAGAAAGTGTTTATTTACGTGTTAGTGTAATTGTGTAATTTAAAGTGTAAAATTCTTAAGTGTACAAGGATATACGGGGTATTTTTTTGTTGTATAGTGTTTGTTTTAAAGGCGTATTACTCTACTAAATGCCGCTACATTTTTGTGCCAAAGGAAAAGTGCTGAAAACAATAAGAAATTTGAAATAGTTAAAGCTGCTAAAATATTAAAACTATACTATAGTTTGTGGGTAATTGCATAGAGACAGAGTTACTTAATTTAATTTAATATGTTATGAAATTGTTAATTATTTGGAATTTAAAATAAAATATTTTTTTTTTAATCATTAAGTATTTTTTATAATAAAAGTTTTACGATTGCTTTTTTTGGTGTTTTGTGTGTTTTATTTTATTTTTAAGATGATGAGAAATGGTAATAAAACTATGTGATTATGTTAAAAAAAAACTAAGTTTGAACAATTACGTTAAAGCAGATTTATTTAAATGAAATGAACAAAAATTCGTGACAACAGGAAGACAATAATTTCAAGGTTTAAAAAACTTTTATGATAGTTTATTATTTTTTTAATTGCATTTTAATACTTATTTTATGCTTATTCTTTTTTATAAAAATGATGATTATTTATATTCAATATTTCACCACAAATTTGTTTTTTAAAAATAAAAAAAAATTTTTTTGCTATACAATACAGGATATAACAGGATATTAAAAATTTTTAAAATAAATTGTTAATAAATAATTTTTAGATGGGATTTTAAGAATTATCCTTCATTGAAATTATTATTAATTTATATTCAATATTTTGCCACAAAATGGGTTTTTAAAAATGAAAAATTGCCATACAATACAGTGTATAACAGGGTAGAAAAATTAAAAAAAACATTTAAATAATACATAATTATATGGTGTTTATTCTCTATGAAAATTATTATTATTTAAATTCCATATTTAGTCACAAAGTTGGTTTTTAAAAATGAAAGAAAAAATTTTTTTTGTCATTCAATACTGTGCATAACAAAGTAGTAAAATTTTAAAAATAAATAAACAATAAACAATTCTTATATGGGATTTTAACACAAAAAAAATATAATTAATTAAAATTTTTAGGAATATATGACAGATTTATCATAACACAACGTATGCATATGAATCTCATTCGCTTTCAGTTCGTTTCTTAAGTCTTTTGTTTAATAATAATTATACGCAGTAGATAACACATACATATGTACATGCATAAATATATACAATGAGCGTCAAAAGAAACTGTACATTAAGGATATAATTCTAACAATCACCAAAATCAACTTTTACCATTTAAGGAGAGTGCCCGAAAAAATTTGACAGTATTTCGAAATTTTTTTAATTTTTTTGTTTGTTTTAATTTTAAAAACTGGCAATGAAACAATTTTGAGATAAAAATAACGATAATTTATTAATGCATATTTTTTTTTAATGTACAATTACTTTCGATGCTCACTGTATGTATATTTGTATCTTCATATATAGATATTTATTAAGCATTCTTAAACAATTTTATTACGCCTTATATATTTTGCATTTTTATTTTACTTTTAGTAGAACAATAGTAATTGAACTCTGCTTCCAAGATATTTATCTCGAATATTATTAATTTTTTTCCATAAAAATGACTCATTTGTATTGTATAACACTAGGGTAATAATTGTTTATTAAGTTTTTTTCTCTACATCATAACATCAACAATGATTGATACATCAGCGTCTAAAGGTTTTATTAACAGCTTATGATTATTAAAATTTTTTTTAATTGAACAATTAAAATACGTTTTAATATGACAGCTATAATTATAATTTTATTCGTTATAAAAATATAGGTGTTCTTGAAATTATATGTGAAACTATCATAGATAAACACTTCGTAGTAAAAATTCAAGGAAGCAGGTTAAGTTCAATGGTTATTTAAATATGATGTTTACTATTGTTTTATAAAATTCTGTAAGAATGTACACATAGAAAAACAGGGCTTACATAGCATTGAATTGAAAAAATAACAGAGTTTTATTACAGCATTCGGTATATAAAAATAATTAAATTGTCAATAACTTTTCTAAAATATTGTTCATATGAATTGCTGTAAATTTTCTTAAGGAAACAGGTTTTACATACGTATATAATTGGGCAACTTCACCTCTGCAGATTTCTGGCAAAAACGAGAGTAAAATAAAATAAAATGAGAAAATTGCCATGAAAAGTTCCTCAAAAATCTATCGTTCGAAGTCGACTTTAAATTGTAGATCGCGACACTCATTTATAAAATTAACACACACAACGTAAGTGATATGAGAAACTAGGTGTTAAACCTGACTGAAGGGTTGTAACGACCAACCATACATACATAATTGATTATTAGAACTATTCAGTCAGGATTACGTCTTAGCTTCTCACACCGCTTATGTGTTGAGTGTTAAATTTATACATTAGTGGTGTGACCTACAGTTTAAAGTCGACTTCGAACGACAGATGTTTTTGAGAAACTTTTCATGGTAAATTTTTACTTACTCCCAGAGGCAGAGGCATGAGAGGCAGTCACCGAAGAAATATTTTTACATTTCATTTTGATGGAGATGTTTGATCTGGGGTGAGAATCGTGGCCTTATATCTACTAAGCCAACACACTACCTACTGGACTACGGCAAATTCACTTGATCGTAATCCTGATTAAAGGGTTGTAATGACTAATTAAGTAAAATAACTCTAGGCGAGCAAGACTTTTCAAACTCAAACAAAATTATTAGAAAATATTAAAATGTTTTCATTAATTTAATTTAATTTTTTATTTAATAAAATCATTCTCTAACATTAAATTTATCGATATAAAACAGAAAAAATATATTCTTCCAGTTTAAAAACTCAGTGTCCAGTACGTACAGTTAAATAATGTCTTCTGTACAATTTTCTTTTCAATTCGAGTTCTTACGTTATTTTACGTTATTAAGAAGGGGTTTAAAATCAATTTTTTAATTATGAAACGAAAAGAAAAAGAAAACTAGTAGAGCGAAATATTATTATAAACTTGTGGAAAAAAGTTTAAGTTTAAGGTTTATAGGGAGTTATGAGATCTTAAATAAATAAACCTAAAACAAGACAGTTTTGAAAAATTCTAAAAAAAATAACATGAAAAAGTCTATACGTTTCGCTCTTTAAAAGACAAAGTAGAGTAATGTTTGCTAAGGAGGAACATATAAACAAGCATCCAGAGTTCTAGAAAAAGTAATTATTTCAGATGATGGCAAGTATAAAAAAAGGCAAATAGTGTGGAAAAATGCGTATTGCTTTGTATAAAAAGCATTTGTTGACTACTGTCAAGCAGTCCTGATGCTGTGATGGCTTTTAGGGGTATTGCAACATCCACTTCGCATGTCGCTTCAATTTGTTACAACGATGTCATAAAACTGAGTCTTCATGGTCAATGCATCTTTCAGCAAGATAATGACTCTAAACATATCGCTGATATAATGAAACAGTAGCTTTTATATAATGTCCCTTAACAATTGTGGATGTATCCTCAACCATTCAACCTCAAATCTCTTGAGTATCTGTGCAAATTAGGAACCATCAAGTAATTTCAATATCTATTTTAAAAGTGGTAATGAAACATAAATGGAATAGCATAATCCAAGATCACACTAAAACTTTCGTTCATAGTATGCCAAAAAAAAAATTGGCAAAGGATTTGAAACGCAAAGGCTACCCTACCAGCTATTAAAAAAGGTAAACGACAAGCATTTTTTTTCCTTTTTATTGTTATAGCCGAAAATGTATTTTAATTTAAGTTTAATGTTATTTCAAGCCACTAATAGGTCTGCAATAAATAGAAATAATTTGAATTTGAAAAATATAAGGTTAAGATAGGTTGATGTACGCAGACTTTTTATATCTAGTGTATAGAAGCTTTTAATTAAAAAAAATTTTTAAATTTTTATATAAATATTTGTGTATGAGTGTGATTAAAAAATGTTTATATGTTGTTAAATGAACAAGAACTTCTTTCTGTAATCTAAATATTTCTGCGCGTCTTTGGAATTATATACTCTAAAATTTTGTCAATATAACCCATTTATTCAGGATTACAACCTAGCTTCTGACACCACTAATGTTGTGTGTGTTAATTTTATTCATGGTTGGCAGGATCTGCAGTTTAATTACGACTCCGAACAACAAATTTGGCAATTTTATTTATTCCCAGAGTTTTTGTCAGAAGATTGCTGAGATTCTTCGTATGTGTTCAACATGTCTAGATAGGTATGTAACAATATGTTTATAAACATTTCAAGGCAACTGCCTACTGGCCGGAAAGTATAAAATTAATTTATTTAAATATAATTTAAATTAATACATAAATTAATTGATATTTAATGTACTGTATTTATTCTAACATATGCAAATAAATTTTTTAAAATCTTGGTAATAAATCAAAAAATATAAACTTTTTTTTTTTGTTTTATAATTAATTATTTTATTTATTTATTATAGAAATAAAATCAAGCAAATGCTAATGGAATTTATTTTAGACAAAGTTATTGTCTTAATCTCAGGTCAACTAAAACTCTTATCCAGCGTAGCGTTTCTTCAATCGTATGGCTGCCGACCAGGTACACATGAATTTAAATGTTTTCTGAAATTGTTTCGAATTGTTGCATGACGCCAATTCCGGCAAGTGTATGTTATATAGATGTTTTCAAACTTAACTTTATAAAAAAAATTTGTAAGACTTCCTTTTCAGAATTCATTTGTTTAATTTATACCAAAGGAAACCATTTAAAAAAATTATTTAAATTTTAAATAATTTTACTCTGACTTCTACACAATCTTACGATTTATATGCACTGTCTAATAAAAGTTTACATACGTTTAAACACATACAGAAATTTCTGAACCAATTCGAAAAACTGTAGTTAATTTGGATAATGATGGCTTATCACAAAATTAATTGACAGAATATTAAATTTAAAAAGACCAATGCTGCAGATTAAACAAAGACCTTCTCCATATCATAATAGCATGTCTGGTCTCTCCTGAGATGCCCTCTATATGAAACCTTCATATCAAATTGGTATAAATTGATGTTCTCAGATATTTTACGTCCTCTCTCCTCTCCACTCCTTATATTATCTCGTCAGAAGTGTTATGAGATCATATAAGAAATTTCTAGTGATTTTTAAATAGGCAACTATACTCCTACCGAAAACCAATCTACATGTACAAAGACTAATAAACCTCGACTCTGTTAGGCTGTCTAATAAGCAAAGGCTGAAGATAAATCCTAAACTTAGCAGAAATCCCACTTGGCTTAAATTGGATAAAAAGCGTAGCAATTGACTATTCTGACAGATAATAGAGTACTGACTAGGCACAAGTGACTGCGCTGAAGGTATAAGTTGGCTAGTTATTCTCCTCTTTATTAGCCAGTTTTCTTCTCTGGCTCTACACAGACTTCTTTAATTTGCTTATCCTATTTCGATAGTCTACTATAAATACGGTAAAGTTATCATTAAATTTAAAGTAAAGTTCCAGTTCAAGGTCCTTACAAAAGACCTCAGACTCAGTGCCGTCCATAAAAATGAGTATAAAAGTTAAACAGTTGCTTTGGGAGTTCTTGAAGGTCCATTTCCAACGCAGATAGAAACACCGAACACCTACATACATACATACATAATTGGTCATTACAACCCTTCAGTCAGGATTACGACCTAGCTTCTCACACCACTTATGTTGTGTGCGTTAATTTTATACATGAGTGGCGGGACTTACAGTTTAAAGTCGACTCCGAACGACAGTTTTTTGAGAAGCTTTTCATGGCAATTTTATTTGCTCTCAGAGTTTTTGCCAGAAATCTGCTGAGAGGAAGTCGCCGAAGAAATATTTTCATATTTTCGTTTTGATGTCTGACCTGGGATTCGAACTCGAGCCTTCAGTCTAATAAGCCAACACACTACCTACTAGACTACGGCGACTCCACCGAACACCTAGTTGTTGGTTATTCTACAAAGACGTCTATTCTCCTTAATGCAAGGAAGAAGTTCAAAATGCCAGGGTAACCAACTAGTAGTAGTAATCGCTTGACTTACAGACCATAGTGGCCTGCCTCAATTATTATATGAGGTACTGGTTAGTAGATAGAGTGTTGGCTCATTAGACGTGAGGCTACGCTTCAAACTCCAGTTCGAATTTGTTTTGGTCATTTATGTCACAGTGCTTCCAATAGCATTGCTACCGAGTTGATCGTCTATATTCCGTTTTAGTAACACATTTTTCCCCGCATATGCTGTATATTTTTGAATACCCTCGCAGGATTCCAACATTATTATACAGAGTACTAGTTAGTAGGTAATGTGCTGGCTTATTAGACGGGAGGCTAGGCTTCAAACCCTAGATCTTCAGCAAAACGAAACATTAAAAAAAACTTCATGGGCAACTTCCTCTCAGAGAAGATTTCTGGCAAAAAGTCTAAGAGAAAATAAAATTGTCAAGAAGTTTCTTAAAAATTTTTGTCTTTCGGAGTTGACTTTAAACTGCAGGTCCCGCCACTCATGTATAAAATGTATACACACACAACATAAGTGATGTGAGAAGCTAGGTTGTAATCCTGTCTGAAGGTTTGTAATGACCAATTATGTATGTATGTATGTATAGGATTTTGCTAATAATTTCAACATGATTAATTATAATTATATATAATTATATTATAATTATATTATATATATAATTATAATTTCATGATGATTAACTTAAGCTTACATAACAAGGTTAATTGTTTTAACCACCAAATGTTTTCAACAAATCTTTTAAGCTGCTTTAAAAATCAAAGTGACAGGTCTAGGTTAAGATGACTTCAATTACAAATTGTTGCTGTAAGTTATTACCACAAATAGCATTAAAACAAGTTCAATGCAGTGGAGATTGAAGAGAAAATTTGTGTACAAAATACTAGACTGACTACTAATGGAAACCAAAGTTTTTGGCATTAAATAATGTAACAGCAATAAAGATGACATTTAAATGTTAAATTAGAGTTTAAAAGATTTGGAATTCAAATACTAAAGAAGGTAATAAAAATAATACACGAAGGTTAAGTTACAAAATAAATAAATAATTAAACAAACTGTTCTGGAGTTATTAATAACAACAAAATGTTTACAATAAAATATTCTCTTAACAAGCATGCCACACTTCACTTAAATGATATACTTTGTGGCAAATTATGCATTTCAACACCTAAACAGTTTAAAGTTACAACAGCATCAAGTGATTAATGAAATAATTTAAAATTTAATTAATTTTTAATGGCAAGTTAATGTAAATAATTTCGTTTTTTTATTGAAACGTTGACATTGAGACACAGTTTCTCTCTGTACAATTATTTATAAAATGGTTTAGAAAACCCACACTTGGCATAAATACTAATACAAACAGTGCAACTAAAAATACTGCATTATATTAATATTCATTATTTAAAGCGAATTTGTTTACTTAACAATAAAATAAAATGAAATATTTTTTTCTAACAAATATTTGTTATTTGCATTCCGCATATTTTGAATGCATGACTGCCATATATTTTCATCATAAATTATATTCGTAATAAAAATATATTACAAAATAATGGTGTTTGTGATAATTTGTCGTGGTACGCTATTAACCTTACAAAAATGTAGCAGGGCCAATAACTGAATGCAAACAAAAGACTTAAGACATAAACTTGAGTTTTTATTTTTTAAATTTATGACTCATAAAAAATAATTTATTTTGAAAACTATTTCTTTGTTAATGACTATTTATCAAGTTTTATGTTTGTATTTTGACAAAAGAATAATTTGTGTGGTTCAAACCTAATGAGAAATATTTCTACACCGTCTCACAAAAGTTGACATACCCCAAAAAAATGTTTTTTAATTTTTTTAATATAAAAGTTTAATATTTCCTTTTATTATTTAAAATATTGAGTCGAAGACAACAGTTAGTTTCTGGCAAATACTCTGACAGTGAAAAAAAATTGTCATGAAAAGTCTCTAAAAATATTTCAACTTTGTCTGTGACAATGGTCGCCTTGTTAAAAAGGAGTTCCCATAACCAATTTTTGTTCGCTTTATTCTAAGCAGAGTAGTCTATTATTTGGTCCTTGTGTTGTAGACTCTCTAGACAGAATGGTTCTTATACATACATAATTGGTCATTACAACACCTCCGTCATGATTACGGCCTAGCTTGTCAGTGTTAATTTTATACATAAGTGGCGGGACCTACAGTTTAAAATCGACTCCGAACGACAGATTTTTTTTCATGGCAATTTTTTTTTATGGTTACCAGATTGGGTAATTCCTTACGCAGGATATGCGTAAGGTTGTTGCCTTGGCAACGTTTAGTTTAAAAATTCGGGATAAATTTCACCACTTTGGCTATCGCTTTCTGATAGAAAGGAAACTTATTCGACCGCTAGCTTGATCTGCAAGGATCACGGGGCTAAACTTTTACTATGTAATCTGTGTCCTTACGGATATTGCCCCATTGGATAAACGATGGGTAGTTGTCGTGTAAATTTCCTCACAAGTATAATCATATTCAGATTGAATGGGTTATTGTGGAATTTCTTCAATTTCCTTAAATTTGTTCAAAAATTTATCAAGCTTAACAGAACTGTAATACGAAACGACTCTTTGGGTAGGGTGAGAATCCAACCAAACTCAGTTTCTTGAGGCATTAATGTGTCAAGAATATATTCAGTGTGATTCCTAAGAAGTTATGGTTAAGAAAAAATGTTAAAAGGCTGTCTGTATGTGCACAGCTTTGGCGATTGTATCGTTCCCTACATAAGAAATCCTTCTAGTGGTCCACATCATCGAATTTTTATTTGAATGGAATGTGATAGCACATTATTTGTAGTAACACCAAATCCAACCTAACCGTATCCACTTGTGTGCCTAAAAAGTTTATTGACTAATAGCAATTTACCACTATGAAATATCCACTCTGATATGATCATCGAGCGAACTCGAGTATCTGATTTCATGACCTAGTACGTCTCGAGATCCAACAGATCCTTTTTCAAGTAATAGTCAAGAAATTTTTCTTTAATTGGTCATTACAACCCTTTAGTCAGGGTTACAACCTAGCTTCTCGCACTAATCATGTTGTGATATGACCTACAACTTAACGTCAGGATGACCATGGACAACGACATTTATTCGCTGAATAGGCTTTGGAACAATTGGCCACTGACCTTAATTTCCATCGAAAAATCATCGTCAGCGATGAGTCTCATTTCTGGACAAACGGCTACGTCAACATACAAATTTTTCGAATTTCGGATGATACAAATCCACATGAAATCCAAGAGTGCCTAATACATTCCGAAAGTCATTGTTTGATATAGATTTTAAGCTAACGGTGTCTGAGGTTAATATTTTTTTGAGCATGTTTGGAGATCACTATGAACTGATTAACAACTTCATTGGCCTGAATTGAATGATCTGGACATGAACGAAATGTGGTTTCAACAGGACGCCGCTGTATGCCAATTAGTTTACGCCAAGTGGATATTCATCTCATGTAGAGGTGATGTAAACTGACCGCCCACAGTGTGAGATTTAACTTCGTTAGACTTCTTCTAGTGGGATGTTCTTAAGTTGCAGATGTATGTGAATAAGCCACAAATCTATTGCCAGAATTTATACGCCAACTTTCCTTGGCGTTTCAACAATGTTATAATCCACAGAAAATGGTATCAAAAGGTCTTCTTTTGGTCTGAATTATAAGATCTGGATGTAAACTACATGTAGTTTCAATTGGACGACAGTACGTGCCACACAACTCATCACATATTGGATATTTTGCGAGAGCGATTTTAGGCTATGGTCACCTCACATGTAGTTGCAGAGAACTGGTTACCAGGATCGTGCGAATTGATGCCATTAGACTTTTTTCTTGCGCGAATTTTTAAGGGCGTAGTTGTTTGCGAATAAGCAACAAATCAAAGTGGTTATCAAAGAGAGGAAAACTCATGCCAACGGTCGAATTCAGCCTGATATATAAGCCATAGTCGTGGAAAATTGGAAATTTCATATG
Source organism: Sarcophaga caerulescens (assembly GCA_927399465.1). NCBI lineage: Eukaryota > Metazoa > Arthropoda > Insecta > Diptera > Sarcophagidae > Sarcophaga > Sarcophaga caerulescens. The sequence continues at coordinate 101,012,168 of OV656873.1, forward strand.
CGCTGTACTAAGAGGAGGCATTATGGAACATTTGAACAATCTTTCAAACGTATAAAAAATTTCAGTGATATTTTATACGCTCATTATTTTATTTAAAATGTAAAAATAGCAATCTCTTAAAAGGAACCTATAATAGTGGAACATTTTTGTCATTTTTTTTAACAAAAGTTTCCCTTTCTTTATGTGTTAATGACTTCTTAATAAAACCCAAATATTTTTCGATTGGGTAGTTATTTTTAGATAAATATTGTCTTTCCAATGAAAAGAAACAGAAAAAAAACGTTGTTACTCATTACCACAATTTCCTTTTATACAATCGTGTACCTATAAAAAAAAATACCATAAACATGACAAGCCCATTATTACTGGTATGCATAACAAAAATTCAACATGAGATCACCCTGATGTTTAATGCCAAAAAAATATTAAAACCACATAAATTAAGCGCAGCGTCTTGTAAAGGCCAGACTTTGTAGCCACCACATGCCATATACTTGAATTTAATAAAATTCAAATTAAAAAAAGAAAACGCAACACATGATCATTGATTTTGTATGATGGAACTGTAAATTTTTGTTTACAAAATTCAAATTGCCAACATCCGCAAAACTGGATTATGTTTGAGAGTTTATTAGAAAACCAAAACAAAATAAACAAGAAAAAAAAATATTTTTTAAAAACAAGATAGAAAATTACGCAATATTTTTTGTGTAAATAAAAATATTTAATAAAATATGCATATGAATTGTGGAAATTAATAACAAAATTTACAGTAAATAAAATCAATGTCAACAACAATTCGTATATAATTTAACACACTTTAATGAGACACTTTTTTCATTTTGTGTATATTAAGTAAATCCTATTAAAAATTTGGTGACAAAATAAGCTAAATTTTATCTGTAAAGGCTGAGCATTGAATTTGATCTCTAAATTCAACAGAATTTTAAATGAGTATTAATCATAAGCCAATAAGCAATTTAAAATTGCGAAATTCTTTTTAGAAACTGGCTTTCTTAAGCTTCATTGATATTTTTTGTTTTGTTTTGTTTGGTAAGAACCAGAGATCAGCAATGAATCGTTTTTTCGCTACTCATAAGTATTCATGAAATTTTGAGTATGAGTGAGTCAACAGTATTGAAATTTAACTACTCTGATTAATTCGTACTCGCCACAACATTGAGTTATAAGTACAGGTTGCAATGAGTATGAGTACAACATTGACATCAAACTCATAACATTCGAAATATGTTTGATTAATACACCTACACATTCAGATTCAAAAAATTTAGAAAAAATTCTTATAATACTCATAAAAGATTCGATTGTTTCGAATCATCCATCAAAATTTAGAGTCTTAGTTGTTGTTGCATTTACAAAAAAGAAGAAAGAAAAGACAAAGGCAGCAAGCAAAGCAGACACTCAACCTTCATGGTTCGTACGCGAGCCATACTTATTTTGTGATTCTCGTAAATGTTGAGTAAAGGAGAGTTGAAGTCAACAACATCATGCGTATGATGAGTACTTCAAACTTTGAATATGAGTAGTATAAGTATAATATTAAAATAAGTATAAATGCGTATAAGTATCAGAAATTATGAGTATGATTGGATTCTATTCATTGTTTTGAATACTCATTGCTGATCTCTGGCAAGAACTAACGGGTAATTTTTTTATGATTTGGGTTTTTCTACATCAATTTTTTGAGTATGCTAAAGTGTTTCGCCCTCCTCTACTAGGTAGTGAGTTGGCTTATTGGACATGAGGCCACGGTACAAAACGAAATATGAAAAAATATTTCTTTGACAACTTCTTCTCAACAGATTTCTGGCAAAAATAATAAATGAAATTGCCATGAAAAGTTTCTCAAAAGTCTATCATTTGGAGTCGACTTTAAACTTAGGTCCCGTCCCTCATATATAAAATTAACGCACACAACATAGATGGTGTGAGAAGCAAGGTCGTAATCCTGACTGAAGGGTTGTAATAACCAAATATGTATGTAGCAGACAAAAAAGTGGCACGACACGTATTACTAGTAAATAGTTCTAGAACAATAGAAAGCCCTTTCAAGTGATTCGGTAAAAAAAAAATTTATAATTTTTCAGTACATAAATACCTTGAATAAAAAATTTAAAGAAAGAAAAAAAAAAAAAAACAAGAAAGTGCACTAGATCAGGAATTCATGATGGGCTATTGTACCATCCACTGATTAAAATTCATGACTGACTGGAATTCAAATCATTCAAATAAACGAGTTTTAAAAGTAACATTTAAAAAAAACACAATACGAGACTTTAATACCTAAAAGCAAGCATAGTTTGTCAAAGGAGCGTAAACAAAATATTGTAAACGAATAGATTATTATCGCTTAGTACGACAAAACGTGAGATGTTTTGATGATATATTTTGAATATAAAAATTCAAAACGTGTTTTTCTTTTAAATTTAAACAACATTTTCAGGTAAGAAAACATCTCAATATTTGCAAATAATTATAATGTTTTTTTACAAGGAAATGATTGAATGATACGAAGAATGATTACGAAATACGCGGTGCGTTTAAGCGTGCGTGTTGAGCATGTTTTTTGGTTTTCCTCTTATTTTCATTGGAAATATATTTATTACAAAACTATATACATATGTAGGTATGGTATATACATACATATGTACATACAGTGGACAGCAAAAGTCTTACTACTCCAATATAATTTGACAAAAAAAAAGTCCCCACAGGCTTAATACTCTTGTACAAAGTCCCGATATGACTTCAAGAGAATATTTAGGAGATCATTTGAAAGAACGGTTAAGTAATCGCTAAACCTCAAACAAAAGACAAGCGAAAAACTTGATCATGGTGCCATCAGAAAACACTAAACAAAAGTTGTACATTCAATTCCAAATGGGTTAAATGGAGTGCTTGAACTTAAGGGATATTCTACTAAATGCAAAGGATAACTTATTTTTCATATATTAGGCTTTGAATTTTAAATTTACTAAGGGTTCTCCTTGGGGGTACCTATGGAGTCATCTGAAACTTTTCCTTATTTTTCTCTTGTTGTATGAAAAACATTAAAAAAATTTTTGTTTTATAATAAAACAGGAATAAATTAATAAAATAAATATAAAAACCTTAATTTTTTATACAAACTTTTGGTTAAAATTAATGAAATTGTCAAAATAGTGTGCAGTACTAAGACTTTTGCTGTCCACTGTACAAACATACATACATATATGTACAGTAATGTATTGCATTACTGGTATTTTTGCGTCTTCTTCATTTAAATGGGTCAGTAGTTTCTGTCTGTTTTTTTTTTTGCAGTCTAATCTGGCTGGTCTGTCTTTCACTCACAGTGTCTCCCCTATGGAATTTTAACTGCATAACTGACCATTTCCAGATTTAAAGATGACCAACCTGTTTTTTGTTTGGAATTTTTCAATACAAATACAAACTTTTCAAGGCAATAAATGTGTTATGTGTTTTGCGATCAAACACACTCATTTGCTCTTTACGGCATATTGAGCTGTCTGGCTGGCTTCATATTGTTGTTCATTATTCAGCAACATGTATACAATTGGGGACTGTAAACTTACACTGAAAATGTGTTGCACAACAATAACAATTTAATCATTTTAATATGCGTTTCTCTCTTTTTTTAAATAAAAAAATTATAAAAAAAAAACACGAAAAAAATAATCACAATACAGCTGAAAGTTTAACCGCATATTTGATTGAAATTACACCATTTCCATTTAAAATAATGAAACATACAATACAAAAATGTTTTCCATGCAAAACTCTTAAATTCCTTTATTGCAGTCAATATTTTAAAAATATTTTTTCCTTCGTCATACACATTACAGCATCATCCATAATTTATAGATTTACAATGAAATTTATCAATAAGCTTTGTTTTGTATGCGGTGCTAAAATATGGTGGTTAAAACCAAAAAAAAAAATTGTTTTGGGTTTGTCTACAATGAATGGATGTTGCAATTTGTTTAAATTAATGGCCACAGCTGCGTCATTGTCAAAGAAAAAAAATACTAACAATACATAAAATGATGAGTAGCTAAGCTTTTGCTCATCAACATAAATAAAATAAAATTAATGTGCATAGATCACGCAGATAAGCAAATATAAATATTAACAGCTTAAGTACGGCTTTTCAATTTGGAGAATGTGTGAAATCTATTCTTTATTAACGAAACCAAAAAAAAAAATTCAAACTGGTTCCAAAAACAATTATTCTATATTAGTATCTAAAACACAATCTAAAGGTTCATACCAGTCAAAGTCACAACTAAAGCATCGGCTAAATGCTTGAAGGAAAGTGATAAACTGAAGAAATTAAATTAAAGCTAAATCTTTGAATTTTAGAGAAAAAAAAAACCGAAAAAAATAATAAATTAATATGAAAAGAACAATTTGCCTATTGGAGATAATAAAGTTCAAAAATCAAATCATTTCATAAATCATGCAAAATTTTATAAGTTTCAATAAAGCGTAGGTTTCGGATCTAGTGGGTTGGTTAGCTATTGGATCAAGGATTCCAAAACAGTTTTCTTTGCGGTCGGGTGTTACTTAAGACCGAATATATAGGCGATAAAGCTATGCAAATGGGAGATCGGCATAGTCTAGTAAGTAGTGTGTTAGACGTAAGGCCCCGATTTAAACCCATGGTCAGACATCAAAACGAAAATACGAAAAAATATTTCTTCAGCGAAGTCCTCTCAACGGATTCCAAGGCAAAAACTCTGAGAGTAAAAAAAATTGCCATAAACTGTAGGTCCCAACATTCATGTATAAATTTAACACACACAACATCAGTGGCGTGAGAAGCTAGGTCGTAATCCTGACTAAAGGGTTGTAACGACCAAATTAGCATAAACAATTTTGTAAAATCGGACAAAAAATGGACCTCGTGGGAGAAATGAACCTAGCTGTAGTCTAGCTGTAGATTCCACAATAGATTTTCTTATAGCTGTGCCTTACTCGGGACCGAAGCTATTTGTTTTCTTTAAATAAGCAACAAAAAGTTTTCTATATAAATGGTTAAAATTGTGGATACCTTGAACTTTGCGATGGCTTGCACTTTTTGTCGATTTTTATGGGCGATGACTTACTTGCATTTACTTTGGTAGATGACTTGGATTTTTTTTCGGGAGATGATTTGCATATTTTTGGTAGAAGACTTGTATTTTTTGAATAAAAACTTGTATTTTTTGATCGATGATCCTGTTTGCGTCAATGATTTGCATTATTGGGTCGATGAAAAAGATTTCAGCTTCGATATCTCCGGTCCTAAGTAATGCCCAACCGTAACAAAATGTGTTCTGGAACATTTGATACTAGGTCTATCAAGTCACCCACCTTTTTATATTTTATCCTATTTTTTCCGATTTATGAAGGGTATATTTGGTGAAAAATAGTGATCTTTCAACTTGATGATGTATCACGAGAAAACAGTTTTTTTTTCATATTTGTTTGTTTTGTTGTATAATTTAAAGGTGTTTTTAATCAATTATATTTTTTTTTTGATACCTTTCCAACTAATTGAAATTCTAACCTCTATCGGTATTCAAGATACAGAACTACGCTGTATTAAAAACCTATATTGGAATCAGACGGCACAAATTGATGTCTGTGGAGAAAAAAACTGACGAAATTGACTATCAAGAGGAGTCAGACAGGGGTGCATACTATCCCCATTATTATTTAACATATATTCAGAAAGAATATTCCAAGAAACACTTGAAGGAGAAAATATAGGGATAAAAGTAAAAGGGAAATTCATCACAATTGTAGCTGGTAGTATATCCGACCTACAAAAACTGATGGAAAAGCTTGCACGTATAAGAGAGATGTATGGATTAAAAATCAATATGAAAAAGACAAAATACATGGTTATTAGTAAAAAAAAAAATTCCCATCAGAAAGCAACTTTAAATATACAAAATATAGAAATCGAACGAGTGCGAAATTTTAAATATCTTTGAGTCTTAATAAACGATCAGTGGGACCCATCAAAGGAAATTAAATGCCGCATAGAGATGGCGAGAGATGCTTTTTTAAATACAACAAAGTGTTGACCAGTCACGACATCAACGCAGCAACAAAAACACGCTTCATAAAATGCTATATTTGGAGTAGAAGTTTGGACAATCAAAAACTCTGATGAAAAAAAATTGGAGGCCTTCGAAATGTGGATATACCGTCGAGTTCTGAAAATACCATGGACTGCCAGAGTCTCCAATGATGAAATATTAAGAAGGATGAATGTCAACCGACAACTAATATTAACGATAAAAAAACGGAAAACTTCATACCTAGGACACTTATTCAGAAACAACAAATACAAAATTTTACAACGAATCCTTGAATGCAAAATTGAAGGAAGACATGGTAGAGGCAGAAGGGAAACATCATGGCTGAAAAACATCCAGGAATGGACAGAGAATAGTGATGAAAATACCCTCCTTTACGCCGCTAAGAACCGAGAGCTGACCATTTTAATATAAAATGTATACATATACATATTTATAAACATATAATTGTACGATCACTAATATCCGAATAGGGGATGAGTAAATAAAGAAGAAACAATTATAACTTAACAGTCTCTGTAAACTTAACATTCAGTGTAAAAAAAGAATATAACTTTCCTAGCAAAATATTAAAAATACTACATATACATATGTACAGTGGCTCCCAGCTTATTTCAACCAGCACCTTTAAAAAAAATTAAGCTCGTATAATTTCGAAACGAAACTAGATATTACAAAAATTTGAATAAGAGTTTATAGAATATGTTCAAAAATTAAGAAAAAAAAAGTTTCATTCAGTCTCAAATGTAAACTTACAAACTAAACACTAAAAATATAGGAACCCAATTCGTCACAGCTTATTTCAACCACTTACTATAAACAAACGATTAAATGATTAATTAACTAATAGTTTTAATTTAAAAATTTAGTATGACCTCCTATTTGCTTAATTACAGCTTTCAGCCTTTTTTGTATTGATTCCACTTTCTAGTAGTTTGGGGAGTTATTTTTGCCCATTCCTTTTTCAGAGCTGCTATAAGGTCATTCTTGTTTGAAATCTAGTGTTGGCGGACGTTTTGATCACAAATTGCGCATAAATTTGAGACTGAATAAAACTTTTTTGTTTAATTTTTAAACATATTCTATAAACTCTTATTAATTTTTTTTTAAAGGTGCTGGTTGAAATAAGTTGGAAGCCACTGTATGTACTTCAGACTACATACATACTAAATACTACATATACCCGTTTATTTCTTAACTTAGTACTGGGATATAACGAACGAAAATTAGAAAAATGAATTAGGGATTTGTTCAAGTCCAAAAAAAAAACCTGCTTTATAAGTAAGTGTTATATTGGAAAAAAATATGGAGATATGGACGCAAATAGATTGTATTATTCAATTTCAATTAATTCTTTATGAGTTTGCTGTGTAAAATACACACATAAAAATTGATTTTAAATATTTTTACATGAATTATTTACAATTTCCATTGAGGAAGGAGTTACCAGATATAATTTTCATTACTTGGAAAAGTAATTAATTGGAAAACAAAATGTTTACATTAGATGTGAAAGATTAAAAGTTACTAAAATTAATGTTAAGAAAAGAAAAAAAAAATAAAAAAAGAAAGATATTTACAAGGTTAAAAATTGCCAAAAAGAACTCGTATTAACAATAATAGTGTTAAAATAATTTTTTTTTTGTGTAGGAAAAAACAGTTAAAAAAAATAAAAAAGGGTGTGTGAATATTTTTTTTTTGTCGTTTATATTTATATTACAAAATTGGGTTTTTTTTTATAAAAATTTGTTTTACTAAGTATCTATATTAATTATAAAAATAATTGGTGTATAAATTATAGATAAATTTTTTACAACTAAAATTTATAGACAGTGTTTTGGGTTAAAAGAAAGTTAAATGTAAATAAAAATATGAAACAAAAAAGAAGAAAAAAAATTATAATAATATTAATAATAAAATATTATTTAAGATTATTGAATAATTATTAAATAAAAATATTTATAAAATTAACAAAACAAAAAAAATTAAAATAAAAAATTTTTTTCAACACAAAACTGAACCAGAATTTAAAACAAAAAAAAAAATGTTTTCATAAATAATTAAAATTGTTTAAATATTATGGCAGATTTTTTGCGTTTTAGTTATGTTCTAAAAAAAATATGAACAACGAGAATTTTCAATGATAAAGGATTTCTTTAAATATTTTGTAGACGAAATAAAAAAAGCTCTGTTAGATGAATTTCTCAAATTTTACGAAAAAGCACAACAAGCAAACGCAGCCAATTATTTGATCATTTAAAATGTAACGTAATACAATTAAATACAAATTATGTATGCGTGTATGTATGTACAAAACTACATAATAATAATAAAAAAATTATACAGAAATATTATAAAAAATATAATTTTTTTTTTTAACATATAAGACTAGAAACAAGTTAAAAAGAAATGGAAATAATTGTATAAGTAGCAAAGAAAAAGCTTTAAAGCTTTATGGTAAATTTACAAAGCTTTCGTATTATACATACAAAACTTTTAAGCTTTTTCTTTTTTGCAATCAATTTTTTTTTTTTTGTAATATTTTTCAAAACAAGCAAAGCTTAACAACTAATTTCCAAAATATAAAAAAGCTTTTAATTTCGTAAAATAAAAAATAAACTTTAAAGCTCTTCTATAGATGATTTCAAGTATACAGAGCTTTTTACTGTGATTCTAATAAAAACTTTAAAGCCTAACTTTAAACTTCACTGACTCACTAACTCTCTGTGGCTGGTTGAATCGTTGTGAAACTCGTTGCATGATTAAGCTTTTTCGATTTCGCTTTTCTCGGCTGTTTACGACGTACCACTGTGGTCTCAGAACTAAAGCTAACTATTTCACTAATTTTACTGCCAATAGTGCTACTGGTTGAGCTACCCACACTACCCTCATTTATAGTATAAAGTTCAGTTTGTGTAACTGTTTCGATCTTGTCTAATGGATTCTTTGTTTCACTCTCTCGACTATTTTTCTGTATTTCTTTCTGTGTTAAAGCATTTAAGAGAGGATATTTTATTACGGAAGCTAAACGACTAGAGAAAGCTCCATTTGAATCGTTTATTACAGAATCATGCTGGTGTATAGTTTCTGTGTGAGTTTCATGATCTGTGGAATGGCTATTGCTAAGGATGGTATTGGTGTTGATATTTGTATTGGTAGTTGTTAGGGTTTCGGGGGTTACGGTTTGGGAATCAGGGATAATGTTGTTTTCTATTTGTTGTTGTGGTTGTTGTTGCTGTTGTTGTTGTTGTTCATCTTCATCCACTTCAACGCCATTAACCATTTTTCTCACTTTACTGAGTATAACTTTATCTAGATTAGCTATGGATATAACAAGGGGTGAGGATTCATTGGATTCAGGACGTAATAAGGGTACTATGGGTCTTACATATTGCGGGAATAAAGCTGCTGCTACTGTAGTAGCTTTGCTCTCTTCCTTAGCTACCGTCGACGTATTAAGCAACTCTGCAACTGGTACAGTAGTAGTAGTAGTCAATTCTGGTAACGCTGTACTTTCCATATGCTGTTGCTGTTCACCGCTTCTTGCCAATGTCGTTGTTACAGTGCTAGACGAGGACTCAACTGATTTTTTACTGCCAACATTTTCTGTCTCTTCGCTATCTGTTTCAAAATTTATTTTTGCCTTATCAAAGGCTACTGAATTCAAGATACTAAAACTGTTGATATTTGAACCTTCAGCAAAGTTGGCAACAGGTGTTGTTGTTGATTTTTCAGTAGTGGTTTCGATTTGTGCTGGGGCTACAGTCACCTCTTCAATGGTGTTTAAAACTTTACCTTTGCGTGCACTTTCGAAAAGGCCCTCCAAGGATATGGTGGAGGTTTCAATTGCTTCTCTTAGAACTTCGGGCAGTAATGCCTTACCGCTACGCTCTTCTACACCTACGCTGCCTTCGGGTAGAGAATGCCGTATCGGCTGTGGTCTATCTGGAACTGTGGGTTCAGTTGGCGTATAGTCGGTAACTGTGCTGCGTCCTTCAATTGTTATATCGCTACCATCTACTTGATGTACAAATTTCACCACGCTAATTTCACCCAATTGTTCGATATGGGGCAAGGATTCTACTTTAAAGGTTTCCGAGCCCTCGACCGGTATAGCGATATTCGCTTTAGACTTGCGTCTTAGTTTCTCTTCTTTGGAATTGACTTCAACAATGCGATTAATTTCAACCACTTTATGTTTCGGTTTATTTCTCTCAACGATAAGACGTGGCACAACTTGATAGCCATCCTCCAGGGGATTGCGTGTGACATGCTCTTCAGCGTCAGCGATGGTAAAGATGTGCAACAGAGTTGTGCTTGGAGTTGGTGTGGTTGTATAGCTAGCCTGCGAAGAAATTTCATTAAGATTGTTAGGATTACTTAGATTTTCATCTTGAGTGTCTTGAGTGCCAGTATTGGTGTTATCCTGTGTTATTGATTGTTCTTGTTCATGTTGTTGTTGTTCTTGTTGCTGTTGTGTAATGGTGTTTGTTGTGATAGTGGTGGTAATGGTAGACAAACCATTTACAGATGACTGATAACCTTCATCATTTTCATTTTCAGTGTTTATGGCTTGTTGTGCTGTGTCTTCGGTTAATTGGACCAATGGTGTGACCACCTTTGGTTTCAAAGTGGTGTGTTTTTTACTGTTAATATCGAATATTTTCTTGTTGCGAGCATTTAAAGCCTCAATATTTAGATCTTCGATAAGTGGGTTATTGTCACCAATCAAGTCCCCAGAGGACTCGGTTGTTGGTCCGGTATATTTACGTTCGTAGGCGCGTGTATTAGGATTAATAAATGGCGCTGGTTTAGTAGGTATTAGTACAGTAGTAGGCTCAAAATCATTAGCAACAGGTCTAATTGTTAGACTTGGCACTGAAACGCCATTAGGACGATTTACCACACGTGGTTTGACTGTGGATCTCGGTGATGATGAGGAACCAAAACGATTACCTCTATTGCCTTGAGTAGTGGCAGATTGTGAGCCTGAGTCAGCTCTATAAGGTGTATTGGCCACACGTGATGGTGTATTTGACTTTTTGATTGTTGGCGTTGTGGTTAGAGCAGGTCTGGCTCCGGGTGGTATGCGATTATCTTTAGGTTTATAGGTGGGACGTGCAATAGGTGGCTGCTCTGTTTTTCCAACAGTTTCACTATCGTCTTCTTTCTCCTCCTCCTCCTTCTCCCCCTCCTCATCCTCTTCTTCTTCGTCATCTGTTTCATCTTCTTCTTCTTCCTCCTCTTCTGCTGATGATTGTTCTTTAGATGACTGTTCTGTTGGTTTTTTCAGAATCGTTACAGAAGGTCTATTAAATAAGCCAGGTGGACGATTTATAACAGGTTTAATAGCTTGTACTGGCTTAATTTCTTCCTTTTCTACTTCTTGCTCCTCTTCTTCATCATTGCCTTCATATTCGTCTTCTTCATCATATTCTTCATAGTCTTCACCATCACCACTTTGGCCTCGAGCAGAACCTTCTATTTTAAAGCGATCTGTGCCTGGCAATATATTACCTCTGGGATCCTTGCGTATGAAACCTTCTCCCGTATTACGATTGCTGGCATTAAACGGATGGAAACGACCAAATTTGCGTCTTACATATTTGTTTTTACCTTTAGTGGTGGGAATTTTAATCGTGGTGGTCCTCAAAGCACTTAATGGAGGTTTAGTGGGTGTATATGGCCGTTTAGCCACAAGTTTACGACGGAAAGTTGGTTTCGTTCTAGGGGCAATAGTAGTGGTAGTGATAACGGATTCTTCAATTTCATCTGTTTGAGTTTCAGTGTGTTCTAAAGTTAATCTAGTTTTGGGCACAAATGGCCGTCGAGTAGTACTAGTAGTAACAAGTTTTGTTTCTAATAAATCACCATCTCCGGAGCTTTCTTTTAACTCCGTTGATGATTCTACATCTTCCTTCTCTTCTTCCACACCGTTTGATTTAATATTAGTTGAGGTGGTTTTCTCAGACAAAAGTTTCTTCAGCCTTGTGCTGACTACACCCAGATCTTGATCGTTTTTAGCCAAATTCGTTTGTACCTTGTCGCGTATTTTTTGCAAATTTAAACTTTCCTGAGTTGTGGTGGTCTCATGTTCAGTTTCTTCTACTCTATAATTGATACCAGAGGTTGGGTTTTTGCTTTCCAGTAGTTTCTTTAATTTCAGATTTACTACACCTTCCTCCTGCTCGCCCTTGGCTAATTCTTGTTTAACTTTGTTGCGTAATTTTAATAGGGGATCATCAACTTCCTTATTAGATTTCAAGCTATTAAAACGTTCAGTCAGTACACCTTCAACTTGATTGCCCTTTGCTAAGTCTTGTTTGACTTTATTGCGCAGTTTCAACAAAGGATCATCCTTTTCGTGTGGCTGTTCAGTGGACTGTGAGGACTTGAAACGAGTACTTAAGACACCTTTCTCTTCCTGACTGCCCTTGGCCAAGTCTTGTTTTACTTTGTTGCGTAATTTTAATAGAGGATCATCGGTCTGACTTTCATTATTATTGGGGCTCTTAAACAATTTTAAGCGTTCATTGATTGTACCTTCATCCTGTTGTATGGTTTGATCTGTTTTAACTTTATTACGTAATTTTTCTAAATTTAATGGACGATTAGTTGGTAATTCGGTCGTAGTGGTAGTTGTTTCTGTTTTAATTGTAGTGCTTTCAACTTCTGATGGAGGAGTGCTTTCAATTTCTTCTTTTACTTGGGAAACATTTTCTGTAGTTGCTGATGTTGTAGAAAGATTTGCTTCGGTATGTGACTCCACAGTGGTGGCAATTTGTAGAACATTTTCAGTCACTTTATTCTCTTCCTCATCATCCTCTTCGTCATCATCGTCATCGACTTCATCTTCACTAGAGTGAGGCTCTAGGACTTTTGTATTTTCAGTTGTTGTTGTTGTCGCAACAGTTTGAAGTCTAGCTTCAAATAAAGATGATTTGACAGTAGGCTTGCTAGTTAAGGTTTGTTGAACAATTTCAGTCACTTCATCCTCTTCCTCATCATCTTCATCTTCATCGTCTTCATCTTCACTACTTTGCTCTGAGGCTTTTGTCTTCTCAGTTGTAGTTGTTAGAGTTTGGAGTCTATTAGAAAATCGATTGCGATTTACAGATGATTTGGTCGTAGGCTTACTGGTAAAGGTTTTTGCAACTGTTTCAGTGACTTCATCCTCTATATCATCCTCATCTTCATCTTCTTCTTCGCTATTTTCCACAGAGTGTTTAGCACTATCAGTGGTTGTTGTAACAGTTTGTAATCGATTAGGGAATCTATTGCGATTATTGGAACCAAACAAAGATGATTTTGTTGTACTTGTTACACTACCAGGTAATGTAAATTTATTTCTTCCACGATTAAGTAAGCTTGACAAACCTTGTTCGGCTTTAGCTTCATCCACTAACTCTTCTTCTTCTTCTTCACTGCTGTCATGGTTTTCACTGCTGTCATGCGTTTTGCTTTCTGTACGTGAATTGTATTGTTTAGAGCTGCGATTAAAACCGTATCTCGTGGCATTTTGTCTTCTCTGCAAGAACGTCGTCGAAGTAGTGGGTGTAGCAGATTGTATTGGGTTTACTGCTTTATCCCCGTCTTGTGTTTCGTGGTTAGTACTTTCGTACGTAGTACGATTTATTGGCCGTATTAGTTTACGTATTACTTTACGGAAGCGTTTTGGGGTGGGTGGTGAGATTTGTAAGGGTTTTGCGGAATGTGTATCAATTGTATCAGTGATTTCAGTTTGTGTTAGTGTTTGAGTTTTAACTATTTGCGTATCTACATCACTAACACTACTTAGTTTAACTATATTTTGGGTTTCAGTGTGGCTAGCATATAAATTAGTAGCACTACTATCATTGGCAGTGGCAGTGGTGGCAGTGATAGTAGTGTTGGCAGTGATATTTGTATTATTGGTACTTGAGACTACCGGACGTTTTAGTTTCAAGACTTTAAGGCGTCTTATTAAAGGCGCTGCCGGACTAGAAGGACTCTCTGTTGTGGTAGTAGTAGTAGTAGTAGTAGTAGTAGGTGCGGTTGTTTTTTCGGGTATATTTGTGCTGATTTCGCTTTCATTACCTTCATTATTAACATTTACCTGAGTTTTTGCTACAGCATCATAATCCTCTTCTTTTTTATAGGCTGTTGGCTTTTCAGTTGTTGTTGTTGTGCTAGTTGTTGTAGTGGCTTTTGTTGTTGTTGTTCTACGTTGAAATTGATATTTCTGAAAACGTCGTTTAGAATCATTATCATCTCCCTTATTAACATCATCATTATCATCATCGTTATCATTATTATTATTATTATTATCATAAGACTTATCTCTACCATTACTAACTTCAAATTCATCATCCTCCTCATTCACTTCCTTAACAAATTCATTATCATTTTCATTAACATCACTAACTAACTTAAATTTAATTTTCATTTTTTGTTCATTACTTTCAATATTTTGTTGATCATCAACGGTATGACTAGGTGCCGTATTAGTAATCTTCTGACTTAAATTATTAGTTTTAATTCTATTTAAATAATTGGCTACGGTGCTACTACTACGGTTAGTACCAAATCTACTGTGATTTAAAATGGCATTTGTGTTAGTATTTTCGTTAAAGGCCACCTCTTTATTGCTAACCTCTGTTGTTAGTTCAGAGGCCTTAGAGGTATCAGCATGTTGGTTAGCAGCAATTTGGGTCTTGGTTTTAGCGTTTAATAGATTTTTAAGTCTATCATTGTCATGATTCTGTCCTAAATGCACACGATTGCGTGCAGTTAATAATAGTGAGGAACTGGGCACCTTTAAGGCAAGTTCTTGATTGGCAAGTTTATTTTCATTTTTATTTATTAAAGTTGTTTCATAATTTTCCTCCTCCACCTGTTCATTCTCATTGTTTTCATCAATTAAATCAACAATCTCTTCTTCATCATCCTCATCCTCATATTCCTCACCTTCTTCTTGTTCTGTTTGTGGTCGTTTGGGTAAAGGTCGTTTAAATTGCGGTCTATTCAAGTTAAATGGTTTTAAGGTCAGTTTGTTAGTCTCTTGATTTTCTGAATTTGAATTGAGTCGCTGTTGACGATAGGGTGTAATTGAAAGACGTGTGGTTATTTCTTTTTCATCCCCATCCCCATCATCTTCCTCTTTCAGTCCGTTATTACGATTGTAAAGGTTCTTATTGAAATTAATTTTAGGTCTCACAGTTGTTGTTCGTTCCTGAGAATTAATGTTTAATTCCTTGCGTTGACTAAAAGTACCAAATGAGCGACGCGTTGAAACTTCAATTTCTTCTTCAGGTTCAACATCTACAAGTTCAGTATTAGATTCCGTTTTTGTGGTCTTTAAGTTGGTGGTTTTGAAGCGATTTAATCTTCGTGCTAAAATAGATTCGGTTGTTGTTTCGAAACGATTAACGCTACTGAAAGGTCTACGAGTTGTGGTGTCAACGGCTACACCAACGGTTTCATCGTCAGTAACACTTTCTGAAGCATGCTGTATAACCGGAGCTTTAGTTGTAGTACTAGTTCTACTAAATAATCCCGGAGGTCGAGTCCCTGTTGTTGAATGTTCACTTAATTCTTCAGCATTTTCTGTAACCTTATCTGTAGTTAAACTAGGTACTTGAGTCGTTATATCCGCGGATTTGGTGGTAATTATTTGACTGTCATCGTTTTCTGTATCCTCTACAGTAGTTGATACGTCATTATCCCCCAACTTGTCAGTTGTTAAAGTCAAGCGTGTGGTAGTAGGTAAACGCACACGTTTGCGTATAATAACTTTACGGCGGGGTGTGGTTAACGCGTCATTGCCATTAATTGTTCCGGTTTCTGCATTAGCGTTAGCTTCTGTTTTTGTTTGCATAGCCGTTTCAACGTTCGTTTCCAATGTAGTATCCTCTAAGGCTGAAGACTGTTCCTTTTCTCCAGTGCCACTAGTTACAGTAGTAAGGTCAGATTCACTTTCAGTTATTGGAGTGATGGTTGTAGAACGAGTTAACTCAACATAGGGTTTTCTAGTTGAAATTAAATGATTGATAGCAGCATTGTCTTCTGTTTCATCGGCTTCATCGGTTTCATCGATTTCCTCGGTATTATCAATAGCATCAACCGAAGCTATGGTTGTACTAATTGTAGGCCTTTTCGCAGGAGAGTATCGTTTTGTAGATACATCCTCGACAGTTTTAACTGTGCTAACAGTATCATCCGTTAAGATTTTAATACCTGAAGGTCTATTAAATCTTCCAAAAGGTTTTCTTGTTGGTAAATTTATTTTACCAGAAACCTCTTCAGTTTTAATATTAACTTCTGACTCTTGATATGAAGCTTCAGTTGTGCTAGTAGCGGATTGTTTAAAACCTCCAAATGGTCGTCTAGTTGGCAAAGCTGATTTCTTACTTTCCAATCCGCTATCAGATTCACCAATAGTTGATTCAGTATTAACATTAGTTGGCCGCTTGAATCCTCCATATGGTTTTCTAGTTGCATATGTGCGTTTAGTAGCAACATCTTCATTTGTTGTGGTTTCGTCATCATTTTGAATTGTACTATCGATTTCACCAGTGGCGCTCTCTGTAGTAGATTCCCCAATAGTATTGACAGTAGTGGGTCGTTTAAATCCATCAAATGGTTTTCTAGTAGCAAATGTACGTTTCGTGGCAACATCTTCATCTGCTGTACTTTCGTCATCGTTTTGAATTGTACTTTCGATTTCACCAGTGGCGCTCTCTGTAGTAGATAATCTCAATCTATTTATACCACCAAAGGTACGTCTGGTGGGCAATTCTTTAACATCAATATTCTCAGTTGAAGCTTCGTTGTTAGATCGATTTAAGACGCCAAATGGTTTTCTAGTTGGGAAAGTCCGTTTGGTAGAAATTTCTTTATTGGTTATGTTTTCGTCTTGTTCTTCGATAAAGCTTTCAGTTTTCACTGTTAAAGCTTCGGTGGTGAATCGATTTATGCTGCCATAGGGTCTTCTATTCCCTAATGGACTTTTAATTGAAATTTTTTCATTCTCAGTATTTTCCTCAACGTTTTCATTTTCGATTATTGAAGCTTCCGTAGTGAACGAAATGGATCGATTAAGCGCGGCATATGGTTTCCTTGTTACTAAAGTACGTTTAGTAGAGCTTTCCTCATTTGATACTTGTTCATCATCGTTTTCGATTATCTCTCCATTTTCCACTGCTGAAGCTTCTGTGGTTTCACTTTCGACAATCAAGTTTGTTGTCTGTTCATCAACGTTTTCGGTTATGCTTTCGCTATCCAGCATTAAAGTATCGACAGTGGTTGCGTCAGTAGAAGATCGATTTCTACTTACTAACGTACGCTCAGTTACATCATCTTCATTTGTTATACTTTCACTGTCGTTTTGAATTGTAGTTTCTTCAGTTAAAGCTTCGGAAGTGGTTGTAGTTACCAAAGGACGTCTAGTAGACATGTCTCCTTCTGTTGTTTGTTCAACATCGTCGTTAACTGTGCTTTCCGATTCAACAGTTGAAACTTCCGTTATGGTTGTAGTGAATCGGTTAAGTTCACTATATGGTTTCCTAGTTGACAGTGTTTGTTTAATGGAATCATTCTCTTCAGTTGTTTGTACGTCTTCAATTTCGTCTACACTTTCGACTGACTCTGTTGAAGCTTCGGTAGTGGTTGTGGTGGGTCTATTAAATCCACCAAATGGTTTTCTAGTGGCAAAACTAGAAACTTCATCACTAGTTGTTTCTTTCTCATCGTTTTCAATTGTGCTTTCAGATTCCGCAACTGAAGTTTCCGTTGTGGTCGTAGTCTGCCGATTAAAGCCACCAAATTGTTTTCTGGTGCCAAAAGTACGTTTAGAAGAAGCATTGTTTTCTATTGAGTCTTCAATATTGTTTTCAACTGCGCTTTCCGACACTACAGTTAAAGGTTCCGCAGTGGTTGTAATGGGCCTAGTTAAACCGCCAAATGGTCTTCTAGTTAATAGTGTACGTTTTATTGTAGCATTTTCTTCTGTTGTTTCTTCCTTACCATTTTCAGTTGTGCTTTCCGATTCCGCGATTGAAGCTTCCGCTGTGGTCGTTGTTGACCGATTAAATCCACCAATTGGTTTTCTGGTACCAAAAGTGCGTTTAGAAGAACCATTGTTTTCTATTGAGTCTTCAACATCGTTTTCAACTGCGCTTTCCGACACTTCAGTTAAAGGTTCCACAGTGGTTGTAGTGAGTCTATTTAAACCGCCGAATGGTCTTCTAGATGGTAATGTACGTTTTGTTGTGACATCTTCTTCTGTTATTTCTTCCTCATCATTTTCAACTGTGCTTTCCGACTCAGCGATTGAAGCTTCCGTTGTGGTCGCAGTAGGCCGATTAAAGCCACCAAATGGTTTCCTGGTGCCAAAAGTGCGTTTAGAAGAACCATTGTTTTCTATTGAGTCTTCAACATAGTTTTCAACTGCGCTTTCCGACACTTCAGTTAAAGGTTCCCCAGTGGTTGTAGTGGGTCTATTTAAACCGCCGAATGGTCTTCTAGATGGTAATGTACGTTTTGTTGTAGCATTTTCTTCTGTTGTTTCTTCCTCACCATTTTCAATTGTGCTTTCCGATTCCGCTATTGAAGCTTCCGTTGTGGTCGTTGTTGGCCGATTAAATCCACCAATTGGCTTTCTAGTGCCAAAAGTACGTTTTGGAGAAGCATTTTCCTCTGTTGTATCTTCGACATCGCTTTCAAATATACTCTCTGACATTTCTGTTAATGGTTCCGCTGTGGTCGTAGTGGGTCTATTGAAACCGCCAAATGGCCTTCTAGTTAACAGAGTACGTTTTGTTGTAGAATCTTCTTCTGTTGGTTCTTCCTCACCATTTTCATTTGTATTTTCCGATTCCGCTATTGAAGCTTCCGTTGTGGTCGTTGTTGGCCGATTAAATCCACTAATTGGCTTTCTAGTGCCAAAAGTACTTTTTGAAGAAGCATTTTCCTGCGTTGTATCTTCGACATCGCTATCAACTGTACTTTCCGACACTTTAGTTAATGGTTCTGCAGTAGTCGTAGTGAGTCTGTTTAAACCACCAAATGGTCTTCTAGATGGCAATGTACGTTTAGTTGAAACATCGTCTTCTTTTGCATTTTTATTATCAACAGTGCTTTTGATTTTCTCTATTGAAGCTTCAGTAGTGGTTGTAGTAGGTCGATTAAATCCGACAAACGGTTTTCTACTGGCTAAGATACGTTTGGCAGAAGTATTTTCCTCTGTTATATGATCAGACTCATTTTCAGTTGTGCTTTCCGATTCCGCAACTGAAGTTTCCGTTGTGGTCGTAGTCTGCCGATTAAAGCCACCAAATGGTTTTCTAGTGACGAAAGTACCTTTAGTAGATGCACCTTTTTCTTTGTCATTGCTTGCAACTGTATTTTTGGATTCTTCAGTTGAAGGTTCCGCAGTAGTTGTAGTGGGTCGGTTTAAACCGCCATAAGGTCTTCTTGTTGACAATGTACGCTTAGTTGTAACATCTTCTGCTGTTATATCTTCGTCACGGTTTTCAACTGTAGTTTCAGATTCTTCAGCTGAAGGTTCCGCAGTAGTGGACCCATATGGTCTTCTAGTTGGCAATGTACGTATAGTTGTAGCATCTTCTTCTGCTAAATCTTCGTCATGTTTTTCAATTGTACTTTCAGAATTTCCAGTTGAAGCTTCGATAGTGCTTGCTACGTTTCGGTTAAGTCCGCCAAATGTGGCAAAACTTCGTTGAGTAGAAACTTCATCAGTAGTTGTCCCTTCCTTATCGATTTCAACTGTACTTTCCAATGCCACAATTGAAGCTTCCGTTGTGGTCGTTATAGATCGATTAACGCCATCAAATGGTTTTCTAGTGCCAAAAATACTTTTAGGAGAAGCATTTTCTTCTGTCGTATCTTCAACATCGTTTTCAACTGTACTTTCAAGTTCTTCAGTTGAAGATTCCGCGGTGGTCGTAACGGAACGATTTAAATCGACAAATGTACGTTCAGTAGAATCATTTTCTTCTGTTGTAACTTCGTCATCGTTTTCAATTATGCTTTCCGATTGTTCAGTTGAAGGTACCGCAGTGGTCGTAGTGGGTTGATTTGAACTGCCAAGTGTTTCAGTTATAGTTACTTTTTGTACCGTTTGTTCATTATCGTTTTCAATGGTGCTTTCCAAATCTACAGTAAAAGCTTTCGAAGTATATACATTCAGATCTGTAAGCGGTGTAGTTGAAGCAGCTTCTTCTGACGTATGTTCAACATCGTTTCCAGTTGTACTTTCATTTTCTTCAATTAAACCATCGGTAGTGGTTGTAGTGTAAGTATCATCTTCGAGCGTAAGTTCATCCCTGTTCCCCACTATGGTTTCCGATTTTTCAGTTGAAGCTTCCGTAGTACTCGAGGTTGATAGGTTTAAACCGCCAAATGGTCTTTTAGTTGGCAGTGTACGTTTAGAGGTAGCAACTGTTTCTGTTGTTTCTTCCTCATCATCGTATGTTGTGCTTTCCATTACCTCAGTTAAAGCTTCCGTAGTAGTCGTAGTGGGTCTATTAAATGTGCCAAAAGGTTTTCTAGTGGCAAGACTACGCAGTGTAGGAGCTATATTCTTCGTTGCATATTCGTCAATGTTTTGAATTGTACTTTTCGATTCTTCAACTGAAGCTTCGGTAGTGGTTGTAGTGGGTCGTTTAAATCCACCAAAGGGTTTTCTAGTCACCAAAGTACGTTTCGAAGAAACCTCTTTATTCGTTGTCTCTTCTTCATCGTTTACAATTGTACTTTCCGATTGTTCATCTGAAGCTTCGGTAGTGACTGTAATGGGTCGTTTAAATCCACCAAAGGGTTTTCTAGTCACCAAAGTACGTTTCGAAGAAACCTCTTTATTCGTTGTCTCTTCTTCATCGTTTACAATTGTACTTTCCGATTGTTCATCTGAAGCTTCGGTAGTGACTGTAATGGGTCGTTTAAATCCACCAAAGGGTTTTCTAGTCACCAAAGTACGTTTCGAAGAAACCTCTTTATTCGTTGTCTCTTCGTCATCGTTTTCAATTGTACTTTCCGATTGTTCAACTGACACTTCGGTAGTGGCTGTAGTGGGTCGTTTAAATCCACCAAAGGGTTTTCTAGTCACCAAAGTACGTTTCGAAGAAACCTCTTTATTCGTTGTATCTTCATCGTCGTTTTCAATTGTACTTTTCGATTCTTCAGCTAAAGCTTCGGTAGTGCTTGTAGTGGGTCGTTTAAATCCACCAAATGGTTTTCTAGTCACCAAAGTACGTTTCGAAGAAACCTCTTTATTCGTTGTATCTTCATCGTCGTTTTCAGTTGTACTTTCCGAAGTCTCATTAGTAGTTATACGCAATCTATTTACGCCGCCAAAGGAACGCCTTGTGGGAAATGTTTTAACGCCGATACTACGTAGAGTAGAGGTTTGTTCTTCTTCGTTTTCCAATTCATTGCTTTGAGGTGTCGTAACACGATAACGTATTAAACGATTGGTGGAACGTTCTGTAACTGGTGTGTCAGTTGTTACACGATTTAACGATACCCTAGAACGGTTGGCTAGTAGCGGGTTTATACGTAAAGTTGTCACGGTTTCCTTATTTTCGTTTGTATTTTCTTTAAGACTTTTTAATGTTGTGGTTCCAAGAGGATTGAGACTTTTAATACTGGTTTCTTGGTCAAGCAAAGTCTTTTCCGTAGTTGACTTAATTAAGGGTCGATTGAAATTTCCAAATGTTGTTTCACTCTCTTTTTCGGTAAGTAAGTCCAGTTCAAAGGTTTTCGTAGCTTCAGTTGATGCAGCAGGTTCTTGCTTGTTCTCTGTAGCTGAGGTTTCGCTTGTTTCACTCACTTTCTCGGTGAGGGATTCCATATCGGGCTCTTTTGGAGTTACGGTTGTTATTTGTTCTTCTTCAGGTGTATATATGATTGTAGATGTTTCGGATATCTGTGTTACTGTAGGTGTTTCTAGCTGATCTATCACTTCTGTGGTAGTTTCTAATAACTTTTCTTCGGCTGTGTTGAATGATTCGTGTTCTATTGAAGTACTAGTTTCTAATAGTCTAGGGGCAAATTCTGTTTTATTTTCATTTTTATAGAGGCTATTTTGGGAGGTATTTTCATCTTGCTTGGGATATAGAATTGTTTCATCAGTTTCACCGGTTACTGCCAACACTGGCGTATATGTGGTCGATGCATGTTGGTTTTCATCATTCTCTAGGGTTTTCAATTGAAAAGAAGTTTCAAGAACACTTTTGTGTTGACTTGTTGTAGTGTTTAGTGGCGGTTGGGTATTGATTTTAAATTGGTTTCGGGTGTAAGGTAATGTTGAGGTTTCTAGGGTTTCTTGTTGTAAGACGCTAATCTCTACATGAGGACTGTCGGCTTCATCTGTATCATCTTCGTTGTTGGTCGTTAATTGTTTACTATTTCTACCATCGCTGGATTCGTTAACATCCGTTTCGTCCATTACCTCTTCGGCTGATGAGACATATGTTGCAGCAAGAGGTTTACCCCCCAGGTGCCCTACTTTGACCCGGGGGTTTTCAATAAAAAATGACTCAGCTCAGAATTTATCTGCTGTGCTTGTTCCACAGCCTTAACGGCTACAACTGCATCGTTGTTTTGATTTTCCTGTAAATGTTCGTTGCTAACATTAAATACATCATGGATTTGTTGATCTACATTAACATTGGTCTGTTCAGTTTCAGAACGTGTAGTTGCTGGACTGATGTAAGTAATTGGAGAGTCTTTGTAGTATTGATAGTATTTACGTCTGTGATATATAGGCAGAGAAAGATCTTGTCCAAAGGCTTTGCCAGAAATGATTTCGTTTTTCATTTCTATAGCATCACCGACTTCGGTTTCGGTTACCTTCTCTGCTTGGGTTTTCAATTCGCTCACTGCTTCAATCAAGTCTAGCGTAATGTCTTTAGTAAAGCCTTTGCCTTTAAGGATATCAGTTTTGGTTTCAGTTTCTACTTCTGTTGCCGTTTTTAAAGTGTTCACTACATTGGCCAGACCGTTTGTAATTTCATCACTTTTTTCTTGGGTTTCAGTTTTTAAATTACTTACTGCACTAGCCAAATGGGTTTTAAGCGCATTCAGTGATTCTTGGTTCTGTAATAAATTTTCAGTTATGTGTTCTGTTGATGAAGCAGGGTTTGTTGTTTCCAAAGTTACGGATTCTGTTATAATACTGGTTGTTGGCAATGGGCCAGTAGTAGTTTCTTCATCTTTGTTGGTTGTGAAAGACTTGGATTTGAAACGATTTATGAACTTGTTACCACCAACGACATTGCCGTTGCCATTGGTTTGTTCTGTTTGTGTTATTATCGTTTTAGTAACCTGCTCTGTATTTGTTATAGTTTGTGCAGTGCCAAGGGGTCTTTTAAATGCAAATTTACGCCTCGTTGTGGTAAAATCTTTTCCCTCAGCATTATTTACATTTACTGATCCGGTTGACGTTTGAGATGTCACATTTGTTTCTTGCTCCGTAGTTTTTACTGTTTTTACAGTATTAATCGGTCTTTTAAAGGCAAACTTACGTCTTGTTGTGCCGGTAGTATCGTCTTTATCAACAGTTTCATTTACAACGGTAGACTGTATTGTAGTTTTAGTGGCTACATTTGTCGGACGTCTAATGGCAAATTTACGTTTAGTTGTTGAAAGAACACTTTTCTCCTCAACTTTTATGGCGCTTTCACTTTCTTCATTTAACGTTAAATTTGCTTCAGTTGTAGTAGGTCGTGTTGGCCTTATTCTGTTACTTATAATCTGTGATGCTTCGGTTGTTGTGGGCAGCCTAGTTGGCCTGGTAGGCAAGTCTTCTACGATTTCTTCTACAAGCTCCTCTTCTTTAATAATATCCGGTTTGCGTATCAGTTTTCTTCTATGTTTTGTTAAGCTTTTGTCATTTTGCTCGTGTCTATTTGATTTTGAAGCAAAATCTAAAGCCAACAGTGAAGACAAATCATCTGGTTGGAATTTAGCTGAACCTCTACTGCGTAAAGGTCTTCGCGTCGTTGTCGTAGGCGTAATCTCTTCAGTTTCATCTATATATTCTGGTTCTTGTTTTATGATAGTCTTTATTTTGGTTCTCTTAATGATCTTAACTTGGCCGCCAGTGTTAACGGTTTCATAGAAAGTCGTCTTAATACGTTTGGACCCGTCTTCTAGGATTTCAACTTCTTCAGTTGTTTCATGATTATTTTTATTTAGTGATCCACGTCGGTTAACGTAAGCAGATTTTCGAGAACTATCTTGACTCTGGGATCTTACACTATTTGCGAAATTACGTTCATTGTTTAATGTTTCCCTGTTAGCTGTTCTCACTACTGATTCCGAATTTTCAGAATCTTCTTTTTCAGTTTGGCTACCAACAACTCGTCTGTTGGCATAAGCATTTTTACGATTTAAGGAATTATAAGAGAATTTCTTTTCTGTGCCAGTAACCTTTGCATCGTTCAAATTGACTTCAGAAGCTGCATCATTCTTGATTTCACCTTCGATGTTTGCCTCAGAATCTTCGGTTTCAGTTCCAACTGATTCGCTTACAGAATTTGAATTAGATTTCGAAGTCGATGAACTGAATCTACTATTAGACAAACCAATTTGAGCCTTTCCGTTCTGGTTTATTGTGGACTCAGAGTTGTTAATGCTGTTGTTAGAAACCCGACTCGACTCTACGTTGTTAGCGTTTTGAGTACGTACAGCTTGGCCAGTTTGTATTCTCTTCCTTACAATAACCCTACGGCGACCATTAACTGACTGCGTGGTGGATTGTTGTCCATTTGCCGCCAAGTTATTAGTATTGTCCGTTTCCGTCGATATTTTTCCTGCGCTTCCAAATGTGAACTTTGATCTGTTACCTGAAACCTGACCGGCAATTTCACCTTTAATTTCTGTATCCGATTTTACGGCCTGGCTACCAAATATTCTCTTTCTAGTTGCAGTTGTTATACTCTCTCCATTGGACCCAAGCTCATCACTTGCAGAGCCGGCAATATGTACATTAGTTTCACTATCATCTTCAGTTTCGCTAGTTTGCAAGCCACTTTGTCCAGGACGTCTTCTCTTGCCGTTACCGAATGGTAGTGCAGAGCCGGCAATACGTACATTAGTTTCACTATCATCTTCAGTTTCACTGACTTGCAATCCACTCTGTCCTGGACGTCTTCTCTTGCCATTACCGAATGTTAGTGTTGCTTTATTACCCGATTTTTTAGCCAAGTCTAGAGCCAATAAAGATGATAAGTCTCCCTTATCTTTGGGACGATATGTGGCTCTAGGCAAGTTAGTGAGAGTGCTAGTTTCAATACCGTCTAGCGAAGTTTCCGATTCTAGGCTAATCAAAGAACCACGATCGAACTTTTGTTTAGTTTCATCAACTTCGGTTTCAGTTTGTACAGTAACAGTGGGTTTTTTTCTTAGAATGGTACGTCTGCGGAAATTTGTTTGAGTTTCAGTTTTTTCTTTAGTTTCGTTTGTATTTTGGGAATTACTTTCTTGTTTATCTGAAAGCTGTGTTGTAACAGTTGGTCTCTTATAAACGATGCGCCTGCGACCGTTAAGAGTTGTAGTTTCCTCTTCTTTTTTTACTTGAGTATTTGCATTAAATGTGCCCTTACGTACAGATTTTTCAACTTCGGTTTCTGAAACGCGAGTTTTGAAGAATGATTTTCTAGTTGTGGATTCTGCTGTTGTCGTTGTAGTCGTGGGGACAGTAGTTGTCTCAACAGCTTCTTCAGTTGAACTTGTATTTTCCAAAACTGAAGCAGTTGTAGGTTCTTCAGTAGTAGTAGTGGTGGTGGTGGTGGTAGTACTTGCTTCTAACGTGCTTAATTTCTCCGTAGTAGCGTTATCCTCAATTGCAACAGATTTTTCAATTGTAGCATCTTCTTTATTTGCATTGCGGTTTGATTCGATTTCTGTGAGACCCAAAGTATTTAAAGCATTAATATGGTTATGATCCTTTTCATTTATTTCGGTATTTTCACTTTGCAATACTTGACCTCCACGTGAAATGGCTTGATAGGTTTTTCTGGTTATCTCTTCGCCAGCGTTCCTAATGAATCCAGATAGCTGATCTTCTGTTAGTTGAACACCTCCATTATCGCGTACTATGGCCTTGTAGGGTATATTTTCAGTACTAGTCGAAGCGCCTCTATTTCTCGTTATGGTGGTATAAGTTTTCTTTTCACCATTCGTTTCTGTCGTATCAGAATGAACATTCGCGGTATTATTTTCTTCGCTAACTATTCCACTATCTTGTTCTTGACTAGCCGTTGTGTATTGGAATTTAGATTGTGTTGTACCATCGGTATTGCCTCTAGTTATGGAAGAATATTTAGTTTTGATATTCAAGCCTAAACTTTCATTTTCATGCTCATTTCCTTGTGCCGTATCTGATTTCGAAGTTTGTCCTCTAGTTATAGAAGAATATTTAGTTTTGATATTAAAGCCTGAACTTTCATTTTCATGCCCATTTTCTTTCTCTGTGCCAGTTTTCGAAGATTGACCTCTAGTTATCGAAGAATGTTCAAACTTGTTACTCAAGGATGAATTTTCACTTTCGTTTTGTTCCGTTCCTTTGTATACAGTTTCACCTCTATTTACCGAAGAATATTTCGATTTTACATTCAAGCCTGAACTTTCATTTTCGTGCTCATTTTCTTGCTGCGTTTCTGATTTTGAAGTTTGGCCTCTAGTTATAGAAGAATATTTCGATTTGATATTGAAGCCTGAATTTTCGCTTTCGTTTTCTTCTGTTCCTTTGTATACAGTTTGACCTCTATTTACCGAAGAATAATTTAAGCCTAAACTTTCACTTTCGTGCTCATTTGCTTGATCCGTGGCAGTTTTCGAAGTTTGACCTCTAGTTACAGAAGAATACTTGAATTTGTTATTCAAAGATGAACTTTTGTTGTCATGTACATTTCCTTGCTCTGTTTCTGATTTAGAAGTTTGACCTCTAGTTATAGAAGAATATTCAAACTTGTTATTCAAGGATGAATTTTCACTTTCGTTTTCTTCCGCTCCTTTGTATAGAGTTTGACCTCTATTTACTGAAGAATATTTCGATTTGATATTCAAGCCTGAACCTTCATTTTCATACGCATTTTCTTGCTTCGTGCCAGTTTTCGAAGATTGACCTCTAGTTACTGAAGAATGTTCAAACTTGTTATTCAAGTATGAATTTTCACTTTCGTTTTGTTCCGTTCCTTTGTATACAGTTTCACCTCTATTTACCGAAGAATATTTCGATTTTACATTCAAGCCTGAACTTTCACTTTCGTGCTCAATTTCTTGCTCTGTGCCAGTTTTTGAATATTGACCTCTATTTACCGAAGAATATTCAAAATTGTTATTCAAGGATGAATTTTCACTTTCGTTTTCTTCCGTTCCTTTGTATACAGTTTGACCTCTATTTAATAAAGAATTATTCAAGGATGAATTTTCACTTTCGTTTTCTTCCGTTCCTTTGTATAAAGTTTGACCTCTATTTACCGAAGAAAATTTCGAATATTTGATATTTCGGGTTGCATTTTTATTTTCGTGGTTATTTTCTTGCACCGTTTCAGTTTTCGAAATTTGACCTCTATTTATAGAAGAATATTTCGATTTGACATTCAAACCTGAACTTTCACTTTCGTGCTCATTTTCTTCATCCGTTTCGGTTTTTGAAGTTTGACCTCTCGTTGTAGAAGAATATTTTGTTTCGATATTTAAGCCTGAACTTACATTGTCATGCTCGTTTTCTTGCTCTGTTTCTGATTTCGAAGTTTGACCTCTCGTTGTAGAAGAATATTTGGTTTTGATATTCAAACCTGAACTTTCACTGTCATGCTCATGTCCTTGTTCCGTTTCTGACTTCGAAGTTTGACCTCTCGTTGTAGAAGAATATTTAGTTTTGATATTCAAACCTGAACTTTCACTGTCATGCTCATGTCCTTGTTCCGTTTCTGATTTCGAAGTTTGACCTCTAGTTATAGAAGAATATTTTGTTTTGATATTCAAGCCTGAACTTACATTGTCATGCTCGTTTCCTTGCTCTGTTTCTGATTTCGAAGTTTGACCTCTCGTTGTAGAAGAATATTTAGTTTTGATATTCAAACCTGAACTTTCACTGTCATGCTCATGTCCTTGTTCCGTTTCTGATTTCGAAGTTTGACCTCTAGTTATAGAAGAATATTTTGTTTTGATATTCAAGCCTGAACTTTCACTTTCGTGTTCATTTTCTTTAACCGTTTCAGTTTTCGAATTTTGACCTCGTGTAATAGTCGAATATTTAAATTTATTATTCACGGAGGAAGCATCATTTTTATTTTCATTCTCAAGCTCATGTTCACTACCGGACTTAACAACTTCTGTAACTCTAAAGTTATTAACAACTTTGCCGTCTTCGTCAATACCCGTTGTCGATTGCGTTTGTTGGCGTCTTCTGTTAATTGTAGTATAAGTTTTAAAAGCCCTACCCTCGTCTTCACCATCGACCTGATTGTAATCGTAATTTTCTTCAGTTTCTAAACTTTTACCGCGATATTTACCTGTTTCCTTAAATAGTTCATCCTGTTTTTCATTTTTGTTACTTAAACGTTCAATTTTGTCATTTGTTTCGAGTACATTGACCGCGGTAACATGATCGGGATTTACTTTTTGTCTAACTCTCTCTTCTGTGGTAACTTCAGTAACGAGAAGTTTTGTCTGTTTTTTGTTATCATCATCATCATCATCATCTACCTCTTGTACAAGTGTATGTGTTTTAATTATCGTTTGTGTTGAGTTATTGCTATTACTATTGCTATTATTTAGATTAAGAACTACATTATTAACATGCCTTAAACTATCATTAATACCCTCAGAACCATTTATTGCGACTACCACATGCTGGTTGAGAGACTCAACTTTAGTGTCTTTAGAATTAAGGTGCTCAGTGCTGGTTACTTCGCTCTCGTCCTGTTGTGTAAGAAGCTCTTGCTGAGAGGAAGTTTGAGCGTCGTGGACATTGGTGGTGGTGGTAGTTTCAGAGAGTATTGTATTATGGGAACTCACCTTGGTTTGGTTGTTAGCGGCCGCATTTAATTTAGTAGACGCTTTTTGTTTTGTAATTAATGACTCTTCAGTTGATTTGACAACTTCTTCGTCTGTGGTGTTGGAGATGGCGCTAGTGCCAGCTGCATTGATGCTGGGTCGTGTACGTCTTTTGGGAAAACCAAATGGTCTTGGACTAGATACAGTACCCAGGAAGTCATTATTTACAGATTCAGTTGTGGGATTGGGTGTATCTGTGGTGATGGTCTTCGTCTGCGAAGAACGATTTAGTAAAACTTGCTGTTGTCTTCTAACACCCAATGTTTTTTTGGCATTAGTAGGACTAGTTGTTGTTGTTGTTTCAATATCTGAGTTTGTGGTAGTTGTTGTGATAGTTGGTAGTGTTTTTGTTGTTGTGGAAGTGGTTCTAGTACGTGTGTTATATAAAGTCTTATTTCTTTGCTTACTCACTAGATTTACCTCTTCATGTTCTTCGGTGTCCGCGGTCTTTGTTAGCTTGTCATTGCCATTGAGAACACTAGCAGTCGTAGAAGAGATGGTCGCTTCAGTTGTTGTCGAATGACTGTCAATTTCCTGTTCGTTTGTATCTAGACCAGACTCCGTTGTGGGTGTGGGAGTGGTGGAAGAAATGGATGATTCAGTTAAAAGGGAATTGAGATGTAAGGATGAATCAAGGGTTTCGGAAATATCAGAATTAATTTCATTGGGTACGGGTGTGGTATTAGAAGAACCTAAAACATCTTCACCGTTTGGCAAAGTTGTTGTCTTAGTCGTGGTTGTGGTGATGGTAGTAGTTGTAGTGGAAATTGTGGTTGGGTTAGTAGTGGTGGTAATGGGAATGTTTGTGGTTATTAATATAGAATCGGGTGTAGTGGTTTCTATAATAGTTAAAGGAGTTGTTATTGGAGTCTCTGTGGTAGATGTTGTTGTTGTTGGTGCTGCTGTTGTTGTTGTACTTGTTTTAGCCGCACCAGCTGTTGTGGTTTCAGTATCTGGTGTTGAAGTTGTAGTCCTGCGACCTATACTGGCATAGGCTCTTTGTGTATTTGTAGTGATTTCTTGTTGTTGTGTTTCTCGTGTATTTTCAATATTAACAGCCTTAAAATGTACCGTATTTTCCTTGTTATTCGCTTCATCATCGTCTTCAATTTCAGTATTGACTGTATCTTCTTCTTCAGCAATCTTATTGGATGACTCGGTAGTGGGACGAGTTGGTCGTGTGCGCTCCAAGTATTTATATCTATTTAGGCAGAATATGATAACAATAACAATAAAACAAAAATATGTATTAAGTTTTGAAAGCATTAAAACCCACCTGGTAGAACCTGCTGTAACTTCAACTACATCGGGAGTTTCTGTTGTGGTGGTAGCTCTGCTACGACTTCTATTTAAAGTGTTGTACGATTTACGTTCCGTTACCTCTTTTTCTTCTACATCCTCGGTTTCGTCATTATTTGCCTCAGTGGTGGTAGTTGAAGGTCTAGTTCTACGTATGGTAGAATAGGAAGGCGTAGCTGATGAAAATGCTTTTCTAGTTGTTTTAACATCGTATTCTTCTTCCTCTTCCTGGGTAAGACTGTCAGATTTAGTTTTGCTTACTTCTTCTTCTACTTCTTCATCCTCTTCTACATCAGAGGTCTTTTTAGTACCCCGATTGCGATTGATGGTAATGTATTGTTTCTTTTCTTTAAGGAATCCATCGAATTCACTTAATTTACTAATGCCTTCATTTTGTGGTCCCTGACGACTATTGCCTCTCAGCACCGATGAATATTTACTGAAACCTGTTGTAGCACCAGAGCTCTTGTTATCGGTTTCATGCGATTCTTCAATTTCTACTTCTGCGGCGGCATTGTCTTGTGTTTTTGTTTGAGTTTTAGTGGTGCGGAAACTACTTGTGGAGGTGAAACGATTACGGAAGGAATTCAAAGCATTTGGCTTGCTCAAAACCTTTTCATACAGGGTTTTACTAATGGTGGATGGTGTGGTGGCTGTTAAAGAACTAGAACTACTACTGGAGCTATTTTCTTTAATTGAAATGGTGCCATCTTCTTTACGCAACAAGTGCTTTTCCAACTCGTCAATACCTCCTACCTTGCGTATGAGTTCAATAAGTTCTTTAATTACTTTGGGATCTTCTTCGGCATCCTTATCTGAACCTTTACGTTTTGCAAACGGAGAGGGAGCACTGTTTTCTTCCTCCTCATATTCAATATCTTCTTCGCTAGCTTCGGTAGTAGTCGTTGTCGTTGTTCTGGGTGTGGTTCTAAAGAAGGTTGTGGGACGTGATGTGGCCGCTGTTAGGCGGTTAGGTCTAGGAGTTGTCGTAGGCGTTGTAGCAGGTGTAGTAATCGGAGCAGCCGTGGTAGATCTGTAATAAAATTCAATTCATAAATTATCATATCATTTTCATAGACTGTATAATTTGTATATACTTTTTAGTTTTGCAGGGTACATTTCGGGCAAAATCACAAGAATCAGCGGCTGGATTGAAATACAAACCAGAAGGACAAGTAAATTGATGGGCTACGATACCCAAACCAGAAGGACCACTATCTAAACACCAGTAATATTTCTTACAATCTCTAGGATGTTGGAAGAAACCTTCCTCTTCACACTTAAAGTCTGTAAAATATTGTTTAAAAAGAAAACAAACATTTGTTTATAGAGTTTTAATAAGAATTTATAATTGTTAACTGACCAGTGCCTGGATCCGGTGTAGTTGGTGGTGGCGGTGTGGTTGTTCTGCCTCCAATATATAGTGAAGAACCTTCTACTTCTGTAAGTTTAATTGGTGCTTCGGTTGTAGACGGTTGTTGTTTAGTACGGGTACTGCTTTGTTGAACAGTTTGTACACGTTTAGTGCTACCCTTACGTTCAGCATAGGTCAACTTATGTTCTGTGGTCGTAATGCGATTACGTGTTGAAGCGGAATTTTCACGGCTTCTTGAACGTGAAGGTTTCTGTGGTGCACTTGGCTTGGACACCTCATTGATGCCAAAACTATAATAAATAATTAGCGATTAAAATAAATAAAGAGGATGCTAAAAAAAAAGCGGTGAATTAAGTTACCCTAAAGCATCCAACATGGCTTCCTTAGCGGCTTCAATCAATGGATATTGTTTACCAGTACAAATGCCACGGAAATCATCATTATCGATGGCCCAAAACATGATGCCACCCAAACCATTCTCTACAACATATTGTGCCTTCTTGCGAACAATTGCCTCATCATCATAGCCTACCCATTGGTTGCGACGATAGGCATAGGGTCCCATTGCATTAGGATTAGGTTGAACAACAGTCCATTCCGGATCTTCTTTGACATTCTGACAGATCTCATAGTAGGCCAAGTAACCCTTTTCACGTGTAGCAT
Source organism: Sarcophaga caerulescens (assembly GCA_927399465.1). Taxonomy (NCBI): domain Eukaryota; kingdom Metazoa; phylum Arthropoda; class Insecta; order Diptera; family Sarcophagidae; genus Sarcophaga; species Sarcophaga caerulescens. The sequence goes on from OV656873.1 coordinate 101,044,682, forward strand.
CACCTTGTTCTCCAGGCGCCTCCGCTGGTGCTCCAATCTCTGTACTCTCCTCATTAATTAAGGTATATGAACGGCCATACGTGGGTATACCCAATACCAACTTATCGCGATCAGCACCAGCATTCAAATAGAATTTAATTGAATAATCCTTAAGAAAAAAGAAATTAAAATTATTACTTCAGTTTTAATTCATTAATGCACTCTTATATACAAAATGAAACCTACAATATTTAATTCAGCATCATAATTATATTCAGATTCTTCTTCCAATGAATACAAGGGGGCATGATGATTAACGGAAGGCTCATGGGATGAGTGGAAATCATAGGTGAGCAAATTAAACCAATCCAAATATTTATTTAGCTTTGGTATGTCATAGCCTTTTTCAATGTATTCAATGCCTGCTGGCACAGCCATGGTTAGCAACAGACGCGGACGACCGGTCTTCTCCGACTCCCTTTCAAATTCAGCCCTTAGTTCTTGTACAAATTGAGCGTAATTATCTCTGTCTCTGGATTTGCCACCCTCACGATGTGCCGGATATTCCCAGTCCAAATCTATGCCATCGAAATGATTTTGTCTCAAAAACTTTAGAATATTCTTAATGAACTTTTGTCTGCGTTCAGGATTTGCCACCAAAGGGGAGAAACGTGATGAGGCTTCATTCCAGCCGCCAATGGCAATCATCGTTTTCAACTGTTTGTTGTATGTTTTTAGGCCAGTGAATTTGGCATAACCACCTAAAAGGAAAGCATCGTGATGATGATGATGATAAATACAACAGAAAAAAAAGGAGAAAAAAAATACACACTAAAACTCAACATTCATCAATTGCAGTTACCATAAATGCTGAGTAGCAACAACAAAACGTAGCAACATGAAACTCTTACTCCTAGTGACCCCTTTCATTTTTGAAAGCTTTTGTTTTTTTATGATAAAAAAGCTTAAAGGCATAAATCAGTATATGATTCTTTGTCTTTTTGCCATAACAATGAGGAGCCACCCAGAGAAACTGTTTGTATTGCTTTGAGTGTATAAGCATTCCCTGCTGTTTCACATACCTTGTTCAATATCCTGGTATTTATCAAATGGCTTCATTTGATTGTCTTTCGTAAATCCTCCAAATGCGTAAATCAAATGTGTACACAAGTATGGATTTATATTTTGTGGATTAAATTTCGCTGTGCCTGGACGATAGACACTCCAGTTTGTGTAGTAACATACCACTCTTCCATCGGAACGGACCCCTGTTAAGAATATGAATAAAAACGTTTATTTTTTTTTTTTTTTTTCGATTTTATTATTAGTTCAGACGGGGTAGTGTACAGTCAGTTTTACAAACAAAGTTCATAATAAATTATCAAGTATTTACCATTTATATAGAGTGCCGCACAAAATAGGAAGAGTAATTGCCATACCGCTCCTCGAGGAAGCTGTAAAAATAAATATGAAAAGAAGGGATTTAATATTAATAAAAGGGTATTAACGGTTGAAAGTTGCATACGAATGGAAAAAGAAAAATAAAAAACTAAACAATTTTTTTAATTTTTTATTTTTTGTTTTTATACACTCAACGAAATAATTTCAGTTAAAGAATTGGCTAAACAACATCAAAATGGAGTTTAATGTGGCTAATAGTGATTGCAACGTTTGTCTAAATATACGTGTAATTCCTTTTTGAATACAGGAGAAATCATGATTTCTGAATTCTAATCGCCAGGAGAGAACAAAATCAAAAGCAAACTTCATAGGACATTATATACACCGAACAAAGGAACTATTTGACAGTAAGGCAAGGGAAGGACAGCGCTCCCTACAACAATCGACAGTGACGACAGCAATGGACGAACTTAGCCACAACAGGGTTATCAATCAGCATCCACCACCAATCTCGGATAATAAAAGGCAACTACCCAGGGTTACTAGAACCATCCTGGACCAGCTAAGATCAGGATTGTCGAACATCCTGAACAGCTACAGGGCAAGGATTATTCCGGGGATATTGGATCGCTGCCCCTCATGCAATCAAACATCACATGATACGGTGCACCTATTCGGTTGCACCGCAAATCCAACAACCCTTCTACCTATAGATTTGTGGCTGAACCCAACACTAGCAGCGGACTTTTTAGGACTACCCATCACGTACCAACATACTCAACTTACAACTCGTAATTCCATCTGAACTGTTATAACAACAACAACAACTATTTGACAAAGGAGCGATTCGCATTCTAACAAGAATGCGCTATTGGCAGTTTCGTGTCAGACTCGATTGCCCCAACAGAATTATTGAGAAGCTGCCAGGATGTGGAGGAAACGGAATCGGTACAATACCTTTTTTGCGAGTTCCCTTCAGAACAGACGTCATCGGTTTTCAGGTGATACAACGTTTGAAGATTTGGGCATGGTAGCGAACATGCATATAAGGGAACTGGCCGGCTTCATCCGAAGATCAAGGTGGTTCAAACCCACCCTTTACAGATCATGAGAAGATGGCTTACCTCGCACTGCGTAATACAATGGGCCATATGGGCGAACGAGATAACTTGTCTGTAAAACGGCTAGCCTAACCTAACACCAAATAAAATAACCCAATATATAGTCAAAGAGCCCGTTGTTTCAATACGATAATGGATAGTAACAAACCTGACTACACTAACAGAATTACCCGTTTAGTTGCAAAAATTTGATTAATAAAAGGAAACTAAAGGTTAGGTTATGTTAAATGGACAACCGCCACAAAGAGCATAGTTTACTTGGGTCCAATAAAATCTCGTTGTAAAACGAATATTACCTATTTCGTCATACAATCATAATTCCCAATTGGTAACTCTCTGTCTAGAAGTCGCCGTAGTGTAGTAGCTAGCGTGTTAGCTTATTAGATGAGAACCCATGATTCAAACCCTACATCAGACATCTCGCATAAAACGAAATACATATGAAAAAAAATATTTCTTTCTGCGACTTCCTCTCATCAAACTTCTGGCAAAAATTCGGAAAGTAAATAAAAGTGAAAACTTTCTCAAATTTACCGTTCGGAGTATACATTAAACACTAGGTCCAGGCAACCATCGATAAAACTAATGCACACAACATGGAAAAGCTATATTGTAATGACAAATTAAGTAAGTAAGTAATGGCACCAGTAGGTCCTCCAAATGTTCCGTTATGTGGTTCCTGTTATTTCTCATTCAATCACTTTTTACTTCGAAACTGAGTCAAGTCAAGTAGATAGTGTATTAACTTATTAGACGTAAGATCACGGTTCAAACCCCAGGGTCAGACGAAATATGAAAAAAATATTTCTTTGACGACTTCTTTTTAGCAGTCTTCTGGCAAAAACTCGCCAAAAAAAGTTTCTCAAAAACCTGTCGTTCGGAGTCGACTAAGTACCTCCACTCATGTAAAAAATTAACGTACGAGGTGTGAGAAGCTAGGTCGTAATACTGACTGAAGGGTTGTAATAACAAACTATGTTTGTAATTAAATTTAAGTACAAAAAATTTTTAGGCAAAGAGGATTTAATCGGTATTTAATTAGTAAACCTTAGGAGTATTCGCCAATATTTGATTCGGATAACTACCACAACCATAACCTTTTGACGAATATGAATTTATAGGAAATATTGTGCCCTTTATGATGCTTAATTTTATTTACACTTAATCAGCTTAATTAGCCAATTTATACAATTAAATTTATGCTTTGTTAAATCAGCACATTTAAGCCAATTTTAAATGTGGGCAAATAAAAAAAATATCCGAATGCGTGTATTTGTTTTATAAAATTTTATAAATTTTTTTTACAATTTTTTCATAATTTTTTTTTCCTTTTTCATATTCAACGCACTAACCACACAATGATTAGTTTGAAATTCTAGAAAAACCTCTGCAGATTTTAAATTAAAATTGATAACGACGTACTCGTAAATTAAAAAAAAAGAAGATAGAAACCATGTTGCATAAAAAGAGAGAAGAAAAAAAAACGGCTACATAATTAATATAAACAGTGTAACTACCCCTGGCCTCCTTGAAATATGTACTCAATTTAAAGGTGTTGGTTTTATTAAACACTTTTAATGTTTATTATTATTTTTTTTAATTTTTTTTTATAATTTTTTTTCTTTAATTGCTTAAGTAGCTTTTAGGCATTTACAGTTTAATTATATTTTGAATTAGAAAACTTTTTTGTTTTTATAAAAAAAAAGAGTTTCACTTTAAAGAATACCTATACTTAAATGCAAATTACCTAAATTTAATTTAATTACTTAAAATTATTAACAATTATGTTTCTTTCAAATTATTTTAAATTAAGGTTGAAACACATCAAGGCTTTTCAGGTGTATAAAATTTATGCAAATGGGTAACGGAACCATATAATAATTTTAAAGACAGTTAACCTTTGATATAAAAAAATTTAAATAAAATAAAATTTAAATAATTAAAGGTTAGGGCTGAAAAATCTTATTACAGAAGCCGATAACGAAAACGCAACAAAGTTTGGAAAACTTTTCTTTAATTCTCAATACACATACCAGGTGTTCCTGCATACAGTGAGCGTCAAGATACAAATGTCTCCATAAGAAAAACTTATTGTAAACGAACCTTAATTTTTTTATGTTGAAAATTAAATCTGTCAAACGTATTCAGTATACATCAAATCAGTGAACAAATACCACAACACATCTATTCATCGTGTTAAAGATGGAGAATTTTTTACCAGAAAATAATAATTTACCGAAAGCATAAAATTTTGTTTTCATTTGAAGAAAAGTGCTGGAGAACGCTAGTCGAGGCATATGGTATCCATGCACTATCAAAATTTATTAAATTTTAATTTATTATTCAAATCTAGTAAACAGTTTCCGCCTGCTTGGAGTACGGTCAATTGTTTGACAGTGTATATTAAATCGTTTCGATAACAGCAGATCCCAGCTCTTGCCATTTCTCTTTTCATCTGTCTTTCGTAACCTTATTCCAAATGTCCAGTAGCTAAAAATCGTACAAGGGATTTTATTTACCGTATGGATCCTATAAAGCTCGTGGATCAGCGAAGGGCAGCAAAATTTCATCCGTTGGGCAACAATGTCCAAAGAAAACAATTAAAATTGAATCACGCTGAGCTGACACAAACTATAACCAAGTCAAAATTGATGCCCTTGTGTTTAATGGGAAAGTAGTGCAGCCATTGACTACATATCAGTCGTAACTTCTATGGGTTAAGTTGAGAAGTTTTAAGCAATCAACCAACCATACAGTGTGATGGCTTATTAGATGATAATCTGTGATGATAATCAATGCCCAACTCAGACTTTTTGAACAGAAGCGAAATTTGAGAAAATATTTCTTTTGATTACTTCCTCTCATCTGTCTTATGGCAAAAACTCTAAGGGCAAATAAAATTGCCATGAAGTTTCTCAAATCTATAATAGTTCAGAGCATGCATTAAACAGTAGGTACTGTCAATCATGGATAAAACTAACGCATTCAACCTATGTGATGTGATAAGCTAGGTTGTAATGACCAATTAAACAAGGAAGTGATAGCACCAGTACCATTGAAAAGCTTTAAAATCTTTCGTTCGGACATAGCTTTAAACTCTAGGTTCTGTCACTAATGGATAAGAATTAACACAAACAACATGCTTGGTTGTAATCCTGACTAAAGGGTATAACCCTATAAGCAATTAATATTAATATAGCCTGGAAAGGCGATTCACCAAACTATCCAGAGCACCGGCGTTTTAAAAGTAATTTTTCATTAGTAAAGGCAAATAAATATAAGACGCCGTAGTCTAGTAGGTAGTGAGGTCACGGTTCAAGCCCCAGTTCAGACATCTTCAACAAAACAAAATATGAAAAAATGTTTCTCCAGCGATTTCCGCTTAGCAGATTTCTGGCAGAAACACTGAGAGTAAAAAAACTGCCAGGAAAAAACACCAAATCTGTCGTTCGCAGTTGACTTAAAACTATAGGACTCATTTATAAAATAAACATACACACCATAAGTGTTGTGAGAAACTAGGTTACAATCCTGATTAAAGGATTGTAATGAGCAATTGAGTAAGTATGTACCCTGGAAAGGCAATCCACAAAACTCTTTAGAGCGCCGGCGTTTTGGGAGACATTTTGCATCAGTAAAGAAATATTTGAAGAATTGAAAAAGTTCAGTCAAAAATGAACTCGAGCAGCGTCAGCAAACAGCACGGTGATCAGAATATCAGAAAATATACAAATAAAATGCTAAAACCTATTTAAGATTTATTACATTAGAGGTTAAACAATATTTTCTTTAATTTAAATAAATTTAATAAAAAAAAATTTTTTAGTATAATACTTTCCCAATAACACCTAAAGAAAATCGATTTTCCAAGCTAATTACCAATAGGAAGGAAAGCTACTATGATAAGTTATCGAATTAAACAGTGCTTATATGATCTAAGAAATGCAATTCGAACTGTGCCTATTAAATATAAAAAATAATGGATTTCTCTACACTGCACTGCAGCTTAAATAGTTTTAAATTAAAGTTAAGTTAACAATTTCCAAATATTTGTTTAAACATTTCTTTTTTCAAATTACTTAAGTCGCAACATATCCACTTACAAACTCAATTACGTGCTCGTACATATTGTTATAATGTTATGTCATAAAAATAATTTAACACACTTATTAACAGTTATTACCACAACATATTTGCTGGTTTTTTTTTTTTTTAATTTTACCAAATAATCATTTGGCTTCTGCTGGTTTTCTTCTGGTTTTCATAACGTCTTTGTCGAATCTTTAGCGGCAGTGGTATGTAAAGCAATATTAGAGGGAGAGGCTTGTATACCAATGAGGTTGTGTTGAAATTTAATTGCAAACAGATTGCCACTATATGTACGTACGCGGACAAACAGAAACAAATTGACAAACAGGTGTTTAAGTGACAATGCATTCCAACTTGTAAAGATTATTTTTGTAGAAGAGTTTTTAATTGTTGTAAATTAATTAAGAAATCTTAGCGCCATTATTACAACTTTCCGTTAAAGTTGGGTTTACTTAGGTAAAGTGATCTTTAAAGTCACCTTTAACTTCTTTTAGTTATTACAACCTACAGATAAAATAAAGTTAACTTTTTCAAAAATATGGCAGTGTCGATAACACTGCTCAATTTTTTTTTTTTTTTTTTTCATTCATTTTATTTACAGTCTATCAAAAAAAAGATAATAAGTAAATTCTATAAAGTAAATAATAAAATTCATTGCCATACTCCCTTGAGCATAACAATATACTATAATATATATACACACTATATATATTTATAATTAAGTCTACTTTAATTGATATTTACAATATTAGTTAATAACATGTACAACAATTATATACAAAATTTTTACATCTATTAAATTTGTTCAGAAAGGTAAGTCTAATATTTGCTTCCTTTTGAGTCTACGAACTTCGTTGGTGTCATCAAGTAGCATTATGGCCAACAGATTATTGTGATTGCTTAGTCTGTCCAAATAATTTTTACTAAATCTCTTGATTACATCCTTAACCAACGGCAAGTCATCGTGAATTGCTTTGTTATATACCATGGGGCGTCTACAAATGATCTTAAAGTTTTCGATTGAAATCTTTGTAATATTTCGATGTTGGAATTACTGGCTGTACCCCACAATTGAATACCATATGTCCAAATTGGTTTTAGCACAGCTTTGTATATTCTTAGTTTGTTTTCAAGGCTGAGATGATTTTGAGATCTTGACCTAAGTAACCATAGTAAACGTTTATATTTTAGATTTAATTGAAGTCTTTTTGCTTTAATATGACTTTTCCAAGTTAGTCTGCGGTCAATGTGCAGACCTAAGTATTTGATAGTTTCGTATTGACGTATTTGGTTGTTATAGATGTATACACTTGAACAATTTCCGCGGCGTAGAGTAAATGTTACGTGTGACGATTTCACAGTGTTAATCTTTATTTTCCATTTAGTTAACCAATTTTCAAAACTGCTCAATTAAACAAGTTTTTCTTTCGAAGGCAGTGGCAACGACGGGCTTATTTTTTTTTGTTGTATTTGCTCATTTTGTTTATATTTGAAGTTGCCATAATATGGCAAGTTAAACATAAATTTAGCTTTAAAAGTTATCGGTAGGATGATCCTCCCTTTAGCTTAACGCTCACTTCTACCTTATTGTCCACTTATAATAATGAGAAACAATTTATCTGCCCGTTAAAACCCTCCCTTTATTTAACAAGTTGTAATAATGGCCCTTAATCTTTCTACTTTTTTCCCCGTAATGTTATTCTTTTTCCATTTCCAGTAGGGTGAGGGGGCTTCTTAGATGGATTGTATTGGAGGAGGAGAAGCCACATAATTTGAAAACCATTATAAAAAATGTTGGAATCAACGGTTAGTAAGGTTCCTCACCACTACATCACATTCTCGGAGGCAACGATAAATGGCAGCACCATTATCCTAAGACCTGCTACCGCAAACCAATCATTTGCTTAGCCTGCTTAACGGAAACAAGGCAAAATAACAACCGACCGGAACTTATGGCAAAAATAGCAGCCAACCGGATAAGGTGGAAAATGCTTTGAGGAAGCTCTATGCTCCCAAGAGTTGTAATGGAAAATAAATTTACTTTATATTATCAGGGAGCTTAAGTTTCATTAAATATCCGCTAAGCCAATGACTATGTGATTGGTGCCATTCTAAAACTCAAACATAGTTCTTGTCGTAGCTTATCGACGATTAAAAAAACTGAAAATAAAATAACTTACAGCCGGAAAGACTTTTGCAGAAAGAGAGTTCCACAGAGGGATAATGCGTCTAAAGAATGAATTCTGCAGGCAAGACATTGTGCGATCCACTGTCCCATCGACTACAGACAGATGTAATTAACTTGGCAATCGAGTATTACTTAAAAGTAAGAAATTTTCGAAAATTTCCGTTTATTTCCCTCGAGCACCTTCAGCTGAAGTGGCTGTAGAACAGCGAAACTCAAGCCACATTGCAAAGGTATTGAATCAATGGATTTGAGTTTTAAATTTTCATAAATAAACACCTTTTACCACTCCTGTACGCGGATAAATAGTTTTTAATGCATAGGCCCTTACATAAGAGTTGTATGTATTCCATTTGCTGTCATATATCAGTGATGTAAATAGAAAAGAGTTCAGATAGAGTAAAGAATTACTTTCAGTGTCTTAATAAACCGAGACACTTGAATGCCTCTTTCGATAATTGCAAAATATGCTGGTTCCAGAGAACATCACATTGGAATCTCATCTCAGGCAACTACAATACCCAAATTGGCTAAATAATTTTAAATATTTCATCTTTAAACAACATTACTAAAGCACTCTCGATAGCAGCAAAGCTTTTGCAACAACAACCATTTGTTATTGTAGAGTTATAGGGGCTTACATAAAATAGCATTGAATAGAGAAACTTTAAGCAAGTAGGAGAGGAATTCATATTGTCATAATGACAATAATATTGGCAGCTTATTGATATTCTTTTGTTATTGAGTGTAAAGTAACTGAATATGGTTACGCACAATTCAAGCCTAAATATCACCTTAACGTCAGGTATTAATTAATATTTTTCTTTTTTTTAGTAAAACAAAAAAAAGAAACAAAGATTATTATAGAATGTAAAGCCTAAACATGATGTACTCCACACATAGAGGTGCGTATACAAAACTACACACGAATTCGTTAAAGAAATGAACATAAGAAATTCGTAAAACGGTAGGAGTTAAGCCCCGGTTAGCCAAACGTTCACGGAACGAACGTTCGTTTTTACAACACAAAAGCAATAAGAGCGGTTACCAAACGTAAGTTCTGTTTCGTGGACGTTTGGCTAGCCATGGCTTCAGGTTGTTGGAGACTAAAGTATCACAGTGTAATAGTAAAAATTTTATATATTTTATTGTGATATTTTCTTGGTATATTTAGCAATTAAGAGTTGTTTAAAAACAATTCTATATTTTTTTCCTAGATTCAAAGGAATTTTTAAAGCATATGTTTTCTGTTAATTAATTGCAAGTAAATTTACAAGAAGTATTTTTTATTGAACTAACTAAGTTTGAAAAGTATGTTATATTCTGCTTGTGTGAATCGTTTTTCAGAAAATATTTTTATTTTTGCTTTGGCAACACTTTTTTGTCTGATTACAGGCTTGCAAATGTCATTGATTCACTTACGCTGGAATATCGCTTGCAATTTTGAAATCGTTTTTTATTAATACGAACATCATCAATTTGACATTTAATATTGGGTCTTTCAACAGGGACTTCTAAACTTCGACAGGTGACAAAGGCCATTTAGGTGCAACTACAAATCAGTTTTTTTGTTTGCCAAATCACAACTGATGACCACAAACAACGAGTCGTGTTCACTGAAGCTTGGTGAAGACACAAATTAGTTGCCATTTATTTAGTCTGTTTTGCCAAATCACCATGAACGACCACAGACAAAGACGTGTGCTTGCTGAATGGGCTCCTGACCAGTTAGCAGCTGAAGCTAATTTTTATTGAAAAAACAACTTCAGCGAAGAGACCCATTTCTAAATGTATGGGTGTGTGTACAAACAAAATTGTTGAATTAGGGGCGATACTAATTCGGATACGATCCAAGTGTGTCAAATACATTCCGTAAATATCATTGCCTGGTGGGCATTTTGGGCTGTCGGTTCATATTTATTTGAGAACATTTGTACATTTCGAATGCATCCGGATGCTGTTTTCTGCGGATTTTTTTCAGAATGGCATTGACCATCACCGTTAAACGCAAGCACTATAGCTCAATAATTACGAAATTATTTTGGATTGAATTGTATGATCTGGTTTTAACAGAACGGCGCTACGCGCCATGGACCTACAAACCACATTGAACATTTCACACGAGCTATTTGAGGGCATGGTCATCTCACGTAGAGGTTATGTAAACGAGGCACCGAGATCCTGCGATTTGACCCCAAAAATACTTTTTTCTGTGGGATTTTTTTAAATCATCGCATATACATATATCAGGTTCGTGACTTATAACACATACACTGGGAGTTTTAAATCTAAAACTTTTAGGAGTGTGGCAATAGTTAGTTAGGAGTTAGTTCAGTAAATATACAAGCAATTTACATTATCGACCACTGTATTTACATGGTATTACGAATATCATATCAAAACAAACTTAAACAACTGTTCAATTGGATTTTAATTTACTTTTGTGCAACATTACTAAGCTACTCTACTCAACTCTTAGTGTATTTTTGTGCACAAAAAAAAAAATTTTTTCTGTTTACTTTTCAAATTATTATCCGCAACCATTTACTTTTTCCCCCAATTCACTTTTATTTGTCACCAATTTGTTGCCATTTTTGTCAACATAAATTTTTACCTTTTTTGGCAGCGTTGTGCCATATACCAATTAGGATATGGTACAAGCCACCTCATTATTGCCGTCACCCATTTGACCAAACAAATAAAATTATTTCATTTGAAATTGGGTAATTAGTCTGAATGTATTTCCGTTATTTTTTCTATTTTTTTTTTAATTATATTTCTCCTCTTTTTTTTTTCTATTTTATTTAAATTTTTTTTTTTTTTTTTTTTGTCTTGTATTTTGATTTAAAATTTATTTTTTATGTTTTGAATTTGTATTTTGGCACGGTTGTCTATTGGCAGACCGACAGATACAATATGAATCTAAATTAAACACCACCACCATATAATGAAGTACAAAGTAAAGGTAATAATTATTATGGCTTGTAACTAAAAATAAAACATACAATTGGCAATAGGAATATGGTATGGTATTCACAAAATAAATTTGTATTGCTGAAATTAGGAGGAAGGCCATAGGGAGTTAAAATGAAATATTTTTATGAAAATGGAACAAAAAACGTAGTGAACATGATTACATTATATAATATAAGTAGATCAGTACAACTAAAGTAGTTAAGAGTAATGATTTAGTACAGAGTTAAGTCAAAAGTGTGAAAAGATAACGAAATTGAAGTTCAGAATTTTTCAACCGAGAAAGTTACGTGTTCCATCCTGACGCCACCAGAGCACACACATCATTAAGGATTCGACAGAAACTGATAAGTTTCAATGCTATAGCCCAGACCTGCAGAACTCTTCGAATAGAGCCAATTCCCTGTGCTTTTTCGAAAAAAAAAATAATTCTGAAAACAAAAATATAGAATGTCATGCGGAGACTGCTCGTAATCTTCGAAGAATTTTCTGTCAAAAAATTATCCTAACGTGTCAACAATTCAAAAAGTGGTCAAAAAATTTTAAGAAATTGGGTCGGTATAAGACTCCATAGTCTTGTGTAGGTACTGTGTTGGCTTATTATACGGTTCAAACCCCAGGTCAGACATCAGAACAAAAATGTAAAAACGAAATATGAAAAAATATTTTTTCGACGACTTCCTCTCAGCGGATTTCTGGTAAAAACTCTAAGAGGTAATAAAATTGTCATGAAAATTTTTTCAGAAATCTGTCGTTCGGAGACGACTTTAAACTGTAGGTCCCGCCACTTATATATAAAATTAACAAAAACACAATATAGGTGGTGTGAGAAGCTAGGTCGTAATCCTGACTAGAGGCTTGTAATGACCAATTTTGTATGAATGTATGTAAGACTCTGGTACGTCAACGTACAGGGCGGTCTCTTCAAAATATTGCTCAGAGATGAAAAAACTCGTTCAAACTATGCAACGGATGTTGACAAACGTCCTACACCTGTGCTGAAGATGCATGAGTGTGATTATGATGTAAGCCTATGACGACGATGTAGGAGTATGACGATTATGTATGAATCAGAGATCAGCAATGAATCGTATTTTCGCTACTCATAAGTACTCCTGAAATTTTGAGTATGAGTAAGTCAAGAGTATTGAAATTCAACTACTCTGATTCATTCGTACTCGCTACAACATTGATTTATAAGTATAGGTTGCAATGAGTATGAGTACAACGTTGACATCAAACTCACAACATTCGATTCATTGTTTGATTTTTACGCCTACTCATTCAGATTTATAAATTTAGAAAAATACTTATAATACTTACGAATGATTCGAGTCACTCGAATCATTGATCAAAATTTACAGTAGTAGTTATTGTTGCATTTACAAAAGAAGAAAAAAGAAAAGACAAAGACAGCAAGCAAAGCAAACCTTCTAGCGAGTATTGTGGTGTTCGTACTCGAATCATTCTTATTTTGTGCTTCGTGTATATGTTGAATCATGGAGAGTCGAAATCAACAACATCATGCGTATTGTTAAGTATGAGTACGATGAGTATTTCTAACTTTGAATATGAGTAGTATGATAATGATATTAAAATAAATATGAATGCGTATAAGTATCTGAAATTATAAGTATGACTCGAATCTACTCATCGTTTTGAATACTCGTGCTGATCTCTGGTATGAGTATGATGATATTGTATGATGGTATATGAATATGAGTATGATGTATGAGTGTGCTAAAGAGGTATGAGTGTGATGTTAATGTATAAGAGTGATGATGATGTATGAGTATGATGACGAAGTATGAGTGTGTTGATGACGTATGAGTATGATGATGTATGAAAAACATATCGTCATCACGGATGTATGAGAGTGACGACAATATTTGAGTATGAAGATGATATACAAGTATGATGATGAGGTATTAGTGTGATGATGATGAATGCGTGTGATCTTGATCTATAAGTGTGATGATGATGTATGAGAATTATGATAAAGTATGAGTATGTAGATGATGTATGAGCATGATGATGATGTATGAGTATGACTAAAAACTATGTAAAGTCTAGTCTATTAGTTAAAAATCTTATCGGCTTATATAATCAATATTTCAAAATAATGGATTTAAATTATAAAATTAATCTTATTATGGTTAGACAACCATAACGAACTTATTGCCTTTTAACAAACTTTTAACTTTTTATGAACAAAATTTGGCTAAATGGAAATGCAAATCTATTATGTCACAGGTGGAAATGCTTTATTCTCTTCAAAGTGATTTTAAGACCATCAATATAATTCATGACGATAACTCTTAATCATAATTAAAAATCATAAAATATTTAAAACTATTTCATAGTCTACTTACATACATTATAAATAAATATTTATAGGGAATGTATGGAATATACAATATTCGGATATAACGTGCAATAAACAACAAAAATGTTGTAAAAATATTTTAAATAAATCGTCATTGCAAATTATAAATAATTTTTCAAAAACAAAAATTAAGGCCAATGGAAAATCAAATTTATTTTATAGACTTGGGCTGTAAGTAGAAGAGATACAATAAACAACATGTACTGCTATGTTGTTTAATTTAATGTTTTATTAAACAGGCCATTTATAGTTGTTAAATACAAAACATTACAAAGTAATATGTTTTGCCAATCAACCAACCAGACAGCACACAGTACTGTGGTTTAAAAATATTTAAAATTTTAAACCATTCAACAACACACACAGCGATAGAATAAACGCCTGATTTATAATTTTATTTTATCCCCCAAAGTAATAAATCCACTTTAATTTGTCTGCGTTAAATGATTTTGTTTTATATACAGTGGACAGCAAAAGTCTTAGTACTCCAATATATTTTGACAAAAAAAGTTCCCACAGGCTTAATAATCTTGCACAAAGTCCCGATATGACTTTGAGAGAAAATTAGGAGATCATTTGAAAGAACGGTTACGCAATTGCTAAACCTCAAACAAAAGTCAACTGAAAAACTTGCTCATGGTGCGACCAGAAAACACTAAACAAAACTTGTACATTCAATTCCAAATGGGCTAAATGGAGTGCTTGACCTTAAGGGATATTCTACTAAATACAAGGGATAACATTTTCATATATTAGGCGTTTGAATTTTAAACTTACTCAGGGTTCTCCAGGTGACTCCATAGGTACATTTGAAACTTTTCTTTATTTTTCTCTTGTTTTATGAAAAACATTAAAAAATTGTTTATTTTATAATAAAACAGAAATTAATAAAATAAATATAAAAACCTTAATTTTGTATACAAACTGTTGGTTAAAATTCATCAAATTGTCAAAATATATTGGAGTACTAAGACTTTAGCTGTCCACTGTATATTATACATGTTAATATAATTACAGTGTAATATTTTTATAGACTTTTTGGTAAATATTTAAAATGTTTAATTTATTTTACAGTTATCTATTTAATTGTTTAAATTATTTTTATTTTTCTGAATTTAACTTCTTCCCACAGGGGCTGGAGATACATAGACACAATTACGTAGAAAATTAAATTACTTAATAGGCGGCTTTTATTTTCTTTTTTAATTTAAATTGAAGCCATTTACAATAGTTTTCCTTAATTAAATTTATTCATAAAGCTTCTTTTAATATTATTTTCGAAAAAAACAAAAAAAAAACTGTTGAAATAACGTATGTTGAAATGCACTTGTATGTACTTTACATAGCAAAAAGATTTTTAGTTTTTTTAGTTTTAACAATTTATGAAATTTTATTATCTTAAATGGTCAATTTACTGCACAAAAAAATTTATAAAAATATACTCTTATGTCCATACAGATAGACTCGAGATGTGGAAGTTTAATTTACACACATCTACTAATCTACTGCATTCACACTTGCAACGAAATTTGATTGTATGCATGCATTGTGCATACATTGCACATAGCATTGCAACAAGAGAAGAGTTTATTTTGCACTCAGAAAAAATAAAATGTTTACAAATACTATTACATATGTATGTGTGGAAAATTTACATGAAAAGTAAAAACCACTTTAATTTTGTATTTAAGAGATTGATGATGTGCTTTTAAAGTCCTGCTACATACTCAGAAATAAGGCAGACAAATTTGAATAAAAATAATGTCGCATTTTATAGGACATCTTTAGGCCATTAGTTGGGATTATAACCTAGCTTCTCACACCATCCATGTTGTATATGTTAATTCCATGCATAAGCGGCAGGGCCTACCATTTAATGACGACTTCGAACAACAGATTTGAGAAACTTTGCATGGCATCTGTATTTTACTCTCAGAGTTTTTGCCACAAGATTACTGAGAGGAAGTCGTCGAACTATTTTTTTTTCATATTTCGTTGAAAACGAACCACGGACTTTCGTCTAATAAGCCAACAACCTAGATTCTCACACCACCCATTTTTGTGTGTTATTTTATCCATGAGTGGCGGTCGATTTTGACCAGATTTGAGAAATATGTTGGCTTTAGTCTTTCGACTATGTGGATAATGTTACGTAAGGATTTTGGCTGAAGTGACTTTAAAATAAAGCTTCGTTTGTACAGGAATTGAAACCCAAATAACAATCTTTATCGTTGCATTTTTGCAGATTGGACATCTTTGAAACAGGATATTTTTAGATTTTTTTTATCAAAAAATTGTGTTTAGTAATGAAACTCATTTGAATAGAACTCATGAATTAATAATCTTAATATCAACGACATTTGTACGAAACAGAGCAACTTGTGATACAGATACAAAATCTATTTGGCGACAACTTTCTTTCTTTCTGTAGAAGTGGTCCTGCTCACTGGTCCCTACATTCGACAAACACAACTCGTGAAGCATTGGCAATCAACATTCAAGAAAGCATTGTCGCATTACAGCCAGATTTACTGAAAAAACTGTTAAAAAGTGGACAAATCAGATAGGCCGCTGCGGACATATCTCGAGGATCATACTTAAATAATTAATGCTGAGATTATAATAAAAAAAATTCATTCCAATAATATTTCTGTCTTGTATTATCATTTTCATTCTCTAGCTTTTAAAAACACTACACCACACATTTAACGAGAGTTAAAAGCTAACAAAGCTTAAAATTTTTTCTAGATTGGAACAAGCTTGTTTATTGGACTAATGCCAAACTAACAATTAACTCACAAGCAAAGCTAACCAGAGCTCAAAAGTTATGGATTCTAAAACAAAGAGAAAGCATAGTAGGTAGTGTGTTGGCTGATTGAATGAGAGCCCATGGTTGAAACCCTAACACCCAGATATATGGAACAAAATAAAATATGAAAAAACTATTTCTGTCAACAACTTCCTCACAGCAGCCTTCTGGCAAAAACTTTGAGAGTCAATGAATTGCCACGAAAAATCAAATCTGTCGTTCGGAGTCGGCGTTAAACTGTAGGTTCTGCCACTCATGGGAAAAAATAACACATTCTATGTAGTGTGAGAAGCTTGATTTTAGTCCTGACTTAAGGGTTGTAATGGCTGATTAAGTGAGTAATTAAACATGTTTCTAAGTCGATGCAATATTGGCTTCAGTTTAATCGGTTTTAAGATTATTATTAATAAACTTCTTATATTTTTTATTTGTTATCCCAACAATATTTATTTAATTTCTAAATAAATACCTTATGTTCGTAACAAATGAAACGTAAAAAAGAATATTAAGCAAATTGAAATAAAAAAAAAAACAATTTTTTTTGTTACCATTTTTTTACCTTAAATCTGCAATCATAATAATGAACAACATTGTTTACATGGTTGTTATGGCAATTTATTTAAAATGTAACAAATTTAATATAATTTACTTTATACTTTTTCATACACACACACACACTTATTTATATATTTATATAAATTTTTTTTCTTTCTGTTTATTGTTGCAAAAAAAAATTATAAGTGAAAACACAAATGAAATAAAACAGACTCTACTGGAAAAACAAAGTTATAAAAAAAATAAAAAATAAATATTGTATGTAATAAAAAAAAAAAACAAAACAACAACGAAAAAAGTTGAAAACTCCACAACTGAAAATACTAGCAACAACAACTATTACAAGATTTTCCATCTCCAACTTGGTTAGTTGGTTTTTCAGTTGTTGTTTGCAATTTTATTTGCTTTGCTAGTATATGTCCAATCCAACAGCATTTATGGATGATACAACTTCCAAATTTAACAACAACTAAGAAACATCCATAAAAATAATAAAAATTGGCAAAAGAAAAAAAAAAACAAAATAGCACAGTAAACAAGTAAGAAAGTTATGGTTGGTCGACATTGATTATGCCGATGCACTAATTCAGAGCAGAATTCAAAACAAAAAATAATGAGGTTTTCACCTCACAGACAACAACATCCTAGTATTTACTGGCACAGATTAGACAGTTTCTTGCATTACCTTATTACCTGCTTACTTACCTAACTGGCCATTATAACCCTTTAGTTAGGATTATAACCTAGCTTCTCCCACCACCCATGCTGTGTGTGTAAATTTTTTTCATAAGTGGCAGGACCACAGTATAAAATCGACACTGAATCATTTACTCCCAATTATTTTCTCTCTGAGTAGTTTTTAATAGAACGTTGCTGAGAGGAAGTCGTCGAAAGTAATATTATTTTCATATTTCGTTTTATTCGAGATGTCCGAACTGGGGTTTCAACCACGTTCTCTTGTCTAATAAGCGAAAACACTCGCTACTAGATTAAGGTGACTAATGATCATAACAACCGCCGTGCGATTACTGTGTTGGAATAAGGAGATATACGCCATATGATTCCAAAGATTGACCAAAAATGTCCCTGGGGAACGTACTAAAGTATTAGATGGTTACCTTTTCTTGGGTTCTTGAACAACAAAGCTTTCGCATTTGCAAAGTTTTATACAACAGAAAATTCACGTGATATTAGTATTCCTTTGCAGAAGAACAAACTAATGTTTTCACACAAACTTTGCTTATTAGCAAAAGAAAGATGGAATAATGAACCCACTTGTACGATGACCAGACAGATTTGGCCCGATACATATATATTTGCATAACAAAATCTGCTTTACATCTGGCTAGATTACAGTTTGGGTGAAATTATTTGTTAGGTCCTCGGTAGAAAAATGTCAATCTCATGTATGAATTAAATTGAATTTTCCATTACGCCAGGTTTTGCAAGCACGTTACCTTCAACGTCCTCGCATTCAAAAAACTATATTAGGTAACGGTTGAATGTCTCGCTATTTCCTCCAGAATATTGCACAATATTAGATGTGGTGTACAAATTCTCTAGGGATCTGGGTCTGATACTGAATTCACACAGCGGCAATCTTTATAGCCATTATTTCAGCCTGAGCAATACTACAACAATTGGATAATGCAAAGGACAATCTTAGGTAAGGTTAGGTGAGATAGGTTGAAAGGCCCCCTTTAAAGTTAGGGGTCCCACTGAGGGCAGCTTTTAGGCCCAGTGTGATGCCACAATCAATTCCACGCGGGGGTCTAACATTCCTTAGAAAAAAGCATCAGTATTTAGTGTCTTGGCTTGAGGCCATGGTTCAAACTCCAAGTCAGACATCTCCAACAAAACGAAATATGAAGAAAATATTTCGTCGGCGATTTTCGATCAGCAGATTTCTGGCAAAAACTCTGAGAGAAAATAAATGTCGGAGTAGACTTTAAGCTGTAGGTCCCGCCACTTATGGATAAAATTAACAGACACAACATAAGTGGTGCGAAAAGCTAGTTCGTAATCTTGACTGAAGGGTTGTAATTACCAATTATGTATGTATATATGTATTAAAGCAACCTTTATATAAGAGAGTGCCGCCAAAGAAGTGAGAAAGTAAGAGATCAAAAATCTCCATCTCTTTAAGACAACAACAGGGCACTGACACATGAGATGAAAGACAGTCTCTTTCTACTACGGATCCTGCAAAAGTCATTTGCCGGAATGCCCAGTTTTTCGACACGTCTACTATAAGGACCGTGGTCCATAGAAATCGCTATTGTGCTATGGATGGCCATGCGATTTAAGGACAGAAGTGACGCAGTCCTCTTCTATATATCGATACATGTCCAGTAAAGTCCAAAAATTTTGCCCGTACCCTCTTGATGGCAACGAGAAGGGCAATCATAGACGTCGACTGAAAAGATTCAACATCTGACTACGTCTCTTAATCTGAATATATCAGCGAATACTTGGTAAGCCACTGTAGTCTAATAGGTAATGTCTTGGTTTATTAGACATGAGGTCACGGTTCAAACCCCAGGTAAGACATCCCGATCAAAATGAAATATAAAAACCAATATTTCTTCGGCGACTTCCTCTCAGCAGATTTCTCGCAAAAAAACTCTGACAGTAAATAAAATTGTCATGAAAAGTTTCTCCAAAAATCTGTCGTTCGGAGTTGCCTTTAAGCTGTAGGTCCTGCCACTCATGTATAAAATTAACACACACATAAAATAAGTGGTGTGAGAAGTTAGACCGTAATGCTGACTGAAGTTTTGTAATGAGCAATTGTGTATGTATGAATACTTGGATGACGTTCTCTGAAAGTTATACGAGTTATGATAATTAAAGTATGACCTGTACGGTTTTATGGCATTGGACCGGACCTTTACTTAATTCTTTTAGAATTACGAAACCAAAATTTTACAAAATTCGATCTGAGTTAGTTACACCGACTAAGTTATCCAAAGGCAACCAACGATGGTGTAGCGTATAAAAAGACGCAAAACAAAAAACAACTGCAAGTTTGCTAGTAAAGTTACCGAGTGTGACATGAGCTGTGTGTGTGTGTGTGTATGAAAATCTTTACGAAAATATTTTTTAGTTCCTCCACAACATATGAACACTTTTTAGTTGCTTTTATTGTCAAAACATACGATAACACTGACTAAAACTAACAAAAAAAAATAAACTTAAAATTGGACACAGGGAACAAACATAAGCTAAGGTTTCTAATATAATTTTATAGCTTAGAATATTATTGTGTTGTTTATCACAGAAAAAAAATATAAGAAAAACTGCGATTACAAGCACACACAAAAAAAATTATAAATTTTTGTCCACTATACAGTCGTATATGATAGAAAGACACCAGCGGGTACTTTAAATTTTTTAAGTACAGTGGAACGTTTGAAATAATGAAAAATAATTAAATTTTTAACTCACGAATAAATTGTTGTCTTTATATTCTAAGCACATTTGCCAATAAAACTTACCTAGAAAGAAAACAAAAAGAAAAAAATTTATTAGACATGATCTACTACATAAATCTTTTAAATTTTATGGAAAACAATGGAAACAAATATTTGATAAAAATAATTTTCTAGTTACAATAGCAAATCTTGACTTAAAATATGTATAAACATGTTGTCTTCTATTAAAATCGAAAAGTTTTTCGCACCGTATCACTAAAAACCTATTCAAAACTTTAAAGCCATAAAAATACTTCAAACCCCTCAGAATTCTTGAAGAACCCTGATACGTAAAGGTAACAAACATTGGAGAAACTTTAGGCATCGTGGCTACTCTTACTTTCTCAATTGGTCATTATAAATCTTTAGTAAGGCTTACGACCTAACTTCTCAGATCATCCATGTTGTGTGTGTGTAAATTTTATTAATGTGTAGTGGGACCCCTATAGTTTTTAAGAAACTTTTCATTTACTCGCAGAGTTTTTTTGCCCGAAATCTGCTGAGAGAAAGTCGTTGAAGAAATATTGTTTTTTATATTTCGTTTTGATCGAAATGTCTGACCTAGGGTTTGAACCGTGGCCTCATATCTAATAAACCAAGACATTACCTACTAGTATACAGTACCAAGTATTCGCTGATATCTTCAGATTAAGAGACATAGTCAGATGTTGAATCTTTTCAGTCGACATCTAAGATTGCACTTCTCGTTGCCAGCAAGAGGGTACGTACAATATTGCTAGACTCTGCTAAACACGTAAGAACACGATAAAAAGCGGACCATTTTCTCTGAGAGCAATGAATTACAACCTTATTACGTTGACTTCCGAAAGCAGACCAATAATCTCTTGAACTCGAAATATTGGCATAATGAAACAAAAACAAAGCAAAAAAATTAATAAGAATATGCAGAAGATGTATTATGATAGCGCTACGTTCCTTAAATTACGGCATAGGGCGTATTAAATACAATATGGCATGACTTTTATAGCCTATGGGTTCAAGAACCGATGGTTGACGACCAACTCAACTCAGCAATCTTCTGGCAAAAAATCTGTGAGTAAATAAGATTACCATAAAACTTCCCAAATCTGTCGTTCGGAGTCGAAGTTGTACTGTAGGTCCTACCTTTCATGGATAAAATTAACACACAACATTTGTGTTGTGAAAAGCTAGATTGTAATCCTGACTAAAGAGTTGTAATGACCAATTAAGTAAGTAATTGATGTATACAACAATAATTTCCTTGTTCGTTATTCTCTTTTGCTTACAGCCTTTGCGTAAACAAAAACACTTGTTCGTTAGATCTGTATAGAGGAGATCTTCAATCCACGACTGTTCTCTTCACACGCAACGCGTTTTCATACAAGACTGACTGAATTCTTACTTTGTGTATTTTATTTACATTCTTTGTTGTTGCGTTCTCGCTTACTTGTCTATCCCCTTTTCTTTCATACTCAAGGTTTCTGTAGCTTCTGTTCATTTTAATGTTAAACGATGTTACACCATTTCCATTTTCGTAACAGTATATATTAGTATCAGAAGTAAAATATCACAAACAGCACTGAGGACAACGGCATAGGTGACAAAAATTGTACGATTGTCTGCAACGAGTAAGGTGTGTTTAAGGGTCTGAACACGTTTAATCGTGTTGCAATGAATGCAGAACATATAAAGAGGACATCGTAACGAAATTGCGTAGTTTAGAAGAAGCATGAGACCTAACTATTTTACGAATATATTTTACCAAACAAATCGAAGAGAATTGAATTTGAAGAAATTCAGACAATACGTACACAACGCCAATTTCCTGTGGTTATTCATGTTTGAAACCTGTATGCACATGGGTCTAGTCGCGTTGAACCAGAACTTTGGCATTTCTTTAGAGAATTTTGTTCGTGAATTAATTAATTAATTAATTAATGAAGGATTCTATGTGGTTTGGCCTTATAGGTGAGCGCTCAACAAACCAATGAAAGTGTTTAGACACACGGTGATAAAACAGGAGCTAATCAATTTAAACGATATATTTTTCTTAATAGAATGGCAATGGATGCCATGTCATGCTTTTATAAGAATGTCCCAGAAATCCGAATGTTTTCAATTCAAAGACCAATTTAAGGGAAAAAATTCCTTTCTATGAAAGAAGATGGCAACCACTGTATTTCTAGCATAGTTTTTTTTTTTTTTTTTTTTTTTTCATTGTAAAGACGTACGGATAGAATATGGAACTGCTGCAATACACACATATGTACATATATGAATGAATGAAATAACTACATGACAATGTTGACGATAATGATGACGTTGTTGATGATGCTTGTGATGTCGTGAATTATTGCCAACATGATGAAAGTTTCTAATTCTACATGCTGCGAACTAGACAAGGTAATGGCTTAAACACATGTACACATCTGCACGCAAACATCCTCACAACAACAACACCGGCAGTTGTACACTCTTATATAAGGTATGCCAGCATATGTGTATATGTACATACCTACATTATGTCATATATTGCTGTTCGTTATGTGGTATAATAAGCATGTATGATTGTGAATGTGTGTAATAGTGCTGTTCTTCGTCAATACTCTTGTTATAATGCTCTCTTTAGAAAATATGTATGTAAGTATATATGTATGTATGTTTGAGAGTACGTTAAAATTTTTTTTAGTAAATTCGTTGACGTTACAACGCATTAAGTGCACTCAACTGCACCAGTAGTTTTGTTGTTATTGTATTGTAGTACAACTGAATACATGTAAGTACGTATTATAAGTATACCGTATATAGTATACATATGTATGTATGTACAATCCATATTGAAGATTTTTAGCTATTTTTGAACCGAAAATTATTCCATATTTTTGCGTAGCACTTTTATGTCGATTTATTCTTTTTCTGCTTATTTTTCTGCAACACAAAACACTCGCATACATATACAAACGTGTTGTGTTTCGTATCATTATAAGTGTTGTTTTTTGTGTTGTTGTTTTTGTTATATTCTTGGTAGTTTTTTTTTTTTTCAGGCGATTTACATCAGAATTGACAAAGTTTAAATGGCAATAAATTATGGTGTGCTTGAATTGATTGCAATTCAAACATGCGTTTTTCATTCGTTAGTTGGATACTGTTTTTTTTTGCTGAAACTTTTCGTTGAACAAACCAAAACACAACAGAAAATCTTACACTATGATAATAAAGGGTGATTTTTTTTAGAGATATGTTCAATGAATATATGGAAACTTAAAAAAAGATACTTATTCACCGTTTGGGAGGTAGAAAGATATATTGTAAGCAGGGAAGTAAAGAATACAATACAATATAGATAACATAAGTTAAAAATATGAGAGATAGGGGAGCTATCTCAGGTAATAGTGATCCTTACAAGAAAGAAGACGGCATAGGAAAATAGTACTGCAACTATACGATCTATTGTACTCCCCTTAAATTTTATAATGTCTCGTTCAAGCCTATTATCCTGACAAACTTTAATAAGGACAAGTCCCTGTCCAGTACCTAATATTCCTCCAGGCGTTTACTACTGAGATGAATTAGTGTCTCACAGTTTCCATGAATATGTTCTGATGATTTATTGCATCTCATCATCTTAGAAACTACACGTTGGGTTCAATACGATCACCATTCTGAACGCATGTTCTTTGTCTTTACAGTGCCCTGTCAAAACACTGATTACCAATTTTAGGTTAATCCTGTGGTGGGGCCCATCACACAACTTAAGTGGTATGAGAAGCTAGGCCATAATCCTGATTGAATGAATGTAATGGGAAATTATGTATGTGTCCTATTATAATTTCTTAACAAGATAAGATTTGACTGAATCAGGTTCATTTTCCCCTCGTTGAGTATACCTTTTTAAATATAGAAATGTTCTGGTCAAGGAAGCTTCCAATCAGTGTCAAGGAAGCTTCCACGACTCGCAAGCGCATTGCCACGATTTTCCACACGATTTGGGATCCAGCAGAGGGTAACCTTACCTAGCACCTTCAGCTTCCCTAGATAGTCCTTCAATATCTAAGATTTAACCTAATAGGAGTCTAGGATGGCGGCCTGGCCGATGCTTTATTTTTTCCAGTAACTCTCTTGGAAGCATAAGGCTTCCCCAAAAGCATTTCTGCCTTGTTTCCGTTTCTTTAATCTATTTTTATTGTTCCAGGTAAGCAGGTGAATGGTTTGCTTTAGCAAGTCCTAGGATAACGGGGCTGTCATCTATCGCTGCCTAGAAACAATGCTCTTCTAGTGTTTGGTATAGCGGTGGGAAACAAAGCTTGGCCCATATGCGAACATTACAGAACTTAAATGGCAAACAATACTGTCATATTTTATAACATGAGTATATAGGATTTGAATTTCGTTTCAATAGATATTTTAGATCCTCCTTAATTTGTCAATTAAAATCAAATTAGAAATGAAGGGTATTACAAATTAAGGAGGTAAGATATTGCAAATTAGCTAGTAGCTGGTTTAGTTATTAGCCTGCTAATCTTGGCGTGAAGTCGCCGCAGTCATGATGCTGCGATTCATACCCAGATCAGACATCTCCAACAAAACGAAATATGAAAAATATTTCTTTGGCGACTGTCTCTGAGCAGATTTCTGGCAAAAACTCTGAGAGTAAATAAAATTGCCATGAAAAAATTTTACAAAAAATGTGTTGTACGGAGTCCATTTTAAACTGAGGGTTCCGCCACTCATGTATAAAATTAAAACACAAAACATAAGTGGGGTGAGAAACTAGGTCGTAATCCTGACTGAAGGGTTGTAATAACCAATTATGTATGCACGTAATCTTGGCGTTATAGAAGCAACTCTAAGGGCCATTATTACAACTTACCGTTAAACTTGGGTTTAGTTAAAGGCACCTTTAGCTAAAGGGAACTGTAAAGTTACCTTTAACTTATTTTCGTTATTACAACTTACAGATAACACTGCTCAATTAAGTTTCTTTTAAACGCAGTGGCAACGACGGGCTTCGTTTTTTTTTTTTTTGTTTTTTGTTGTATATGCTTATTTTGTTTATATATTAAGTTGCCATAGTGAAAATAATATATAATATGTCAAGTTCAAACATAAACTTAACTTTAAAAGTTATCGATAGGATGATCCTCCCTTTAGCTTAACGCTCACTTCTACCATATTGTCCACTTGTAATAATGAAAAACCATTTATCAGCCGTTAAAATCCTCCCTTTAGTTAACGGCAAGTTGTAATAATGGCCCTAAGAAAGCAAAACTGATAAAGCTTAAAACCTAGAAGAGTTTAAGCATATCCATAAACGAGTTATTTTATCATTCTCGTTTTGCAATTTCCAAACATAACACTCTTTTTGTTACACCCTATAACCTGTTTACACTGATGTTGTCAATAACTACTGTGGACTGCAAAATATTTACAAGCAATTTTATTTTATTTTTTCGCTCAACATTTATTTGAAATCAGTTATATTTTATTTAAGCTTTTTTCTCTTCTTCTGCTACTTCCTTTGCGTCCTCTCTTTTACTTTTATTTTCTAAGTGGTCGCAGAAATAGTAAATAAGCAGTTGCAGTTACAGTTGTAGATGAAATTGGTATAATTTTTTATTATTTTTGTGCAAATAAACGTTGCAGAGTTTTTTTTCTATTTTTTCTACCATTTTGCCATTATTACGGTCTGTTTTTTTTTTTATTTTTTTATTAGGAGACTGCAAGTTATTAAGAAATAGACAAAAATAACAACAACAATAATAATAAAAAAAAAATATGTCATCAAATTTTGCAAAGTTATGAAAAAATATTTGAAATATTTGTGCGTTTCTTTCATTTTTTATTGGCTTTGAATGTCTTAAAGTTGTTCGCTTTTAAGTGTAGATTTCGCAAAAAAAAAAAAAAAAAAAAAAAAAAAAAAAAAAAAAAAAAAAAAAAAAAAAAAAAGTGAACGAAGATGTCTATCGTGACTTTGGCATGCGAATAAACAAGTTGGGAAAAATATATTTTTTTTAATTGGCCTTTTTAGAAATATTGGAAGTGAACGCAAAGATTTGAAACTTTTAAACTGTAAACTGAAGTTAAATAATAAATTTAAAAACCCTTCACCAAATGCATAGTTACAGTGACTATTGAAAGAAATACGAATTGAGATGTATTTGCACTTTTGATGTTATTAATTGGCCAACAATTCAATGATAGTCATATTTGGTAGCTTCTAACTGCAAGCTGGATTTCATAGGCATCCAGGATATGGAGTATTAAACTATAAACACAATAAACGCAGCGCAGCAAGCGCAATAATTTTGCAATTGCTGTCTAAGCTAAGCTGCATACGTATTAATTATAATAAAGACAGCGGTAGCAAAGCACTATCACTCTATTTCATGCATGACAGCATTAATCCTCGCATTTCCAGTACAAATCCTCTCACTCTGAGCACTAATTCCGTCATTTTCGCAGCAATGACGAAAATAGAAATTAGCCTAAAAGCAAAGCAGCAGAATCTTTGATTGTCATCGCGATGCCTTTAAAATAATCAGTTCCATATACACTCATGTATTCTATTTTTGTGAGATTGCTGCGTTGCGTTTATTGTGTTTATAGCATTAGGCAAAAAGAAATGTCTAGATGTAAAGAAATGAAAAACCAAAATGAGAAGAAGAAATTAATCAAAACTAACATATGAAAACAATTTGAATCAAGGCGAGAAATATATCAGAAATCAGATGTAACATACGACACTTACATCCTATTACTGTGAGTCCAATGATTAGGACTTATAGAAAATAGAGAATGTATATGAAAAACACTCAATTACTCTAATATTTGTGAGTTAATTTCATACAAATAGGCGATCTTTGAAATTGTTCTCTTTACTGAAATTAATGAAAAAATCATTCACTGAAAACGTGTGTTTTCTATGGATTTGAGGATTTCAAATTGAAATAAAATAAACTGTCATTTTTATCTGTTTCTTTTTATATTAAAAAATGAGGCTTGTAGACTTCCTGTTTGTGGAATTTACCGTAGCTATCTGAAACAGTGACGCATTTAATATATTTGAAGTCGCTGTAGTCTAGTAGGTAATATGTAGCCTTATTAGGCAACAGTTCAAACCCCAGGTCAGACATCTAGAATAAAACGAAATATGAAAAAATATTTCTTCTGCGACTTCTTGTCAGCAGATTTCTGGCAACAGCTTTAAGGGCAAATAAAATTATAATGAAAAGTTTTTCAAAAATCTGTCTTTCGGAATCAACTTTAAACTTTATGTCCCGCTACTCATGTATAAAATTAACACACACAACACAAGTGGTATGAGAAGCTAGGTCATAATCCTGGCTGAAGGGCTGTAATGATTGATAACAGCACGCTGTCAAACCTAACAATTGTCAAATCTCATAATACAGTGTAAATACGTCACACGTTTTACATTTTAATAAAGTAAGCCAGTCTGGCAACTTCTAGAACTCCAATGTTGAGTTGTTATTGTTATTTTTCACGGTATTTCTATGTTTTCTTTCAACGTTAATTTTCTGTTTGATTATTATTTGTTTTTCATGTCTTTTTTTCTTTATGTTGCTAAAATAAAAAAAATCAGAAACTTTGTATAATTGAAATCATCGTAGTCTAGTAGGTAGTTTGTTGGGTTTCGTGGTACAAACTCCAGCTATAATATCCCGAACATAAAAAATATTTCTTACGACGACTTTATCTCAATAGTCTTCTGGCAAAAATTCTGAGAGTAAATGAAAGTGGCATGAAAAGTTTCTGAAATCAGTCATTTGGAGTCGATGTTAATTTGAAGGTCCCGTCCCTCATAGACAAATTTAACATACACAGCATGAGTGTAGGAAAAGCTATATTGTAATCCTGACTGAAAGGTTGTAATAACTAATTAAGTAATTCACTAAGTAAGTAAAACCTGTGACGAAAAAAGTGAAGATAGAAGATAAGAAACTAGATCAGGGAAAAAAATAGGTAAGGGATAAATATAAAAATTTGGGTTATAGTGGTTAACATCCTGGAGTGGATAAAATCAATACTGAACATCATAGGTCAAGAAGCGTCAATTCTTGTGAGGACTCAATTATTAAAAATCCGTACACCAACAATACAACAAAAACGACATAGTTTCTAAAACCCATGTAATTTCTAAGCAACGACAGATGACAAAAGTTTAGCAAAAAGTACGGATATAAGTTGAGAAGCAAAATCGATCAGAAATCTTGATTAATAGAATTAAGATCAATTTTAGAAATAGAACTGAAAGGCAAGATAGGAAAGCAATACTATTCTATACCATTGTATAGAAACTAACGAATTCGTCTTCAATGAACAACGTGTATCGTATACACTCTAATTTGCCAACAAAAAAATATTTGTTTGCATGTATGGAAATTCCTATGAGGGTAACTAAATGAATTTAAAACTTTTATTTTAATTGAATGGGAATTATTTTGAGAGTATCTAAATAGATTTAAAACTTTTTTTAAATTTATCTTGTTTTGGGAGCTTATAATATGCAAATATTTTCAATAAAAAAAAATTAAATTTTTACGTATATTGCAACAGTTTGACATTTATCTCTGGTTTAGAAAAATTAATTTTTGAAAGTATTCCAATTTTCAATGATTTCATTCAATATACCACACCCGTCCTGATTTATAAACTAGATTTCTAGTTAATAAGCGAATGATAAAATTGTATTTACTTTTAGCAGAAATAAATTGATTAGAATGTCAAATGATTTTGGGAAATGAAAAAAAAAATATGAATTAACCTATTGTAATACAATTAAGACTACCCTTTAATAAGTACAGTTATATTACATCT
Organism: Sarcophaga caerulescens; assembly: GCA_927399465.1. Taxonomy (NCBI): domain Eukaryota; kingdom Metazoa; phylum Arthropoda; class Insecta; order Diptera; family Sarcophagidae; genus Sarcophaga; species Sarcophaga caerulescens. Next base: position 101,074,473 of record OV656873.1, read on the forward strand.
TTTGTGGTGTACTGGATTCTTTGAAGCCTTTACTGTCAACAACATAATTTGTGAATCTTCAGAAACATACTGTAGGAGTGTGAATCTCGAGATTTGCATGGATTATAACAAGGACGTTGGATTCAATATTTATTCTGGCTATAGAGCCAATTAAAGTTCATATATGACAGTGCTGACAACTAATATTTGCATACTACGTGCGCATCTGCCCAATTTATAATCGCTATAATCATCCTACCGAGAGAACTATTCGCAATATAGTGAATAAATCAGAATCAGTAAACGATTCCGTATGTCGAAGAAACTCAAAAAAAGTGTGCGTGAAAGACTGCGCAGGCAAATTCAAAACAGTCAATCGGCCTATCGCAGACTACAATTGGACGAATTTTAAGTCGTGACCCACAAAGTTCAATTGATGCATAAAATGAAGTTAAACGACCAAGGACAACAACATGTACTCACTGATTTGGCCATGGATCAGTTGGCAACTAATTGTCATCAAAAAATCATCTTCTGTGAAGCGACTCATTTCTGGATGAACAAACGTAAAATACATAAACAAACAAAATTGGCGAATTTCAGACAATACCAATCCACATAAGATTCAAGAGCGCCCAATACATCCCAAATGGCTCACTGTTTGGTGTTGATTTTAGGCCGATGGCGTCATCTTAGAGAAAAAAGTTAGCCGGGCCAACAGTAAGCACTATAGGTCGATGATTACCATTTTCTTTTGCTCTTAATTTGATAATCTGGATATCAATGACATATGGTTTCAACAAGATGCCGCTACGTACCGCACAGTTCCTGCGACATGCTTTGAACTTGCTATTCGGAGCCGACATTCAAACTATGCTGAGGTGTGTAATGACATTAAACTAGCTTAGGGATGCCCGTTCATCTTCGCGGAGTTGATACGTTGGCTTTTGGGTTTTGATCTTTATCTGCATTTCTATCGTTTTCACTTTTCTTAGATTTTTCTTCTTCATCATTCTTTTTTTTTTTTTTTTTTTTTGTGCTATAGAACGCACACTTTGAGTGAAATGCCCTCATTTACCTACGTAATTGGTCATTGCAACCTTTAAGTCAAAATTACGACCTAGCTTCTCACACCACCTATGTTGAGTGTGTTAATTTCAGACATGTGTGGCGGGATTTTTTGTGAAACTTTTCATGGCAATTTTATTAACACTCTCAGTTTATGGTAGAAATCTGCTGAAAGGAAGTCGCGGAAAAAATATTTTTATTGAAAATGTTTGAACTGAGGCTTGAACCATGGCCTTACGTCTAATAGGCCAATACACTACCTACTAGACCCTACGGCAACTTTTGCCCTCATTTTAGTACCAAAAAAAAAATTATGTTTTATACAGTATCTAGCTTTGTTAATACTGTTCTACCGAACACTTGTTCTGAGGACTTAAAAAATGTTGAAACATTTTATATATTTCATGGTCTTTTTAAGACTTAATGTTATCATCCCTAGCTTGTATTAATACTTTAACTTTTGCTGTCATAACAAACTTGTTCAAGAAAAAAAAGTAATAAAAAACAAAAAAAAGAAATGATTAATAGAGAAACAAAACACGACCCATGTCACTTTTTTCCAATCATTTATTCACTCACTCCTTCAATGAAACGCAGCAGTGACACATATGACGAAAAGGTATACAAATAAACGATGGAAACAAACAATTTTTCTTTTTTCTCTGCCCATAAAATAGTGGCCATAATTCTTTTCACGCGTTCCCAATATAAAATTTGAAAAATGTCTCTTGTATTCGTATTTCTAGGTCTGTTCGTTTTTGTTATTAAAAAATTTGTTTTTTTTTTTTGTTTTTCTTTTCTAACTTTTCTAACACTTTGTTAAATACTAAACTCTTTATATTGTTTTGTATTTTTTTTTTTTCACTTTTTTGTATTTTTTTTCTTCAGATACTTGAAATACAATACAAGAGATTTTGGGAAACTAAAAACTTTTGATCCCATGGAAATCTTTTGTTGTGAAGTTCTTTTTTTTCTCGTTTGATTGTCGCTGCTGTTTTTGTTTGTTTAGCCGTCTTTCAATCTTTTTGTGTACAATTTGAATTTGAATTTTATATCTCTGCTGGCTGTTGGTATGAATGATGTGAGAATTTTCAGATTTTGGCACGTTGCATAATTTTCACGATTTATATTTCTGTTAATAGTTTTAATTAGAGACAACGTCGTCGTCGTCTTTTTCAAAAGTACTTGTTTCATTCAGTCTTCTTAAGAGTTTATAATTGCGACAAATTTAACACAAGTCATTGGGAGTGTTTTTTTTTTTTTTTCTGTAATTAACAATTAAACAGAATTTAATTTCAAAGTGTAGTATTTAACGAAAATGATTCTTAAGATTATTTCAAACTATGTACCAGGTATACTGGTATGAAGTGAGCGGCAAGATAGAAAATTGTCTATAAGAAAGAGCTTTTTTTGTGTTGGCACTGACATCAGTCAAACATATTGTTAAGAAAATGGAAATTTTGTTATCGTTTAACATTAAAATGATAAACAGAAGCTACAAAAACAAAAACAATAGACTTGTTTACATGATCAACGAATAAACAAAAATATAGCAACAGCATGAGTATAAAAAAGGATAGACAAGTAAACAAACAGGCAACAACAACACTGCAAGGACAAACGTAAACAAAAAACACAAACAATAATAACGTAAACAACATGTTTACATTTATAGAGATTTCGCGAAGGCAAAGTCATTCTCCTTCAAGAGCACTCACTAGACTGTTTACCCTGCGATATAAAAGGCAAGACAGAGCAGGCAACGGGATCAGAAAGAACGGGATCAAAAGACGCGTTGCGTGCGAAGACAGTCATCGTGGTTTGAAGATATCCGCTATAAAGATCTATAGATCAATTGTTAGTATGTACGGGGAAGAGTGTAAAGAAGAATAGCCAATAAAGCAAATTGTTGTTATTTAAATCAAGTTGCGAAGAGTGGCACACGGAATTGTGCGAACAAAAAAGAATTTATCTAAAACTAAACACAAATTTATTTTTATTTTATTTGCAATCAACTAACTCATGTTTTAAACGTTTTTAAAAAGGTAAAAACGTAACAATACATTAAATCAACAAACCAACAATAACATCATATTTTTTCATGGCTTCAAAGATAGCGAATTTTTTTCTAGTAAATGAAGTCTTGCGGAAAGCAGTAATTTTTTGTTTTCATTTTCAAGTGCTGGAAAGTCACATCGAAAGTTTGTCGAGGCATGTGGGACTCATGTTCTATCAGAAGCAACATGCACAACATGGTTTCGATGGCTCACAGATAAAGATTTTGATGTGGGAAAGAAAGAACCTGGAAGAGCACCAAAAAAAAGTTTGAAGACTCCGAATAACAAACTATATTGTAAGAAGATGACATTTTGAATCAGAAACAAAGAGCAAAAATGCTAAATGTTGCACAACAAACAATTACTGACCGTTTAGAAGCTAAAGGAAAAATCCAAAAGTCTGAAAAAGGGTCATCCTTTGAATTCAATGACAGACAGATGGGAAGCCTACAAAGACCTCTAAAGATCCGATAGAACATTAGTGTTGCATCGAATTGCTACTGGCAATAATAAATTAATTTACTTTCAGAATCCCAAACAGAATAAATCATGGGTAAATCAGGTACAAGTGCCAACTTTAGCGGCAAGTCCACATCGATTAGACAAGCCAATACCTTGTGTCTGATGGGACCAGAAAGATGTGGTGTACCACAAACTCCTAAAATCTGGTGAAACAGTTAATACAGATCACTACCGACAAAAAATGTTCAATTTGAACCATGCATTGATGGAAAAACGACCAGAATGGACCATAAGACACGGCAAAGTAATTTTGCTACATGACAATGCACAAAGCAATACCAGTTCAGGATACAATCAAACCCGACCGTCCTATTCACCAGACTTGGCTCCTTATGACTACTGTTTGTTTTCATGGATGGGACACGCATTGGCTGATCAGCACTATTCCCTATTCACCAGACTTGGCTCCTTATGACTACTGTTTGTTTTCATGGATGGGACACCCATTGGCTGAGCAGCACTTCGATTCCTATAAGGAAGTTTAAAATTGGGTTACAATTCGCTGTAGTCTAGAAGGTAGTGTGTTGCCTTATTAGACGTGAGGCGTGGTTAAAACCCCAGCCCAAACATCTCGAACAAAACGGAATGTGGAAAAATATTTCTGCGGGGACTTCCTCTCTAAAGAGCAAAAATTCAGAGGGTAAACAAAATTGACATGAAAAGTTTCTCAAAAAAAATGTAGCACCCGCCATTTATGGATAAAATTACCACTCACAACATCCTAAGTATTGTGAGAAGACATGTCCTAATCCTAACTGAAGGACTGTAATAACCAGTTATGGAGGTATTAATTTATTTAACTTCAAAAGACAAATAGTTTTATTGGCGTGGAGTCCACAAATTGTCTGAAAGATGGAAAAAATGTGTAGCGAACAATGGCGAATACGTTGGCCTTACTTTCACAAAAAAAAAACCGTTCATTTCATGCCAGTACGTAAGGCCGTTCATTTCATGCCAGTAAGGAGGCTTTTAAAAGGTACAAGTTGGAACCCCTGTAAAAAGAAAGGAGAGGAAAAAAGCTGGAGACAAAATTTTCAACTTGTGGTGGGGTCTGTAAATTTAAACTGAACTTATCTAATGTAATATCATGCAGTTCATGAGATAACTGTATCGACAGAAGCACTTAATTTGATACGAAAATCAATGCCTTTATCAATAATCTTGGGAATATTTAGAGGCAATACCTAACCACTCCTAGATTTAGATTTATCACCTAACAACAGACTAACTAACCCCATGTACCTTTGTACCCTGTTTAAATATAAGAATCATTTATATTTAATTAAATTTAACTGCATCTACTTATGAAATATACAACAAATGCCTCTACGTAATAAGGACCCCTTAATTAAAATTTATAGAAATTATATTTAAATTTATTTTATAAATAAATCTTATTTACATGACTAAATATGTTATAACTTGTGAATATTAATTTAAAATTTAAAACATACATTATTTATATGCATACAATTAAAATCCTATTCATTGGCCTTAACCATAACATCTTTATATAGGTAATTACGTTGTAAAACTAAATGCCTTTTGGCCAGTGAAGCGTATAAGAAATTCGAATACAAGCATTTCCTTAGACTATACCCAGACGTATGATTAATATTTAATAAGTGTAACGTGATACCGATATACATACATTTTAAATTACATATTAAATCGTTTGTCAATTATTCAATAGCAATTTAAAGAGTATGTGAATAAAATTTCAAGCTTTTTTTAAGCAACTTAATATTGTAATATTTTTCTGTTCTTCGGTTGGCTCTTTAGCAAGTAACAGTGATTTTAATTTAATTTTAAGTTCAGTTGGTGTTGCCTTCAAAAATTATTCGAATATAAATCATTAAGAAAACCAAGACACAATAGACTGCATTTAGCATTCAACTAAAGAAAGGCGTTGTCTGTATTTCAAGCAGTGCACACGATTTGCACTGTGTTTCATGTTAAATATGACATTTAAAATAATCGCAAGAGAACAAAACAAAAAAAAACGAACAGGAAAAAGAGTTAAAACTAAAGCAAACATTGTGAAGCAGCATGGCCACACCTGAAACTGTCTCATTAAATTCTATGCATATGTTAGTAATGTTTTGTGTATGTTTCTGCAGTGAAGAGAAGTATAAATCAGATCTTACATAGGAGTTTGTTTTCAAACCCTATTTAAAAATATGAATTCTAAAAAGACAGTTTAAAGTGCGGCCGCTTAACAGCACCTAACATACTCTCACCCAAAACGTTTACACACTCGACGACAAGAAACAATAGAAAAAGAAAAGAAATAAAAGATTTTAAATGAGCAACAGAGTAACATACAATAATAGTATAGCAATGGCAACAATAGCTACATCAACATACTTGCAACATAAACCCTTAAGCGTAATTGTAACAATGAATGCAACATAAACTATAACGCCAGTTTACGGCATACGTACATATGTATATAGATTCCACTAGATTGTACTCATATAACAGAGAGAGAGAGAAAAAAAAAATACATTACATTCAGCTAAAGCAACAACAGAAAAACTGACTTATTTTAGAATACAATGAAAACAACAACACAAAATGAAAAAAACTATTTTTCTAGTGTGCGAAAAAATATTGTGCTGTTGTCCAGCATCAACGATATGCTAGTCGCTGTATGACTGGCCCCCCCTCTGATTACAGTTTCATACAGTTTCGCCTTGTCTAGGCTATTAAAATGTGTGTCTGACACCATGACATTTTCTAGACCAAAAACAAAAAACCTTTAACAATTTAAAATGCAAAATTTAAAATTTTCTCAGGATTGTAATTCAGATTTAAAATGGTGTTCTACAGAATCATAGATGCTGGCTTATTGCATATAATAAAAGGATGGCTTAATAGTCTAATAATCTAAGACAATTTAAATAATACGTCGAATGGGTGTTAAGGTAATCAAGACAGACACAGTTAGTAATGTTCAGAGTAGGAGATACAACTTTCAACAATTTGATACCACTAGTAACAGATCTGGTGTAGCTCTCAGTCTATTAAATAACGCCAAATATTGAGGAATTATATTGGGCTGGAATAAGCATACTGGGGTTTCAATCCAAAAAATTTATCCTAGCTGTACGGCTCTGTTGATTACAGAAACAAACCTGTTCTGCGTGGCCGCAGTTTAATGCTCAACTTTGGAAAAAGAAATCATTAAACCCGTTTTGAGCGTATTACAAAAATGCTGGCGACCGTAATAACAGGTGCTCTTAGCACTACATAATCTAAGGCATTGTTTACTATCCTTCACTGGCTAAAAACAGACATATTGCCGTAACCCGTGACTGAAAAACAAATTTTTGTGAACGTGGCAGTGAGACTGATCGCCTTAAAAGCATACCAAAGTCTTGGCTATATTTGACTTCATGATAAACGACCCCGATTTCAACCTTGGTTTTACAACGAAAATGCCGGCTATATTCCATTACTAGAAATTCTTACAAACGAATCCAGAAAACGCGACAGCTGAGTCTTAGATTGTATCTCCAACTACCCATTTATTATAGAACTATTCAGACTATACAGGATGCCACTGTGGTAATCCGGAATCATGTTATAAATACAATACAACAACAATTTTCTTGTTGTTGCCTTTAAAATAATCATTTTCATATACACCCATGTCTTCTATTGAGAGATTGCAGTGTTTGCTGCGTTGCGTTTATTGTGTTTATAGCATTAGAGTATATCGGATGGAGATATACGCATATTTACTGTCCGTAAAGCGACCACTGAAGAGTGTAGACACTTCATCTCAAATTGTCAAAGAATGCCGAGTGTTACTGGAGAACACGGCGAAACTTTCGACGGTTGTCCTCATGTGGGTTCCTGTACATGGAGACATTAAAGATAACAACAAAGCTGACGCATTTGCAAAGGTAGTTACAACAGAAAATTTAATAGAATTCATACCCGAGATTGGCATACCTCTGCAGAATAGCAAAATAATGATCTCGCATAAGCTCTTACTTATATGCAAGCAAAAGGTATGTATAATGCACCCACTCATAGGTAGATCTGGCCCGACAAATATATTCAGAAGAAAATTTAAGTTAAACCTGATCAGAGGCCATCTTAGCAACTATAAAGATTTTTTGTTGCACACTCCAGGAGAGTTGGAATACTTGGAATAAGTATGAAAATATATTTCTTACGGCGACTTCCCTTCATCAGATTTCTGGCACAAACTCTGAGAGTAAATAAAATTGCCGTGAAAATTCTCTCAAATATGTCGTTCGGAGTCGCCGTTAAACGGTAAGACCAATTAAGCAACGTGTGCCACAATATCTCAATATCAAGCAATCATAAAACTTTTTTTCTTAGGACACTGATGTTGATTACATTTTGAATTCACATGGTATAGTAACTGTCTGTTTCATAAGGACAATTCCCTGCCTAGAATCTGATATGTATTAATGCTTCACAGATTCCAAGATGTGTTCTGATGATTTATTCTCACCGTTACAGGATCTATACATTGAATTTGAGGCGCTCTCCAATAGCTTTGAACAAGTATCCTTTGATTTTACAGTGATCTGTCAAACGTATGGTAACTAGGTAACTCAGGTTATTCCAGAATAGTCTGATGCATCAATTAAAACACCAAATAATTTTAATTACCCAACAAAAGTTAAGATCGCATCAAACGCATGCAGTTTGAGAAGAGTATCTGCTGCTTTCTATATTTCCTTTTACGCTTCAAAACATTTCTTCACACTCCACAGCTTGTTTCTTGTTTAGTATGTAGTATGTTAGCTTATTAGATATGAAGCTATGGTTCAAACCCTAGCCCAGACGTCTCAAAGAAAACGAAAGATTTTCTTCGGTGTCTTCCCCTCAGCAGATTTCTGGAAAAAACCTGAGAGTAAATAATATTGCCATGAAAAGTTTCTCAAATGAAACCTGTCGTTCGGATTCGGCTTTAAACTGTAGGTACCACCACTCATGGATAAAATTAACACACACATGGGTAGTGAGAGACACTAGGTCGTAATCCTGACTGAAGGATTGTAAGGGCCAATTATGTATGTATGTCTGTATTCTTTCCAGTCGACTACGGATGGAAAACACCAGCATCATAGGAAATTTAGATCAAACTATTGCAGCTTTGTCCTTCAGTTTTATAAGGCAAAAGTAAAATTTTCCATATCCAGACAGTAGCGTGCAAAAATTAAAATTTTGTTTTGCATTTTTTCCTTTTTCCAAAGATTTGCTAGAGTCAAGTTTGTAAAATATAATACAAAAACAACACACGAGTGAAACAATATCAACTACAACAACAACAAAAAATGAAAAACAGAATGAAAATGAAACAAAAGCTGATACAAAAATAAAGATTTTAAAACAATACAAAACTGTTGTGCTGAGATTTAGTGATTCAGCACACTGAAGTGGTCATAAAATTGGGATTAAATAGGTTTTACTCTTCCAACAATAAAAAAAAAAAGAAAAAAAAACTGGTTGTTTTTCTTATTTTTCAATGGAAAACTTTGTATTTAAAAAATAAAATGTATTGCATTTGGCTTACATTATAGTATTAAAGACGTTTTAGTGTCAATTTCAAGCCATGCATTTAAAATCATCTCATGATTAACACCGGTTTGTCGTTGAACGGCAACAAAATAATCTACAGAAAATAACGGTCAACTAATAATAAAGCGATGTTTTATGCAAAATTTTGAAATCGAAAATAAAACGAAACAATAAATTTCAAACTCAACGACAAATATCAACTGTCATCTGCTGGCAGTAATTGGATTTGTTTTCGCTAAAGTGTTAATAACAAGACATGTTTGTTTTACAATTTTTCTTTAGTGTGAATTTTAATAAATCGTCTGCAATCAAATTTGTCTCAAATTCATTATTAATTTGGCTTAAGTTTCCATATACCACCACCACGCAATGTTTGGAGGGAAGCTTAAATGTGGGTTTGCGTTTCTAGCTGGATTTTTAAATTCAAAACATCCGTTTGAAGATAATTTTTGAAGTTTTTTCTTTTTTGTTTTGTTTTCTCAATTATTTATTTCCACTACAACTTTCGCTTATAGGAGGTGGTTTTAAATTGTAGCAGCACAATATATACATAAAAAGAAATAAATCCTGTTAATATAATGTGGCCAAAATTAACAACATGCTGCAAATGCTCTGTTGCATCTTTGTTGGCAACAGTTCACTAACATGATTTAGTGAACGGTTTTCCAAAAAACAAGTTTTAGAAAACAAAAAATTTTTAAATACTTTTGAATAGAAATTCAAATTCAAATAAAAAGAGTTTTTGCAGCTATTCAGAAGATTTTGTTACGAAAATGGAAACGGTGTAATATCATTTAACATTAAGACGATAACTAAAAGCTACAAAAACAAAACAAAAAAACCAATGAGTATGAAAGAAAAGGGGATAGACAAGTAAGCGAGAACGCAACAACAAAGAATGCAACCAAAATACACAAACAACAAATGAAGCCGCGATAGATTCCTCGGGAAGGCGAAAACACGAACATTCTACTTCAAGAATGTTCGTCAGACTGTTTACGTGGGCATATAAAAAGGCAAGACAAAGCAGGCAACGAGTAGTAAGAATTCAGTCAGTCTTGTGTGAAGTCGCGTTGCGTATGAAGAGAACAGTCGTGGTTTGAAGATCTCCGCTATACAGATCTAACGAACAAGTGTTGTTGTTTGCGCAAAGGGCATAAGCAAAGAAGAATAGCGAACAAGCAGTTATTGTTGTATTCGTCAAGTTGTAAACGGTGGCACTCAAAAGTAGAAGGAACAATAAAGAGTTTAATTGAAACTAAACGCCAATTTATTTTTATTTTGTTTGCAATAAACGAACTCATATTTTAAACGTTTTTAAAAAAGTAAAAACGTAACAATTAATATTAAAAATGTCTTATACATCACCTGCTACATTGTTTTTTGTAATTATTTTATGATTGGATTCAATTTAACTTTAATATTTTTATCATAATCCTCTTTGGAAAACTTACCTAGAAAGAGAACAAAAAGATTAAAAAAGTTTAATTAGATTTTTAATTGGAAGAAAATATTAACAGGCACACATACACATAAACAAATATAAGTGTTAATTTGAATAAAAAAAAAGTTATCAAATAAACAAGGCATTAATACTCAAACTCCACAGCCGTTCATTTGCAAATTGAAAATTTTAAATGAAAACAAAAAAAAAATATTATAAGATGGACTAACGAAATTATAAGTACAACAACGAACATAAGCATCAACAACCATCCCCCGCATTATCATTATCACGAATTATACTCAAGTTCATAATAATATTTTGAAATTTGAAACTATGGTAACCATAACAATCATTTAAAAGCCAGAGAAAGCAAAAACAATTATAATCATTACGAATATTTTTTTTTCTGTTTTACAAGTACTTCCTCTATTGCTATAGAATATTGCACTCTTTATAATTATAAATGTGTAGTAGTAGGATTACCAAAAATTACCAGTAGTGTACTGTTTTGGAATTCAAAATAAACGTAGTTTGTTTCAGTTACATAAACTAGTGAAACTGGTGACTGGTTGACTTTAAAAAAACCTAGTTAGAATGTCGTCGTAAACTTATTTAATGGGGCATTCTTTAGTCAGGTTTACAACCTAGTTACTCACGCCACCCATGTTGTGTGGGTTGACTTTATTCATTTGCGGCGGTGCCAAAAACAGTTCATAGTTTTTACCAGAAGACTGCTGAGAAGAAGTCGACGAAAGAAATATTTTCCTCATATTTCTCGACACTCGGACATTCATTCTAATAAGCGAACTAACTACCTACCAGACTACAACGCCATCAACTTTAAACTCCTGTACTAAAAGTTTAGACGTAGGAGATAGCATCTTCTAGCAGTTAAATCCTTTACACTCATAGCAATACCATTCTGATCGGTAACTACCACGGCTCACTGCATTTTAACTACTACCGTTTGTGCTATACGTAGTTCTAAGTGACTTACTTTTTGTCATTATTTTGCATTCATCTGTTTAAGAAATGTTTCGATGTTGTTGGAATTTAGAAATAATTCGATGAAAATTCGGTCCAAGATATGTTTTGTTTGAGCTAGTTGCGAAGTGCGAGGGCATCAAGGTTGTAGCCGCGATTTTTTGTGTGTTTGTCGTTCAAATTTTTTTCCTTCGTCCCTTCGTCCCCTTCCTCCCTTTCCTGCCTCTTCTCCTTTTCATTTTCTTATATCCGTCATTATCCTTTCTCTCTCTCTCTCTGGGTCATTATACCTGTCCCTGTATATGTACTGGGTATTCTACATGTCCTGAAACCCATGCATCAAACTCCTTTTTATATCCTACTTTATTCAATTGAAGAAATAAATTTTTTAGAATTTCAAAACGTTTTTGTTTGGTTGCATTTTTAAATTTAAACTTATAAATGGCCCACCCTATAGAACCGACTGAGGACTTTATAAATCTTAAAATCAATTACATGTTCTTGTTATAGATTTACGAATTAAACCCAAATGGATGGCGCTTGTTTGATACGTAATTATTTGAAAGCCTTTAATGGTGACTCTAAGATTTTATCCTGACGAAATTGTAGTACACTGTACCATATTGCCAGGTTTGATGTAGTGTAATACTGTTCTATACACTATCTTTTTTTAAATAATCATAATTGTTTTCAGAATTATTTTCTTTTTTTTTTGTATATACAAGCGATGAACACAAAACACTAAAGTTTGCTACTTTATTTTACACATGAATGATCTGAAATTTGTACAAAACATAATATTTTCCCTGTTATTTTTTTTTTTTCTTTCAAGCCATCATTTCCTTTTTTAAACATAGAAATTTATTCATTTTGTTTTCCTCTAGAAAGCAGTTGAATATTGAAAAAAAAAACCAACAACAAATCATTGAAATCATCTCTGCAGTCGTAGCACAATGAAGGCAAGTCTATGAATATGATGGTTATTTATATTGAATATGTCTACGGGTTATATGATTATACTTCTGAAAAATGTGAGTCAATGTGAGACTGTATGTGCATGTGAGGGATTTTTTTTTAATTGGTGAATATTTGTGAATGTATTTGTGTGGCATCAGCATAAAAATATTATGCTACAATAATTGTTTTTAATACGGATTTAATAGCAGCAACAGGATGAAAAACAGAAAACATATACAATGGCATAAAATACACACACTGTCCTTCTAGTTTGAATGTCTTTTTCAAACTGCAATCAAACTCATGGTTTAGACTGCTAATAGAGCTCTACACAAACGAATAATTATCCTTTAATATTTCCGTCAACCTTCAGTCATGTACCATACATATGCTGCTTTTGTAAAAAGTAAGACAATTTCAAAACAAACATCGTTGACAACAAAGGAAACAACAAGTATGACCATTGCTTAGAATGAACATACAAAACTCACACTCCCATACGGGAAGAAAGCGTTACTAAAACTATCATCAGTGACGATGATATAACGTTATTCACTGATGGCTCAAAAATGGAATGCGGAACTGGATCTGAGGTCTATTCCAATAAACTCACAATGAACGGATCATACAGATTACTTAAGCAGGCCAGCGTGTTTCAGGCGGAGATTTTTGCTATTGTGTCAAAACCAGGGACCTACCTCCTTCGAATGTGATCACATGTGTGGAGAGCCGAGCAGCATTCAAGGCGCTAGGATCACACCTCGTCAAATCAAAGGACGACACGCATCATAAACGCCGACACAACACACGCCTCTACTCGGATTTGGGCATAAAGGCATAGAGAGAAACGAAATGGCCGACGAACATGCAAGGAAGGGATCGGAGATAACTGAGGAGGACATCTACAGGAATACTTTTTTAAATTCAAAAAAAAAGAAGAATGGAATTGAACAAACAATAGGTGGTTCAACACACCAGGTTGCCGAATTTCAAAACTGCTGTATCCAGCAGTGGACAGCAGGAAAATGAAGGAACTACTTGAGTTTGACTAAAGAATACTTCGCACTCTAACACTGCGCTGTTAGCGGTTTCGCTGACAAGCTCGATCTGCCCCACCAGAATTATCAGAAATCTCCGTCTATTCATGACAAGAGCGGAACACTGACACATGAGGTGAAAGACAGTCTCTTTCTTCTCCTCAGACCCATAGCTCCTGCAGAAGCCATTAGTTGGAGTGCCTACCAAAAGAACAGTGTCCCGTAAGAATCGTCATTATGGGCAGCCATAAGATTTAAGGACAAAAGTGAGTCAGACCTCTTCTTGTGTATGTATAAGAGTGCAGCACGTGCCTTCCTGTTGCCAATAGAGATTAAGCCTCCCCACAAAACGAGTGGGCAATATCCAAACTAACCGAAGCAATGAGATATCTATGCCTTGTAGCATGTCGTTTATTGGCAGCTACGTACCGGCCCTGGCTAGCTCATCAGCAATGCAATTTCCAACGTTATCCCTGTGCCCCGGAACCCATATAAGAGTTACCTTTGAATTTTAGGATTTGAATTCTGTGTCGAGTGCCGACATCAAGGCTCTCCATAGATTCTATAGAAGCTTGAGCTGGTTGAGAAGTGCTAGGGCTTCATCAATGTAGTCGCGATCTAGCTTTTTGTTTTGTTTAGTCTGTGTAATTCCTCCGCTTCTCATTTTCCCCTTTACTACTTCCTCTCCTTCTTTACTAACCCCTCTATTATCCTACCTTTTTAAGGACGTTGTACAATGGGTCACTTCGACCTCCGGGTACTGTACTTGTGTCAGTTGACAAGTACACGTCCTCTAACCTAACCTACTATTGAATGATCATGGACTAGAACGGACGTTGAAACTTAGTTCGTTAGAGACTTAATCGTAGCCTGGCTATACGAGTAAATCAAGAGAGTGATTCATGGAAAATACCGTCACTTAACAAGAATTGCACCGCTTTCAAAATTGCCATGACCTCTGCTTGGAAAACACTGCAGTGAATAATAAAAAGAAATAAAAAACGAAACTCCAAGCATGCACCGCCCTGTACAACAAATAAAAAAGGAATAAAAAACTATTCATTCGCTTATTTTAAGCCTTTAATTTTCCACAATCGGCAATTTTTTTTTCTCTGTTTTCCTCTTTATTGTTATTGTTGAGAATGGAATTATCAATTGAAATTGAAATGATACGACTCCGATAGTCAGAGACAGCACAAAACATTCAAAAGAAGAACGTTTTCAATTCCGTCTCTCTTTTATGGCTTCAAATGGAATAACAGCTACCGCACTGCTTGTGAAAATATAATTTCTGTCAATAATTTGTTAAGTCAACAGAAATTTAAATTGACTTTATTTGACAGAAAAACGATTGATTGAATTGCATCATAATTTTTGTTGGATTTTTTTTTTTATTTTGTATTATTTAAAGAGCAACAAAAAAATTTAATTAACAAATGCATTTTATAATGAAATTTAACTCAAGGTTTTCTTTGGTTTTGTTCGAGAATTCCAAATAGATTACCAAATAGAATTGAGATTTATGACTTGAGAAAGAATTTTCAATAAAAAAACAGCAGCAGCAGCTTGACATCTTAAGAATTGTTAAATAAAGATTTATTTTTATACAAAATTAAATACACTTACAAACATACATAGATCTCATGGCAAGAAAACTTGGCCATTAAAATTCCTTAAAAGTAATTCAATAGAATTTTAATAAATTTTAAGCAATTGGCAATGGAAATTGTCAAATTTCAAAGCTCTAATGGCGCATACGAGGTTTGAGCAAAAACTTCAAATTACACTATGCGACAAAATACAAAAAATTAAATACACCCGAGTAACTAGATGAGACAGTATATATAATATATAAATATATAAAAATATAACTAAGCTGTTATACTATTTAAATAATAACTACGGTAATTTTTGTCCAATCTTATCAAACGAAGTGTCAACCTCTTCACAATATAATGCACTTTCAGAATGTCGCCACTTGATTCATATTTTTTAATTAAATTTTGCAATTAAAAGTGACCAAACTTGAAAACATAAGAAAAAAAAATTATATTTTTTCAATCTTGAAGTTTGAACAAAATGTTTATGTATACCGTTTTAAAGACTAAGCTCTCCTCCCCTTACCAAAAAAAAACCTTGAATTTTTAAAATAGGTTCAAATATATTTGGGTAATCAATAATTTTGTGTGAAAAGATCAAAAAACCGTTTTTGTCAAATAAAACAAATTTGACAAATTTTTTAAATTTTTAAGTTTGAACAAAATGTTTATGTATACCGTTTTAAAGACTAAGCTCTCCCCTTACCAAAAAACCTTGAATTTTCAAAATAGGTTCAAACTTATTTGGGTAATCAATAATTTTGTGTGAAAAGATCAAAAAAAACCGTTTTTGTCAAATAAAACAAATTTGGAAGGTTGGAGAAAAATAAAAAAAAAGTATTTTTGAGTTCTACTCAACCTAGTGCATAACTTAGACTAGGTAGTTACGCGCGTATTTTTAGCTGCTTGCACTACATTTTTTAAACCAATCGGTATATAAACTGTCAGATAGACATCATTAGAATCTATTAAATGGCGTTAAAGATGGAAATATTTTTTGTCTGAAATAAAGATTACATCGTTGCAAGATGTCTCGTCTATAAAAAAAAACTTGGATCAGGGATAATGATGAATTGATAAATATTGTTCATGCACCCTCGTACATTTAAAAAAGATTTTTTAAAGGTTTTCTAGCGTAGTTAATGACTTATTAGACGCGAAGACATCGTTCAAACTATAGCCAAAACATCTCCAACTTAATGAAATATGAAAAAAAATAGTTCTTTCGCCGACTTCCTTTCAGCAGACTTCTAGCAAAAACTCTTTTAAGAGTAAATAAAATTTCACACTACCTGAGTGGTGTGAGAAGCTGGGTAAGTAAGTAGAAATCATAAATTGGTAACTTCGCACAGGTATATATGTAGCTGCGATCGTGACAAAAACTCAAAAAAAAAAAAAAATAAGAATTTAAATTTTTTTAAATTCAAAAAGAAAACTCCGAAATTTTTTAATGTTAAAGAAATAAGATAAAGAAAATTGGATAAAGGATAACGACGAATTGATAAATATTATTCACACAACCCTCGTACATTTAAAATATATTTTTTAAAGATTTTCTAGTAGTCAGCGTTGAAGTCGCCGTAGTCTAGTAGGTAGTGTGTTGGCTTATTAGACGTAAAGCCAGGGTTCGAGCCCCAGGCCAGACATCAAAACAAAATACAAAAAGTATTTCTTCGGCGATTTCCTCTCAGCAGATTTTTGGCAAAAACTCTGAGAGTAAATAAAATTGCCATGAGAAGTTTCTCAAAAAATCTGTCGTTCGGAGTCGACTTTACACTGTAGGCCCCTCTACTCATGTATAAAATTAACACACACAACATAAGTGGTGTGAGAAACTAGGTCGTAATCCTGACTGAAGGGTTGTAATGACCAATTATGTATGTTATGTAGTAGTCAGCGTAATCTAATATGGTTCAAACCATAGCTCAGACATGTCAAACATAAAGAATATGAAAAAAATATTTTTTCGATGACTTCCACTTCTACTCATTGTTCTGACAAAAACTGTAAGAGTAAATAAATAAGTTGCAATGAAAAATTTCTCATAAAACTGTAGTTCGGAGTCGGATTTAAACCATCACTCATGGATAAAATTAACACACACACATGGATGGATGGTGTGTGAAGTTAGGTCGTAATGCTGACTAAAGGGTTGTAATGACCAAATTAAGTAAGTACGGGTTTTTATGTTTTGAAAATTGTGAAAAAATTACTTTTATTTTGAAGTAAAATCAACACTCAGTAGATGAACCCTATTCATACACTACATTGTATTGGAATATCGGAAAATGCATTAGCGAAGAAGGGAAAGTGAGAATAGTGTACTACAAATTGATATTAAATTATGTATTCGCTTTATTGATGATCAGACCTTAGCCACCATTTTTTCCTGTGACAAGTACAGTACCCGGAGGTCGAATTGACCAATTGTACAATAATAATCTAAAAATTTTAAGAAATTATCAGAAAATTGGCAACATGTGACATGTCATGTCAACAAGACGGTGGCACATGCCACGCAGTGTGTGGTACTATGAGTCCATTGTGATGCGAGTATGACGAGCAATTAATCTCACACTGTTTGGAGCCGTACATTAGCCGTACATCATGAGACTTATCCCCACTAGACTATTTTTTTATGGCGACACGTGAAGCCTCTTTAGTAAAGTGAAAGAACGACAAAATCAGATCTGCTGTTCTTTAAATTACCAGTTGTACGGGCATAAAGAGATCGTCAAGATACAAATGTCTCCATAGGAAACATTTATTGTGCACGACCCTTAATTTCTTTTTTGTTTATATTGACGATAATATCTGTCAAACATATGTATAAAATCGATTATTATGAATATATTTTAGCCTGAATTGAAAAAATTCAACAGGACTGGCGCTGAAAGTTACACAGCTTATGATAGATTGGATATTCGGTACAAGCTTTTTGAGGGAACGGTCATGTCACGTGGAGGTAATGTGAACCGATTACCAAGATTGCCTGATTTGACCCCCTTAGACGTTATTTAGTGGGTTTTTCTGAACTCACAGATGTATGCGAATAAGCCCCAAACCACAGGGATTCTAAAAAACAACATAACCCATGCCATCAGTCAGATTCAGTTTGAATTAAGAATTTGAGTTATGAAAAATTGGACATTTCGGATGCTTTCTACCCAAAGAAACCATGTTATACTCCACATATAATGGCATCAATAGGTTTTCCAGCGAAAATTTCGATAATATCCCACACACAATTTGTTTTCTTTAAATTAAAAGTAGGAAACAGTTAATGAAAGACCCTAGAGGAGCCGTTGCGGACATTTGAACGATCTTAATAATGGCATCAATAGGTCCTTCAAACGAATAAAAATTTCGATGATATCGCACATACAGTTTGATTTCTTTAAATTCAAAGATCGGAAAGGCTTAATGACACACCTTTCTTATATGTCCGAGCTTTTTTACTGCTACTTAAGTTTCAATTTTTTTTTTTTGCAATTCGATTCGATTCTTTTCATTGTGCAGAAATTATAAATAATATCTACGATAAAAGAACGATTTTTTTATGGAGAATTAAACAAACAAAAATTCCTGCATGATTCATAACCCTTAATAACTGCGCATATTTGAATATTTTAGTTCCTTCTTTTTCAATTCAATTCTTTTTTGTCTTTTCTTTAGCCATCAATGATTTGAAAACCAAGTCACATTCTTAAACAGTTGATAAGAAATAAATTATTTTTTAATTTTTTTTTTCTTTTCATTTTAATTCTTTTCCTATAATTTTATTAAAAATGGTTAAATCTTTGCTGAACACATCGTGATGTTTAATCAGATTGGCAACGAATTGGATTTTTTTTTTGTTTATGTAACTTGTTTGTGACTAATAATTGAAATGTTTTTTTTATGGTTTTTAATTTTTTTTTTATTATTTTTTTTTATTATTGCAAGCATTTCTTTTATTTGCTTATTATTTAATCAGAAATAAATTCAGTTTTAATGGATTTCGGCTTAAATGCCAAAATTTAATTTGTATTCAAGTGGTACATAAAAAAAATCAAAGTATTGGTAACGTAAGGCATACGAAGTAAAAAAATACCAAAAAATTTAAGTGACAAAAACAATAAAATGTTTACCATTACAATAGCGTCCAATTTACCGTTTAATTTTTGTAAATAACAATAAAAAAGTTTTTACCGTTAAAGGGTTTTGAATTTTTCAAAGAAGTTTTTTCACCTTTTCTTACAGTTTTCTGTTTAATACATAACGTCTGCAAGATTTCATATTTAAACCGGACATAATTGCACCACGACCTAAATAATTACTGAAATTGACTGTCATGAAAACAGTGTTTCGATTGCAACAGAAACCACTTTCATAAGTCAACAGATAAAACCAAGCTCGAGTATTGATGGCATACAAGTGAAGGCAAAAGAAACGTCATACACCGAATTAATGTTGATGAATAGCTACTGACCGTGAAGAAGAGTGAAACACTCAACCCACTCTAATACTAGATTAGGTTAGATAAGGTGGCGGGCCTTGCTTGAAGGTAGAAGTCCCACTTTGGGCAGCACTTAGGCCCATTGTGGTGCCACAATCTGTATCCTAACCGGGAATTAATCATTCCATTAACGATTTCTGCAAAACCTACAATGACGAGGAACAAGAGGAGTCAGACAGAGATCTTTGTCACTGTCCGGCACTTGGGAACCTGAGACGAAAAATTCTTGCACACCCAGAGTTTGTGTTTAGAATGTGTCTAGCCAAAGGAGACTTGAACGGAAGCCATATCTTAATAAAACTATTGGAATTGCTGAAAGAATGTAGTCGCCGTTGTCTAGTAGATAGTGTGTTGGCTTATTAGTCGCGCAGCCACGGTTCAAACCCCACGTCAGACATCGCGAACGAAACGATATCTGAAAAACAATTCTTCGCTAACTTCCACTCATCAGATTTCTGGCAAAAGCTCTGGGGGTAAATAAAATTGCCGTGAGAAGTTTCTCAAAATCGGTCGATCGGAGTCGACTTTAAACTGTAGGTCCCGCCACTCATATATAAAATTAACACACATATCATAAGTGGTGTGAGAAGCTAGGTCGTAGTCCTGACTGAAGAAGACTGACCAATTATGTATTACAACAAACTTTATATTAGAGAACTCGATCAAGGGTGTCAAAAAGAGAGGGGTCAAAAACCTACGTCTTTTTATGACAACAGCAGGATATTGGCACCGCAGGCGAAAGGCACTCTCTTCCTCCACATCAAACCCACAGCTTCACGCAGACATTATTTGACGGAATATCAAGTCTTCTGGAAGGCATACAAAAAGGACAGTGGCCCTATGATTTAAAGATAAAAGTGAGCGGGTCCCCTTTTTATACATCGTACCAATCAGAAACCAGGAATATTACACGTAATCTATTGCTGATAACGAGATTGAGCTTCCCTGTAAAAAGTATGAAGATAATATTCAATGTAACTGAGGCAGTAATGTAATGAGTATTGTAGCGCATAGCTACGACCGTAGTTTAGTGGGTAGGTATTAGTTTATTATACGAAAGCCCATGGTTAAACCCCTAGCTCAGCCTTCTCGAACAAAACAAAATACAACAAAAAATATTTCTATCGGCGACTTCAGCAACCTTCTGGCAAAAGCTCTGAGATTTAATAAAATTACTACGCAATGTTTCTCAAAAATCTGTAGTTCGGAATTGACTTTGAAGTGTAAGACTCGCCACTAATGAATGAAATCAACACTCACAACATGGGTGGTGTGAAAAGCTAGATTGCAATACGGACTAAAGGGTTGTAAAGACCACTTGAATAAGTAAGTAAGGTGACCTTTTCTAGCATATTTTGTTAAGATCATCACAATAGAACATAACTGATTTTCTTATTTCATGGTAATACTTTACTAAGCTATCGAAAAAAGCTTTAAAAAAGTAAAAGAGTGTATTTTACAGCAAGTTCTCAATAATTTACAATGTCCTTAACTAATGAAACACAATTCAAATGAACATTTCAAAATAATAAATCAACAACGGTAGTGTCACTCCATAAATATTTCCTACCCTACCCCGTTTGTTATTTATTCCCTCATTATTTTTACGATCAGCAGCGTATACATTGCATTATTAATTATTGCAGAAACACAAAATATCTTTAAGCTGCACCTCCTTCCACAAATGCCATCCATCCATTGGAAATGTAAACAACATTTTAATTTTAACCATTTACACAGTAACGTACTAACTGACTTTCTTATATTTGGTTTACAAAACAATTATAAAAAAGGAAAGAAAATCAACAAAAAAAAAATTTTTTTAATCTGCAACAACAATCAAACGTGTATTACATTTTATAAAATGTGTTGCAAAAAGAAATGATTGAAACAAAATTCAGTTTTTCTTGTTTCGTATTCAACTGATAGGCTTTCTTTGCATTTTGAATCATTTATTTTAATTTTAAAACCGTTTTAACGCTGATTTTTAGTAGTTTTTTTTTGAATCGACAGATTTTACTGAAGAATTTTTTTTTATTAAAATTTTGTTCGAACCACTCTCATAAAGGTAACCCTACTAAACCGCGTAATCGCGGAGAAGTTCGTAAACTAACACACCGATTTGAGTTCGACAAGAGAACGGTTTAGTTTCTAACAGGAATTCTAACAGGACACTGCACTATTGGCAGTTTCGCTAATAAGCTAGGTCTGCCCCACTAGAATTACTGCAGAAGCTGGAGGTAAAGGAATCGGTAAAACAACTTTTCTACGAGTGGTCTGCACTTCAGAACAAACGTCATCGGTTTTTGGGTGACAGAACGTTTGAAGACCTGGGCATGTTGGCAAACGTGCCACTAATAGAACGAGACGGTTTCATCCGGAGTTCGGATGATGTCAAGGAGGCTTACCGTACAATGGGTAACACAATGGGCCATATGCGCCACCGTGTGAACGGCAAGCTACCCGCTAACCTAACACACAGATGGTGCTACTAGCATTAAATCCTCTTGACTTGAAGCCAAGGCTTAGCTCAAAAAACATTATTCGGACTTTGCGCGAAGATAGTCAACTATTAATCAGTGAGTTGCTAAGTTTTAACGATTTACGCGATTGCACGATTCAATCAGTAAAAAACCGCTTGTGAAATTTTGCTTCTAAGATACCTTAGAAAATCAAACGGCAAGGAAACGAGTTGCTGCTAGGTGACTATAAAATGGCCAGTGCTATACCTTCACCATTAGACAGTCAACAGGCAATCGTCCCCAAGAAGCCCGCAGTTTCTCAAACCACTTATGTTGTGTGTGTTAATTTTATACATAAGTGGCTGGGACTCGAACCCTGGCTTTTACGTCTAATAAGCCAGCACACTACCTACTAGACCACGGCGACCTTAGAAAATCAGTGTTGCATCGAATTACTGTTATTGCCAATAAAAAATGGATTTATTTTCAAAATCTTAAACGGAAAATATCATGGGTTGATTCAGGATAACCATCAACTTCGACTGCAGAACCCGTTGTATTCGGCAGGAAATAAATGCTGTGTGTCAGGTGGCAACAGGAAGGTGTTGTGTACTATGGGCTCCTTAAACTGATTGCAAACGTTAGTACAGATTGCAACCAATAACAAATGATCAATTTGTACCATGCATTGGTGGAAAAATGACCAATACGTGCAACATAACCTGCATGAAAACATTAGACTGTGAGCAGCTACCCCACCCGCAATATTCACCAGAAATAGCATCATCCGACTTCTTTCGATTCCTACGACAAAATTAGGCGACTAATTGATTTGCTTCAAAAGACGAACAGTTTTATTGGCGTGGAATTCACAAATTGAAAGGGAGATGCAAAAAATGTCTGGCCAGCAATGGCTAAAACTTTTAATAAAATTTTACCTTCCCATTAAAAATTAGTGTTAAATTTGAGAAACGCTCATTTCATACCGGTACACCTGGTAGAATATTGCTTAAGTTTTGTTTACATTAATACTACGTCAGTTACCTAATATCGTAAAAAAGCAAATAAATCTGTAAAATTTAATGTGAAGCAAATTAGAAAAACGTACGTTTTGATACGCAACTCAGAATTATGCAATACGCTAATATATCTTGCAAAGAAAGTAAACAATGAAGTAATGAAGCAACAAACTTTGTTCAAATTTTATTATTAAAAAAATATAAACTAACCATTCCGTGATTATTGAATTTAATGCCTCATTTGAACTGGGAATCATTAGCTTATGGATTGTAAAACCAAATCGATTGATTTTCTAACTGAGCAAAAAATATACAAAAAAATTAATGATTTTAATGTATGAAGACAATCAGACAATCGTTTAAGTGGAATTCATCAAACAACAAATCAAACCCTCGTAACTTTATTACCTGTCTAATATTCATAACTTTCTGCCATTGAAGACAAAAACGTTTAAAAACAAGAAATGAACACAAATGGCAGGAATTACAGTATTTCCCGGATATAAAGAGCCCCGCTTAGTAGCACTAAAACATAGGCAATCTTGATTTTAGCTTTAAGATATACTGGAACTATTTCGATATATCCATCCCGCTTTTAAGCACTCCCCGCTTATAAATGCGAAAAATTGTACATCATATTTTAAATTACGTTTATATTCACCCGCTTAATAATAATTAATTTTCTTTCCATAATTGATCCTGTTCTCTAGCTCCCTCGTTCGTGCGATTAAAAGTTTCTGGATTTCTGGAGTTATTGGAAAATAATATTTCTCATTAACGCATACGGCAGAGGAGTAAAAAAATTAGAAAAAATTGTATTACGCTATTCCATAGAATGTGCCTTATGGTTTCATTTTCCTTGAGGCAAAAGCAGCACTCTGTCCCATCTAGAAGATATAACCAACTGAGGCAACGCAACTTAGATAATTGATTCCTGATAGATAACCAAAGATCAGCAATGAGTATTCAAAACGATGAGTAGATTCGAGTCATATTCATAATTTCTAATAGTTATACGCATTCATACTTATTTTAGTATCATACTCATATTACTCATATTCAAAGTTTGAAGTACTTACTTATCATACTCTTACTTAACAATACGCATGATGCGTAACATTTACATAACATTTACAAGAATCACAAAATACTCACTAGAAGGTTGTGTGTTTGCTTTGCTTTGCTTAGGTTAGGTTAGGTTAGAGGACGTGTACATGAGTGACGGGACCTACAGTTTAAAGTCGACTCCGAACGACAGATTTTTTGAGAAGCTTTTCATGGCAATTTTTACTCAGAGTTTTTGACAGAAATCTGCTGAGAGGAAGTCAACGAAGAAATATTTTCGTTTTGATGTCTGACCTGGGATTCGAACTCGGGCCTTTCGTCTAATAAGCCAACACACTACCTACTAGACCACGGCGACTTCTTTGCTTGCTTGCTGTCTTTGTCTTTTCTTTCTTCTTTGTTTGTAAATGCAACAACACCTAAGACTGAAAATTTTGATGAATGATTCGAATCACTCGAATCATTTATGAGTATTATAAGTATTTTTCTAAATTTATGAATCTGAATGAGTTGGCGTATTAATCAAACATATTTCGAATGTTATGAATTTGATGTCAACGTGTTACTCATACTCATTGCAACCTGTACTTATAAATGAATGTTGTAGCGAGTACGAATGAATCAGAGTAGTTAAATTTCAATACTGTTAACTCACTCATACTCAAAGTTTCATGAGTACTTATGAGTAGCGAAAAAACGATTCATTGCTGATCTCTACAATCCACCAATGTTCGCTTTTCGTAATTTGAAAAGTTCTTCTTCTACTAATCCCACCTGGTGCAGGTTTCAAGCGAGTCAACCGCCTCCTTCTCTGCCTAGTTAATGCTACAATAGGATTATTGACTATGTCTACAAAGTCTGCTGCGGGGGCCCAACAAATGGGCAACACATGTCTACAAAACAATGAGACAAATAGAATTCTATCAGCTTGAATGACACGCGGCTATTTGTTCTCAAGAACAAGATTTCAATATAAGAATTCCCCGCTTATAAGCACCGTTCTGCAAGCTTTTTTGATAGTGCTTATATCCGGGGAATACTGTATTGGCAGAGAAGTTTTGGGATTTGTTTGTATTGAAAATAATTTAAAATAAATACATAATTAAATATTATTGATAACAAGAATTTAACTGTAACAGAAGACATATGTATATCTTTTCTCTAAATA
The DNA here is from genome assembly GCA_927399465.1 of Sarcophaga caerulescens. NCBI lineage: Eukaryota > Metazoa > Arthropoda > Insecta > Diptera > Sarcophagidae > Sarcophaga > Sarcophaga caerulescens. The sequence continues at coordinate 101,099,899 of OV656873.1, forward strand.
AGAATGATTCATGCAGATACTGGTTAATGAATAATAATATTAATTTGCATCACAGTGTTTTGGATTCATGATTATAAAAAAAAATTATCCGCAATTCATAAAAAATCCCATAAATCTGGTATTTTCATCGTTTAAGAATTTAAATTTTAAATTCTAGTTTAAAATGACATTTACAAAAATAATATCTATCTTACTAAGAGAATGAAACTGGTCAGTATATATGTACTGTACTACAAATTGTGACTAATTTTTGTCGTCTGCTTGAGTCACCATAAAAATGCCTTTGATTTGGAGTATTGAAATACAATATAAAAAATATTTGTTGTTATTTTTTATTTAAATAAACTCTTTATTTATTTAAATTTAACAAAACTCTTTAATTTACTCCTGTTGCTACATTTTCGATTTGGCAACTTCTAGAACTTCACTGTTGATTTGTTTTTGTTATCAGTTTCTTGGACTTTTTCTAGAATATTGGTGCACTAATTCTACTACATACTTATGAGAACTATTAAGTTTCTTTGACGTCTGGTATAAAACACATATTCGTGTTAATCTTAATGATAATATTTAAATAGAATATCCTGACAAAGGCTAAAGTTTTTAATACATTCCTGAGTAATTCAGCTCCGAATCCAGCAGAAATATGGTTCACAAATGTTTTTTTTTATTTTAAAAATTAAGAGGCTTCAATCCCAGTCCAACTTATCCATTTAGGAAACCAATGCAGCCCTAAACTCGTAACCCCAACGAGAAGATAACACCATAAGAAGAGCAAGCGGTACAATCGCTTTAGTAAGATTAGTATTCAATGAACGAAGTTCCTCACCCAAGCTCCCAATACAACATGTTAATATTCTAAGGAATTATGGTCCTTATCATTGTAGGACCTGCTACAGCAGGACAAAGTCATTAGCTTGAAAAATATTATAAATGAAATTGAAATATTATAGTACCAACTTTATTATTTAAGTTTGGTTCCAACTAAAACAAAACTATGCAAAACCTACGTACTATATCAGCATATATGAAGGACTTCAAACCCGAGAGAAGGAAAGAAGCAATGATATTTCATCCCAGAGAGAAATTTTCGGAATCTATGGGGAAAATTGTTCCGACTTCCTCTTTAATAAAACTGAATGAACAATTTGGAATTCTGCGATATATGAATGACTCCAAGATGAAGAGGAGAAAAGAACCGATAATGTTCTATCCCAGAGTAAAGTACTTGGAACGAATGGAGAAAACTAGGGGTATTTTCCAGATGAAAGTTCATGGCATCCAATAATGTGTATATTTCAACCAGGACAGAAAGTACAGAGGACGCGTAACAGAGGATGTCAGGCCACTATCCTTGCACTTAGCTACTAAGAGATTGAATCAAACTAAACTGCCTAAGTAACTGGAAACAGCTACGCGGTGGGAATATGTTCAACCTTTTCTAGATTCACAATCCTTCTGTGAAATGGGAAGAGGAGTTTCAAAGTCTAGTAGGCAGGGTCCTGACTTATCCACAAACAAAACGAAATATGAAAAAACATTTCTTCGGCTACTACTTTTCAACAGTCTTCTAGCAAAAACTGTGAGAGTAAATAAAATTGCCATAAAAATTTTCCCAAAAGTCTGTCGTTCGGAGTCAACTTTAAGCTGCAGATATAGTGGTATGAGAAGCTTGGTCATTATCCTGACTAAAGGGCTGTTATGACCAATTAAGTAAGCTAAGTAGTAGGAATCGAACAGTATACTTTGCGAATTAGTGGATAGAGGGAGACAGAGACTATTGTTAATCTGCTAAGTATCCATAATGGAAACAGAGTCAATACATACGGTCTTGAAATAATCATAATTCTGTTCGGTAGTTATAATGGAAAGAGATATTAAGCTTGACGATTATAACTGGCCTATTGTAGACTAAACGAATCACCCAAACACATATTTTTCAAATTCTGTGATGTTAATGCATTTCAGAAAGAAATACCTGGGTGTTCATTAAGTACAATGCAAACCACGGACATTATCCTGATATTCATTAGGACAACAGAGTTTGAGAGACATTATAGGGTAGCCTTACATAGGTTGAGAGCAATACAATTAATTGATTTGGTTGCTGTGCTTCAGTAAAGCCGCAATATAATGACAATGAAAAATATCTTGATATTAAGCATATCAGTAGAATCGTATAGTCAAAAATGTACTGTTAAAATCAATAATTTAGGTAAGTTTTTGAAAAATAACTTCTAACTGCTTTCCTTAGTATTGTACGGAAAACGACATAATATAACGACAAAAAATAATAATATTTTGAAAGTTTTGTTTTATCAACAGTTTTTTATAGCTCTAGTTTCCGTACTACTTTCTTATTTATGTATGTAGATATGTAAATTGTCTGTATAATACAGATTGTTTATAATTTATTTTTTTTTGTTTTTGTTTAAATTAACATATGTGGTGTATTGGGTTGGTGGCATGTTTAATTTTTATTTTTTTTATTTATTTCAACATATAAATATTAACGATCATTAATCAATTCATAAAACACGTTTGTTTGTTTGTTTACCAAACGCATTAACGGTTAAAAGAAATTAAAAACAAGCTTAATATACAAAGAAAAAAACAAAAACAGCTACAACTAAAATAATTTCATTAAAAAGACAAGTAGCAAATTAATTGGTGAATCTGCAGCATTTATCCTCATTTGGATAAAAAAAAATCATAAAATCATGCAAAGCAGGATTTCTTTTCATCTTATTGGATATTGGATTCATAATATGGCAACAACTTTCCTTTGTCGGTCATACAAAGTTTAATGCCATCATTCCAAACAATTCATACCCCGCCACATGCATTACAACCATGAACATGAGCAAATACGTTTTTAATCTTCACATCACTATTGTCAAACCCACTCTTTTCATTCCAACCTACCATCTCTACTCAAAGCTAATAACAGTCCATATCGATATTTCTTTTCATGTATTTTACAGTATTTCAATTTTCGGCATATTAAACTGTAAAATTAATGTGTGTGAGCAAACCTCTCTCTCTCTCTCCATATAACATGCTAACAATGCATCAATGTTGCAAACAACACAAATTTCTTTCAAAAGAAATTTTTTATTTTTTTTTTCTTGGGACTTGAACTTTTTTTTAACCGAGCTGTAGAAAAAGTAACAAAAGAAACTGGTCTAAATGATAATTTGTTGAATAGTATTGTTTGCTTAAATCTTATGCATGCATTGACCGATGACAACAAGACTTTGCTGGACTTTGCATGAGAAATGACTTTAACATTTTAACATAAATTTTCGGAATGACAAGTGTTAAGAAATCGTATTTTTCTTGCTCTTGTCGTTTGTGACTTCAAATACAAAATTATCCGGTAATTTAGGATTTTTCTAAGCAATTTTTTATCATCAGTTTCAAACAAATGTATGCAGAGGCATAAAAAGTAAAATATTGTTACGAAAATGGAAACGGTGTAACATCGTTTAACATTAAAACGGTAACCAAATGCTACAAAAACAAAAAACCATCAGTATGAAAGAAAAGGGGATAGACAAGTAAGAAAGAACGCAACAACAAACAAAATACACAAACAACAATGAAATCGCGATGGAATTCTCGAGAAGGCGAAACCAAGAAAATTCGACTTCAAGAACGTTCATCAGACTCTTTACGTGAGTATATAAAAAGGCAAGACAAAACAGGCAACCAGTAGTAAGAATTCAGTCTATCTTGTGTGAAGACGCTTTGCGTGTGAAGAGAACAGTCGTGGTTTGAAGATCTCTGCTATACAGATCTAACGAACAAGTGTTGTTGTTTGCGCAAAGGGCGTAAGCAAAGAAGAATAGAGAACAAAGTCAATTATTGTTGTATTCATCAAGTTGTAAACAGTGACACCACACAAAAATTGTGCGAACAATAAAGAATTTAATTGAAACTAAGCACCAATTTATTTTTATTTTGTTTGCAATCAACGTACTCATATTTCAAACGTTTTTTTTTTTTTAAGGTAAAAAAATCAATGTTGTTTTTGCTGTTCTTTAAAGAAAGTTTTCGAAACCTTCAGAAGGGAATCACTAAGAAGTAAATGCAAGTGCCGGTAAACAACTGGCATCATCAGAGCTATAGATGATAACGCTTAACTCGCAGTCATCTCAACACAAGCTTATTTTCAATAGTTTCATATAAGCATAGAGTTACATGGCTCTGTGAATGTTCCTGACGTTTTTAACAATACACAGATTTTTGTATAGAAAAGACTTGTAGTTTAATAATCTTCCCTGTAAAACGTTTTTAACGTTAAAAAAATAAGATTTGACGGGTTTATTATTAAGAGTGTTGCCGTTGTTTCGACGGTCTCTCTGAGCGTCTCACTTGTCTAGATTCCTAGGCACAGGGACTGTTGAACTGTGTTCAACAAACATATATTTTTTTTTGTATTAGTAATATTTTTGGAATTTTATCTTTTTTATGTATTTATTTTTAATTATCTTTATAACTGAATTTAAGTTTATCTCTTTTCTCTTTTTTTTTATATTTTTATTAATTGTTATTGTTCCTCATGAACTAATGTAATTCGCCTTAAAATTAGAGCCCTTTTTTTGTTTCTATGAATTAACGGTTTTTATATACATATTTAACGATTTATGTTATCGTTAATAAAACACTTTAGCAATTTAAATAGTAATTACTAAATTTTATTCACAAAATTACTTGAAGATTGTTACAAGGTTTTTTCTCGAAGAATGTGCTTTTTTTTGCGTCGAAAAGATTTTGAAGAAAAGTCCCGTTACTTCTTTTTTAGTGCTGTCAAAAAAGCGATTTTTAAAGATGATAAATTTATTTAAAATTGATTTGCAGTGCTGCCACAGTACTCCCCCATTAGACTGAAACCCGCTCATAAAAAACGAAGTGGAATTCGAACCTGACGACCTGAGCGAGTGTTCGAAGCTCGTATCGGTTCAGGATTTGTTTTGTGAGTTGTTGTAGTTTGGGGTCTGTTTAATGTCAAAGCTGGGTCGGAATTTGTTGTACAATTAGGTGCTATATTTTCAGGTTGAGATTCTAAGTTATTTTTTACTGGATGCAGTTCATTAGTGATGTAAGCTGGCTTAAGTCTATCGATCGATATCGTATTTTCTTTATTATTTATCTTGATTTTGAAAAACTTGTCACTCCTTTCCACGACTTGATAGGGACCTTCGTAAGGATGGGACAAAGATGGGCGAATTGAATCATTACGAAGAAATACGTGCGTGCATGAGTTCAAATCTGGATGTTTAAACGTTTTAGTTTCTCCATGCCATGCAGTTTGTTGAGGTTGAATATTTTGCATGGCTTCCCGCAGGTCGTTTAGGACTTCGGTTTCTGTTTTTACACTACTTTGAGTCACAAAAAATTCTCCCGGGATTCGCAGCGTTGTTCCAAAAACTAGTTCAGCAGGAGAAGCTTTAATGTCTTCTTTGTAAGTTGTTCTTAAGCCCAGCAAAATGAGTGGTAAAAATTTTGTCCATCGATTTTGGTCGTGGCATAAAATTGCTGCTTTTAGCGTTCTATGCCATCTTTCAATTATGCCATTTGCCTGGGGATGGTATGGCGTTGTTCGAAAGTGGTTTATGCCAAGATAACGTGTTAGTTCGTTAAAAAGATTTGACTCAAATTGTCGTCCTTGGTCACATGTTATGTTTGCTGGGATACCAAAACGGGCGATCCAACCTGATATAAGAGCTTGAGCTACCGTTGTTGCTGACATATCGACCATAGGTATTGCCTCCGGCCAACGGCTGAATCTGTCTATTATCGTGAGACAATAGCGGTATCCATCACTCGGAGGAAATGGACCTACTATATCCATGTTTATGTGTGAAAAACGACTGTCACAGTTTTTATATTGTTGCAGTGGTGATTTTGTGTGACGCATTATTTTTGATCGTTGGCATTGTATGCAATTGCGAGCAAACTCAATACTGTCTCGACGAATATTTGGCCACACGAACCTGCTTGTCATTAATTTTGCAGTTCCTCGAGTACCCGGGTGTGAAAGGTTGTGTGTAGCTTGTAAAAACTTTTTTCGCAAAGCTGTCGTTATAAACGGTCGAACACGTTCTGCTGAAATATCACAATACAGGTGGCTTTCACTCCCTGGAATGGCAAAAGACTTAAGTTGTAAGTTATTATGAACTTTACCTTTGAGAATAGCTTCAAGCTCCTTGTCAGATTTTTGATCTCGCGCGAGTTCTTCAAAATCAATGGACGGACTATTTGAAACAGATGATATCCTCGAAAGCATATCTGCGGTAATGTTTTCCTTTCCCGATATGTGTCTGATGTCAGTTGTTATTTGACCAATATAATCAAGTTGCCTTGCTTGCCGATTGTTTGCTTTTTCGAGATTTTGTCGAAAGGCATACGTAATAGGTTTATGATCCGTATATATGTGACAAGCACGACCCTCCATCATATATTTGAAGTGTCTTACTGCTAAGTAAATCGCCGTTAGTTCACGATCGTAAGTGCTATAACGTAATTGAGTCTTGTCGAATTTTTTAGAGAAAAACCCGAGCGGTTGAATTTGGCCATTAACGATTTGGTGTAAGGCGGCACCGGCTGCAATGTTGGAGGCATCGACCCAGAGTGAAATTTCTGCTTCGTGAGCTGGGTGTGCGAGTAATGCGGCATTGGCCAGTTGAGATTTACATTTTTCGAAGGCGGTACTAGTTTCATCACTCCACGCTAGTTGAGTTCGGTCATTTTTTATGTTACCCGATATCATTGCTAACAGAGGTGCCTGTACTTCAATGGCTCGTGGAATAAATCGCCTATAGAAGTTAATGATGGCAAGAAATCTCTTTAACTCGTTTACCTGTGTTGGTTTTTTATAATTTTGTATAGCTTCGACGCGGTCTGGTAACGGTTCTATGCCTTGTGGAGTTATTATATGCCCGAGAAATGAAATCTTAGATTTTCCAAACTCACATTTAGCCAAGTTGATGGCTAAGTTATGTTTTTGTAAGCGCTCAAAAACAAGTTTTAAATGATGTCGGTGTTCTTCGGGAGACGATGACGCTATGCATAAGTCATCCATATATGGAAATACGAAGTCAATACCTCTGAAAACGTCATGTAAAAGGCGTTGAAAAGTCTGAGCCGCATTACGTAGGCCAAACGTCATATAAACGAATTCGAAAAGGCCAAAAGGAGTTGTAATGGCTGTCTTCGGGACATCATCAGGGTGAACGGGCACTTGGTGAAATGCTTTCTGCAGGTCAATCTTAGAAAATATAGTTTTTCCATGCAAAATTGTTGTAAAATCCTGAAGATATGGCAGTGGATATCGATCTGGCACAGTTATTGCATTAAGTGCCCTATAGTCGCCACATGGCCTCCAGCTACCATCGGCTTTTTTTACCATGTGCAATGGGCTAGCCCAGCAGCTACTTGATGGTCTACATATACCGAGTTTAATGAGGTTATCAAATTCAGCTCGAGCGGCAGCCAATTTGTCTGGCGACAAACGCCGCGGACGTGAGAAAACAGGAAATCCTGTTGTTTCAATACGGTGAACAACCGGTGACTCTGTAGGAGAACCTTGTTGTGCAAGGCGCGTAATATTTGGAAAATCTTTTAGAATCTCGACAAACGGTGTAGAGGATTGTAAAATCTTTACTGATGGGTTTTTGCTTTGCATGAGGATTCCAACGGAGTTGAGGTGGGTTGAGTTGTCAATTAATCTTTTTCGTCTAAGGTCGATGAGTAAACCGAAATGACACAAGAAATCTGCTCCAATAATATGGGAGCTAACATCAGCAATTATGAAAGTCCACAAAAAATCGCGACCAAGTCCAAGGTTGACTTTGATTATTGCCTCTCCGTAAACCTTAATAAGCGAGCCGTTGGCAGCGAAAAGCTGCATCTCTGTTGGTTGTAGTTTTGCTGTATTAGAGGACTTTGGAACTACTGAAACGTCAGCTCCAGAATCTATAAGATAACGAATGTTTGTGTCCCTATCAGTAATTTGGAGACGATATGAGATGGTAGCTTGCGCAAGTTCTACGATTTGTGATGTATTGGTGTCGGTTAGTCATTGTTGTTGGTTGCTGTTTCCAGATGCAAAAGCACACGGTTTTCTGCAAGAGCGAGCATTTACTCCATAGGTTCGATGATACCAGCATGTGGATGTTGCATCGTTGTTGTTGTCATAAACATGGCTTCTAGAACGTGGTCTATAACGATTGGCGGAATTGCCTGATTCTTCTGGCACAAGTTTCTTTATAACTTGTGTCAGTTGCACAAGTTGCTGTTGTATGGCAGTAAAATCGTTGCTTTCTGTTGCCTTTTTTGAGGTTAGGTTGACTTCTTCGACTGAATTTATATTACGTAGTCCAAGTGAATCAACAATTGCATCGGCGATGGCCGTTTTGCCGGCTATGTCAACTTTGGCTGCAATTACAGCGGCTTGAGCATGTGGTGGAAGGCGTGCTGCCCACAGATCAATGAGAATATTTTCGCTCAATGCGGTTCCAGCCACGCGCCTCATTTCATTCAATAAGTGTGAAGGTCTCATGTCTCCTAAAGGCATTTCCGACAAAACACGTTGTAAGCGTCTTTGCTGACTGTCAGCAAAATGCTCCATTAGCTTTGATTTTATGTATTCGTACTTGTTTTGTGGAGGTGCTGCTTCGATAATCGAATGCAGCTCACTTAATTTTTGTGGTGGAACTTGAGCCATTGTTATATTGTACTTCAGTTGATCGCGTTGTATCCCTGAAGCTGCAAACCAGAATTCAAGAGACATAAAGTAGGATTCGATATTTGTAGAACTCATATTGGGTGGAGTTAAGCGAACAGCCGAAGATGCATCCACACTGACGTTGTGCGCTTCTTGTTGGGCATCTTTCCTTTCGAAGTCTTCATTTTTTTCGTTGCCGCCAGCCATTTTCTAATAAATTTTCAAGTAAAAAAAAAATTTAATATGTTTTATTTTAACTATTTATGTTTAAAATAATCGGGGTCACCAATTTAACGATTTATGTTATCGTTAATAAAACACTTTAGCAATTTAAATAGTAATTACTAAATTTTATTCACAAAATTACTTGAAGATTGTTACAAGGTTTTTTCTCGAAGAATGTGCTTTTTTTTGCGTCGAAAAGATTTTGAAGAAAAGTCCCGTTACTTCTTTTTTAGTGCTGTCAAAAAAGCGATTTTTAAAGATGATAAATTTATTTAAAATTGATTTGCAGTGCTGCCACACATAGGTTTTCATGTCATAACTTTAATCATGCATATTGTTGTCTTAGATCATAAGTTTTAGTTCTATTGTAGATCTCAATAAAGCGAGAAGCTTATAAATTTATCACACAAACCCCGTTTGTGTTTTACTTAAAAACACACCCTAATCTATTGGAAAGAGGAGCTACCTCACCCCAATAGGGACATTCCAGGCAACTGTAGGTCAGATGAGTTCGCCAGACCAGGTACACTTCCTTCTCGCCAATTGGACTGGGTATGCCAGGTACCTCGGTTAAATTAGCAATTATGCAAAAATTCTTTCGGGACGACAACCTAATCTTGCTCCACTGCTAGAATCGCTTGGCCCACGATGGGTAGGCGTACCAACCAACTTCTCAAACTCGACCATGCTTATAGGTCATTGCGTTATGGAAAGACATGCGGAAAGACTGCAGCTCCCATCAAACGATTTCTGCCGACGAATGTGAGTCTGCTGAAGAGGAGGAAGTTTTTATCCACTTTCTTTATCAATGCCCCTCTCTTGTGCGTTGTAGATTTAAGTTATTTGGTTCTCCATTCCTTGGAGTTATCATCCATTGATATCAATAATATTGCTTCGTTTATTAAACTTTCAGGCTGGTTGCCAGCATAGGATAGTTGTGGTTTAGTGTGCAGCCACTGCGCTGACCAACTTGTTTGATTAATTTAGTGAAATTCGCATCTCAACGGACCGTTATGTGCTACCATTTCAACCTACCTATAAGGATGATGTGAGAATCTAGGTTGTAATCCAGACTAAGGGGTTGTAATGCCCAATTAAGTAAGTAAGTAAGTAAGGGTAAGTCAACAAAATGAATTGCAGAATTTGGTGTGAGCCAAGAGCCATGAAGAGTTAACGTTAAACTGTAGGCAACACACATAACATGGGTGGTGTGAGAAGCTAGGTTGTAGTTCTGACTAAAAGCTTGTAATGACTAATTACGAAAGTTAAGCAATAAGAAAAATAGACTCTTTAGTGTGGTTTGTGTGCCAGAGGTAAAGAACAGAAAAATTTGACTTGATTGACATGCAGTTTTAAAAAGATTGTATCGAGATATTACGATTCTATTTAAAGACGAGTTGGAAAAGGAATTAAGCTTCTGTTTTAGAGCAGTGCGTTGGCAGCCAAGATTATGCATTCCCTAGAAAACAGTATTATTAATATTAATAATAATAGAAGTTTAATTCTAAAGCTATTGCAAAAGTATGGTTTTAACATAATTCGCAAGAGCTAACTCTATGTCAGTAAATAACTTTGCAATCATGAAAGCCCCCTTTTATTGACAGTAACTTTTCGTAGTGTTTGTATAAATAAGATAAAAACCGAATAAGAGTTCACAATGTTGTTTATGGACTTTCTTTTGAACTGTATTCACGATATGACGCTATATCTATTTTGTTTATAATTTGTTTATCATTTCGTTAAATTTAACTTATCCTGGAGCGTTGCTATAACCTCTGATTTAAAACGGTGTCACTACCAATTTTGTAATAATTTATAATACTAGGTGTTCGAGATTTAAACAACATTTTAATTTAAAATTTCATTAATATGAGTAAATTAATGTAATAATATCGTATTAAAATAAACAAATCAACAAGCAACGGCAAGCAAGCATTAAAAGGAAAATAATTGAAACTACTTTAGCCAGTAAAACATAATGAGCTTAACAACATCATCGTCGTCGTCAAACAACAGACATTGCGGGGAGCCCAGCAGTTAAAGTAATAGCATCAGAAACAGATACTTCAGGCGGCATCGTCATTGCCATCATCTTCATCAGCTTCCTTATGTTGGTGAGAGTTTTTATTAAATTTTTTCTTTTTTTTTTTTTTTTCTTCTCTTTTTTGTCCATTTAAAAAATTGTCTGTCTTTCTACGAATGATGATACTTGTCGACATCACTGGTGTATGTACCTTTTATTTATAAAGTATGTCTATACAGACATATTTCTTTTATTATTATTATTCATAACAACAAGCGCAACATTATTTATACAGTGGAGGCTGGGTAAAATGAGCGTAACTTCAAAAGAAAAAATAATTTTTGTTTCAAAAAATTTTGAGGCTAAGCCTACATAATCAGAGTCAGAATGTCCACCAAGGAGCTCTATATCGAATTTTTAATGTCCCTTTTTTAAAGCATTTACTGTATGAATATTACATACTACCTTAAGAGTCGTACTAAGCAGTAGAGGTTTGCTGGCTTATTTAAAAAGTAAAAGACCTGCAATGAAAATAACATGGAAACCCCAGAAACCGCAGACATGGTTACATAATTTCTCTTCTTTTTTTGGAGAAAAGGTGTTTTGGCATCTCTTTTTCATAGCTTTCGTAATTTAATTTTTTTTTTCTGAATACGCTCTAAACTTGTTGATGAAGTTGTTATATGACGTTCTTTTATTCTATTTCTGTTTTCTTATTTCAATAAAATCACTTTCGATTTTGTTTTTAAAGTAAAAAAAAGAACGCAAACCATGTCTCTTATTAAGCTGGAGCTAGATATGATACAGTGTATTAGGGTATGTTGCTATAGAGGGGATAGTGAGAACATACAGCTGCGCTTGAAGCTCTGTTTTAAGTTCCTTGCAAGCGGTAGTAAAGACTACAGCTTTCGAGACTATAGTTAGATTGGTGTACGTCAAGTCTAACTTGAAATTCACTTAGGATTTCCGGACTTAAGGGATGGAGTGGCTGAAAGGCCCTTTTTCTTACTGGCACCCAAAACAAAGCCGAAAACCCAATTATTTTGGTCAAGTGCTTCGCAACGAGACTTAGTAACAAAAATTAATGGAGTATGCTAGAACCTGCAGCCACTTTCAAAAGAAAGACTTGAAATTCATTACGGGATTTCGTTACCGAAAGAATCAAGTGACTGACAGCTCTTTCCTTAATTATTCCCTCAACAGAGCCCATTTGATTTTAGGAATTGTTTCGCAACGAAACATAGTAACAAAAATTAATGGACTAATCTGGGAACTGCATCCTCTTTTAAAGGAGTGATTATTTTGTGCTATACAGATGGCTCAAGAACGGAACTTGCAACAGCAGCAAGAGTTTTTGGTCCCAGAACAAAATATTTCAAGTCCAACAAGAAACTTGAGAGTATTTTTCAACCAGAAGCCTATACCATCGAATGATGTGCTGAATTCAAAGAAGACAAAACATAGCAATACTATCTGATAGTCAGACTTCGATTCAAGCGATCGACTTTTATGAGCTTAAATTAAAAATAATGTGAGACTATCTGGGCAAGCTGAATCAGTGTCCCAGATCATGTGGGAATTCTCGGCATTCGAGCTTGCAAGGAGGGGAGCAGCTTCCATGCCGTTGATACGGCCAGGACATTTCTGTGGAGTGGAAATAAAGACAAAGAGGGAAATGCAGAGGGGCAAAGATTTGTCTTAAACCAAGTGGGTGTGATGCAATCAAAACTTTTATTGGAAATTTACCATAAGAGGAGATTTAGGTCACGCATCAAATAATTAAAGAATGGCCTGACGTTAGTAACCAGTATTTTGCCAAAGCACTGAAGACTCAAAATACTGTCACGAAAATGGAAACAGTGTAATATCGTTCAACATTAAAACGATAAATAAAAGCTACACTAACAAATACATCGAACTTGTTACAAGTAAACCAATAACATTAGTATGAGAAAAGGAGATAGACAACTAAGCGAATGCAACAACAAGCAATATGAACAAAATACACAAACAACAATGAAGTCGCGACAGAATTCTTGGGAAAACGAAAACACGAACATTCTACTTCAAGAACGTTCGTCAGACTGTTTATGTAGGCCTATAAAAAGGCAAGACAAAGCAGACGACGAGTAGAAAGAATTCAGTCAGCCTTGTGTCGCGTTGCGTGTGAAGAGAACAGTCGTGGTTTGAAGAAGAATAGTTGTGTGAGAAGAATAACAAACAAGCAAATTATTGTTGTATACATAATTGAAACTAAACACCAATTTATTTTATTTTGTTTGCAATCAACGAACTCTTATTTTAAACGTTTTTAAAAAGGAAAAAACGTAACAATACATTTGTTCATAATGGACATCATCCCGAACCCAAACTGTAGATTCTGTACTGATGAGAATGAATTATTGGAATACGTTCTTCAAGCCTGCGACACATAAATGAATGAATGCCAGAAGAAAAATCGCATGTGGATGTCAGATGTTAGACAGGGAATTGTTATTGTTAACAGCGATAAACATAGTATAGTATGTCAGGACAATAGACTTAAGACAATAAAGGGATACCCTATAAAGTTTGAAGAGCCTTCAAAAGAATGTGATGCCGCCAGCAATACTTCTACATAATGAAAATTATTTTAGGTGGCGTGGTGTAGTGGTTAAAGTACTTGTTCGCACCCTGTTTACCACCATCAGACAACACTAAGACTTGAGGAAAGTCGACTCCGAAGAACAGATTCTTAAGAAACTTTTCATGGGTATTTTATTTACTGTCAGAGGTATTGCCTGAAGTTTGCTGACAGGAAGTTGCTGAAGAAATATTTTTTTCATATTTCGTTTAGTTCGAAATGTCTGAGCTGGAATTTGAATCACTGGTTCGTGTTTAATATTATAGGAATAGAATAATTTTTATTTTAGAGATACAATACAATAACTTGATGTTAATTTAATATAAAATTGAAGATTAGGAAAAAATATTTACCATTCCAGTAGCGTTTTATTTATTTTAATTAATAAAAATTAAAGTTTTTTTAGTAATTCAACGCATCATTTTCATACTAAACTTACCTAAAAAGAAAAAAGAAAAAGAATTTAATTTATTAGTTATGCTTTAAAATATATCGTAAATCTATAAATCTTTTTAGATTATATAAGAAAAATATTTTAACAAGTATTTGTTATTAAAAAAACAATCTCTGCTCACAATAGAAAATCTTAAAACAAAAGAATTCCAAATATTTTCTGTTTCACTACAATAGAAAACTTTTTATAACTTTACCACCAAGAAAGCATTTGAAAACTTTAACACTTTAAAAGCGATAAGGGATGCTACAAAAAAAAATAATAAGAAAAACCAAAAACGAACACTGACAGTAGAAACTTGAAACAAGTTTAAACAATTAATGGAAAATTTCCTCTTGAATGGATTAATCCATTGAATCTTGTCTAAAACTAAAGCAATTATTACCAACAACATGTATTGTATTTAACCTCAACCACCACCACTACCACCACCGGCACAGCCAACAAAACTAACTGAATTGAACTGAAAACACAATTACGGAAAAGAATCTCAACTTCGTGTCTTAGGAAAATGAAAGCAAAAAAATGGAGAAGAAAAAAACGTGATTAGGAAAATCATTTACAGCAGCATTGAAGTGAATCTTCAATTTTAGTTTTAAAACCCGACGACAACAATGGAAAACTTATAGAAAATCTTCAACTTGAACTTGAAGCAACTTGACGAAGAAGAAGATGTACAGCAGTGGCAAACATCATTGCACCAAAAAGTTGTTTCTACATGCCATTGTATGAGTGAACATACCAAAGTCTACATTCTCCATTCAACATGCCTTATGCACATTAAACAAAAACAGAAAAAAAAAAACCAAAAACAACAACAACAAGCTCTATACGAGACAGTAAAGTGTTTTATGCTGGTCTGTGGCATGTCTACCACCAAATAGTCATGTAATCGTGCTTTAAATGAGCATGAGAGGCAATACTAATAAAGTTTTTATGAAATTATAACGAATTTTGAGAGCCCTTTTTAGATATTTTTGATAACTTGCTCTCGAGTCACGCTAGTCATGTCACGCCTTGGTTTCTTGGGTGATATCTTAAAACTGTTCCACATGGATAAACTGATCTCCTTAAAATAATTAAATTTTATTTCATTTCATGCATATTTTGCTATTCGAATAGCTGATGATAGGCAGTCGTGTTTACGTAATCGAATTATCCTTGTAAAGACCCGACTCTGGATGGCATTTTCTGCCCTCTGAGGTTTGCACTAAAAAGTGTTTACCTATGATCAAATGAAGAAGCACCAGGAAATGTATTTGCTGAAATGATACCATCTAAGATTGCCTTAAAATATCTGTAACGAGGCTGTTACACAATCCTACGAAGTCACGCCTCTGACTAAGGGAAGAAGTACAACAAAATTTCCCAAAGTTTGAGAAAATGTGTTGTTGAGAATGTAATTGAGCAGTATCCTAAATACCCAACTCACCTCATCAATCCCATTCTTTTAATTCTCATGTCAAGCATTCACCACGTCCTGATCTGCGAATTGTCCATAAAATAGTTAAAATTGTCGAGAGCGATCGACGTATAAAAACTAAAAATCCTTTAAAAAGGAAGAGGACTGAGATTCAAACCGTTCTGGCTATGCAAAGAATTATTCCTGCAATTTTAATTCGAATTTATAATGCGAACAGTTAGGTTAGGTCGGAGTGGTAGCTCTGATTTCACAAAGCACACTTGAGCACGCATAGCGGCTCGTTGTGATGCCACGGGTGAACGCAGTCCCTGTACTGACCAAGTTCCACCACAATGAGAGAAAAAGGAAGAAGTTGGTCAGCGCAAGGGCTGCACAACGGAAGCACGACTACCCCGCACTCGAAAACCAGCCAGAAAATTTGATGAACGAGGCTATATACTTGATATCAACGGATGATAGCTCCGTTAAGCTAACAAGAAATGGGGAGCCAAATAACCTATATCTACACCTGGCAAGAGACGGGCACTGACAAAGAAAGTGAATGACAGTCTCCTCTTCCTCAGAGGACCTACATCCACGTCAGAAGTCGTTAAAGGGGAGCCTCATTCTATCCGCGTGTCTACCCATGACGCAATGACCCGTAAGAACGGCCACTGTAGTCGAGATGACGTCACGACCAAGACCAAGTAATTGGTTGGTACGCCTTTTATCCATCAAGGGCCAGGTGAGCCTAGCGGTGGAGCAGGACTCCTCATTGACCCAGGATAGGTTGGCGTCCCGAAAGAATTTCCGTGCAATGGTCAGCTTGACCGAGGCAAGTGGTATACCCACTTCAACAGAAGAGGATTCCGGAAGGAGCGCACCAGCTCTGGCGAGCTCGTCGGCCCTACAATTTCCCGCAATTTCACTGTGCCCGGGGACCCACACCAGAGAGACACTGGTGAAGCGCCCCGAAAGAAGGTCGAGACAGCGGCGACATTCTCTAATGATCCTAGAGTTATTCACGAAACCCGATAGAGATTTTATCGCGGCCTGACTGTCAGAGGAGACCGAGACGCGAGAGAAAGGAGCATCGTTGACGAGGATCCATTGAGCGGCCCAGTAAATCGCCATCACCTCCGCCTGAAACACGCTGCAGTAGTCCGGCAAACGGAGAGAAATATTCAGGTTCAGTTTCCCAGAGTAGATACCGCTTCCAACACCATTATCGAGTTTAGAGCCGTCGGTATATATATCCAGGACTTCCGGGGGGACGACCGTATTAGGATTCCAGTCATCCCTGCTCGGGATCAGAGAGTGGAAACATCTGTCAAGACAATATTCAGCAGTAATATAGTCCATGTTCACAGGGGCCACCGGATCAACCTCCAGAATAGTGGAGTGACCAGAAGGTATAATGTGCCAGCGAGACAAAGCATTAAGTCTAGTCGCAGTAAACTTGGCCGCCTGCTTAGCGAGAAGCACAGTAGGAAGCCAGTTGAGCATCGCGAACAAGGCTTTCGTGGGGGTGGTGCGAGAGCACCAGTTATATAAATGGCGGCAGATCTTCTGACCTTGTCAAGGAGTCTGACGTTGTGTTGTCTGTCCAGAGCAGTCCACCAGAAAGCAACGCCATATAAGAGGTTGGGTTCGATGACCGTAGAATATATCCAACGCATGATCCTTGGGCGATAATGCGAACAACTAAGCTATTGTTTAGTAATCTTATCTGGCTACCACCAGAGATGTTAATGAAATAAGTATCTGGCTGCTGTGTGGCCAGAGATGTTAGTGGAACAAGTACTTGCCCATGTGGCAATGAGACTAAGCGCCTTAAAAGCATGGTAGTATGCAAGCTATGGCCCAAAATTTTATGGTAGTCCTGGATGCATTCATTGTCTATACGTTAACCAAGTGCGCCTTCGAATCTGATTTCACAACAAAGATACTGGACTGGATAATCGTATGCTAGTATGCCCTCCACAGATGCAGATCACGTGACAAAGATGAATGTCTAATATCCACATTCATCTTTGTCACGTAACTATCCGATTACTGTAGTAAGATTCGGGCTAAAAAAAGGCCCATAAAATTGCCGCCATGCGAATCCGATGTAAGAGTATATCGTATGGAGATAAAGATTTATTTATGAACAGTAAAGCGTTCATTAGATTCGTGAAAGTGTTTGCACCACATCTTTTATTAAAAAAGGCCGGGTGCCTATGGGGGACATTGCAGATAACAACAAAGCCGATGCACTTGCAAGGGCTGGTCTAACAGAAATTTCAATTGAATTCATACGTGAGAATAGCATTCCTCTATTATAGAGGGAGACTCAAATGATCACACCCAAATTTCACTCAAACTTAAACTTCCTATTTCATTCGAACGACATGGCCAAGTCAGCGCAGATGCTGGATGTTAATGTACTGCACCACGTTCATGTCGTTGAGGAGTTTACACATCTTATTATTAGATCGGATGCGGAAATCATCGCCAACCCACAATGGACCGAAGATCTTACGTAGGACTTTTCTTTCGAATACCCTCAAGGCTGCTGCATCCGTGCTTGATAGTATCCATGCCGCAAATCCTGTGAATTAATCGAGAGTTTTTGCCGTAGTCTAGCAGGTACTGTATGGACTTATTAAACGAGAGTCCGTGGTTCAAACCATAGCTCAGATATCTCATACAAAACAAAATATGAAAAAAAAATATTTTTCGGCGAATTCCTCTCAACAGTCCTCTGTTAGAAACCCTGAGAGTAAATAAAATTGCCATGAAAAATTTCTCAAGTCTGTTATTCGAAGTCAACGTTAACAGTGTAAATCCAGCCACTCATATATAAAATTAACACACACAACATGGTGGGTATGTGAAGCTAGGTTGTAATGATCACTTAAGTAAATAAGTATTATATATGCACTAAATGTTTAGCCGCGTGTTCCATTTTATGGCCAATAATTCTGTTCATTTTATTACAGACTGTATTGATGAATATGTTCGATAACAAACTCATTGTATCATCCCAGATGTGTACCGCATACTGTTACAATAAACGAGTCATCAAGTATCAAACAACAATAGAGAAGAATAGCGCAGATATTTTTATAGGAAAAATAATAAAATCAAATAATAGAAACCCTATTACATTAAATATTATGAAACAATAGTTGAAAAAAACTTCATTCTTTTTATTCAATTTGTTTTTTTTTTTTTTTCTTAAGATTAAAAAAGAACCGCAAAAAGTCAAGATTCAAAGCAAAAAAAAAAACAAAAGACTACAAATTAAAGATGATTTCTTCTTAAAGGCCAATAATAATGACTGTGATGTTAAAAATAGAAGAAATAGAAGACCGCAACAGAGAAGAAAAAAAAAATAAACGTGAGTTGGGCGACATCAAAAACAAGAAACTTGGCAATAAACATGAAGCCATCAACGGGCCCATTATTATTGCCATATTATTTAATAAACGTTACGATTTCTGTTTGATGTTCAAGAGTTCAGCAGTTAAAGTCAACGAAATTAATAATAACAGAGGAATTTTTATTACAGTTTATTGTTGATTTTTCGAAAATAAATTGATTTTCGTAAAAACAAAAAACAAAAGAAAAATAGAAAAAACAACAATAACAATAAAGACATCAACAAATATTTATGTTGTTGGGTAACATTATTTAAACTTCCGCTGTTAAAACAACGTTTATTATTTTTTCTTTGGTTGGCTAGAGGAATAGGAAATTGCCTTTAGCGAAACAGAAAGAAATACTTTTCAAATAAAGGGTAATTAAAAATCATTTTAAAGGCGAGACAAACATTTTTCTTCAAATGATTATTATTTTATTTATGTAGCACAGTAATAAATAAATGCTTAATAATAAAGTCATAAAATTTTGTGGGTATATTTGTGGCTTAATCACACTCAAATTCATAAAATGGATCAGTCAGATAGCTTCCGAAAGGATACATAGGCTATTAAAAAAATTTTATTTACAAAACAATCATTCCATTGGCCAAAGCTAATTATATGTTTATTGTTAATAGCACTTTTGATACCAGTTGACTTTAAAGCTGTAAAGCAATATTTTTAGATTTGTCTCAAAATATTCTATACAAAACCTACAGCAAATTTCGATAATTACTGACTTTACAAGTCAATATTTGCTCACTTTCATCTTCCCTAGCGAATGTGTAAATGTATTGTTACGTTATTACCTTTTTAAAAACGTTTAAAATAAAAATAAGTTGGTGTTTAGCTTCAATTAAATTATTTATTGCTCGCACAATTTTTGTGTGCCACTGTGTCCAACTTGATGTATACAACAATAATTTGCTTGTTCGCAATTCTTCTTTGCTTACGCTCTTTTCGCAAACAACAACACTTTTTCGTTAGATCTGTATAGCGGAGATCTTCAAACCACGACTGTTTTCTTCACACGCAACGCGTCTTCACACAAGACCGACTGAATTCTTACCACTCGTTGCCTGCTTTATCTTGCCTTTTTATATGGCCACGTAAACAGTATACGAACATTCTTGAAACTCACGGCTATCTTACAAACGAAAGTCTATGCCGTCGAAAGTTGTGCTCAATTTAACTTGGATAGAAGATACTAAGCACAGAACATAGTAATATTTGCTGACAGTCAGACCGCCATCCAAGCACTTGGCTTCTATATTGGCTTGTAAAGTATGGGACGATAGGCAAATTCTAAATTAGATAGGTAGAGGAAGGTTATTTTATGCTCGCCCCCAGGACATGTGGAAATTCGCGGCAATGAGGACAGCTTCTACGCCGCTGGTTTTTGAAGGAGAATACTCGGCAAATTGTATAACATAAGTGGTGTGAGAACTTAGATTGTAATCCTGTTGTGATGGCTAATTATATACTCAATAAAAGAGAAGGTAAAGAGAGGCAAATGGAATAGATTTGAAGAAATCGAAACTTTTGTGGGGTAATTATAATGGAACCAAATTTGAGCCATACATCAGACTATCCAGGAATAACCTGATGTAACCGATCGACAGAGCACTGCAGAATGGAGATCTTCTCGCACTCTACCTGCAGATTCTGTGATGATGAAAATGAATCATTAGGACACACACTTGTAACTGAGAAGCATTAAAGCATCCCGGAAATAAACTACAGGGAATTGCAGTGCTAGGCCACTACCACATAACGAAGTTAATGAGCATTTGCTTTGAAGTTGGAACCTGTTACGAATTGGTCACAGCCAGGTTTTGTCTAGGACAATAAATTGTGGAATAAAGCTGACCCGAAAGGACATTCATTTAATACGTATTTTTTCAATCAAAGTGACTGAAGGACATTAAAAATAATCAACTTTCAAAAAATTCCATTACTTCCCTTAAATTCTTCCCTCCTCAATTGATTGAGTATTTCATAGTTTTCATAGTTTTTATAGTTGATACTCCATTAATTATTATTTAAATTAAAAAAAAACAATAACTGACAGCAAAACTCAGTTTTCATACACATAAAACCATTAATCAATCGTTTTGAGCATGTTATAGATACAGAAATAAGAGACCATGTATTCATTTGCACTTTTTATTCAATCTGATGACACAAGGTCAGCAGCAGTGGGAAAATACAATTTCAAAAACTAAATTTGATTTTATTTTAAAGCCACATAAAACAAGTTTCATTAACTCTGCTAACTTGAAACATTTTTAAATAAAACTCTGGGTTTTTTTTAATCTCTGTATGTCAGAGAAGGTTTTAAAGAACTTCTACAGAAATTAAAATAAAAAACTTCTGTATTTTAACTTTAAACTTAACTTCGAGTGGCACTGCATTTAATTAAAAAAGAGGCTCAAATAAAACAGGCCGATGATAAGCATTCTTATCAAAGAATTGTTATGTCCATGCTGACTGTAGCGTTTTACATGCTGCTAGAATTATCATTCCGAATTTCTTTCAAAATGAACAAGAAGCAACCGCTACGGTGAGTGGTGAGCAATATCGCGCTATGCTGACAGAATTAATCACCGAACCATTAATGATATTTAGTTCCAACAAGACTGTGCAATTTGCCTTGCAGCAACTTGCTAATCAGCTAACCATCAACGATACTTGGTTCCAACAGAACGGTGCAACTTGCTAATCAGCTAACCTTAACGATATTTAGTTCCAACAAAACGGTGCAACTTGCTAATCAGCTAACCATCAACGATACTTGGTTCCAACAAGACTGTGCAACTTGCTCTGTAGCAACTTGTTAATTAGCTAACCATCAACGATACTTGGTTCCAACAGAACGGTGCAACTTGCTCTGGAGCAACTTGCTAATCAGTTAACCATTAACGATATTTGGTTCCAACAAAACGGTGCAACATGCTCTACAGCAACTTGCTAATCAGCTAACCATCGACGATATTTGGTTCCAACAAAACGGTGCAACTTGCTCTACAGCAACTTGCTAACCAGCTAACCATCGACAATATTTGGTTCCAACAAGACGTTGCAACTAGCTCTGCAGCAACTTGATAATCAGCTACGATATTTGGTTCCAACAATACGGTGCAACTTGCTAATCAGCTAACCATCAATGATATTTACCTCCAACAAGACGGTGCAAGATGCTCTAAATCCTGCTGAACAAGTGAGTTGAATCTCACGTTCGTGCGACAGATGTTAATCAGGATTACTTCTTATCGTGCCTAAATCATTGCATACAAACTAGCAACTTTTGAAGTATTTGATTCAAGTAACCATTAACGTCAAAAATTCGGCTGATCGATCAAAGTAACTCCGATTATAATAAAAAAAAATTCTTCACTACAATATTTCTTTTTTGTATTATCGTTGCAAGTTCTCAAATTCAAATAGTCGCTGTAGTCTAGTAGGTAGTGTGTTGGCTTATTAGAAGTGAGGCCACGGTTCAAACCCCTGGTCAGAAAAATAATTATTCGGCGACTGCTTTTCAACAGCTTTCTGGCAAAAATTCTAAGAGTAAATGAAATAAACATGATAAACTTTAAACTTTCTGCCGTTCGGAATCGACTTTATACTGTAGGTCCCGCCACTCATGTATAAAATTAACACACACAACAGAAGCTATGTCGTAATCCTGACTGAAGGGTTGTAATGACCAATTCTGAATGTATGTATGTATGTTGTCAAACACTCAGGCGTATCTAAATGATGAACGTAAAGCAGAGAAAATCATTGTCTTGGAAAAATTATTTCAAGCCATTCAAAAATTATAATTACCTGATAGATTTTATAAAAATAGACCAGAATGGACCAGAATTCTATTGAAATGACATTGAAAGTTTACTTCAAAAATAGAGGCAATAAAGTATAGACTCGTAAATCACTTGTAGGTAGCATATGCGTTTATTTTGCATTTAAATATGAAACACGAACTTATAATAATCCACAATCATCGAGAATTAGTTAAAGGCCCACTTGAATTAGTAAGCGGAGAACTAGCTGTGGCTTATACAACCAAGTCGCTGACATTTTTTGCTTGAATTGACAACAAATACTTCAGACACCGACCTACCCACTTTGCTTGTAAATATGTATGTGAGTTGTGAGTTAAAATTCTAAGAACTGAAAGGTATTTGCAATAAATTAATTTTTTAAATATTTTCTTTTTGTTTTTATTTGCATTTCTCTTGTGGTCCTTTTATATGCGTAAACAAAGAATCACTCAACAAATTAATTTCAAAGGAAAATATTTTAATTTTTTTTTTTTGTTTTTCATTTTTGATGTTTTTGTGATCTTTCTGACAGCTAAGGTTTATTTCATTTAAATTTAAAAAGATTTTGTTTTTTTTTTTTTCTTTGCCTGTCAACAGCATTAAATGTTTGTTTTTTTTTTTTTTTTTTTTTTTGAGAAAATTTTTAGTTTTTTTTTTCTTGTTTTTTGCTGTGATTTACAGAAATTTGAGTTCATTGTCACTTGCTGTCAAAGAAACTCAAACTCATTGGAAAAATATGCGTAAAAGGTGTGTATCTATGTATCTGTATGCAAGTCTTTGAATTAAAATCGTTTTTTCTGTTTCTTTTTTAAATGAGATTTCATGATCTTAGGCGTTAAACAAATGAAAAATGTTCAAGTAAAGTTACTTTTTTCAGTCAATGTGCCATGTGTTTAGATTTGTAGATTTTTATACAAAATTTCCTTTTTCTGTTATTTTTTTTTACCTTTTTTTTGCTTCTTTGTTTGTTGCCTACTGGTAAATGTTTATATGCATTAACAAAATTTTCAAATTTTGCAATTTTCTGTGATTTTGCTGCTGCAAATGATGTCTAGAGTTTCCGTTTTTTCTTTATTTTTTCTTTTTTTTTTCAAAATTTTTTCCTTTTAATTTTTACTGTGTTTTGTTCATTTGTATGCAGAAATGCATGTTTGTTTTTGTCGGTCTTTTAAATTGCAAATAATTATGGCCTCAAGTTGAATTTAAAACGAAAGATAACATGATGATTTCATTTTGTAGGTAGGTAGACAAGGTTCATTGATGGCCCTACAATATTGCCAGACATTCATTACATAAATTCTCACGGACACTACCTTAACGTGATTTAACGAGGTTCTTGATCACTCATTTTCTATTATCGCTGACTGAATTTACCATTCTAGAAATTGCTACAATAGCAAGATTAATTCTAAAGTCGAGGGAAAACTTGATCTCCGGCTTCGGATATTAATTGTGGTATCACAATGTGCATTCTCGTCAGTTTAAGTGGGACGTTGTCCTTCCAGAAGGGTTCGCCACTTCACTTAACTTACAGAATGTAATTTCTAAGGTATAATGTAGAGGTGAAAAAGTGCTTGAGAACAAACGCAAGCAAACAAGGCAAAAGGACGGAAAAAGGAAGAAATATATTGTTACGAAAAGAGAAACGGTGTAACATCGTTTAACATTAAAATGATAAACAAAAGCTACAAGAACAAAAACCATGAGTATGAAAGAAATGGGGATAGACAAGTAAGTGAGAACGCAACAACAAAGAATGCAACCGAAATACACAAACAATAAATGAAGCGACGATGGAATTCTCGAGAAGGCGAAAACACGAATATTCTACTTCAAAAATGTTCATCAGACTGTTTACGTGGGCATATAAAAAGACAAGACAAAGCAGGCAACCAGTAGTAAGAATTCAGTCAGTTTTGTGTGAAGACGCGTTACATGTGAAGAGAACAGTCGTGGTTTGAAGATCTCCGCTATACAGATCTAACGAACAAGTGTTGTTGTTTGCGCAAAGGGCGTAAGCAAAGAATAATAGCGAACAAGCAGTTAAGCAGTTATTGTTGTATACGTCAAGTTATAAACAGTGGCACACAAAAATAGTGCGAACAATAAGGAATTAATTGAAACTAAACAATTTATTTTTATTTTGTTTGCAATCAACGAACTCATATTTTAAACGTTTTTAAAAAGGTAAAAACGTAACAATATGATAATTTTTTTTTTTTGGTATTTCGAAGAAATGAAATCACTGACCTCTTAGATGTTCTCCTCATCTGAGTCGAATATTGTAAAAAGATTACTCTCGAGAAGGAAAAATACTTATTAAATTCATTAATACAGCAATTAAAGTCGTTGTAGTTTAGTAGGTAGTGTGTTGTCTCGTAAAGCCACCGTTCAAAACCCAGGTCAGACATTTTCAACAAAACGAAATATAAATTTTTATATTAATGAGCCCGATTAGAGATGTCAGGAAATGAGAGGTCAAAACCTCCATCATTTTATGACAAGAGCAAAGTACTGAGTCCTGAACAGAACACAGAGTGAAAGACAGTCTCTTTCTCCTCCTTAGACCCACACCTCCTGCAGAAGTCAAACAGTGGTAATAATAATAATCGCTGTTGTAAGAATTGGTAAAGTGAATCCAAAGCGTGCAAAGGTGCAATCAACAACGATTATTACATAACGAATGTTAACCTAAGAACATTTCATCCAATCTGTTAGATGTCATATGGTAAGTTACTTAGGGGATGATTCTATGTTCAGAAAGTGCAGAAAATATTGCTTTTACAGGCTTGTAGAAACTCGTAATTTAAACCCCAGCTTAGATATTTCGAGCAAAACAAAAGATGAAAAAAATATTTATTTCTGCAATTCTTCTTTTCTTTTGACAAAAACACTGACAGTAAATAAAATTGACATGAAATGTTTCTTAAATTTGTTGTGAAACGATAAACTATAAGTCTCACCTCTAATGAATAAAATTAACACTTTAACATGGGTAGTGTGAGAAATTAGGCTGTAATCCTGACTAAATGCTTGTAATGACCAATTAAGTAAGTAAAAAAATAAACCACGATATTAAAAATTTCAATCATACTCAAAATTGTTTAAAACATTGTAATTAACCAAAAGTATTTAAAATATTTCGTTTTACTGGAAAAAAAATCTTTGAGCGGAAGTAGTATTATTTATAGAAAACCATATTTCAAATCTAAATATCACAACCACTGATGAACCATTAGTGGTCAATCACATAAGAAACTGAACCAGTCAAGTTGACGAACAAGTTTATTTTTTTCTATGTTTTAAATAAATTTGAATTTTTATTAAATTATAATTTAAAATTAATACAATTTTAAATTAATTTTCCTTTGGAACAGTTAGCAGATCAAATATCAATTTTAGTGTTTTAATTAAAATTTAATTTTAATTCCCACAGCTTTTTGAATTTCGCCAATCAAATCAATTATTGTTAGCAGCTTGTTGATTGATTAATTATCGAAAAGCGTCTTTTTTTTTCTTTTTTTCATACCATCACAGTGTGTATGACCGCTTAACCGCCAATTGCTTACCATTACCGTTATGTAATCAACGATATATTTTAATATTCAAAACGACGCTTTTCAAAATTAGCGGAAGTTCAAAATAAATTTTCGTTAATGTTACTTTTTTGAATAATCCATTCGCCCCTCTGGTACTTTTACGATTTTCGACTGAGCAACAATGCATTTTTAAACGAATCTTTTGTATGTAAAATTTAAAAAAAAAAAAAATAAAATTAAATAGTATACATGCTTAAGCATGTCTAGTAAAAGGAGAAACGAAACGTAAATTAAATAACATCAAAAACAAATTTAAATATTTTTATAACGTAACCGAAATTGTATAAAAAAAGCTGAAGACAAAATCTATTAAAAATAAAATAAAACTGCTACACGCATGCATACGATTAACCATATGCACTTTGAATGAATACCGAAATAAAACAAACAAATAAACAAAGCCACAAACATTCATACATACATACATATGTACACATTAATGCAATTTTAATGGCAGATACAATTTACCTACACTGGAAGAGAAATTTTTTTTTCTTTTTTAACAAAAAGTTTGCTGAAGCGTTAATGGCATGTATTCAACTCCTGCTTTCCTATGCAGATCGGAGGTTTCTCGTTTATTGTTATTATATTATGTTTATATACATTATATATATATAAACTTTACTTTATCTGATTTACTTTCCAAGAGCGTCCAAAGCATCCCGAAAAAGTCACTGTTTAGAGTGAATTTTGGACTAGCAACGTTGGGCCACCAACAGAGGGCACTAAAATCGACGATTACCAATATCTTTTGCTCTGAATTGGATGATGTGGATACCTACGACATGTGGTTTCTACGACATGTGGTTTCTACGCTACGTGCCATATTGGAAGTTCAGCACGAACGATTTGAGGGCATGATCGCCTCACTTAGAGGTAATGTGAACTGATCGCCAAGAAAGTGCGAGATGAACGCAAAAGTCTACTTCTTGTCTGGTTACCTTACGTCGCAGATGTATACAAATAAGCTACAAACCACAGCATGTGTGTGAAGATAAATTAGAATTTAAAAACCAAAGACGCAAACCCAGACTTTGAGCAGTGCCACTTCTTGCCTTTAACAGGGTAAACTTTGCTATTAACAGAGCATTGTTAACAGTTTAACAGTGGCAATAACGCGTTATTCTTCTACTTTGCAATTATTGCAGACTCTTGACATAAAATACAATTCTCATTAATATCATTATTATTTGTGTTGAAATGTACAGGATGGTTGGTGGAGATGGAGGACGGAAATCTTCTAAAGAATTTTTAAGCAAAAAATTGATATTCTCAAAGCCAATTTTCTCAATGCCATATCACTTTATATGTGACTATGTTGCTGATTATATTAAGAGGCCTTGGAACCTTCCTTTGCATATAGTATGGTATTCATAAACGTAGAGTATTTCCCAAAATTAGCTTCTGACAAGTGGGCTTGTTCAGATGGATACTGTTAAATATCTAACAGTGCTCTGTTAAGGGAAAATTTTGTTCTTTTAAGAGAAAATTTTGCTCTGTTAACGCCAAATGTGGCGCTGCTAAAATTTATGGATTGCGTCTTGGATTTTCAAATTCGAATTTATCTAAACGCTCATAACTACAGCGGTCCTCTAAGTCAACATAACACATGCAATGATTTCAGATGCTCTCCACCCAATAAAAATTGAACAACGGATATTTAAACAACGTTATATGCCACATACAATGGCATCAATATGTATTTTAAATGTTTAAAATATTTCGATATCTCACTTATGGCCGTCTCATGTGAATGGTGATGTGAACTGGTCACTGAGGTCATGCGATTAGAACTATGTTCAGATATGCACTTTTATTGAGTAAATATTCGGTTAATTGAGTACAAAATTTTAAGTGTTCAGGCATAATAATATACGCAATTCTGTTTACTCAATATTCATTTGACAGCTGGTAAACAACAACATTGTTTTTATTTGGATCGGGAAAATTAGTGTCGTTTGTTAGTTTATTAGTGTTTGTTTGTCGTTCTCAAATATCAACAGTAAACACACTTATGACAGTGCTGCATTTTAAGTTTTACTCAATATTATAACAATTTGCGTATTTATTGCGCAATTATTAATCGAAACTTTATATGAAATATTGAGCTTAATATTGGCGTTTATTGCGACTTACGCAATAAAGGCGCAGATCTGAACACCATATTAGACTATTTCTTGTGGGGTTTTCTTACGTCGCAAGTGTATGCGGACATTTGAACGATGTTATATTCCACATACAATGCCATCTATTGGTCGTTCAAAAGAATAAAAAATTTCGATGTTATCTCACACAGATAGAAACCGCTTAACTACAGACCCTATACATTGATTTCGAAAGCATGGACAAATATTATAAAAAGAATTGTTGCTAGTTTGTCTTTCAGCTTCTCTTAATCTTTTTTATTTCGTTTAAACTATTTGGCATCAATTTAAATGTAAATTTTCTATATTAAAGTAATAAATTTCATTAAAAACATATACGTACACTCACACACAAACTGAACATTTTAACAATGATGGCATAGCAAAAATATCTACTCGTTCAATGGCAAAATCAACGAATGCAATGGTCAGATCGTAATTTAACTTTAAGAGCTTAAAAGTTTGTTTTTTGGTATTTTTTGTTTTTTCTTCTTCCTCTTCTTTTTAAAAAAAAGGTTATTTAAATTCTCTTTCATTCAAATACTATCAGTAGTATTTAATGCCTTTGCATATTTTAAGCATTAATAATTATAAACGAATATTTAACTGCATATTTATGGATATTTTAAACGTATTGGTATTAACGTTTCCATTTGATTAACTTTAAACGTCTCATTTTATTTTCAATGTATAAATTATACCCTACACCAAGGCATCAAGAGTAATGTTTGTGATGAAAATATATTTAATCAGCTATTCGCTGAGGTAGATGATCTGGTACAGAAAATTTCCTGATTACCCTCACGAACTATAATTTACTTAAGCAACTGATCAACACAATCCTTTAATCAAGATTACAACCTAGCTTCTCACACCACCCATATTGAGAGTGTGTTCATTTTATACATGAGCAGCAGAACATACAATTTAACATCAACTCCTAACGACAGATTTTTTTTATTAACACTCAGAGTTTTTGCAGGAGTCTGCTGAGAGAAAATTGCCGTAGACATATTTTTTCATACTTGGTTTTGTTAGAGATATCTGAGCTGGATCTCGTCTAATAAGCCAAAGCACTTATTCTAATTATTCTACAAAAATTCTTGAATTTCATGCAGAAATGATAATAATAATACAGCCAAAGTGGCCCTGAGAATGAGACCACATCAAAGGAAGGCGTGCCAGCAAGATTGCTTGGAGAAAAAGTAAAATTCCTCAGCTTTATGGCCAGTAGCATAATGCACAAGATGTTTTCATATAGCAAAAGTTGGCAACACTATCATTCTAGAACTTGCTACAGCATACCAACCCTAACTGGACAAACGGGAATCATGAAACGGAAACGGAAACTGAAGTAAAGTAAAGAAAAAGTAAAATACCTCAGATTTATACCCAGTAGCATTATTCACAAGACGTTTCCATAATGCAAAAGTTGGCAATCCTATCAATCTAGAGCCTGCTACGGCATACCGAACTTAACTGGAAAATGTGAAATCATGCTTATCGAATTTTAAAAATTAAAACACTTCAACATCATTTTTAATAATCCACCTACATACATGCGTACATAATTGGTCATTACAGCCCTTCAGTCAGGATTACGACCTAGCTTCTCACACCACTTATGTCGTGAGCGTTAATTTTATACATCAGTGGCGGGACCTACAGTTTAAAGTCGACTCCGAACGACAGATTTTTTAGAAGCTTTTCATGGCAATTTTATTTACTCACAGAGTTTTTGCCAGAAATCTGCTGAGAAGAAGTCGCCGAAGAAATATTTTCATATTTTCGTTTTGATGTCTGACCTGGGGTTTGAACTCGGGCCTTCAGTCAAAAAAGCAAACACTACATACTAGACTACGGCGACTTCAGTAATCCACCTAGAAAGTTCTTATATGCCAGAATACATCAAGGGAGGGTCTGTCAGCGACATTGCTTGAGAAAGAGTAAAATTTTTCAGCTTTATAGCCATAATGGGAAAATGAGGGATATGCTTTGTAACAAGCCTTTAAATCAGAAAGATAAAAACATAAGGAAACATAAACATAGGGCCTGTTTTTAAAAGAATAGCGATTTCACACGTTCGTCTGTTATATATAAAAAACAAATTGTGTGTTCCATACAATTACACGAACGTGCCAAATAGTTTGTCGTACAAAAGCAGGGAATAATCTTTATAGAACAAGTATAACCTCACATTTTAGTTTAGTTTCATATGAATTAAAATTTATTTGAAAAACACTCAATTACTGAAATATTTTTAAAATATTTTCATACAATGCGGTTAAGCGAATAAGAAACTATTATTTTTACCCGGTTTTTTTTTTACTTTTCGAACGAGGTTTATCACCCAGACCATAGTCAACTATATTGTGTTGCAGCGTATCACTAAGTCGGACTTGTAATTTTAATACTTGTTTATTTTCCGTTTTTTTTTTTTTTTTAAATATAATAGTTATAATTTTTTCTTTTTTTTGTTTTGCAGTTTTTCAAAAGTAAGGTCAACTAGTTTTTTTTTAAATACTTTTAGTTTTTTCGCTTGATTCCACACACTATTCCAACGTTAGTGGTTAAGAAATAAATTCTTCAAACAGTTATCGAACAGTATCGAATGCATATTTTATTAAAAAATAAAACAAAAAGAGGAGGAAAACGCTAAAACTAGTTTTCTCTTTATGTTTAGACCGTTTATTGGTGTTGTTGCAATTCTTAATTATTGGCCAATATAAAATAAAATAATCGTTTACATAAAATGTAAAAGGTCGAAAATTTCTAAATAATTGCATATGTTTAGTTTTTTATAAAATCACTAGACCAGTATAAAAAGCTATAAATAGATACAGTAACACATGATCTCATGCAATGTAGTGATTTTATACATACTATGGTATACATACATGTATGTATTGTATGTGTAGATCAGGGATTACCATTTCATAGCACAATTGTGCAAAGAGAATTCACACACATTGCTTATGATCTTTTATTTACTCGTCGATCAGACTGCAACAAGCACACATGTCAGCGGATGCTAAATTATTTTTTAGGTTTACACTCAAAAAATATTTTATGTTAAAAAATCCTTTTTTTAAATTCAAAGTCTTATATGTTCTTAAAACACATTTTGATTATTTTAATAATCAACTAAATAATGGAAAGAGAACAACTTTTTTATAGACATAAAGCAATATTTTGGAAAAATTAAGAGGTTGGTTATTAGTAGGAGAGGAAATTTATGAACCAAAATTAGTACCCAGCAAATATCTAAAAAATATAACTAATTATTAAATCAAAGATGTATAACTTTATGTATGTTGATGAAATGAAAATCAAAATAGGGTATATTACTAACATTTTGCTATGACTGTAAGCTCTCAACTTATTTTCTCTCTCTTACTCACAAGTACATAACCAAAAAATTTTTGGTAACCCCTGGTATAGATAGATATCTTTAATGTTGACTTTATAATACTAACTTAACAGGAAATGCACGAAATTGTGCGCAACACTAAATTTGTCACAATAAAGGGAAATAATACCAAATTTAACTGAACAATGTTCTTCAGCAGTCCTAAAGTTTCGTTATTTAACCCTTTCAGTAAAGTTATCATTTTGTCTATTTAGAATGATTCATTAGATGCTCGATAGGCTTGTTTTAAAACCAAAATTAACCAATATAAAGTGGCTTGAACGTTTTATCTTGGGACATATGCACGTGTTCCTGTGATCGTTAAGGGATACATGTTTATATGTATGTTTTAATAAAATTAAGTATTTTCTACGTTGTCGCCATAGTCTAGTAGGTAGCGTGTCGGCTTATTAGACGTAAAGCCATGGTTCAAACCCCAGGTCAGACATCAAAACGAAATTATGAAAAAAATATTTCTTCGGCGACTACCTCTCAGCAGATTTCTGGCAAAAACTCTGAGAGTAAATAAAAATTGCCATGAAGAGCTTCTCAAAAATCTGTCGTTCGGAGTCGGCTTTAAACTGTAGGTCCCGCCACTCATGTATAAAATTAACGCACACAACATAAGTGGTGTGAGAAGATAGGTCGTAATCCTGACTGAAGGGTTGTAATGATCAATTATGTATATACTGTGAGCGTCAAAAGAAAGTGTACAATTCAAAAAAATATACATTAATAAATTACCGTTAATTTTTTTTTTTTTCAAATTATTTTATTGCCAGTTTTTAAAATTAAAACAAGAAAAGAATTAGAAAATTTTGGAAATATTGTAAAATTTTTTCCGGCACTCTCCTGAAATGGAAAACTTGAGTTGAGATTGTTAGAATTTTATCCATAGTGTACACTTTCTTTTGACGCTCACTGTATGTAAGTATTTTCTACAATAAATTAATGAAATTTTAAAACTTTAGTGGCGTCCAATGACGTGCTCATCAGTCTAAATCCCCCATTTTTGTTAGGTTGGAGTAGTAGCTCTGATATCAAAAAAAAAAAAAAAAAAAAAAAAAAAAAAAAAAAAAAAAAAAAAAAGCTCACTTGAGCACGCATAGCGGCCCGTTGTGACACTATAGGTGAAGTTCTATTAAAACGAGGGAAGAGGAAGAAGTTGGTCAGCGCAAGGGCTGCCCATTAAAAGCACGACCATCGTACGCTGAAAAACCAGCCAGAAAGTTTGATTAACGAAGCTATATCCTTGATATCAGTAGAAGATAGCTCTGCCAAGCTGACAAGAAATGGAGAGCCAAATAACCTATATCTGCACCTTACAAGAAACGGGCACTGACAAAAAAGGGGATAGCAGTCTCCTCTTCGTCAGCGGATCTGCACCCACGGCAGAAGTCCTTAAAAGGGAGCCGCATCCGTTCCGCGTGTCTACCCATAACACAATGACCTGTACGCATGGCCACTGTGATTGAGATGATGTCACGACCAAGTCCAAGTAACTGGTTGGTACGACTTCTATTCATCAAGGGCCAGGTGAGTCTAGCAGTGGAGCAGGACTCCTCATTGACCCAGGATAGGTTGGCGTCCCGAAAGAATTTCGGCGCAATGGCCAACTTGACCGCGGCAAGTAGCATACCTAATTCAATTGAAGAGGATTTCGGAAGGAGTGCATCAGCTCTGGCGAGCTCGTCGGCCCTACAGTTTCCCGGAATGTTACTGTACCCGGGGACCCAGACCAATGAGACACTGAAGCGACCAGAAAGAAGGTCGAGACAGCGGCTTGACTATATTGCGTCTCTTAAATTTTGTCATGTGCTCATCGATATATTGCAATTTAATGTTTTTGAGAGCATCTTGAACCATTTTTTTCGTCATTGGTTGGATACACAATATTTATTTTTAAAGACCAATAATCTCTAAATTATGGCAAAATACCACTGTTATGATATTATCGAATTCATTTTCTAATATTTCTTGTACCAAGAAATCAAATTTTGTAGTTAAAAGGAATACTTGAAAGTAATACAACTGAAACAGGAAAAACATTCGAAACGTATGGTCTTAAGGCCCATTTAAAAACAGGTTAATCGTTTCTAAGTGGCAAATGTTGCAAGTTCGGGCAATTTTTGCTGTTAGCATATCGTATCTTAAATTTCAACATCAGACATGTCTTGGCTATTGTCGTCGCTATTGTCTCTCATCAATATTCATTTTCGTTGAGGTTAATAATCTACAATGCCAAAAGTAAATAAATGATGGTAATAGTTGGGAATCGTAATTTCTGAATGTAAGTAGAAAAGTTCCATTGAAGCATTCAACAGCATGTGCAAATAATAAAATTGTTTTATCAATATAGGTTGTTTATTCGGGCAAGGTACCGCGTGCTTTACCCATCTATAGCCGCCATAATTGTTCTATCGAGAGAACTATTGACAATGTGTTGGATAAATTCGAGGTGACTGGTTCAGCAAACGATCGACCAACACCCGTATGTCAACGAGAGTTTAAGAAAGAATCCTAGGCATCGTTCACAAGAACTAAGCTCTTCAAAGACCACATTTTGGTGAATTTTGTGTCGTGACGTACAAAAGCTGACCCGACATTCATAACCAAACCGTTATCAACTATATGAAGGAAGGCGGATGCACAAAAAAGTACGATATAACAAATTTCCATTTGCTATTCACTGCTAAAACGAAACGAAATCAAACCTTTGATCAACAACTAAAGAAATTGAAGCAATCAATCCAATTTACCAACAGAAAATAAGTTGTATTCTATGACTAAGCCAGACCACACATCTTGTTCAGAAACGAAGAAAGCTTAGCCGAGAAGTTTTAATGCACCATATAGTCAGACTGTTTCAGCTTCAAATTATCATTTGTTTCGATATTGGCAGAACTCTCTTAATAATATTTATTTAATTACCGCAGAGGTCTGCTCAGTCATCGACATCCTCTCAGCAGTCTTGTGATAAAAACTCTGAGAGTAAATGAAGTTGCTAGGAAAAGTGAATTCAAAATTTGTAAATTAAAGTCGACTTTAAACTATAGGAAGTCGCCATAGTCTAGTAGGTAGTATGTTGGCTTACTAGACGTGAGGCCACGGTTCAGACCCCAGGCCAGACATCAAAACGAAAATATGAAAATATTTCTTCGGCGACTTCCTCTCAGCAGATTTCTGGCAAGAGTTCTGAGAGTAAATAAAATTGCCATGAAAAGTTTCTCAAAAATCTGTCGTACGGAGTCGACTTTAAACTGTAGGTTCTACCGCTCACGTATAAAATTAACGCACAAAGCAAGGGTTTTGTGAGAAGCTAGGTTGTAATCGTGACTAATGCGATGTAATTACCAATTAGGTAAGTAAGTCTTATAAAAACGCAATTGGCTTTACTGAAAAATTTACAAAATATTGTCATTCAAAGCGGCACATATTTGGTGTGGTGAATTGCATTTCATTTTGTAATTTGTAATTCGCCTTCACCAATATACTAATTGCTTACTTAAATTGTTTTTATTGAAAATTAATCTTAAAACTCAATTGTACTTCATCGTACAATTGAATTTTAAATGGTTGAACAACACTTTCCATTACAATTTAATTAAAATGGAACGAAACAACAAAAGCTTTCTTTTTTTATTTCTTAGGGAAGATTATAATTATTACGTTTTGATAACAATAACAATAAAAACAAAATCAAATCAATAACAACAAAAACTAATTTAATTTGAAACCCGTTGTGAATTTGAAAAACCCCAATTGTTGAATACTTTTGGCCAAACCAAAGGAAAAAAAAGTACTTTTACTTTTTTCTTTTTTTTTTCTTTTTTATTCAATGATTTTCTATAAATGCTCTGCTGCTGGGTCGTTATTAAAAACTTAAAAAGCTGAAGAAAAAAACAGCAACAAAATGAATAAATAAAAATCAAATATTGCGCAATATTGAACACCAAAAACTAACTATCAACAGCAGCAGAGCAACAGCAGCCATAAAAACGTACAATACAATACAGAGTGTGCTGGGATGGATGTTCAAAGAGAAAAGAAATCATAGAATATCCATACCAAAAGTAGTTTTGTAAGGCAGACAAGAAAATGAATAAAAATTTCGGTATTTGAATTATAAATGGGGATATATAGCGTTTTCAAATGCTAGCAACAGCAACAATGTTAGCTATAAGATGAGGTGTACAATAACAACAATAGAGATTGTCTTTTTCAAGTAAAAAATGTTTTTTATTTCTTTTCTTATTTTGCTTTGTTTTTGAAGAGCGTCTTGTCTCGTTTTGAATTTGAATTCAAATCATCAAATCATGGTTGTCATGCAAATCAATCATCTTCTATTTGCTTTCAAAAGAAAAGGGAAATAACGATTAATATTAATAAAAAAGAAAAAAAACTGTTTCATGGCATTGTGCATTTTAATAAAGCTACAAATTTTTATATGTATGTACAGTAGTGATTTTCTAATTAGCACATCCATTCATCAAAAAGTTTGTGTTGAATATTTTATTCTCAAAAGGACTAATTTTTTTGTCGCATGCTATTTATTTTATTTATTTGTTAAATACAATACAATTGAGTAACTTCGACCATATGCTCGGCGTATTGTAACAGACCAGAGTCTCTAGTGAGAATCGAACCCACGACCGTCACGCTAATAGTCTAGCTCACTACACACCCAATATTTTTGTAGCATGCTTTTTAAAATAACTCATCGACTGTGATTAATAAAACCTAGTAAAGAAATAGTAGCAACAACAACAATTACTAAAAATCAAAAATACTGCAGGACATATAATTAGCAAGCCATGTATGTATTTTGTTATTATTTTCTCAATGAGATGAAAACAACTAAACTAGATTACATGGTTAATACGAAACCGATAATGGTAATAATGACAAACCGAACTATTGGATAAAATATTTAGCGGACCTACTTGAGTTCGATAAGAAAACGGTTTGGGTAACGGGACACTGCGCTATTGACAATTTCCCTAACAAACTCGATTTCGCCCACCAGGATTACAGCAGAAGCTGCCCTGATGTGGAGAAAACGGAATCGGTGCAACATCTTTTATCCGACTGCCCTGCACTTCAGTACAGACGTCATCTCTTTTTGGGTGACAGAACGTTTGAAGATCTGGGCTTAGTGGCGAACTTGCCACTAAAGGAACTGGCTGGTTTTATCCGGGGTGCTTTAAACCCAGCACTAACATTTCATGACAAGAGCGCTAACCCTACACTGGGCAATACAATGAGCCATATGGCCACCGAGTGAACTTGCCTGTGAAAGGCAGCATACCCTCTAACCTAACCTAACCTAGAAAAGCAATAAGTTAATGTCATACTATGGCCAGTCTGAAGCTCTAATTCCAATCCAACTTATGAAACGCTCTTAATACACAAGTTGAACAAAAAAATCTAAAAAAATCTTCAAAACCTGTGGAAAGTGATTCGAGTGATATGGAAATACAGAGACTTCTTGAAAGCCTTTGGGGTAGTTTATAATTAGTTATTAAAGAGAAGGAGCGCCTCCACAAAATATTAAAAAGAATTCAACCAAAATGATGTTTGTGTCCATCTTTAAAGAGTGCTAATGTACTAAAGTAATGTACTAAGTGTAATAAAGTGATTCAAAGTGTCATTTCTGGTTAAATTGTTTTATTAAAGATCGCTTTATCTTATACAACGTTTTAAGTATACCCTATAGAATATTTAACAAATATTTTATCTTTGTTACTGCAAAACCTCTTATATAGATGGTTATGCTAATTATAAGCCCACCACTGTATGTCTACCGATACGATATTGAAATTAAGAAACAAATGATTTTGTCATTAGCCAAAAATGTTGTTGTTATTATATTTTTTTCCTAGTGTCTTTTGAACAAGACAAAAGAACTTGTTTTATGAAATTTTCTTATTATTTTTCAATATTTCATATTCAAAATGAATAATTTTTGTTTAAATGCTAAACACGATTATTATATTTCACACTATAATCGTCAGCATCAGTACAATATTACCATCGTCATCATCTTCATCATCTTTATTATATTCGTATTTTAATATGTATTTCATATAAATTATAACATTCTTCTGTTTTTTTTTTCTCTCTTTTTTTTCTCAACGTTTTTTTATTTTTTAATTTGTATTCAACCACATTTGTAGAGTGAAATACCATATTTTGTAGATTTTTATTGTGTTGTTACTGTTTGTTGAGTGTGTCTCCTATCTTTGTGTCAAAAAGTTGTAGATAAAAACATCTTTTTTAAGATACAACAACTCTAGACAACTCACAAAATGTTGATGTCATATTCAGATGCTGTGAATATGAAAACAAGAAACATTTCCCTTTAGCTGCTGCAAAAATTTTATGTAATGATTTCTATTTCTATACCCTACATTAAAATAGTTGACGTTTACATTTTATTACTGCTAATGTGTTAACAATGAATGAATTTGACAATCCATAACTCACGTTGTATAAGTAAAGAGTTGTCTCAACTGTGGAATTTTAAAATTTTAACGAAATTATTTTGTGCAAGTTTTTGTGCTACTTTTAGGTTAGGATATGTCGAAAACCTATGTTCAAAAAGTTTAGTCTGGAGTGTAAATCTGGCAGTTGATCTCATGCGAGATTTATTTAAAATTGCGTTGTTTTTTTTTTAACTTTTGTCGAATCCCAAAAGTAAAATTTTTAAAAGCTTTATTATTGTATCCATCAAAATTGTTGCAAATTTTTGAAATGAAAGTTCATTTGATGAGACAGAATATACATATAAAAAATATCACTAAGCTGTTATACTCTTTAAATAATAACTACGTTAATTTTTGTCCAATTTCATCAAACGAAGTATCAAACTCTTGGCAAGAGAATGCACTTTAAGAATGTCACCACTTATTTCATATTTTTTAATTAAATTTTGCAATTAAGAATGGCCAAACTTGAAAAAATAAAAAAATAAATAATTTTTTCCAAGTTTACCCCATCAAAACTCATAACATATAAGTTTGAACAAAATGTTTATGTATACCGTTTGAAAGGCTAATCTCTCCCCTCTCTAAAAAACTTTGAATTTTTAAAATAGGTTCAAACATATTTGGGTAATCAATAATTTTGTGTGAAATAATCAAAAAAAACCTTTATTGTCAAATAAAACAAGTTTGGAGGGTTCAAGATAAATAAAAAAAAGTATTTTTGAGTTCTACTCAACCTAGTGAATAACTTAGACTATGTAGTTACTCGGGTGTATTTTCACTGTCGCACCGTGTAATAAGCCGCCTGGTTTATGGGGTGAAATCTTGTCGATCTGTGTGATATAGCACACAATATGGAGAGCTTTTAGCGACCGTTCCAGTTTAATTGAGATTATAATCATAATTTATTTTGTGGATACACCAATACGGCTTTAGTAATTTGTAAGTTGCGGTTTTTATGTAAGAAAAAAATTCTTTAATTACTTGATTCAGTTTTGTTTCAGCACGAAATATAAAAATATTTATAAACCAATCAGCATACGCTTTAATTATTTTAAAGGCGGCAACGTTAAAGTATAAGTAAAATTATTAAAAGCGAGTTTCTTGAGTTTTTAATAATTATATTGTTTGCTACGCGTTTTAGAAGCTCCATTTCATGCATTTATTTACACTGACAATACTAATTCGTTCATTGCTGCAAGCCAAAATAGAAGTTACCCTAAGTGTGTAACAGCAGCATCCAGACTTGTTTACGCGCTATCCTTAGAATAATCATTTCCATATGCACGCATGTGTTTTATTTTTAATAGATTGCAGCGCAGTGTTGCCAATGCGTTTGTAGTATACGGCTCCTGTACGTAAACATACCTGTCTGCCTCTTCAAAATATTGCTGCTATAAACGAAAGTATCGCTAATAACTCATCATTCTTAGCAACTCAAATTTCACAAAGAAATACAGAATTCTGATAAAGCAACCTCGAATTTCACGCATACAAAATTCAGCTTACACAGAAGCGCAATCTACATGACTATGAAAAACGGAGGCAAATTTTATTGGACATGCTCCAATGCCAAACTTTCGAAAAGAAAATTCATGTTTTCCGATTAAGCACATTTTCATCTGAATAGCTTAGTGAATACACAAAGTAGTGAAATTTGAAGCTCCGAAAATCTTAATGCAGTCCATGAGTAACAAATCCACCCACAACGGTCAGGTGATTTTCGAAGAAGGAGCCGAAATATATCTGACTCATAATGATATTCGTTAGAAGATAATGATATAACAATAATGACAATGAAATCAAGTTGTTGTGGCCTCATCTAGATGACTTGGCTCTGAACAACATGTGGTTTCAGCGAGACGGTGACATTTGCCACACTGCACGTGAAACAA
The DNA here is from genome assembly GCA_927399465.1 of Sarcophaga caerulescens. NCBI lineage: Eukaryota > Metazoa > Arthropoda > Insecta > Diptera > Sarcophagidae > Sarcophaga > Sarcophaga caerulescens. The sequence continues at coordinate 101,140,123 of OV656873.1, forward strand.
TCTATTTATTGCAGCAAGTCTTTTCAGAACATATAATCTTAAGAAATTCTGGTGTTATTTGTGATCAAGAATATGCAATTTAACACAGTGGAATTCTTTTCTTTGGGACTTTAAGAAATCTCGGGTTTATGCGAATAAATCAGGAAGGAATTCCTGTGCTCAAATACGTAATCTAACTCATCGTTGATGAAATACGACCATATATCAGTGAATACATACCTAATTGGCCATTACAACCCTTCAGTAAGGATTACGGCCTTGCTTCTCACACCACTCATATTGTGTGTGTTAATTTTATAGATGAGTGGCGGCACCTACAGTTTAAAGTCGACTCCGAACGACAGATTTTTGAGAACTTTTCATGGCAATTTTATTTACTCTCAGGGTAGAGGTAGTCGCAGAAGAAATTTTTTTTTAAATTTTTGTTTTGATGTCTGACCTGGGGTTTGAACCGTGGCCTTACGTCTAATAAGCCAACACACTACCTACTAAACTACGGCGACTCCATATCAGTGAATAAGTCATGGAAAACATCGTGTGCAGAGTAATAGATGGTCACCGAAAACATGTCGGAAATGTGACGGATAACTCATTCCGCACTTAAACCAAATATGTTGTCTGTTCTTACTTAATTGGTTATTACAACCGCTTAGTCAGGATTACAACCTAGCTTCTTACACCAACCATGCTGTGTGTATTAATTTTATACATGAGAGGTAAACTCTACTTTAGATGAGAGATTTATGAATACAAATGAACCAAACTCACTTGACTAGACGTGATTTTTTTACTTTTCGAAAAAAACGAAGAAACTCTGCAAATACCTTAACATTATCTGTTATTCTCTTAATCATATAAGTGGAAAGGAATTTAAAACATTTCTAAAATTAATAATCAATTGCAGTTGCTTAATTAAATTTAATAAATCTTTGTGTGACTTGGATAGCCAATAATTGTTAAGCAAATGTTAGAATATTAAGAACTTGACATTTGAAATTTTATGGTGAATTAAAAATTTATATTGCAAAACTGGTTGGCAATTAATTTAGAAACCCACATTAATGTTTTTTATCAAGTTCTTCTTTTAATTAATAATGCAAAAAAGAAAAAATATAAACAATTTAAATGTTAAGCAATTAGAAGCAATAATATTTTGTTTTGATAAAAATTTATGCAGAAAAAAACAAAATTAAAATTATTTTATTTAAAAATATAAAAATAATGAATGCTTAAACGCATGTTTTAGGTAAATTTATATGCCATGCAAAGGAATTGTTTTTGTTTTTTAGAAATAAAACTTGTATAATTTATTTTCTTATTGTTTTTACAACAATTACTTTAGTTGATAATTTTTTCTTCTTATTTTTAATGCTATTGTTATTGTTGTTATTATGATTATTATCATAATGTTTATTTGTTTGCTACGATTTATTTTTTATTTTTTTTTGTTTAATTTACACCACTGTTACGTATACGGAACACAAATCGTTTTTTTGAAAACTGAAACTGTAATTGAATCTTGCTTCTTTCTCTCTCTCTCGCTCTCTTTGTTTTAGTTGTTTTTGTTTTACACTTTTTTCCCACTTTAATAGCATAAATAAGGCAAAAGATGAAAAGAAAATGGTTCACATCATAAAGATTTTTGTACATTTTTGAAGTAGTAATGCGATCATGAATCATTTTGATTTAAAACCTTTGAGAAATTCAAACAAATCAAAATGATGTTTCTAAAGAAATCAAATGAAGTCTCAAATGAAAACAAAGCAAAAAATAATTTAATAAAAATTTCAATAGGTTAGGAAACAAAAGGAAATCTAGATGAATCTTATACAAGACGTAAGATAATGATGTCGCTTAAATTTTTAAAAAACATATTTAGAATAATGGCATTCAGGTCAAATATTGGGTTGTTCGGAAAGTAATTTCGTTTTTCCCGACAGAATTAATTGTATTTTTTTGCACCCAACTTCACACTTACGCCGTATAATTTTTATATGCTTTGAGAGCTCATATAGTAAGGCTTGTGTGTGAAAAATTCCAATTAATTCTACGAAGTAGTTTTTGGTTGGTGACCTTTTAAATATGTAGAGCGATAAGCAGCACTTTGGACATATCTTACTGGTTTACTACAGAAAGGGTAAAAATGCTGTTCAAGCCAGAAAGAAATTAACCGAGGTGTATGGATAAGGTGTGTCGACAGTACGCCAGTGCCAGAACTGGTTCGCTAAATTTCGATCTGGCAACTTTAATTCCAAAGATGTACCACTTTCGGGAAGGCCGGTTGAAGCTGATAAAGTCGCGATAATGGCATTAGTTGATGCGAACCGTCGAATAACAACACGTGAGATCGGATTGAGGTTAAATTTATCAAATTCAATGTAATTTAATAAAGTATTTGTTTATTATACGACAACTCATTCATTTTCACAAAAAAAAAGAAATTAATTTCCGAACAACCCAATATATAACTTTTGGGAATATTTGTTTAATGGTAGGTTTCTATCATACAAATATTTTATAAAACATTTATGAAAAATTATCTCCACAAGTTTATATTTATACGAGCTTATCAACAAAAGTTTCCGCCATAGAGAGTAACAAGTAATAATTCCTATGTGGAGTATAGGTGGATGTACAGACACATTAGTAAGCTTTCTGCCTTTTTTCTCATTAAAATATGGCTTCAGTCAGGATTACGACCTAGCTTCTCACACCACTTATGTTGTGTATGCTAATTTTCTACAAGAGTGACGAGAACTACAGTTCAAAGTGGATTTCGAACTACAGATTTTGAGAAACTTTTTCATGACAATTCTATTTGCTCTCAGAGTATTTGCCAGAAATTTGCTGACGGACAACCGCCGAAGAAACCGAGGCCTCATGTCTACTACACTTTGGCGTATTTATAGTGTCATTAATTTTAAAAGAAAAATACATATTTTTCAGACATTTTTTGATTACTTATCGAATTGTCAAGTAGAGAAGTTTTAATTAAGTATGGAATAAAGTATCCACCAAATGCCTGCCATGGCTCTCATTACTTTCATGAAAGTTTCCACGACTACTTTACAGAGATCTCACTGTATCTTAGCGATGATGCGTTGGATCAGGAATTGTTTTCGATCTATACGCCTAAAACCCAAGATTTTACAAAACCCCAAAAGAAAAAAATCACATGGAGTTAAATGTTCTTGGCTGACAGTTGACATTTCTAAAGATAATTTGAATTTCTAAAGATAATTTGTTTTAGAATTGCACATTGCAGTGTGGCCTGTGGCGCCTTCTTACTGGAATCACATTGGCCGTTTAGATCAATTCCGTCCAGTTAAGGTTACAAAAACTGCGTTCTCATGTTTATTAATCAAATACCATTCATAGTCGCTTTAACATGGGTTTCTTCTTCAAAAATAAGACCCAATCATCTGACCGCTCGATCAAAAGCCGATCCGGAGTTGTGAGTGCATTTCTTTTGCATAAATATTATCTGATTTCTGATAATTTTCTGATACTCAAATTCAACAATTCTCTTGCCACTAAGCCATTCAGATGGAAGTGAGCTTTAGCGGAGAGGATAGAATTTTTTCAAATAATTTTCATTGACCCATTGAAAGACTTGCCGTCATTTTCCACGGCCTGCTGGTTTTACTTCCTGATGAAGCTGAAGGTCTTTTGCCAAAGTTTGCTTCATAACACTAACATTTTAAGTGGTTAAGAATGATGCATGATGCATTGCTGTTTTGGATTTTCGACGACAATCACTTTTACGGTATGTTGAGGCACAACATAGCTACGGTATATAACCGACGCAATTTCTTAAAATTTTTTATTCGTTCTTCGAATGGATGACACTGTGTACACATTATACTCCACTGAAAATTCTTCGAAGTTCACAAACGGTCTCAATACTATTTTTCTAAAGCGTTCAATTTTAAATAATCGGAATAATTATGTATGTATGTGTGACAGCTGTCAAATATCAGTGCGCCAAAAAAAGTTGAGTATCCTCAAATTGGATGGTGATCTCATCTAAACTGGAACATTCTATAATTGTATTGGATTACCCGAGCCGAAAGGATTTTTTTTAACCACAAACCGTGTATTTGGATCACTTAGGTTAGAATATTTCGAAATCAAGAGTAATTGAGCATTTCTGAAGGAGGTTAAGGATATAGCGCTGCAAAACCAGAACGGTCAGGTCCCATGGTTATTCATTTTTTCAAATTTTGTAGGCCTACGTTATTAATTAGTAGCTCTCATTACATGATCGAGATAAAAAAATGTTTAATTCTTAATAGTCTGAATTACCGTAATGGTCCTATGGCAACAATGGTTGAAAAATCAACATAATAGATATTGGATGATTGTGGAGAGAACTAATAAGCATTTTAAAAATATATACGCATCGCATATTAAACGAAAATTTTGAGATCAGAAGACTTTGATCAGTAAAGAAGCCGATTTCAAACTTAAGAAATGATTGAAAGGGAGGAAAATAAATAAAAATTGGAGCCATTGGATTATGTTAATAATTTTTATCATTTATTATTCAATTAACAGCATCATCTCAAAAACAAAGTGCAATAAAAAAAACAATGACAATAAAAATAAAGTTTTAAAATAATTAAACTGTAAAGATAATACAGACAGCGTGGCCTTAATTTAATAAAAAAAAATTTTATTCGCCGCTTTTATGAAGCCCATCATTAGAGAAACTAAAGAAAATAAAATTTTAACATAAAATCCTATCACGATGATAAATTTAAATTTGTTGTAAAAATTCAATCAATATAAAAACAATAAATTTTTTAATGTAATTACAAAAACCATGTGTATAATACACATTTCACATCAAAAAAAAGGAAAAACAATTTAGTTTTGTAACTTATTTAGTGGTTATTAACGACCTTGTAAATATTTTTTGGTTGGTTAAGCTGCATATTTCTTCTCTTCTTTTTTTTGCAAACTTATAAAAATGAAATCAAAATTTAGTATATGCCTTTTTTTATTTTTGGTGTGTTATAAACGCTTTACAATCGAATTTTCTTGACTCAACTGGTTACCCCCGTGCCCAGTTCGAAATGGTACTGTTTGTTGATGTTGGTTTTTTGATTGTTATTCAATAAGAAACGTATTTACGCATTTCCAAAATACCAGTTTTGTTATTTTTATAACAGTTTTTATTTCAAAATACCTTAATGTGATGTTTTAAAAAACAACATTTCGTTAAAATCTTGTTTTAATTTAAAGTCTTATTTCTCGTTTAAAAAATTATAAACCTTGTGAAGGTCGTTCAGTATGTTAATGGCTTAGTTATGGGATCGACTTTATTGTACTTAAAATTCGAAACATTTTAAATCATCATTTAAATTAAAGAATTTATCATAGAGAGCGAAATTTTAAAAGATAAATTTTTGTTAAACATTAAAGGCATATGTAGCTTTGTTCAGTGGCATTTACATTAACATGACTTTAACGAAAAATGTCAAGTTTAGTAATTAAAATTTCAAATCGCCAAAATGCGAAAAACAAATTATTTAAAATTATTGAATTATTCATACATCGATCAAAGTTTGTATTCTTTTGAAAAATGGCTTTAAAGCCGACATTAATTTAATTCTTTTGATTTTTCTTTTAACAGTTCATTGGAAAAAAAATATAAAAATATTCAAAATCAATTACTGATAAAAATCATTTCGTCTTAGTTAGTCGTTATAACTCTTTAGCCAGGCTTACAACCTAATTTCTCAAGCACCCATATTGCGAGAGATAATTTTATCCATGAGTGACGGCATCTACAGCTTAAACTATTTTCCAAGTGATAGATTTCTGAGAAACTTTTCATTTTTTTAATTCATTAATTTTTATTTCTTCTTAGAGCTTTTGCCAAAGGACTGCTGAGAGTAAGTCGCCGATGAAAATTTTTTTTTATATTCCGAGATGCCTGTGATGACACGGGCACATGTCTAATAAGTCAACATACTACCTACTAGATTATGGTAGCTTCATCTAAAACTTATTACAGTTGCTCTTAAATTAATATGAAATTGAGACAACATTATAGTCACTGTAGTCCAGTAGGTAGTGTGCTGGCTTATTAAACATAAGGTCTCGGTGCAAGCCCCAAGTCAGACATCACCAAAAAAAAAAAATAATAATGGAAAAAAATTTCTCCGGCGACTTCCTCCCAGCAGATTTTTGGCGAATACTATGAGGGTATATATAATTGCCATGGAAAGTTTCCAAAAATCTGTCGTTCGGGATCGACTTTAAACTGTTGCTCACCCCACTCAAACTAACACACACCATCTAAGTGGTATGAGAAGCTAGGTCGGACCCAGGCTGAACGGTTGTAATGACCAACTATGTATGTTGGGAGACAACATCTGGAGATAAGCGGTGCGATGAGAACATCACCTACAATGGCATTGGAAACTACTTCATTCATTCGATAGAGATACGTGTTCAATATGAGATGGTACTTGCAACACATGGTCTTTAATTTAAGATATAACGGAATGGATCGATCAAAGCCCGAAATCTTATCACCAGGAAATAATTGGGATACTGAACGTATACTTGTTTAATTCGGGTTTGTACGACAATATGCCTAACTAACCACTCAAAACCAATGTCATCAGTTTGATAGCGGATCCACTTTTTTGGTCTAGTTTGGGATCAGTTGGTACAAGGCTGATTCTAAACATAGAGATAGAACGGGTCTGGGTCTCTATAAAAAAGAACCAGAAACCAATGTATACCTCCGGCAAACAGATCATAAAATGCCTTTCAAATGGAGTTACGCCTGATTGAAGATGATTGTATAATCGGACCCTGTGATAATTTAACAAACTTAACAGATAGGGATTTGAATATTTGCATTACTCTAGAAAATGCACGATACGCACTATATGGGTCAGCGAATGATCAGAAAAAAGGAAGATTACATGATATAAACTTTGATAAACCAATTCCATTTAGTGCATTAAAACCAGGAGTACAATAATTAATGGAAACGTCACATCGCCTGTTGTGGAGAAATAATACAATGGAAAGAATTTTAAAATCTAGAGTGATTCCAATTAGAAGGAAACCATGAGTTTATTGAGACTGAATAAAGGCGACTTGAGCACACTGATTAACGTCCTTAAAAACACTCCGCCTTAGATGCACACCTGAATCGCATTGCATTGGTGAATACCCAGCTTCCGTGAACTCAAGATCGCAACATTTTAGGAAACACACTATGCCAGACATAACTCATTCCAGAGCAACTTCTCTGGAAGAAATTGAGGTATTTTGTATAAAATACAAATGACTTAAGAGTATCAAACCCTTGATTCGTAACCTCTTTTAACGTACCTCCTTTAAATTGGCAACAAACTATCGCCCAAAACAGTGTATAATTTTATGAAATTTATGCAAAATAAAGTCTTCAAATTCATGCAAAAATAATGGATTTCGTTTTACTGTTCTGTGCTCAAATAATAATTAAGTTGAATAAGCTGCTAATTAAACGTCAAAAGTTAAAGGATATTCCAACTGACACGATTCTACAGCAAAGAAAAAATACTATCAAGTTTCAGTGTCACGTTTCGCGTAAGAACAGCTTGTGTTTATTAAAACGAAAATTCTTATTTTACCAACAGAAAGAAAAACGCATTGACAGGGAGGAACTGACACAAATTTTTTTTCTCTACTGTGAGAAAATATTTTTACAAAAAAAAAGACAACAACAAAAATATATAAAAACTTAATAAAAATCTGTGTCAAACAGCACAGTTGAATTGTTGGTCTCTGTTAGATTAACCGACCAGTAACAGAAAAAAAAATTTGCAAAAAATAAAAGAAACAACAAATCTATGTTGCATATAACTTTGGCGTTTTTCCATAATAATTTTTACCTCCGTTTTTACCTTTACTTTAGATTTTTTTATTTTAAGAAAAAAAAATAAAAAAAAAAACCAAAACAACCAAGCAACTTTGTAACATTTTTTGTCACCTCCAATATTTTCTTTCTTTTTTTTTTTTAAGACAAAAATCTATGAATGAATATTTTCTTTGATATTAAGGGGGTGAAATTCTGGGCTAGAAATTTAAAAATAAAATAGAAATTTATTTTCCTTTCTACATATTTTTAAAGATGTTTTTTGAAATACCGATTATTTTCAGATTTACTAAACTGATTCTGCAAAAAGGAAGGAACAAGGGATCACAAGCAAACTTGAAGGTCATTGTCACTAATTCCATTGGAATTGATGCCTGCCTTAGCACTTTCTGAAATTTATACAAGCCTATACAGTCGTGTACACAAGCTTTTTGTAACATTCCAATTCCAATTTACACATACAAAAAATCGAATTTTAAAACATGACTGGAAATTGATCATGAGATTAAGATGTTGAGGCGACCGAGTAAAAAGTAAATGGGTAAAGCAATATGTAGAATAAAAAGAAAACTTCGCAACATGTGACAATTTTAAACATGCTCAAAAAAGTTTCGTCACTTCCAGAAAAACGCACCAACGAAATCATTAAATTTTATTTCAAAATTCCTTTCAGTTTTCTCAGTCTAAAAAAAGATTCGTGACATGTGAGAATGCAAAAAATGTTCAATAAGTTTTGGTATTTCGCAAAGTGTATATAATATATTGTACATAATTGGTCATTACCACCCTTCAGTCAGGATTACGACCTAACAGCTCACTCGACTTATGTTGGGTGTGTTAATTTTATCCATAAGTGGCAGGGCCTACAGATAAAGTCGACTTCGAACGACAACTTTGAGAAACTTTTCATGGCAATTTTTATTTACTCCCACAGTTTTTGCCAGCTAATAGGAAGTCGATTCTGGACCTAGGGTTTGAACTGTGGTCTCACGTCTAATAAGCCAACACACACCCTACTAGACTACGGCAACATTTCACAAAGTATCACTGAATTTTATTAAGAATATTCGTACATAAAATACCTAAGTACATCAACAAACAGAATTTCTGAGTTTGGTGTGAAGGAAATCTGGAGACATTTTAAGAACTATCAATGAATTATGAAAGAACCACGGTTTAATACAGTATATGCATCGTTGAAATCATCGGATCGGCATAGTATATTGGGGTATACGGAAGCTCTGTTCAAAGCGAGTGCCGGATGAGCATACGAATCGAATCGAGCATACAAAAACAATAACTAATTGGTTATTCCGAACAATGTTTGCCATAAAGAGCTCGGATTAATGCATCGATATGTAACAATGGAGGAAACATGTTGACATCAGTTCACGACAAAAGTTGTTGTTTCTATGACAGCCTACGTTACTTTAGTTTGGTATTCAATTTTCAATCGGTTTCGAAAATTCGAATATTTAAATTTTTGAATGATACAGCATGTATGTCAAACAAACAAAATTTCAGAGTTTGATGTGAAGAAAAGCCAAAGACATTTCAAAAAGTTGGCTATCGGCGACATTAATTGATAGTCGTAGTCTAGTAGGTAGTGTGTTCGTTTATCAGACGACAGGACAGTAAGTGGTTCAAACCAAATATGAAAATTTCGGCGACTTCCTCTTAGTAGCCTTTTTTCTCAGTAACCATGGAAAATTTCATTTGTCATTCCAAGAATAATGAAAAGTGCAACGTTACTGTCAATTGAGACAGATGGTGCACGATGGTTAATAACTTTTTTTGTCCAAATTGAAAGTACTGGACTTGGTTGATACTTGGTTTCAGTAACACGGTGTTATACCTCACGTGACCTGTGATACCATGAACTTATTTCGAGCTAAGCTTGGTAAGCAATTAATCATACGTTTAAGAGTAATTCATTGGGCATCAAGATCACATATGTGATGAATGCTCTTGTGTACAGCGGCAGGTCATAAAACATCTTGGAGCTAGAAATCGTAGAGTGCTTATTGACAATGCTGATTTCAACACCTTGCTGGCTATTCGCGGTACCCCCTTAAATACTGAACAGCATTTTAAGAAATTTTTTTATAATTTTTTTTCCGAGGAGAGTTTTTGTTTAATTTCTAGTTGACAAAAAAAAAACTATAAAAACAACAACCAAAATTTCTGTTTTTTCGACTTTTAATTAAAACATTTCATTGTTGCTGCTGTTGTTATTGTTGTTGTTATATGTAAACTTGGTTTTCAAATTGGGAAGAAGAAAAAGAAACAAAACGAATATTTGAATGAAACGACAATAACGGAAAAACAAAAAGAAATACAACAAAATATAACAAAAGTTTAAATTTAAAGAAAAACTGTGTAAAAAAATATATAAAAAAATAAAAGTTAAAAGCGAAAAAAAAAACATTCGATTTGATTTGGTTTTAGTTTTTCGTTTTTTTTTTTACTTACCGGAAGCATTTTGGTGCTGTTTTTCTTTTTACTGCAAATAATTTATGGATAAAATCAACGTCGACGTCTGCGACGACGGTCGGCCAGAGTTGTAAAGTTGTGTTGTTGACGGTTTCAGTAGAGGAAAAAAAAACCCGCGTAAATGTTGTTTTTTTTTTTGTTATTGTTTAAATACAATTTAATTTCAATCTGTTTTTTTTTAATAAATATTGTTGTTGGTATTTTGTTACCAAAATATTGGTTTAATTGCTTTGATATCGTTCGATTTGGTTTTTCTTTTTTTTTTCTATTTTTAATTTCGCTTGATTAACACTGTAAATATATTACAAAATATTTATGGTTTTATTTTTGAACAGAGAAAATATTGTATTTAAATTTAATAAATAATAAAAAAAACTACGATTATTACAAATAAATTTAAACAATATACCAATATTTTATAACCATATGTTATAACAAAAAAAAATACATTGTTTTTAATAAAAAAATATTGAGTGATTGATTTTTCGTGGTTTCAAAACATATTTGGCTTGAGAAAAACAATTGAATGCAATTGGAATACAAACAAAAAAATGATTGCATGTTAAATTAATCCTTAACGAACAGATACAATAGCGCATAGAATAATAGAAAGATGGGAAATTCAAAACTTGATTGACCTCAATTTGAACTATGGCTTGTGTTGCACTTATTTGTACTTACAACAGTTGAGTTAGCGCACAGATGGCGCTATTAGTATTGAATCCATTAATTTTCAATCATAATATCTTACGTACTTAAATGGTTATTACAACTCTTTAGTTAAGATTACAACCTATCTCCTCACACCCAAAGAAATGTACGTCTTGTAGAGGATATTGCTGCTGTAGCTCGGTCTTGAAAAATATGTCTAAATAGCGTTGAGCAATGTCTATTCCGAACGACGAATTTGAGAAACTTTTCATGGAAATTTTACTTTACCCTCACAGTTTTTGCCAGAAAACAGCAAATTTTTTTACAAAATCAAAAAAAAAAGCTCAGTTTTGACTCAATGGGTATGTCAACAAACATAAGTGCCGTATTTACTGTGATGAGCAGCCATAGGGCGTTCAAGACCTTCCCATGCAGCCTGAAAAATTAACTGTTTGGTGTTTGATGTAGACCGTCGGTATTATCGGATTGTACTTCCATAAGAACGAAAAAAATCACAATGTTACAGTAAATCGATCAAATAGCAAATGGAAAAATTGAACTTGGTAGATATGTGGCTTTAACTAGCCGATACCTATAGAGAGGCGCATTTGTTGGCTAATTAACTTTATGTTTTGAAGCACTAGTCTATTTTATGTGGGAATACTTAAAGTTTCTCGTGTACAGGAACAAGATAGCAACTATCTTAATATTGAAAAACAATATTAAAGCAACTAAAATACTGATTGAACCACATGCGACATAACCGTGTGCAACACTTACATGAAGTAATCTTTAAAAATAAAAGATATCACCCCAAATAAATAATTCTTTCACTTTTGAGAACTTTTTTTTTTCAATTTTTAAATTTCAAACCCAATCGGTTATAATATTGGTAATATTTTTATAGAAAAATTTTATAGAGACTTTAGAAATAAGGATTTAAATTTGCCGATAAAATATATAGAGAACTTGCTATAAAAACATATATTTTATTAGCATTATGTAACGAATATTTAAAAAGAAATAAACAACACAGAATTTATGATTTATAATAATCCGATTTTGACATCGCTCCTGCCTTTTGTGTTATAATTGCCATTGACAGTTATAAAAAACATACAGCATGATTTTAAATGGATTTAAAATGTTATTTTAACAAATAAAAAATAATATTTTGTTCGTTATTTCGCTCATTTCACTTTCGAATTGATTGTATAACACCAACTGAAAATATTTGTTTGGTTTTACCAGCAACTTGTTTTCAAAATCGCTAAATTAATCACTTTTTTTTATTAAAAATTATTTAAAAAAAAATAAAAAAAAAGCTAACAATTTTCATTTTAATTTAAAACATTAAACTTAAATATTTTTCAGTAATTTACGAAATAAATATTTCGTATGATTAACAAAAATTTTTTAATTTAAATATTTTCTCTGTTTAAAAATAAGCGGTTTTTTCTTAGTTTAAAAAATGCGTTTACGCAATATTGAAAAATATTTTCTTTTTTTTTTTTTGTTTTGTTTCTTATTTTCAATTTTCCAGTTTTGTTTGCTTTTAAAGAAATTACATTTGCAAATACAAGAAAATCCGCTTTGTGGAAACCACTTTTGCTTTTCTTTACACAAACACTTGAATTTTTTTTTATTTTATTTTTTTTTTTCTTTTAATGGAAGAAAATGTTTGATGCGCATGCTTAACCGCTTATAACAGTTTAATAGTGCAAAACAAATTGGCTGCTGGTTTATATTTTCTTAATTATTTTCTATATAATTTTTTTTTTTTTTTTGTTTATAATTTTAACACGCAGTTTATTTTTAATTCACTTTTATACAGAAAATAATAATTTATTTTAACGTTATTGAGAATTAATGCTTTTCGCCATATTTAGAGACAACCCACGTAAGTTTTGGTTTCTTTTTTTAATTATTTATTTCTATAATTTATTAACAATTACCAAATTTGTTAAAAAAAAAATAACAGAAAAAATCTTTTCTTTCTTTTTGACAGTTTAACAGATTTACGCGTTTGAATAAAAAATCGCTGGTTTTTTTTTTAAATAAACCGTTTTAATTTTCTTTTACTAATAAATATGGCCTTTAACGGTTTTTGAACCGCTTAACCAACAATACCGTTCAAGAGCCGACGTTGCACTGATTTGTTAAGTTACCAACTTCAAGACTTGAAGTCATATTTTCCTTTAGCCACTGTGTTGAATTCAAAAATGATTATGTGTGTAAGTGTATGTTTTAATGGTGATGGAGTACGCCAGTGGTAATTGTCTGTGCGCAGCCGCAATAACCCTCCACAGGTGGTTTTCACCGACAAGTGTTTCTGTGACCAAATATTTTTCATTGTGCATTGGTGTTGGTAGTCTCACCACATTTGCTACCAGTTCCACAAGTTTTTTCTTTTTCTCCTTTTCTTTAACAGTTTAAAACACAAAGAGCGCTTAAAAACAAAACAGAAATAAAAATGAGAGTGTTTTTAACTCTTCGTTTTGCATGAAACTGGTTAAATATGGTCGACTGATGATGATGATGGTAATGGTAATACGTGTACCAAGAAGGTAAAAGCCGGTTGTCAGTTCATATTTTTTGTTGCTTGGTGTTGTATTATTTGAAGTCTCTGAAGTGTTGGCCAATTTTAATAAAAAGGTAACATCAACATTTTGTTGTTTATATTCTCTCTTTTACTTACGTCTTTCTCTCCTTATAACACCTATGTATGTATGCGTGTAAGCAACTTTATAATAAAAAATACAACGATTGCCTAATAATAACAATGGCCAATTGTTGCTTTTAATATTATTGCTGGTATTGTTGTATTTGTTGTTATCATCTTAAGGAATTTTTATAACAATTTATTGCCATAATAACATAACAGTGTAATGCACATAGCTATGTTACATTAACATAAAACTGTTAAATAACATTTTCCATATTAACCACTAATAAAGGTAAAAACCATTCAGTAAATTCATTCAGTTTTCAAATACGAAAAGGTGTGTTCACATATACTATGTCCACATACTTATGTATATATTATACCATCTATACATACAAACATATACATGTGCATATGTATTTTTGAGTAAGTAATTGTGTTCTAATTTTCCTCTATTATAAAAGCATAATTCAATGTCAGTCATACGTCATGCCGTATTCAACGCTATAATACGGCATTTAAAAACAAGGCTTAGGAATTTTACACACACACATATACAAAAATAAACTTAAAATAATCTGCATTTAACTGCAGTATGGTATTTACTTAAAAAAAAATGAAAAAAAATTTTGAAACAAAAAAATAAACGAAAAAAATATTTGTGCATAAGAAATGCTTTATTATCTGTCAAGCATATCTTCGAACATTAGTTTCACTAGCACATTCAATACAACATGAAATTGTCAAAAAAAAAGATTTGTCATTAATTTAAAGTGTTGTAACGCCTTACCCAATGCATATGCGCGTAATAATTGCATCTAAACGAAGAAGCAGAAAAAGGTGGCAACAGGCGATAGCTACAATTGGAAAAGCACGGCTTAACCGTTTTCCATATAAATGACGTGTAGAGATTACAAAATTTAAAAATCTATAATTTCAGAACCATCGAGGTCTTCCAACAGGAACTTACGAACTTTGACAATTTCGCCATCTTATTGAAGTTATATCTGTCAAATTAGTTGTTAAATATTCAGTCTTTTTTGTCAAATTATTTTATATAAATGGGACTTCTGTTTGGGCAACGTAAGACAGATTTTGCTACAATCGTTCTACCGTGAGGTTTATTCGCAATGTGGTGAATAAATTCGAGTGTACTAGTTCACGAATGTGACCAATGCATCATGAAAAAGTCACTTTTTGGTGTGGATTTTGGGCTGGCGGTGTTATCGGTTCATTATTCTTTGAAAACGACGTAGATGACGCCACCTCTGTTAACAGCGAGCACTATAGGTCGTTAGTTATCGACTTCTTTTGGTCTAAATTGGATAATCTGGAAAACAACGACATATGGTTTCAACAGAATGGCGACACGTGGCACGCAGCTCATTTTTCATTGGATATTCTTTCTACACGAGCGCTTTGAGAGCATAGTCATCGAATGTGTAGGTGATATGAACTATCCACCGAGATTTGATCCCGTTAGACTTTTTTGTGAGGTTTTCTTAAGACGCAAATATATGCGAATAAGTCAGAAACCACAGCGGTCCTCAGAACCAACGTAACCACGCCATCAGTCAAATTCTGCGTGATTTATGCGCCAGAGTAATCGATAACCACCTCCTAGAGAACCGGCATTAATAGGTCTTTAAAATGAACAAAAAGTTTCGATGATATCAACACACAATTTAATTTATTCAAATTTAAAGATAGATAAAGAAGTACACTCTTAACAGGTTTCCGGCAAAAACTGTGAGAGTAAATAAAATTGCGATGAAAATCTGTAGTTTGGAGTCGACTTTAAACTGTAGGTCCCCCTGCTCATGAAAAAAATAATAAGCACAACATAAGTGACTGTAATCCTGACTGAAGGGTTATAATGACCAATTATGTGTGTATGATAGGACCAATTAATAAAAAATTTTTTTCTGATTTCCATGTCTGTAAGAATTTCGCTGCGTTGCAGGTTCGGATCAAATGTGAGCTGATCACCTGAGAATATGATTACTAATTGGCAAACGGCTACGGTGCAGTCATAATACCGACTCCTACGATTGGTTTTGTTGCTTTCCAGTATGTAGAAAACATATTTTATTCCAACATTATTAATATCCAAATTTATATTTAATTTATATATTAGAGCTTCATGCCAGACCTTAGCCAAGCCTTGAGAAACATCGAAAATATGAAACGTTTTGTTATCGAAAGCTTTCCTTATTGCCCTTCACTATTAGTGCAGTTTGCACTAATCGTTCTCAAGTCAAATTAATGATTGGGTGCCGTGGTAGTCTAGTTGTTAGTGTGCTAGACTATTAGCATTAGAGTCGTGGGTTCGATTCCCATCTAAGGCTCTGGTCAGTGATACTACCCCAAGTATATGGTCAAAGTTATTCAGTTCGTATATAATTAAATATAATTTGTAATTGTATTGTAAATAATAAATAAATAAAAAAATATAAATAAACAAATTAATGATCCGCGGACTATACTTTTCACTTCAGTGGTCTTTGCAATTCCATAGAAAATTCCTTATGGTTTCATTCTCCTTGAGGCAGAAGACATAACCAACTGAGGCAACACAATCTTAGATAACTGATACCTCATAGAAAACCTAGAATTCCCCAATGTTCGCTTTTAGTAATTTGTAAAACTCTTCTTCTACTAATCTGATCCGGTGCAGGTGTCGGGCGATTCTCTGCCTAGTTAATGCTACAACAAGACTCTTGACTATGTCTATAAATTCTGCTGCAGATCAATCTCCTTCAGCAATTTTTTATAACTGATCTCGTATTGACACGGAGAACAGTAAGTTATAACATTGTTCATCACATCGAGTTATACATACATAACATAATTGGTCATTACAGTCAGGATTATGGGCCTAGTTTCTTACAACACTTATATTGGGTGTGTAAATTTTATACATAAGTGACGGGACCTATAGTTTAAAGTCAACTCCGAACGACAGATTTTTTGAGAAACTTTTCATGGCAATTTTATTTACTCTCAGAGTTTTTGCCAGAAATCTGCTGAGAGGAAATCATCGAAGAAATATTTTTTTACATTTTTGTTTTGATGTCTGACCTGGGGTTTGAACCGTGGCCTTACGTCTAATAAGCCAACACACTACCTACTAGACTACGGCGACTTCAATCAATTATACAAGATGATCAAAACCCTCTCTGACCAGCCGCCATTCTATCTAATATGAAGCCATTGACAGCAATGAGACAAATAGAATTCTATTAGCTTGAATGATCTGCGGGATTTCTACTGTATACATTTCAACTGAAAGTTCTCTTTGTCATCAGGTTGAAGAATATTGTTCAACTATTGTTTATTGTTTGTGCCATAAAGTTGCCTTGTTAACGCAAAATTTTATAAATTATCGGCTATAAGTTATCTCTTATAATAGTTTTACAAGGTCAGCGTTTAGAAAAGAAAAGAGAAAATAATATGAAATGAAACCAAATGAAACGAAAGTTTAAGGTTTCAATAAAATGGCGATAAATTAAAAACTTGAAATAAAATTGTAAGATATATAAAGTCAATAGAAAAATAAAAAACTATTACAACAACAATGAATTGTAAACTAAAACCAGTTTTAAAATATTAATAAAGAAAGATTTCGAAGAAAAAAAGGCAACAAAAAGAAACATGTATTTCAATACCCTTTGGCATTACGCGTTTATTAGTCATTTAATGGCTATTTTTTTTTTTTACCAGCATTTATTGAAATGGACTTGTGAGTTAGTGTGTAACCTGAAAGGCCTTTGTAATGGTTGCGTTTTTTACATCATTTCCTATAATTTGCATTGATTATATTAAAACCATACATTTTTTTGCTTCGTTTTATTTGTTCAAAAAAATTATATTTTTTTCGCTATTAATTTGTATACAGGTGAGAGAGATACCGTCAAATTGTAATGCTAATTTTATTAACACCATACATCGCAACACACACACAAGACTACAACCGAAAAATCAAATCAAATATTTATTCATTTTCACTTTCATTTTCTATTTGAATTAAATTATTAGTTGTGAAGTCTCATTTGATATGATTTTTTTTTTTGTTATTTTTTTTCACGGTTGGTATGTGTATCAAATATTTATAGAGCAATTCGTAATGTTGTGCATATAAAAGCCCAATGCTACTAATGGTATAATACAAACTGTTTATACAGAGAGAATGTTTGTGAATCACTACACATCATTATTGGCGATTTTTTTTTCTGTTTTCAATGTAAAGATTTGCTTGGAAAGAAAGTAAAGCTTGATTTAAAATTGGGTAAATGTATCAGTATGTGTATATGCCAACAGTGCCGAATTTATAAACACTTTTAAATGAATTATTCAAACAAAATTGAAAGCGATATTATTTAGTGAAAATTATGTAATAAAATTAAAAGAAATTTAGTAGGAATTGTTAAATTAATGCGTTCCACGAACTATTCTTCATTTATTTTTATCGATAATTAATTAGATTTAGCAAGTTTGGTAGAAATGAAAAAGTATATTTCATATATTAGAACGATCCCACCTGAAGCTTGGAAGTACTATGAAAGGCTAGAAAATCCAACCATACGAATTCAAGGTTTCATGCCAATTGGCATACACCTAACCGGCTTGTTACGCCACTCACCATTAGGGTATTGCAACCATATTTCCTACAGGTATGATAGAATAAAGAAAGTACCTATTGAGTGAAATTCAAATCTATGTATACAAAGTTTTATATACAAGAGGAGTCTCAAAACTAGCATGCCTGAAGTCTAGATTTCTTCAGTAGTCTGAAAAACGCACAGTATTATATAATTATTTATTTATCAATTGCAATACAATTACAAATTATGTTTAATTATATACGTGCTGAGTAACTTTGACCATATGCTCGGTGTAGTATCACAGAACAGAGACTCACGCTATACCCTCACGCTAATACCAGGGCCCCCACAGTGTTATTTTTTTACCATAGGTAGCCAGGTTGAAGGGGAACAGAGGGGTTCTAAGTCTCATGTCTATAGGCATATATGTACCTAAACCATAATGTCGGCTTGTTGCGCACTAACCATTAAGGTATTGCAACCATATTTGCTACAGGAGATCTATATTATGTATATAAAAAATCTCTTCATTAACATCTTCCAGCACACAGCTCTGGAAGAATAGTATAGTATCCTCCCTAAAATATTGGAATCTAACGCTTACGAAAGCTGGGCAATGACATAAAAAAAGTGTTCCAATGTTTCAATACCCTCTCCTCATGCACTGCATTCGTTATCAATCACGAGTATGCGATTCAGGTGTTCGTTTAAGAAGTAGTGTCCCATAAGGCCGCTCATCAGACATCTTGAGTTAGTCTTAATATACTCAAAGTTTTTCTTACATAAGGGTCGCCTCAGAGTGTCTTTGCAATTGTTCCACAATAGTCTTGATGAAGTTTCTGCGTACTTTTATAACCTGACTTTCAATACACTACAAGGTATTGGGATATCCAGTTTTATGTTTTGTAATTCTCCGGCTGTTTTAGCTAGGTTAATCGCTTTTTTCCAATTCCACTAGGTATCCATATAAAGAGTACCATGTCGTGACTGGAATAATAGTTTATCGCTTTCTTACAGCCCAGTACAGTCTTTGAACCCGTATTTCTGGATGCTATTGTCTATTGTCCCAATTATCATTTGACTACGAGTGAAGTTATTTAAACCTCTTTGTGGCAACTTTAACAAATTATCACTGGTCCAGATCATACACTCTGTGATCGCACATACCACATACCTCCGCTTGGAAAACCCTGTTATGGTCCTGTAATCTAAGACATAGTGTGATTTCTGTTTCATTAGTTTTAAAAGTTTCTCAAAAATCAGTCATTCGGAGTCGACTTTAAACTGTAGGTTCCGCGTGTTATAGATAAAATATCCCAGACAAGTGGTGTGAGAAACTAGGTTGTAATATTGAGTGACCAATTATGTATATGAATTAGGCATTCCATCAGTGTTGCACTAATACTCTGATAATATAATTTGTTTCTCTGCTTTATCCAACAATCCCTGGAGACATTATCACACCCGTATCTCAGTCGGTTAAGTAAGAGAATAATTTCCAATGCTCATATAGGTCTTGTCCTCATATCTTTTACATTATTTTGTTACCATGGGAATGGGAGAATAATCTTCACTACTGTACATCTAAGAGAAAGAAACATTCAAAAATCAAGAAATTATATCCAAAGAAAGCGAAGACAGTTGCTTTATCACGTGCGGTTATGATGCGTCTTTCAGGAATAAGAATAGATTTGTACCGATCAGTTGGAAGTGAATCGAACATACACACCGAAAGTCGTCTGGCTACATTAGCTGAAAAATACAACGGGTGGAATCCCCATGGAAATCGTAGGCGAGGTTGACAAGTAAATAAAGCTCGCGAAAATGGAACATGGGAAATACGCGACGCGATATAAGTAGGAACTATTCATATATAAATTTATATATACAATATTTTCCTACTTGCTGAAATCCTCGACCCGAAACATAAAAAGTTACGAGAATTTATTTTACAAGCCTCTATTAAGACAAATTTTTTTGACTATAGTTAGGTGTGTACTGAAGAACATCATAACACCAACATCCCGACTTGAGAGCATATAGGCGAATGCTTTATTTAGACAGCCTGATTGATGATAGTAGTATATTTCAACGTCATGCCGTTTGTCAATTTTGGTCCAGTTTTACGCGGTTCACAAAGACGCGTCCACGACCATTTTTGCTTGTAGCAAATTAGACATGAGGATGATTTGCGTAAATTTGTGTAGCAACCATACGTTGAAGTTCCCTTTTTGAACTCATTTTGAATGAAGTTATTTAAATCGAGTATTTGGATAGTGGTTGGTGTCTGGAGAATCGAAAAGTGCGTATATATCGCGCAACTTTTTAATCATTGATTTGACACTGCCAGCAAAAGGATTTTGTACATTAAAATTACTAAAGAGTTCCAAGACCATAAACCTTACCTTATCCTTCTCTACTTATACGATGATAAACAATGGATTTCTTTTCACACATTTTAAAGCATTTGCTAACGAGAGTAGCTTTGCGTTAAAAAACAAATCCGCCAGCTTTAACCTTCTCAAACTGCTCCTCTATTATAAAAGTTTCAATGAATGAAATCAATGACTGTCGACGATTTCATTGAGATAATCAAACTTCAATTCCAATTCAAAGCTTTCTGCTTTCAGTAAAACGTGCTGCATGTTTATTAAATTGAAGAGAAAACTTTAAATTTTTGTGATTTTTATTCAAAATATTTTTATTTCTTCTTTATTTCTTTGACTTTCTTGTCATATTTGTTTAACAAGTTCATAAATTGATACCATCACCAAATAGCTCTTGAAAAACAAAATGTATGAGGATGGTGTGTACAAAAGTACAAAAAAAAACATATTGACTGAATGAAACAAAAAAAAAAAAAAACGATATTTGAAAAGCGTTGAAAGAAATCAAAAGTATTATGTAAACATTTAAAGTATTTTGTGCGGTCATCAAATTATGATTGTTTTATTATACGTTTTCAGCACCCCATACTTCGCATACAAGACATATTTTAAGCAAATATTTTAATATGACGAACAAACAAACAAATAAATTGGACAGACTTTTCGACGCACAATTTTTACGCGAAGTGTTTCCAGTTTAAAAAGTGGAATACCCTACGTGTGGCATAAAATGTTTTTTCATTCGACCATGCAAATTACAAATACAAATAAGTTACCCTCGGTCAAGCTGGACTGTTAATGTACCGCTTGATCCGCTTGTTTTTAGGAAGTCTAACAAGCATACTCCCAATCATATGGGTATGATGACAGCATCTAATAATATATTTGTCCTTACGATGTTTTTAGAATACCTTGGAGTAGAACAGTTTCTTTACAAGTTCTAACATTAATCTGGCGTCAAATTTCATTCACGTACAGTTAAATTAATATTGTTACGAAAAGGGAAGCGGTGTAACATCCTTTAAAAATCATTTTAACAAAAGCTACAAAAACAAAAACCATGAGTATGAAAGAAAAGGGGATAGACAAGTAAGCGAGAACGCAAAAACAAAGAATACAACCAAAGTACACAAACAACAATGAAACTACGAGAGTTCTCGAGAAGGCGAAGCCACGTACATTAATAAGGCAAGACAAAGCAGGCAACGAGAGTCAGTCGTGGTTTGACGATCTCCGTTGTAAGCAAAGGAGAATAGCGAACAAGCAATTATTGCTGTATACGTCAAGTTATACAGTGGCACACAAAAATAGTGCGAACAATAAAGAATTTAATTGAAACTAAACACCAATTTATTTTTATTTTGTTTGTAATCAACGAACTCATATTTTAAACGTCTTTAAAAAGGTAAAAACGTAACAATATTCATGTTTGTTCTAGGCCAGTAATAATTTGTCAAATTTGACACAAAGGGATTGAAAAATCTTTACTTATAGTCAAATGGTAATTAGAGCATTAGCGTCCAGGGATATGGGCTCAAAAACTATCTGCGCTGTAAGAAGACGTTTAATTTAATTTAATTTTGATGTGGCAAACGACATCCATGTCAGGAGAAAAAACTCACCGTCAATACAGACGGTACCATACATTAAACAAAGAATTTTTTTCACAAAGACTGCAAGCACTGGATTATCTGCCGGATCAAATACCCATCCCTTATGCGCCAAGAACAACACGGGTAGTATCAGACTCTAGAAAGTTCTTTGGTCTTGCTAAAACCGAAAAAAGCTTTATTAGCGCGTATCATTCTCCCTTCACATTCAAACTAATGCCATTTATTTTATTTATGGCTGTACCAAAATTATTAAATTCATCTACTTTCTCAAAATTGTAGCTTTAACGTCCATATCATGACCCTATGTTATGTACGATTGGTCTTTGAAACCAACAATTTGGTTTTGCCAGCTTTTATTGCCGAAGCCTATTCCATCAATTGCCATTCATATTTGCAATTTTCGCCCGCAATGTTCGACATGCGAGCAGCATAACATATTTCCTCTGGTATAAATTATGCCTATTAACTTCTGTATTGTGTAAGAACTTTTAAAATAAAATATTGAAAATATCAAAGGATAATCAATCATTCGGCCTGAAGCTTCGTTTGGTATTGAATGATTTGAAGAGGTTCTTACGTATCATTCTCCAAAGACTTATCAGTTTGGCGGGATAAGTGTTCGAAGTTAAGAAACTCGAAAGAGACTTTAGCATTAACAATACAGAATTGCTTTTGCGTTATGCTCTGCTTTTGCAATAACATAATCCGTGAACGTGCCTGAAGTCAGTAGTATTTTAGTAATCGGCGCTATTTTATCCATGTGTACAGGTTCGAAGTCGCTATAACAAGAGAATTTATTCCAAGTTTGTTTTATGCTTTCTAACGTCTGCTAGGGACTGTAATGTTGAAAACCACAGTAAGAGTTTTGCAAATCGCCACAGTATAGCCGTCGACCAAATTAATATATCTCCTGTTTTTGAAAGTCGAACGATTTCATACGAACGTCAAAAACACTCAATTTTTTATCCACACAAATACAAGCCCTTAATTTCAAACCACATAGTTCTTTGACTGCAAAAACTGATAAGAAACATGTAACAGCAGAGAGTTGAAATAGAATACTGAAATCGATTTGTCTTCACCTTCGCATTGTAGGTGTGCTTCTGCTAGGCCAATCTTGCTTGTAGAGTGCTTTTTACATTTCGTGCATAGTTTAACAGAATTCCTCTATCATTGCAATGTTTTAAAGGTTTTAAAGGTATTTAACTTTTAACACCAACACATGGCGATGGCACACATTAACAGTAAATTTGATTTACGTGTTAAAAACAACAGCAACAAACACAACATTAACACACAGTGAACAAACAAATAAATCAACAAATAAACAAACAAATAAACATTAACGTTCGGTATCACTTCTCATTATAAGAAGCATCAGCAACAGCAGTTTTATCATCACTTTCATCATGATTCTTGTTAAACAGCAAATATCAACAACATAAAATTGCTAACAAACAAAAAAAAAAAAAAAAGGAGGAACAACAAACAAAGTACAGTGAACAAAAAGGTGAATTATTAACTTTATGTTTGCAGTATGTTAACGCAGTTTTAAAGATGACAACGTACCCCATACTAGAGGATCTTATTCTTAGCTTAATTTTGAATAAAAAAAAATTTAATTAAACACTTAAATTGTTTACAGCAATATGCTGTGAAGTTTAAACCACCAAAAAAGAGAAATAATTTAGGAATGCATAAACACCCCAGAAATGTCTAAACTAGTGAAAATGTTGCGGGTTAATGGTTGAAATATTATTGATTACCCAAATATTTTTTAACCTATTTTCAAAATCCAAAGCATTTTGAAAAGGGGACAGATGAGTCTTTAAAATGATATACATAAACATATGGTTCAAACTTACATGTTATGAGTTTTGATCGGGTAAACTTAGAAAATATGATTTTTTTTTCTAAATTTTCCAAGTTTAGCTATTCTTAATTGCAAAATTTAATTAAAAAAGATAAAATAAGGGACGACATTCTGAAAGTACAGAATGATAAAATTGGACAAAAATTACCATAGTTATTATTTAAATAGTACAATAATTGTGTTATATTTTTTATATATGTCATGTCTTCAAATGAACATTTAGTTAAAAAATCTTCAGAATTTTTGATGGATCTTGATTGTTTATCGCAAAATGTATCAATTTCACGTTTGCACGACTACCAAAAGTCGGCTAATATTTTTGTTTTTTGCGAATATTATTATTTGTCTTTGCGGAAATATTGATCAACTTCTGGTGGTCGCTCAAACGTGAAATTGACACACTTTCCGATAAAGAATCAAGATCCACAACTACGGTAATTTTTGTCCGATTTGATCAAACGAAGTATCAATCTCTTCACAAGATAATGCACTTTCAGAATGTCATCTCTTATTTAATAATTTTTAATTAAAGTTTGCTACTATGAACGGACAAACTTAAAAAAATATGAAAAAATTCTCATTTGTCGAGTTTACCTCATCAAACCTCATAGCATATTAAATCAAATAATATATGTATATACATATGTATATCGTTTTAAAGGTCCATCCCTCTCCCTTCTAATAAAGTTTAAATTTTGGACATCGGTTCAGAAATGTTTGTGTAATCAATAAATTTGTGCGTAAAGTCCAAAAAAACAATTTTTGTCAAATAAAACAAGTTTGGAGGGTTCAAGAAAGATAAAAAAAATATTTTTGAGTTCTACCCACCACAACTCATAACTTACACTATGTCATTAGCTGGGTGTATTTAATTTTTTTTATTTTGTCGCATATTGTAATCATAGGAACCAATAGAGGCTATCTAAAACTACTTCTATTTTAGAATTTTAGAATTCATCGATACGGATATAGAGACTACCGTGTGTTGCTATAACAGCTGCGCTGGAAGTTCTGTTGGAATTAAATCCGCTACATATGGTAGTGAAGACCTAAGCTTTGGAGACTATGGTTGTAAGGATGGGAAACAAGTCTAATATGAAATTCATTAAAGGATTTCCAGACATAAGCTATCGAATGTTCTGACAGCTCCCTCCTTAACTGCATTCTAATTTTTGGAAATGCTCTCTTAAAAGAGGGCCTATTTTGTGGTATACACATGGAGCGAAAGCCGAATCAGATGCGAAGTTTTTGGTCCTGAGATGAAATACTTAAAACCCATGATTGAACTCGTTGATATCTTTCAAGGGAAAGTTTATTCCATCGAAAGTGTGCCCAATAAACTTGGACAGGAGATACAAAAGACAAGACATAGCAATACTGCAGATGGGGCAAAATCCATTTTGGAACAGATACGGGAATTGTTGGTACTTTAGAACTCATAGTAGAACTCGTTGGTATCTTCTAAATTATGGAATTGAAATTTATGCACTCGAAAGTGTGCCCAATAAAGTTGCATAGAAAATACAAAAAAAGAAGAAGAGCTTCCACCCGTTGATGGAACCAGGATTGTTCAGCGGATGTGGGGGCGGATAGTAGGTTTGAGACAATCAAAATCTTTTTTTAATAAAATAACAATAAAAGACGTTCTGAGTTATGCAACAGACTGTCAAGAAATAACCTGAGGTTGATAAACGGCCTTCTGACACGGTACTGTAGACTCAGAGTAAACTTATTAAGAATGGAGCTCAATATGTAGATTATATGACAATGAAAATGAATCATCGAAACACATTCTTGAAACCTATGAATTTGAAAAACCCTGCACTAAAGAATTAAATGATAACTATTAGCACAGTTCCTACCACAGTGTAACAGGAAAATGTGAACGTTCGGATTCAATCCCTCCCCCAAAGGCAGCAGAGAGCATATATTCCTAAAGTCACTTAAACACATAAACGTAAAACTCTTTTAAAGTTGTTTGTTCGCGTATATGTGTGAAAATGAATGTGTGAGAATATGTTGTATTTACAAAGTAAAATGCAAGGCACGCTTCAAAGTCATCAACATCAAACACAACATGCCACTTCACACCACTTCACTCTTTATTCTTTATGTGCCATACCGTTATAATCATCATCATCATCAGCAGCATCAGTAGCAGCAACAATAATACGTATAAAATACTACAAGACATACTGCATGCAACAACATAGAAGAAATAGTCGTACTTCCACTCTCACTATTTGCCATGCTGAATTTGAAATGTAATTGTGATGTTTGAGTGCACATGTGTTTGTAAATTTAATACCGTCACACATGCAAACAAACACAATAAAATGACACACTCTCTTACTTACACTCTCTCACATGGCGGCATTAGTTCTGTATCCGCTTGTAATAGCGGATATAAAACATCTGAATGTAACGAAATGTATCGTACAGTAAAAATAATAAAAAAAAAAAAAAAAAAAAAAAAAAACAACTAAAACTGAATATAAATATGCAGTGAGTAAATAAATGATTCAGAACAACAGCTAACGCACTCGCTGTATGCTGAAATAATGTCTTTGCATTGAAAGTTTTAAAGGGCCTCCGGTGCTATTGTTATACGCAGTGTTGATATAATTTATGCATTTGCTGACAACAAAAGGGCATGATTTTTATGATACATTAAAATTGTAAAACATATCATATGTAAACTAAACTGATATGCAAAAGTTTATGTGACATAAAGAGATTATCAGATTTGTAAGTACAAAGAAAACACATTAAAAGAATAGAAATCTAACTGTGCTTTGTATAAATTAAAGATTAATATTAAAAAAACGTCCAACTTGTCATTATGGTGTCATCACAGTAAACCGTATGTAAAGTTTGCACCCACTAAGTGTATTTGCACTTTGTCAGCACGTTCACATTTGGTGGTATTCCACCCATACCTTAATACTTTATTTCTTCGCCTAGGTCTGGGACACGCTTTTATGAAAATATTTTCGGTCGCTGCATTAGTTATCTAAGGCAGGTAAGTAGCCTAGTAGGTAGTGTGCTGGCTTATTAGACGCGAGGCCTCGGTTCAAACCACAGGTCAAACATTTCTAACTAAACGGCGACTTCCTCTCAGCAGATTTCTGGTAAATACTCTGAGAGTAAATAAGATTTCCAAAAATCTGTCATTCGGAGTCGACTATTCATGAAAAAAAAATTAACGCACACCGAATAAGTGGTGTGAGAACAGTTAATACGTTGATAGGGAGGAGACTACCATAGGTTTCAGGGTATCATTCCTATCGAAATATCCCTCAACCATTAAATAGGCTTGTGTCATCCCATAAAATATTACGTTTTCGAGCTGACGAAAACTAAGGCTGAGTGCTCTGTGAGTATTATCATTGATGTATTCAAGATGGCATCTGCTTCAAAATTGTCATTTTCCCCTCATCGGCATCGCCTTAGAGTAGTCAATCCATGATGACTAAATGTCCACATAATACGTACATAATACGCCTGCAGTAACTGTTAATCGTTTTCATATATTCCAGAACAGTCCTCTATTTCCTATACCTGGATGCTATTGCTCTAATCGACTATCTGTGAAGATTTTTAAATCCCTATACGTCAAGTCTACCAAATTATCACTTATCATACATCCACTGATCGCCCAGACCTCCACTTGAAAAACCGTACTATGGCATAGAACATAGTTCGGTTTCTGGTCCCTTTATATAGAGCATCAGTACTGTCCTATTTGTATATTTAGAGCCATGCGTGTAGCGTCAAATACCTACTGATATGTTTCTGTTTGATCATGCAAGTTAATTTGGTATTAGAGTGACGCAATTGGTTGCAATTGATATGCTAAACACCCAGCCGGATAACCTTGTGTTTGTTCAGCGTCCCTATTATACAATCCGGTTGATCCATCCCTTCAAAGACCGGAGACAATAGGCCGTAAATGCCGTCTCAATTGGCTGAATAAAGAGAAGCATTGTTTCAATGCCAACGGTGAACTAGTGGCGACGTGACGTGCATTTAAGTCTGTTACAGTGAGTCGATACAAAAGGTTGACAAGCCACAAGGGTTGACAGTTCAACAGGGAGTCATCAACCATATCTATCTATTCAAACCAAGTTTTCCAACAGCAGATCATCTGAAGAAAAGTGAAGGTTATGTTGGGTTTGATCATGACAACGACAGGCCGCAAACAGCAATAATGGTTCGTCTGAAGCTCTTGAATCCTGGTTTAGAAATACTAATGGACGAAATTCCTATGTGACGAAAAAATTGTTTGCCCTTCTATATTTCTTTTTTATTTTTTAATTAGAGAGGCAAACCAAAATTCCTTTTCAATTTAATGAAATTCATTAACCAAAGTCTACATTTTCATTCACAAAAAGTGTGTTTTCATTGCAACTCCTTTTATGTAACAATGTTTGCTTTACAAAATTCTTGTATTGACTACAGTTTTTCATCAAATATTTGTGTTTAAGATTTTGAAATCGATGTAAGAGATCGACCGTCAAAAGATCGTTACTACCAAAATCGTAGTCAACTATACTTAGACATTGAACACCATGTAAACGTCTATGGTAAGTGTTAAGTGCTTCACAAAACGTGTAAAGAAAAACGATGCATTAATGTTATTGAATTCGTTCGTAATTAATGCTTTGGCAATGTAACTGAGTGTCAAGAATAAAGATTTGATTTTGTTTTGTTTTGATTTGGCTATTTATGTATCTCAAGACTAAGTTCATACCAAAAAACTTGTAATAAAATAATTTGTATTTTAGGCGTAGAGTTTCATAAAATCGCAATAATACTTGCCTAACCATAATTATTTTAAATAAATTCGTTGAAGTAACTGCCAAAATATACACTTTCTTTAATTTTTCTTCAGTGAGATTGCAAACTTTCAAATGTTTTTCGAAGTGAAAGTGGATGTCAAATCTGTATTTCGTTTCAAAACGTGATCTGATGACAGATGGTACATACCGATCGTAAACTATGAGAAAATCAAATTATGTTACAAATAAATATTTTTGGTTAAATTAAATGCCGATTTCAAGTAAATTTAATTAAAAATGCCAGGCACTTGGCAAAGTGATTGGAAATAGAAAATACACCACACAACGTACTTTAGGAAATAATTAATTCTTGTATGGCAGATAAAAATATAATGCAGTGATAAAAAGCTACGGATCATGGTATGCATTAAAGATTTATAGTCGCCGTGTATTGGTTTCAAATAGGACTCAGCTTTCGTTATTTGTTTGTAATTTAAAATGTCAGTGCAAATCAGTAGCCATCCACAACTCCCTCCATGTGTAAGAAATTATGGGATAACAAACAAATATCATCGGCAAAATCGGAGTAATTTAGTTTTCTCTAAGGGGTGCATTGAATGTCATTTGATTCTACATCCATTATAAACAAATCAGATATTTGGCCATGGGTATAGGGAAACTCTTTGATTTTTCCGAAACACTCATCCGACTAGGACTTTCCTAATACTATTTCTTGATATAGTGTCAAGTACATACTCACATAAACAGTCATTACAACCTTTTAGTCTGGAATATGACCTAGCTTCTGTCACACACACACCTATAGTTTAAAGTTAACTCCGAACGGCAAATTTTTTTGAAAAACTTTATATGGTAATTTTTATTTACTCTCAGAGTTTTTGCCAGAAATCTGCTGAATGGAAGAAACCGAAGAAATATTTTTCATATTTCGTTTTGATTGATATGTCTGACCTGAGGTTTGAACCGTCTCACGTCTAATAAGCCAACACACTACCTACTAGACTACCAAGCCTAGTATCAAAGTGCCCTCTCGAAATCCATGAAAAGTAGATTTGTAAGGAAGTTGATCTCATTCGGTTGTTAAATTATTATTCGAAATGTATTCATGATTGAAGTCACCATGGAAATGTGTTTGTTTATTAGATGAGAGCCCGTAGTTCAAACCCCAGCTTTCTCTCGAATAAAGAGAAATATGAAAAAATATTACGTCTTCTACGCAGTCTTTTGACAAAAACTCTGAGAGGAAATAAAATTTGCCATGAAAAGTTTCTCAAATCTATTGTTCGGATTCGACGTTAAACTTTAGACCCACCACTCATGGAAAAAATTAACATACATGACGCGGGTAGAGAGTCTTCTGTATGTGGTATCATAACGAGCCCCTATGTGTGCTACGAGAACTTTGAACTCCTAGCCTCTAAATTGGAACGGCGTTAAATTTATGTGCTCTTAATCTTGTAATTGCACCTTTAATGCGTTCTACGCTGGGATCTAAAATTTGAAATTTTCATCAGTTTCATATTATTGGCCAATAATATGTTTTTATGTGTAGAAGTGGGCCTTTATCAGATTATGGCCACTTTATTCTCATTCCCCTTTCTCAAATCAAATCGTCTCTGCCGTTGCCTACTTAATTTACTAAAATGTTGTCTTCCATTCCTAAGACGTTAACGATGTTATTCTCTCTGGGATATCATTATTTGGGGGTTTTGATTGGTATTATAGCCAAATAGTCTAACCACTACATTACGCAACCACCCTACGCCTGTTTGCAAGATTGTAAAATAAAAAATTTCACGTGCACAACTATTAAAAGAGCAAGGATTAAAAGTTTATCAATTTAGACAAAATAACGAAAACATTTCTAATATAAAGGCTTTTGTTTCTTCAGTAACTTTAATAATATCAGGTGAAGTGATAAAAGGAAATTAGAGAACTGTAATTAAAGGTATGCATATGTTATCGATTTTACGGTTGGCTTATCACAGGGCACTGCGAGATTAGGTCGCTGACGGGGATCTGGAACAGATCCCAGCCGGACTATTGCAGGGTATGTTGCGATGAGGAGGAGTTAGAGACTATCGAACACCTCCTCTGTAACTGCCCAGCCCTTGGTAGGTTGAGGTTGAGGACCCTTGGCAGAGCCTTCTTTGAGAGCTTGAGTTCTGTGTCGAGAGCCGACATCAAGGCTCTCCACAAATTCATTAGCAGTTTGAGCTGGTTGAGAGGTGCTAGGGCTTCATAAGTGTAGTCGCGCGCTAAACCCTTGTTTGTGTCTGTTTCTTTCTGTGTGATTCCCATCCTCCCCTTACCCTTATGCCCTCCTTTCATCCTATTCCCTCTATTTCCTTCCCTCTCCAAGGACGTTGTACAATGGGTCAATTTCGACCTCCGGGTATTGTACTTGTCTTAACGGACAAGTACACGTCCTCTAACCTAACCTAACCTAACCTACGGTTGGCTCCTATAGCATTCGAAGTCTAGAAGTTGCCGTAATCTATTTGAATGTGTTGGCTTATTAGATAAGCCAACTACAAAACGAAATATTAAAAAATATATATCCTTTGGCCACTACCTCCCTCTCAGTTGCCTTCTGGCAAAAAAAAAAACAGAAAAAAGAGAAAAGTTTTTCAAGTCTGTCGTTTGGAGTCCACATTAACTAAAGGTCTCGCCACTTATCGATAAAATTTACACACATAACATAGGTGGTGTGAGAAGCTAGGTTGGGATCTAAACTAAAGTGTTGTAATGAAATTTTGAAATTGTTTTTTTTTTTTTGTTTTGAAATTGTACCCTTTCTACAGAGCACTCTCAAAAAAAGTTGATCAAAATAATTAAAAATTTACTGATAAGTAAACATGAACTTGAAATCCTGTACACCTTCAAATTAAAGAGTGAAAAATCTATTAAAGATTTGATTTGTTCATTAAACCTGCACCCTTTACTACTTGGTTATAAATATTGTGCCCAGGGGCTCTTTCTTGCCAACTACAATGTTTAAAACATTTTAGCTGTTACAACCCAGTATTCACAGCAGTCAATAGCCGTACTCATAATTTACTTGTTGTAACTGCATTCTTTTGTATAATTTGTACTTCACAAAGAACTGCATTCCCTTTCAATTTAAACTGCAAATTCGAATGAATGCCTTAAGCATTCAGACTTTTTATATTTTATTTTATTTTCCAAAAAAAAAACTCGAAATTTTGCTTTTAGACCAACGCAAAGTGCAAAGAAGAAAAAAGTTGTTGCTATTAAAAGGCCTCCTGCTCTCTATAGCTGACTGATTGTATTCGTTCGTATGCCCTTGAGTCTTTTTATTATGGAAACCAAAACTTTACGCTTTTTGTAAAATATTTTTTTTTGTTTTTGTAATTTTGGGTTTTTATTTTGGCTCATTGCCCAAAACTAAAAAGAGTAAGGGAAAAAGGGAGTAGAACTACAAAATAAAAACGAAAGAGTTTGTGAAGTGTTAATGCATTTTGCTACCAAACGTACAGTACCATACATACGTACACATGTATATGGGAGGCACTATGAACGCATATCTATTCAACTGTCTGTCCTTGTTACTTGCATATCAACAACATTAGCAAGTAGGGAAAAAAATGTATTTCATTTACTGTTGCTTTAGTTAGTTTTTATTGTATTTTTTTGTTGTTGTTGTTGAGCGGAAAATTTACAACCAAAATGACACAACCGCATTCATCTCCATTTTATTCCTGCTGCTAGATTCTTATTGTTTTTAATTTATTTGTTTTAAATAGAATGACACGAATTTTATATCACATGAGTAAGTGAGAACGTGCCACCCATGGACTTGTGTGTGTGTGTGTGTGTGTGTAGTAGATAAGCCCCAACATTTACACAGATATTTGCTTCTAAACTTATGTATGCACACAGAACATAAACATGCTTGAACTTACGCTTAATAATGCAGGCACAGGCAATAAGATATTGGAGCTGTAGGCATAAAATCTTAAAACTTTTGGACATGTTAAGCACATTGTTTGACTCCGTCCAAATCTTCACTGATGGATCCAAGCTGAGAGGAACAGTTGGTGGTGGAATCTATAAGGCTACCGGATTACTGCAGCGTTTTCCAGGCGGAGGTTTTGGCAATACAGGCTGCGGTTAAGATTATTTGGGATTCGAAAATCCCCAAATGTCCGATAGACAGGCGGAAACCTGGCCGCTACCGCTGTTGAAAACACCTGAATAGGTTGGCGAAGAGGTATAACGTACACATCAATTAGGTTCCGAGACACAATGATATCCCGGGCAACTGCAGAGCGGATGAACCGGCCAGACGCGGCACGACCATCGAAGTCTCCGACGAATTCTTAAGCATTGGAGTCCCTTTGGGGACCTGCAAGCTCATGATTGACAACGAGATTACGGACTCGGTCAAACGCAGGTGGGCAGCTTCAAATAAGGGCAGAGTGGCGCGCATAATCTGGACGAGGCTGGATGGAGGGTGCACTGCAAAGCTGCTTAAACTCCAAAGAGGCGTGCTCAGTACGATTTTTGGAGTCGTGACGGGTCATTGCATTATAGGTGACCACGCGAGGCGCCTTGGATTGGGACACCTCGCGAATGATTTCTGTAGAAGCTGCAGGGACTATCCAGCAACCACTTAACCTACGACTGACGACCGAAGGAAATTACTTTAAACAGGGCTAGTTAGGTTTAAAGCTATGTTACAATAAATTTTGCCTCTGCCTCTTCAATCATTGGAGTTCCAACATAACTTCGAATGTATTTCGAGTACAATCGTTACATACAATTTCAGTGTTCAACACCAATAAGCTGCTATGATCTGGAAGACATTTACCACGGCCATCTAATTCTCGGGCAGTTGAAAAGTTGTGGAGGAAACAGAACGGAACAAAACCTTTTACGCATGTGCCCTGCACTTCAGAACAGTGTTCATCGGATCTTCGTTTGAAGATCTCGGCATGATAGCGAACGTGCCAATGACTGAACGGGCCAGTTTCATTTGAAGCTCGGGGTGGTTCAAACCTACCACTAAAGGATAATGACAAAGGGGCTTACCTCACACTGGGTGATACAATGGGCCATTTAGGCCAGTGAATAAACTTGCCTGTGAACGTTACTATAATCTTGCTCTACTGAACAAGAACTAAACTTCCATTCGAAGCTCGGGTTGGTTCAAACCCACCACTAACGAATCATGACAAGGTGGCTCACACTGGGTAACACAATGGGCCATATGGGCCACCGAGTGAACTTGACCGCTAACCTAACCTAACCAAAACCATTCAAACAGTATTTCTGACATGCACATATGCCACCCAATTTCCTTGCTTTTAAACACCTTGAAACGGCTGTTTGAGTCACGGCTAATGGCAGTGCAAGCTCTTCTTGTATCTTGATTAAGTAAAGTTTCCAATAAATGGTCTACAAACTTATTTGACTCACCCGGAGGCTTTGTGGCTTTGATATGAAAATCACAATTTATGAAACGCACAAACCATAAGATACAGCTTTTCATAGAGAGTGCTCATCGTTTCACAAGCAAACGATAACTCGGTCCAAATAAAACCGCGATTATGCTAAGGATCAACGTTATAGGGATCATCCATTTTCACATTTCATCCGCGGGACACCATAATGACCCAAAATATTTTTACCTTCAATAGGGTATAAAAAGAAATCCAAAATAAAAAAGACATTAAAACCTAAACATTCCCATGTTGTTATTCATCAAACGTACTGGGATTTTTGGTTCTTTTTTTATTTTTCTAAGTACGAGTACTTCACTTCCACGTGCATTTGTCGGAAAAGTCGTATTTTATTTTGTATTTTAAATTTTGTTTTGGTGCACATTTTTTTTATTTTTTGTTTCTTTATTTTGTGTCTCTCTGCTAGTTTTTAGTCACTAAAACAAATTTCAAATGAAACAAACATATGGATGTATGTGTGAGCACATGTTGCAGCAATAGCATTGATGATTGTAATTGTGATAGTAGTGTCACAGTGTTTGTTGTTATTTTATATAATTTATATGCATTCGTATGTGTATTGCATTAAATATTTTGTGTATGAATACTCATATAGACAGGGGAGTTGATAGACTGAGATGACGCAGAGTTCAAGTTGCATGTTAACGACAAATACGTGCTACTTATACTAAAGCCAATGTTGTTGTTATTGTTATTGTAAATGCTGCTACTCAACTGCATGTTTATTTCAATGTTTTTAC
Source organism: Sarcophaga caerulescens (assembly GCA_927399465.1). Taxonomy (NCBI): domain Eukaryota; kingdom Metazoa; phylum Arthropoda; class Insecta; order Diptera; family Sarcophagidae; genus Sarcophaga; species Sarcophaga caerulescens. The sequence goes on from OV656873.1 coordinate 101,175,322, forward strand.
AATAACGAGAGTATTTCAAAGTATGTAACATTTATTCACAAGTACATTGACATGTGAATTTAATCACACACGCACATACAAATGCTTCGACAATCACTAGGAGGATTGAATACTATTTACATAGGAGGGTCGTTTCAGATACACTGATAGATTTGATATCTTTGCCGGACACTAGTCACCCGGAATTTTTCAAGGCTAATATACTGTCTCCATCAATTGATGTGACCAATTGGCGAAAGCCCGCAAGGAGCAGAGGCGCCTGGAAAGATGTGCAGAAGCAGGCCGACATCTAATAATCGGGTTGTTAATGGCCAATTAAGTAAGGAAGTAAGCAATCTACTCCCTTCCATCCGTATAAAATAATGATGTACCTTATTAAATGCCTCAACTGTTTCCACTTATTCTTCGTTTCTGCAACTTCTCCAGAAGTTGTAGGCCGTATGACCAAGAGTAATGCGTAGTTATGTCTACAACGATGTGTTACATTTTCCATTTTGTCTAACCAGATTTTTCTTACGCCATTGTTTCCCATCTGGAGTTGATAAACTCTGCTACTACATAGTCAATCCTAAACTTAAAGGGTCCTAACAGAATTCGCTGAATAAAGAATTCGTGCGAAAGTTCGGTGATTATGCCACATCAGATCAATTTATCAGCTCTGCAATTTCCAAGAATAGCATAGTATAGCGGTAACTATGTAAGGTGAATTTTGTTCCAATATATCGTCTCCTTGAGAGACTCCCGAAAACCGTCCTAGATTTCATTCTGGATATAAGCCTCTCACAGAATTATGGCCATCCTTAACAAACATCACCTCAACCCGTAGGTCAACATTTTCGCCTGAAAAACATTGCAATTACGCAATAGAATCATCGAGTGAAGTATTCCTACCGACTTCAAAAAGATGCCTCCATCCTCAGTTCCATTCAGCGTCGTGGAGATCTGTACAGATTCATTGGCGAGGTGAGTCACATTATTTTCCCATTCTCTTCTATCCGAAATGAACATCGCTAATGTTCCCAAATGTAAGCAATGTTCCCAAAGAACCCAACTCCGTTATGATCCTCGAGTGACCAATATTCAATTCATGCCAACCTCCAGTCGCAGAACGACGCAGATTAATATTAGCTGTTGAGCTATTACAAGAAAGTCCAGCAGGAAGAGATGTAAAATTGTCTCCAGTGCCGATGTAGGTGTAGTAGATAATACACAGGTGATAATGATACAAGCTAATCCTTGTATCCATTATGTCAAGTTGAGATTAATCATCTTGCCAAGGGATTTCCCTAGAACAAGATAAGTCGGACCATAATACGATTCAAGCAATTTGTGAATTTCACACCAATTTCTTTGTCTTTTGAAACAAACCAATAAGTTATCCAATATCGCCTTCCTCGTATGAATCGAAGAGCTGGTCAGGCAATACGTGTCCCATAAATGAAAAGAAATAGTAATCGGAAGGAGCAAAGTCTGGTGAATATGGAAATTGGGAGAGCAGCTCCCAGCCTAATGCTTTGATTGTATCAGAAACCGGTTTTGCTTTGTGTGCAGTGGCAATGTCATTTCTTGTGAGCTATTCTGGTCGTGTTTCGTTCAAAGCATGGTGCAAGTTGATTATTTATTACCGATAGTGGTCTGTATTAACGGTTTTACCGGGTTTAAAGGAGCTCGTGGTACACTACACCTTTCTGGTCCCACCAGACGCACAGCGTTGTCACTCTGCCTAATCGATCTAATTTTATAGCCGATGTAGATAGTTGTTCTTGATTAACCAATGATTTTTTCCCATTAAGGGTTCTGAAAATTAATCCATTTCTCATTGCGAATAACAATTCCATGCAACACTGAGTTTCTATCATGTCTTTGAATCAAAATTTCACAAGTGATTTTAGGTTTTCCATCTGTCTGCCGTTCATTGAGCACCGGTTTTCCAGACTTTTGAATCTTTCACATAGCTTTTAAATTCTTTGTTGTACAACCTTTAACATTTCTGCCAATTGTTTCAGATTCAAAGTTTCGTCTCCATCCAATACGAGTATTTCATGCAATTCGGCGTCTTCAAACTTTTTTGTGGTCTTCCACGTTCTTCATTTCTCACATCAAAATTGTTATCTCTGAACCGTCGAAACCATCTTCTGCATGTTGCTTCTGATGAGCATGATCACAGTATGCCTTGACAGGCATTCGATGCGACTCTCCTGCCCTTTCCTTCAAATGGAAACAAAAATTAATGCTTTTCGCAATTCATCATCCTCTGGTACAAAATTCGCCATCTTTATTACAATGAAAGAATATAATATTACTGACTTTTGTATACTAAATATGTATGTATGTATACTTGATGTGTACTAAATATATTTGACAGATGTCATCGCCAAGCCAAAAAACCGCCCACTTTATAGCAGTACACCTGGTATATCTTCTCAACCTCACTTGTGGCTGTAGTAAGACTTAGAAGAAATACAAAGACACAAATGCATATGAATTTAACGAAACACCCCTCGTATATTAATGTAATAACAATAAGTACTATTTTTAGTATATTTGAGGTAATGAAAGTGGTGCTCATATGTTTATTTATTTACTTTTCATTTCATTCATTCATTTTAATTTATTTTATTTGCCTTCGCATTTAATTGTTGCCAAATTTTCTATGGATATTAACATTTATTTGGGTTAATTGATATTTATTGATATTAAATTACTACCACACATACATACAATAAAATGTTACATAATGAAGCAAAACAAAAACACTGAGTAATAACAGTAATGTAATGCCAACATTTAATTAAATGTCACCAATCAATCACTAAGTAATTGTTAATTAAACAAAATAAATTTAATTAAAGTGAATAAATATCAGTTGGACTGCTTATCACAATTGGCAAGAAAATGTAAAATATGACGACTGGTATTTATAAATTTATTAGACGAGGACTTCGAGGTTTTTGACAGTCGTATCATTGACTGTTATCTGTATATAAATATTGTTACGAAAATGGAAACGGTGTAACATCGTTTAACATTAAGACGATAACTAAAAGCTACAAGCAGGCAACGAGCAGTAAGAATTCAGCCTTGTGTGAAGTCGCGTTGCGTGTGAAGAGAACAGTCGTGGTTTGAAGATCTGCGTTGTAAAGATCTGCGTTGTTAGCGAACAAAGCCAATTATTGTTGTATTCATCAAGTAGAGAACAGTGACACGCAAAATAGTACGAACAATAAAGAATTTAATGTAAACTAAACACAAATTTATTTTTATTTTGTTTGCAATCATCGAACTCATATTTCAAACGTTTTTAGAAAGGTAAAAACGTAACAATATTATACTGTTGAGCTAGGGTCATTCATCAGTTTTTGGGTAGTAAATAGAATATGGCTTGCAGTAATTAAATTTAAAATCTACTTGTCAATATTGGAATATAAGGTGAAGTAAAAAAAAATATTTTTCCAATAAATTAATGAACCATTCTGTAGATCTTGGGACAGAAGGGGAAGTTTTTGGTCTTAGAATAAAATATTCCGAGCCCATGGAGAAACTATTGGATATATTTCAAACAAATGCCCAAGACATCTAAAGATTTACTCAATTAAACTTGTAGCACTCAGTTCTTATATGATTACCTCGAAGATAATACTTGGCAACTCGAATTGTATGATTTCTTTGATAGTTTTGTGATTACTGGCCGTAGTACTCTTTGAACACTATTCATAACCAGTTTTTATTCGATCAAGATGAACATGCTTTAGCCTACTTAACAAAGAATATACAGTTAATTTAGGAAGTGTTCTTTATTTCTCAACATAATCTCCCTTTAGCTTGATACTCTCTAGCTCTTTAGACTATACCTCTTCGTTGTTGGCACATTTTGTACCACTAAATTGTGCATGCGGGGAACCCTGGTCAGAGGATAGATTTTTTGTCCAAATGCCCTGGATAGAATTTCCAGTTAGGAACAATTATGAGATTTAAGAAGGTAATCTTTATGAAATCTTTACAGATGCCCCGACTAATGAAAATTAAAACTTGTGCAGGTTGTCGTAATACGAAGCCCTCACGACCCTGAAAAAGGATCTCAGCGAGTTATAGGATAGCTATTTATTAGGTTAGTCCGACATTATATCAGCTCATAGCTGATTTCAGTTGTCAGGACGGAAATGTATGAGGGCGATTCTGTGTTTGGTTCCGGGGCAAAGAGATTACAAGTGACCTGGTAAAAGCTGGCACGGTCAAGTAGGCCTCTTCTACGAGCTGATCGGTTAAGGTGTAAGGCGGACAATTCATTGTGGAATAAGGGAAATTGGAAATCTCCAGGTTATCATCAAACTGTCTCTACCGTTTTAAGAGGGAATGAGTCTCGATAGGTTTTTTGTGTGGACATTGTGCATTGAGGGCAAGGATCAGGTTGGGGGCTCTTGAAACCCTCAGAACACCTAAGGCTAACAAGCACATTTTTTGTCTCTGCTCTGATTTGCAGAGGCAGACTTGTGGAGTTAGCTTCTTTTAAAATTTCTAACTTACGAGAGTTTCATCTTTGGCTTAGCACGAGGTACTTCTTCATCTCATCCTCTAAATTCCCTTTTTTAATTTTCATCATTTAAAAACAATTTTTTTGATTTTTTAGTTTCTCTAAAACACTGTTTGTTTTGCTTCTTGATTTAACCGAAAATACTGAAGATAACGACAATGGATTTTTCTAGGCTCTAGATGCAAGAGAAGTTGAGTCGTCGTAGTCTAGTAGGTAGTGTGTTGGCTTATTAGACATGAGGACGCGGTCAGACAGCTCCAACAAAACAAAATAAGAAACAAATATATCTTCGGCGACTTCCTCTCAGCAGACTTCTCGTAAAAACTTTGAGTGTAAATAAAATTTCCATGAGAAGCTTCTCTAAAATTTTTCGTTTGAGTCGACTGTAAACTGTAAGTTCCACCACTCATGTATAAAATAAGTGACGTAAGAAGCTAGGTCGCAATACTGACTGAAGGGTTGAAGTGACCTTCGCAACTTTGTACTGTCAAACCGTTTTTATCAAATTTGAAAATAGAAAACACTAAGACAGCTAGATCTAGCGAATAAGGCGCGTGATGAATGAAGCTTTACTTCACTGATTTTGGCCATCGGAATAGTAGACACATAAACCGATGCGATATCTGTAGTGGTACTGGACATTTTGTTTGCATTTAAGCCAGTTGCACCTGGTAGTAAATACCAAAGCTCTGGATACTATGGTAAATATAACAGAAAACCAATCTTGCACAAGATTCTTTAGCGACCTTATGAGTAGCTAATCAAGTACCTGATTGCTCCCTCTTCAACTGTCCCCTAGACAGAACCAGTAGAATTTTTTGATTTTGAGAAATCAAATTGATATAGTAACAAAATTGGATAGAGTAATCGAGAGTATACATATTCTCTGTGATATGCGGATGGGTCTGGAATGGATCTTGGTACAGGAGAGGAGCTTAGTCTTAAGGTTTAGTCTTCTTCTAAGCAGAAATTTATGCAATCGTATAATGTTCTCACTTCAACCTGGAGTGCTCAGTTTTTATGTGGTTAACTCGAAAATAGTATGGTACTGTCTTCAAAGGCCAGGTTCCTAGGCCCCAAAGAAAACAGATGTTTGGAAACGTATACTCAACGAAAAGTAAGATAAAGAGATGCAAAAACTATTCCTTAATCAAAATGTGCCACTTTAGACCGAAATTAAATTTTGTTAAAATGGAGATCGTCTCGAATACAATTTGTAGAGTCTGTGATGATGAGAATGTATCATCAGAACACATACTTGGAACCTAAGATGCATTAAGGCCATATGAGTGCATATCAGATGCTGGGCAGGCAGTTGTCATTGTTGTCATTGAGCCTTTGCCAGCCTCCTGAAGTTTATCAGGACAAAAAAGGATTATAGACCTTTTGAGTAGCTAATCAAGTAGCTGATTACTCCCTCTTCAACTGCCCCCTAGACAGAACCAGTAGAATTTTTTAATTTTAAAAAATCAAAAAGATTTAGTAACAACACTGGATGGAGTAATCGAGAGTCTACATACCCTCTGTAATATGCAGATGTGTCTGAAATGGATCTTGAGACAGGAGTGGAAGCTTTGGTCTTAAAGTGAAATATCCTGAATCCATAGAGAAACTCTTGGATACCTTCTAAACAGAAATCTATGCAAACGTTCTCAATTCAACCTTGAGTGCTCAGTTTTTATGTGGTTAACTCGAAAATAGTATTGGACTGTCTGCAAAAGCTTGATTTCACAGGTCCCATGTTCCCCTGTTGAGGACAGAACCTCTTTGTGGAGAGATAACAGATTTTTGAAAACGTATACTCAACGAAAAGTAAGATAAAGAGACGCAAAAACTATTCTTAAATCAAAATGTGCCACTTTAGACCAAAATTACACTCGTTCAAAATGTTCAACTTGTAGTCTGTGATGATGAGAATGTATCATCAGAAGACATACTTGGAACCTAAGATGCATTAAGGCCATATAAGTGGATATCAGATGCTGGGCAGGCAGTTGGCATTGAGCCTCCGCCAACCTCCTGAAGTTTATCAGAACAAAAGTGTTGGAGGAGACATTATAGGGATACACTATTTCAATTGAGGACCGAAAGATAGATTGTATTGTCGGAGTACTATGGCACGTCTTCAAGACGGCAGTAATAATAATAAATGCCAAAATGCCATTTATCAATTTGCTCAAGAGAATTAGCACTTGGGAGGTATTTACTAACATTTTTATTGATAAGTTGTCGACTCTTTAGTAAATCTTTTGCATTTCAAAAAGAAACTCGAGGAAGGTATTTACTAACATTTCTATTCATAACTTGTCGTGTCTCTATGAAATTTTTTAATAAACATGATTTGAAATGTATGCTTGTAATTTGCATTTGAAAAAGAAACTCAGTCCTGCGCAATGCTTTTAAAAAAAATTTCACACTTTAATAATAACGAAGTTGACAGAAGTTCGGATTAAATTACCGTTAAAACCGTTATCAGTTTATTGAATTGTATTTAATTTGATCATTTTCGCTTATCAAATTAACGCAAATTTATGGCATAAATACTATTTACCATCAATTGTATACCACTGGTTTATAATTATGACTGTATTCACCATTTCATTCAAACCAGGTGTCAGTTTATGCTAAACAAATGTAAAGCTGATAGAGATAGACAAACAAGTAAAGATGTCGTAAACAGTTAAAAAAAAATTCAATAACATTTTAAAGAAATAATATAAAAAAAAATATGAAAACTTGCATTTCAAATTTTAAGTGAAAGTAATCATACAAGTCAGTCAGTCAATTAGTCAATATGTCATACAAACAGTTATTCAATATTCGCATATCGTCTTTAAAACGTCAGGCAGCACATACATATGTACGTATCATCTAAGTAAACGAATGACATACAAACTTAAATATTATTTTACAAAATTGAAAATGCCAAGAGATTTGAACCATTTTTATAAAATAATTTTTTTTTTTGTTTAATTTGCCATTTGAAGAGTATTGTTGATTGACAATAACACACAAATCACTTTAAAGCTTACAAGTACACTGAAGGAAATTTGTTGAGAATCTTAAAATAACGACGTAAGAATTTTGAAATGAAGAGATCAAAACCTGGAAACTTCACTGCATAGTTTATTTAAACTAAAGTTATTAAAATTCAAAATTTTATTAATACTCGCAGGACAGATGAGGTCTAAAACTGTGTCCAAACAAAGCCTTCAATGCTTATTATCCATGTAAATTGTTAGTCTTGAACTCCTCGATACATGTTTCCTGACTAGTGGCCTTAAAAACTAAACCAGGGTCTAACGATCACGATTCTCTTCTGACTAATCGTTCTCAATGACAGCTTGGAGTTGAATATGACCTTATCAAGTATACCAAGTGTATCACCTTATCAGAAAGTTTTCACTCTACACCATAAATAATTGGCGGCCTAAAACCCGACTACCTACAACTTATAGCGAATAAAACCATTTTCGTTTGGTTTGAGGTAATTCCCAGACACTTACTGCAAGCTCATGAGGACAGACGTATGACCGCATTAACCGGAATTAAAACTTTCGGAGTCGACTTTAAATTGTATGTCACACCACTCATCATTATAAAATAACACATATGTACAACATGAGTAGTGTGAGAAACTAGGTCACAATGCCGACTAAAGGGTCGTAATGACCAATTCAGTAAAAAAAAAACTTCCGTATAACTAGGACCAACTCATCAGCAACTATATCGGTTTTGTCCAAGAAAATTTAGAATAGAAGCAGAAGTGATTCTGACCAGCAAATTCTAAAAAATGAAATCTTCCATGATTTCCTATTAATCAAAGGCGATCCTAACTACCACACCTTGGTGAATTCTCTGAATGATTGCCATTCTAAACCCATATTCATATTCTGGGAAGACATAGACACACTAGGGTCGATTATATAATTCCTTATAATTTTCTGAATAGAACATTCGATTTTCGAATTCCACCTGGTGAATTTTGGCCTGAGGAACCGGTGTTTGAAGTTTACACTGATAACTCAAAGATGAGTGACATGGTGGGCTGTGGTATCGTTATTGAGGGTCCAGAGATTAAAATTTCTTATAGACAGTTTGAACAAAGCAGAGTTATTGACGCAGAAGTCATGCCAATTTTGAAAATTTCTTAATTTACTCGGGCAGCTAGGCTGCGATTAAGTCCCTAACGAACGTAGTTTCAACGTCCATCTTGGCCCTTGAATACCGAGGATTTTTGGGAAAATTTCGGATCATTCAAAGGTAACTCCCATATGGATTCCAGTACACAGGGATATCGTTAGAAATTCCACTGCTGATGAGCTGGACAGGGTTGGTACGGAGCTTGCAAAATCCTACATTTTACAGGGGTACATAGGTATTCCCATGGCTTGATTAATTTCGATATTGTCCACTCGTTTTACGGAGAGGTGCAATCTTGTTGGCAGTAATATTGGTGGAGACTACTGCCCGTTGACCGAGCTCTCTAATATAAAGATTGCTGCAATTGCAAGATTTTTTGTTGGACTCGGGATGGTTTTCTCTAGGGAATGGTTGACACCCAGCTGGAATTAATTGTGGTATCACAATGGGCTTAAATGCTGGCCTAACTGCGACCTTTTCTTTCGGGGGTTCGCCACAAAAAGAACTGCATATAATCGATATTGTACTGGACTACTACACCAATTTGAACACGAGGAATAATTTTAATGTCAATAAGTTTAAAGGTGATAATCGTAATCCAACAGGTCTTACAACGCAATAATGCAAGCAACGAACAATTTAAAGGAACGTTGGGAGGAAATATCTGCACTGACAATGAGAAGTCTTAAAAAAACTTGGCCCACATAGTCGGATTTTCTGGTATAGAAGATGCTGACATTGATGGTTATTATAATGTGGATGATGAACCACTTACAAGCGTAGAGTACTTTGTCGCTAAGGCAAAGAAACTTCAGATATCGAGACTCATAGAGACAATTTACAGATTTAATTGGTAAAGCTGTCTGAAACTTTTGATTGCATGCGCTGCAATTTTTTGAAAAGTTAAAAGATGAGGAAAAAGATAAGTCGACAAAGATAACATTAAATGCTAGACTTAAATTGTGTACGAAGAAAATAATCGTTAATACAAATTAATATACTTATCTTATTATACATTTCTGTAGTCATCATAGTCTAGTAGGTAGCGTGTTGGCTTATTAAATGTGAGGCCACGAATCAAACCCTTGGTCAAACATCTTCAACAAAACGAAATATTTAAAAACATTTCTTCAGAGACTTTATCTCACCAGTATTCTGGAGATAAGCTTGAGAGCAAAATAAAATTGACATAAAAAGTTTCTCAAAAGTCTGGCGTTCGGAGTCGATCTCAAACTTTAGGTGCCGCCATTTATGTATATAATAAACATACACAACATAAGTAGTGTGTGAAGAAGTCGGGAATGGTTGTAAGGCCCAATTATGTTATGTATGTCTGTACAAAGTGAGATAAAAAACATTGTTGATTCAAATTTAATTTTTAACCACTACTGCTACTACTTTGTAGTTCGTATGATCAATTTTAAATTCGATTTACGTCGTTCTGACAACGCAATCGCAACATAAATTGAGGACTTAGTGTACCTAGCTAATCATCGACAGCGTTACAAACTCGAATTAAAAATGTTTCATCATCTCATTTAGAGATGATCATTATTCTTTGATCAGCATGGAAGTTTCATAAACTATGTACAAGGCCTTTAATGCTCCCTAAGGAGAATCTCTATTGCCAATCCTTTTGTGACGGACATCAACGCTGTATTAACTCTAATTAATGAGTTAGGTTAGGTTAGGTCGGAGTGGTAGTTCTGATATCAAAAAGCTCACTTGATCACGCATAGCGGCCCGTTGTGAGGCCACAGATGAACGCTGACGAAGTTCTACCAAAAACCAGGGAAGAGGAAGAAGTTGGTCAGAACAAGGGCTGCGCTAATTAATCAGAGCTACGGCATAATTTTATGAATAGACAATTGAAATACTTTATTGATATACAATATAAAAGAATTATTGCGTTCAGTGCATTTTATTTATATGTTTTATATCGGGAATGTATGTATATTTCTATTATTGTTATACTAGAGGTAGTTGTAGTCAATGTTTTGTTACTTTGTGTCTGTCTTATAGGCCTACGGGCAACATAAGCATGTACATTTCTTTATTAAATAGTTATAATGACAATAAATAATAATGTAACCCAATAAAAAAAAGATATCACAATCCAACAGGAAGTATATTCTTATTAATAATTTATTTTTTTTTTACCTATAAAATCTCGTTTCAGCTTCATTGACAAAGTTCCAATAACCCAAATGAAATCGATAAGCCTACCAGAAATAAAAGCGAAGATTAAATAACCTCTGCCTATTGTTTGTAAGGAAATATTTAAAGGCGGACTTCTTTTCTTTTCACTTTATAATATGAGAAATGAGTGAAGAAGAAAACATGTTAAATGAAAAGAAATAAAATGATTTACATAAAAATTAGACAGGTTTGCAATGTATTTATGAACTTATAAAATAGATAATGTATCCTATAAGGAAACATCTATTGAATGAATTCAAGAGGCTTAAGAATTTTGTTTTCATTTCGTAAGTGGCAGGTAGGTAGCGTACTGCATAAGCCAGTCTAATCATTACATAAATTTCAAGGACAGTTAAAAATAAATACATTACCAAGGTAGTGATCGTATGGGAAACATACTTCACATAATTGTGAATATTTTTTATCGAACAATACATTAATACATATTCCTCCCTACTACATGCATACATAATTGGTCATTACAACCCTGCAGTCAGGAATACGACCTAGCTTCTCACACCAATGGATCAATTTCGACCTCCGGGTACTGTACTTGTCTTAACTGACAAGTACACGTCCTCTAACCTTCTCACACCACTTATGTGGTGTGTGTTAATTTTGTACATGAGTGGCGGAATCTATAGTTTAAAGTCGACTCCAAACGACAGATTGTTAAGAAAAATTTTTTCGGTTTTTCGGTTTTGAACCATGGCCTGAAGTCTAATAATAATACCTACTAGACTACAGCGACTTCCTCTCTACTATTCAGCTGTAAATAATAAAAATCTGTAAGCGGTTCAAATTGATAGCCACTTCGAAGAGCATAGCTTACACAATCATATAAGGTCCATTTGTAGCACAGACACGTTAAACGATTATAACTTTTGGCTGGCAGCCATTCCGAGTCTTATTAAGCTATGGTTTTCGCTAGAAACATTCTAAACACAAAATCCAGGTGCGCAGGGTTCCCAAGTGCCGGACAGTGACAAAGATATCTGTCTGACTCCTCTTGCCTCGGTCAAGTTGGCCATTACTTGGACTTGGTCGTGACATCATCTCAATCACAGTTTGTAGACGCCTGGAAAGGGTGCGGCTCCCATTTAACGACTTCTGCCGTGGGTGCAAATCCACTCCAACCTAACCTGACCCCTCTTGTTTCTTTTACTTTGTGAGTTATGCCCAACCTCCAGGCATGTACACTTAGAGGCCAGTATCCCATTCCAATTTCTATGAGGTTTCTAAGATGAAGCAGGATTATATTTCATACAAATGTTTTCTTTTGAAAATTAAAGTTTGTTGTGAAAACATTTGTTTGTCCCTCTGCAGAAAGATGGCAATGTCATGTGCTAGCCTTGCTGTTACCTTCAATGTTCCCGTGAAACTTTAAAGCCTTATAAAGGTAATCGTAATTTCCTCCACGCACGTCCGGAATTCTAGAACAGCTATAGTCTGATACTTCGGCGGTCTTTGTAGCCATTGTTTTAGCCTGAATAATATTACAGTAATCGAGCAGTGCAGGATAAAATCTAAAATACTTGGATAGCGTTCCCTGGCAGGTGTAAACCGCTGAGGATTGCCGCATTCGCAGCCATAGTACCAATGCTTTAGACGATATAATTCTAAGAGCAACTGTTATAATGGTTGTGATTTTTTTCATAATGCGCACAAACTGGGTTTGATTAATCCTTTCCTCTAAAGCCAACTACCAAATCACGCCTCGTAGGATCGAATCGGTTTAACTACAAAATTGTGCGGACAGGGTTGCGTCTTTGAACGTGAGTAGTGCCCCATAACTGTATAAATTTTCCCAAATATTGGTTCTGGAATTGAATCGTATAAGATATTCATTTGAACGAAGGTTACACATTTCCATTCGTAACATCAATAAGCTGCCTCCCTCAAAATCAATAACTCTGCTCCTGAGAGCATAAAAAGTGGAATATGGAGCTTCAATCTCAGTTGACTGCCACCGCATACCCATATACGTTACACGAAGATATTAGGGGTGGCCTTCAATGAATTTTTGCATCATAAGCAATATTTGAAGTTCGAAAAATGAAAAGCTGAGATCCTGAGCCACATGAGGGTTCATTATGGCTGGTAATTAAAGAAATCATAATGAGAACATACATATGTACAAGACAATTGGACGCTCGAACTTGAACTATGTAATCCCGGTTTGGACTCCTTTCGTAAGCGACACCAAATGGAAGTGAAAATTAAGAATAATGCACTCAGTTTTGACAATGACTGTGTCAGAATGACTAGCGTTAATCATCCCCATAAGGAAACCAGAATTCTTCCAGTTGGACAACACAAAATCTCACTAAGCATACTTGGCAAGTGATAATTCATTTCCAAAGGCACACTAGGATCTCAAAGAAATCTGAGCAATTATTTCATCCATTGTTGATCGTACATTCCTCATAGATGCCTAAAAACAAATACATCAGCAGGGAATAATTGATACTATGGGTATGGACATAATCGCTCCATTATCGCCCAGGGTGGCAATCAGCCCTAGCACAACTGAGATTCAATAAGATACCGTGAAGAAATAATTCCCGGAACTCTGAATTAATGCCCCACCTGCCGACAGAGTGCTTATGACACCAAGCTCCTCTTCAGATGTCCCAGTACACATGTGGTCCTACACCCGGTTGGCCTCTGACTGACAGAAGCAGAGATTATATATTTATAGAAATTATTATTCATTTCTTGCAATTGAAATTTTTCCAACTTTTTTAAAAAGTCACTCTCAACAGCAGCAGCAGAAGTGCTACAAAACAACACCATAATTGACGATAAAATAAGAAAAATATAGCCTGACAGTTTATTAACTACCATTTTCACTAATTTAAAGCTTAAGAGTGTACAAAAATCTGTCCTGAACTATTTATATGAAACTTAATACACCAATAATAGGAATTAAACATGAAGATTGAATGTCACAAAGACTTGACTGAAGCAGTCTAATATATAATGAGTTTGTTTACGGTTCATATGCTTTAGGCTTCTTAGGATATATTATCATATTTTTATTCAAATTAATTTCTGTTCCAAAATGTAAAAATATTAATTAAAGTTATACTCACTTGCTATTTTCATTACACGAAAATTGAGTCTTGAAATTATGAAATTGAAAATAATTTGATTCTGATTTGATTTGATTTAAATTAATTTAATTTTGAATTCTTGCATTTTCTGTAAATGAAGACGAATAAATAAGATTAAAAATACAAGTAAATTAATAAAATAATCATAAGTAAACAATTTTTTATTTGAAAGACATTAGAAAGACTAAAACAAAACAAAAACGTGACAAACCTTTCATTTTTAATTGGCATTGATAGTCTGTGACAATTCATCCATTAGCTGGGACCAATGAAAACCCATCTTATCATCTTCTAATTGTAATTTACAAAAACTTGGTATATGACTGAGTAAAGTTTTAAATGGTGTATATTGTTGAATGCATGCAGAGTCTCCAATAATAATCAGTTTATGTTTTGGACGTGTAATGGCAACCGTCAAACGACGTTGATCCTCTAAAATTTCTACATCACGATTACGTTCAGATGCTTCGTTAGACGATGGACCAGTGCGGCAACATGAATATATAATAATATCTTTATCTCTGCCCTGATACTGATCAACAGTATTGACTTCCACTGCTGAAAAATCGAGTAGAGTACGATAGTTTTGATAAAATGCATGATACTGCAAGGATAGCTTTTTCAAAAGTTCCACTTGAGCTCTATAGGGAGCTATAATACCTATACGTTCGGGTTCATATTGGCAAATCAAAAGGGCTTTTACGATTTTAAAAACTAAAGCTGCTTCACAATAGTTGGTATACTTTGCTAAACGTTTGGATGATTTAGAAGGAGATTTAATCACAGCTTCCAAGGGTAATGTTTGTTCGTTAAAAGCGGTTTCAATGCGAGAACAAATCGTACTATGCTTGGAATTGGCATAATTAAACGATCTTTCCGAACAATCCATTGTGTCTAATAAAAATACAGACTGGTCTACATGAGTTAGTAATGTACGCTGCAACCATCTGTCTTTAATGAAAAGTTGGTCAATAGGTTTGGTCATCACAGCCGATTTTACTTCATTGGTGGCACATTGCAGGGCACCCCGATATGTAAGCTCATTGGCCAATTTGGTAATAGTTTTATTCATACGATATTGTAGCGTTAGAACAGAAGTGGCTTCCTCACTATCGAGACGCTGAAACAGAGATTCATCAGCACCTTTCTGTCTGGCTTCTGGGGATTTTATTAAAGGAGGTAATTGATCGGGATCTCCCACCAGTATGAAACGTTGAGCAAAGAGTAAGGGTCTTAAAACTGTGACTTGCATAACTTGTGTAGCTTCGTCTACAATGCAAAAGTTAAATCTACGATGAAGAAATATTGGATGGCTAGAGCCTAAACATGTTACACCCACAATCTGAAAGGAATCATATACATTCGATAATTCTGTTTCAGTATGGCAATTAGCAGTTAAGACGGCTTCACTGTAATCTTTTAATTGCGGATTCACGCGAGCAGAAGAGCCCAAACGTATGAATGGCAGTTGAATTGTTTTCAAACGTAACAAAAGATTGTCAACGGCTGAATTTGTGTGACTTGTTATCAGCACAGATTTACCCATTAAATAAAGCAAACGCACTATAGCAACCAAAGTTTGTGTTTTACCTGTAATTAAATACAATCCTAATTAAATACTAATAATATTGAAATATTTGTAGATGTAATTTACCTGTTCCAGGCAAACCCTTTATTAGCATATAACTTTCTGTTGTTAAGGCTTTTATAACAGCTGATCTTTGGACCCCATTTAAATGCTCCATTATCGGCGCTCCCTCAGTTGCTATAATCTTAGGTAACGTCTTCTGAAAAGTGGGAGACTGACGCTCTGCTACAATTGCCCTTAAAGAAGCTGAACGTTCAGTTGGTTCGATTAACATGCCCAAAGTGGTAAAATTGAAAACATCACAAGATTTGGAATCATATTTGTCAATGATGAACGTTTGCTGTTTATATTTTTTTTGCAAATTACGCTCTAAATTAACCGTTATAGTAGACGAGGTTAATTCCACTACATATCCAGCTGCAATGGCCAGACGATTTGTGGTAGAGACAGTAACGTATTCACCAACAGAAAACTGAATGGTAGTAAGTAAATACATAAAACGTTTAATATTTTTTGTTTTTCTTCACAAAATCATTCTTGTACTTACGCCACTCAATGTTAAATCCATATTGTCTTCAGTTTGTGTTTCATGAACAGCATTGGCCACAACAAATTGATGTTTGAAACGTAACTGTTCTTTTTCTATAGGCTGTTGGGAAATCTTTAAATTACAAATAGCTCGACCATTCTGTTGACGGTTTTCCGGTGTTTGGCACCAAAGAGAGCTTGAATTGTCAGAGTTTCTAAATTCTAGATCTTCCATCACTAATAATTGACACCATTGAGTGAAATAGGCCAAATCCTCTGGTTTTAAATGCCCCAGTTTCATTGCAGCAAGCTCTAGTCTTGGACGATCATATCTAAACTTTTGTAAAGTTAGCTCGGTTTTAGCAAATGAACAACATAATGTTGCAGATTTACACTTATTACAGGCAGCTGGGGTTGATATTGGTTCTGGCAACTTAAAAGGATGTATATAAAGTTCATCTTCGTCCTGTTCCTCTTGAGGCAGTTCAATATTGTCAGATAATACTGACAAATAATGACTTAATTCGTTGCGTAAGCCTATTAGGTCGCGTTGCTCATTTCTGTTGCCTTGAATTTCACGCATTAAATTCTCCCTTAGATATAGTAAAAGACCGGTATCTGTCGGCTCACCAATTGCCGTTAACATCATTTCGTAGAGTATTAACTGACCTTTGTGTTCCATTGAAAAACTTGCTCTACCTGTTTTTAATTCAAGCGGTACAATTTGTTCTTTTCGGACTGTTTTGCCCTTCTGTGGCCGTGGATGTATTTTTACCGAAACATCTATTTTACCTTTGAGTCCCAGCTGAGGTACCCATAAATTTTCTTCTATATCTTTTATTTCGGAAATACGTCCCTGAAAACACTCCTTTTCAATCGGAAAAGTTGAAGCTTGTTTTTCATCCACATACTGCTGCACAAATTGATAAATACTTTGTACAAAATGTTTTACTTCTGCGGTGGTATCAGCTTGAGTTAATTTACTGGCATAAAGCGTAAAGGCAGTTTCTTGTGAGTTGAGCAGATCAGCAGCTAGTTTTTCAATATCCTTAAGTTCTTTAACACCTTTCTCCAGGACCATTTGAAAAAGTTCATGGACCAGCGAACCAATGACCATCTGAAAACAATTGTACAATAGAAAAACTAACCATATAATTTACAATTCCAATCATTAATAACTTAGGTTATATTGCAGAGTAAGTAAGTAAAGAATCGCCTGTCAAGGCTGTACAATTACAGGGGAGGTGTTGTACACTTTTTAATAGTCGTAACTTTTGAACAAAATTTAAAGGATGTATTTACTTTAAATATTAGCGTATGAAATGGTTCAGTTACACCTTTAAAACTACACTTTTGTTAGGCCTCGACGAATTTAATAAAACTCTATGGCGAATGCACCAAATCTTTTAGCCAAGCTTTCTCATTTTCTGCTGGTTAAGGAACTAAGTGCCTACATTTTACCAGGGTCTGCTCAGATAAAAAGCGTAATTTCAGCAAATATGTGGTAATAAACTCAAATGAGGAAATATCGTAAAAAGTCAAGTTTTTAAGCAGGGACCCGTAAGCACAGCAGCCGATTACAGCACAAAGCAAAAATTACCAGCCGGATACATTAGGAAACGATCCATTATCCTGCGCCTAAGCATAAAAACTGTCCACAGAATCGACTGGTAGCCAAAACAATATCGGTACGGTAAAAAAAACAAACAACCACGAGAATCTAAAATGACCAAGACAAACCCAACATAAATAACTCAATGAAACGAAAGTTCTGACAACCAATGTACCGTACTCTTAGCTCTCCTCCTTAGCTATTTTCCCCTTCTTTAAATTAATCTGTTATTCTCCATTAAAGAATTATTTCTCCATTATAACAAAGTGTTCTCTCCTTTGGTTAAATATCTTTCATTAACATTATTCAGTTTTCTCCATCATCTTCCCACTTCATCTATACTTTTCTCTTCTTTCGTATCAAAATCTTTAAATTTTACAACGGGTATCCAAATCTCCACTGCTTTGCAAGACATTGTACAAAACTAAGGCTTCAAATAAGCATTACCCATAAAGGTAATCAATCAGAGACTCAGGAGTATTTCACTTTTTAAACTATTTCTTCTCATAGAATATTCTCGGGGACAAATATAGAGACATATTCCGTTAGCAATTACAACCAATCATAAAAAATAATCATCACCGTTATTCAAAAGCACAGTATAGGTTAACTGTATACACATAATACACAAATCAGTACCAAATTTGGCAAAAAAAAAAAAAGAAAAACATCTTGTCAGACGGAAAAACGAGTTTATAAGGAAAATAAGAATTGTGAAATAAAAATTAAACGGGAAGTAATCTTGAGTCTTAAATTTATTGTTTATTAGATTAAAAGCATTTCATGAACATACTTACCACTTTATTATTGGGATCTAAGGTTTTAAATCGATCCTCTAACACAGTCTTCCTGGGACAATACATGGAGGCCACCACACTAGTACCACTGATTAGAATATCGGGATTTATAACACAAAAGCCATGGTCTTTATCAACTTTATACCCCGGCAGACGTTCATCCCAGATGGCTTTCAGTGACACAACAGTACCCACGTAAACTTTTGTATGAGACCAAGGGCCCTGCAAATAACACTTGCCTTCAGCCTCCCGTTCAATTCCTCCTTCTCCTTTAACTTTACCAGATACATGTAATACCAAAGCAAATGTTCTCCCATCCTTCGAAAGTTCTTTGACTATACACCTCTGCCATTTGGTCAAATCTAACTTTGCTGGCTCAACATTTTTCTCTGCAATTTCAAGTGCTTTTAAATCAAAATCATTGTCCTGGTCAAAAACAAAATCATAGTTATCCTCCTTCTCCAACGAATTCGTATCGGTTTTGTCTGGTGTTAATTCTTTTTTGAGCTTTTTGTGGCTATTTTCATTATGTTCCTCAAAGGGTGATATTACCCGTTTCGTACCGCTCATCTCACCGTGTTATTTTTTTATTTTAAAGAAATTAAATAATTTAAAACGCTTTCTTATGAAATTGCTTGCATTTTAAACAAAATCATTCACAGTAATATGAACATCCCGCTTATTTTCTCGCGTTCTTCAATTTCTGAAGCATGCACAATAGTTACCAATATTGTTGCCAGGTAAAATATTCTTATAATGACACAAAATTGTTGGGTTTTAAAGTTTTGAAATTTATTTTTTTACTTATTACAGTGCAAGTAGAAATTATATCTAATTAACGTACGGTGAGCATATGTTCTAATGTCTCTGGTAGTAATAGAACCGTCGACTAATACACTAGACTACCAGGGTGCTAGGGCTATAAAATATATAGACTATAAAATAAAAACATACACCATAAACCAGTGTTGCAAAATTGAAATTTGAAAATAGTATTGAACTATAACTGAAGGAGTACCTTTTTGCATCAAATGGTAGTTTTATGAAATATTTATTACGTACACGGAATGGAATAGAAAAACCATAGTAGAAGAAAAACTAACTACATGTTTCTCATATACAAAACAAAACCAGTTGATTAGAAACGTAAGGTTTAGTCTTTAGTCAAAATGTCGACGCAACGGGTTCATTCGGCATCATTGCTTTTCGTAATCTAAAAGACGAACATAATATACACGGTTAGCCCCTGGCTAACCGGGACTAAAGACCCTTTACCATAATTAGCGTAGTAAGTAAGCCTTAGTTGAAAACAAAAAATCTGAATGAATGATTTCTTTAATAATTTTTCCTGATGTTAAATTTAGATCTGATACCAAATTATACAAAAGTTAGATCGAACAAAAAGCACAAAAAATTATACATATTTCGACAAAGAATTTATTCAAAAATTCATTTACAAAATAATTTAAATTTAGTTATTTTTTGTATGCAGTTTTCTAATTTTAATTTTTTAGAATTTTAAATAGAATGACACGATGGCAACATTGTTTTAATGCAGTAACCAGACATATCGGTGAATGCCTCCACTAACAGATGTGTAAATTACTTATTCTAGACACTCACCATCCAAATCACGATATACAGTACATGTATTTATGGTAATACAGAACTCATTTCGAATAACGGCACTTTGGTGACTTTCGATTTTATTCACCATACCGGATAAATTCACCACATTTTGTAAAAACTCACCACAACTACAAAATTCACCACACACTTAAAAAAATAAATAAATTTTTTTGCCCTGCAGCGAGCACAAACTAACTTTGTTGTTGTTAGTTAAACATTCATTCCACACAACCATTCCCCATTTATGTTTTCGTTTTGTCCAAAACCTAGGTTTGAACCCGGGCCACTCTCTTTTTGGTGAGCAAACAACAACTAACTTACTACCTACTTTTTTACCTATTATTATTATTATTTAAGGCTACTTTAACTTGCAACTACTTATTAGACAGATAGATAAACCACACACATAGTACATTAAACAAACGGGGCTTAATTCTTACTTAATAAAACGGAAACGGAAAAAGAATGTGCGAATTATTTATTAAAATATATATTCATTTTTTGAACGAACAAAAACAAATTTGATGAAAAAAGTACTGAAAGCTTGGTGGGGGTACTGTGGTATTTTTGAAATGAAAAAGTACTGAAAAAATACAAAAGTACTAAATTTTTCAACACTGCCAATAAACATTCCTCATTCCTTCCCTGTTTGTTGCAAAAAAAGTTTTATTTTGTGGTCATGCAGCACCTATTAGAACGCGTTTAGGCACCCTCTTAAGGCCTTGGATAGGATCCCGACTGGGCTTTGTGTTTGTGAGACACCCAACGTCCCTGTTTTCTGCAGATCATGTGATGATAATAAGAAAGCATTAAACAAAAAACGGTCGGTCGCAAACACTTTGGACTTCTGCTAAGGACGTTCGGAAGTGTGGGCTAAAGATATTTAATCAGGAATTTCTCTATTGACCTTAGGGAGTTAGCATCCATTAGGGTGCGCACCTAGTTATATTTATCTCGAACATTGACTGGTAGGTAAAGGACTTCTTATATTTCCTACCTTTTTTATTATCTTTTATTTTCTTATATTTACTACCTTTCTTTATTCTCTTTTATTTTGTATATATTAATCTTTTTGTCTGTCACCTATTTTTAATATGTACCTTACGTACCAGTTTTGTTTTCCAGTTCTCTTCAGTTTTGTCCTCAGTGTTTCTACTTTTTACTACTTTGTTCTTCTGATATTTTATTTATATTTGTTTATCTACATACATAATTGGTCATTACAACCCTTTAGTCAGGATTATTGACCTAGTTTCTCACACCACTTATGTTGTGTGTGTTAATTTTATACATAAGTGGCGGGACCTACAGTTTAAAGTCGACTCCGAACGACAGATTTTTTGAGAAACTTTTCATGGCAATTTATTTACTCTCAGAGTTTTTGCCAGAAATCTGCTGAGAGGAAATCGCCGAAGAAATACTTTTTGTATTTTTGTTTTGATGTCTGGCCTGGGGCTCGAACCCTGGCTTTACGTCTAATAAGCCAACACACTACCTACTAGACTACGGCGACTTTGTTTATCTGTGATATAGAAATTACCCACAAAGAACATTTTATGGGTTCTGGGTCGAGGTATATTCCTCAGACGTAGCTTTGTAACTTAACCTACAAAAATGATAAAAAAAACAATAAAAACAATTTCTAATGGATTCCCCAAATAAATTGCCCTTTTATGAATAACGGATTTTCCTAATTTTGAAGGCACTTATTATGTATACTGTTTGCAGTCTTCAATAAAAATAATTTATATTTTCTTCAATTTGTTGTGCACAAATCCTGGTATTTAAATAAAAAATGTATAAATTTTTACAATTGTTTTTTATAAGTACTTTTTAATTGTTTAGTAGTAATGAAACATTATTTATGCTAAAATAATGGCAAATTGTGTTCACATCTTAAATTTATGTACTTATTAATATTTTTGTATAATTATTAGCATATACATATACATACAATAATAACAATGATGACTATATTTGTTTGTGAAACATAAATTAAGATTTTATTTTAACAAAGCATACGGAATAACAATGATGACTATTTGAAAGATTGGAGGAAATGTTTAAATATTAGCATATGGGAGCGTTTTATTTTAATTCTTGAAGTTAAATTAATTTTAGATAAGGCATAGGATGAAATATATAATGAATATATTATTTTTTTGGGAGTACTATCTCAAATATACAAGATTAGATAAAAACAGTTGCATTATGATATATTCATCATTTTAAGGAAGGGTAATTGGATTGCAACAAACCTTGATTACCTACCTACCTACCTTCTATTAATATTTACAAATCGTTAAAAGAATGTTAATGCTAGTGACTTAACATAATTTTATACATTTTTGTTTTAAGAAAATTACATTGATATATAAAATAATATAATAATATATGATATATAACGTGGCAACTTATTGACAACATTAAATATCGGAAGGACATATAGAGAGCTTATATTTTAAACTATTTTGTTTAAAGTTTATTTAATCATGCGCCAAAAGAATTAAAAAATACATGTAAATATTAGATTTAAAACAACAATTATTCTATTTTACATGTAGTGTAAGAAACATTTGAAAGTTTCCAATAATACATCCTTATAGTTGTATTATCAACATGAATAAATATTTATTTTGAATGCAATTTGTTTATGTAAATTGGTTGTTAGTGTTTCAGGCAATGGTAAATGGGATACATTTGTATTGACAGAATACGAAATAAGAACTACTTAAAGAAGAAAGATTAGAAAGTAAAGCTATGTATTTACGAACTCATAAAAAGTTATTCAAATCACTTAAGAATTTTTTTGGAAGGAATTATTTAGAATTTAAAAAAATCTCTACTATATTGTCACTCACTTTAAGTATAATTGTGATAAAAAAAATTTAGCAAGATTATATTCCAATAACTCAAAAAGTAACTTGGTTGTATTAATATACTTGATTTAAATTGATTCATCTGGCCAAAGTTGTGTATACACCAAAAATGATATAAAAAAATTAAAGATAACTTGCCTGAGGTAGGAAAACGTAGTATAAATACTTTATAAAAAAGTTTTCAATAGGCAACAAATGTTTCTAGCATATATATATGTATTTCCATTCACTAAAAAATATATTTTCATATACTAAATACGTATGATTTCCTCTATCCCATCTTCGTTAGACAGCGCATTTAAAAACAATACATAATTAAAAGACACAAAGCAGTAATTGCCTGGCAATTATACTCTCTCTTTTAAACTCACAATTTGAAAAACATAGAACATAGCTACTTATAAACTATTTGGAAAACAAAGTTGTTTAAAATTACTAGCATTTTTCTATAATAAGGTTCGTATCAGTCGATTATTTGAAGGCTCAACTCGCTTGATACGAAACTAACTACAGTTTTTAAAACCGCTTGTTGTATGGATGCATTGTTCATGATCAATGGCAGCAGCAAAACCAAATCGGTGGGTTGAACATCCTGAACAGCTTTTGTGACATGCTGTACAAGTCGTTCTTTTTGCGCATCGGTAAGATCATTTATTATTACATCTCCCAAAGGACGGAAGGAACCTGTTTTTTAAATATAAAGAGTTAAAGATATTTTTTCCATAAAAATTATTTTCGTGCTAAGTTTTCAGAATGATTTTAAAAGAAAAATTGTGATGCGTATTTATTTATTTTGCGGTATGTCAGTTCGCAGGTTTATATCTACCATGATATATTTAATAACATTTGAAATGGAAGGAATGATAAAATCTGAAATTTATAAGTTCATAACTATGTATACATATATGTGCAGACCAAATTTATTAAATATTTTATGTGTAAAAAGACTCCATAATACAAGGGGTGTAACAAAGTCAATGGATTATCTAATGGAAGACAAATGTTCTAAAATTTAATTTCATTTTTAAATCTGTATTTATTTAGTTTCTAAAACTAATTTTTATAAAATTGTGTATACCTAGCTAGTTAGACGGATTCCAACTATAAGTAAATTCTAATCTAATAAACCTATTCAATATACAGTACCAGTCAAATTTATAGCATCATTTTTTTTTACTTATTGTGTTGGAATAAGTAAAAATTTTCTTTTTCTATTGTCTTAAACAATTGCTTCTTTTGTGTTCGCTGTGTAAATTATGTTTTATGATCATTCGAAAACTTGTTATGGGTCCTATACTAGTAGTAACAATATTCCGATTAGAACTACATTGCTATTATTTTGCCCAGGACTTTTTCCAACTTGTTTTTTTAGTAATTACTTAAGTTTTTTTCATATGAAAAAATAACAGAACTTTTTTATCTTGATGCTATTATTTTAATATCACATGCACTTCCTTCGTCTAAACTTATAATAAAACTTTTTATCAAAACACAATCTAAAAGCCACGTAATCCAAAGTCCATGTGCTGATTATAATTGTATGACAAAAATAGCTATTTTTATACATTTACCTTTAGTCATCTTATAGGCTACAACGCCACCAGCAGCACCACCAATGGCCAAACCAGCTGGCCCCAAAAGAAGGCCACCAGCAAAGCAGCAGGCACCACAA
This sequence comes from Sarcophaga caerulescens, assembly GCA_927399465.1. NCBI lineage: Eukaryota > Metazoa > Arthropoda > Insecta > Diptera > Sarcophagidae > Sarcophaga > Sarcophaga caerulescens. Next base: position 101,200,016 of record OV656873.1, read on the forward strand.
ACAATGGCCCCTTTGCCAGACTGTTTCACTGAAACGCGAACATTTTGTTCATCAGCCAACACCGAAATGGCTTCTATTAATTCTCTACCATCGAAAGGCATTTCTTTTTCTTATTTTATTAAAAGTGTTAGTTACTTAAGAAATAAATTACAATTAATTTAGCAAACTTGCGCGTAGTTTCTGATATGTATCGTTTCGTAGAAGACTTCAATGTAATGTTTTGTTTTCAATTTGTTTTTGTTCTGATGATTAATAAATACAATATTGCCATTACTTTTTTTTTTTGATATTATAAGAATGTTGGGGATTCCCTGTATTTTAATACAACTTTTAATTCATTAAGTTAAATTTTTCTAGTGTGTCATATATTTTATAGATTGTAAATAAATAACCAAGGCGTATTCATTTAATAGGTGAGAGTATCTAAACAGCTGATAACATTTCGATTGTCAATATTTTGTTGTTTTTTTTAGTATTTTGTTTTGATAATAAATTTCTTGTTTTCTTATTCTGACTTTTATTTTTACCATTTTTCTTCCTATTGTCATTCTTCAGTCAGCTGTTTCTGACAATCGAAGGAGATTTTACCATTTTTTTTACCATTTTTCTTCCTATTGTCATTCTTCACTCAGCTATTTCTGACAATCGAAGGAGATTTTACCATTTTTTCCATTTTTCTTCCTATTGTCATTCTTCAGTCAGCTGTTTCTGACAATCGAAGTAGTTTTTACAAAAACAAAATGCCTGTTGTTTTTGCATTGTTGTACTTGTTGTAGACATAAGGTCACCTATTAATGAATACGTCATGTAAATAACTATTAAAAATATATATTTTTTTATATTATTTACGATTATTATTTAGTAGTTATTAATAATTTAAATGTTTAATAAAATAACTTTGCCGAGTGTAACAAAAATTTGGCAACTCTTGGTAGAAACAATCAGATGCTTGTAGTGTTGTCAATATCGTTAACAGTCAACAAACGTAGAAAGTTTAAAATTTTGTGTGTTAAAGTATTATAAATCACACCATTCAGATTTTTCTAATAAAAACTTAAATATTGAAATTGTTAGTAGAAAAAACATTTTAATGCCGCTTTACATAGAATTAGCTTCATTTTTATTTATATGTGCGAATTAATATTCAACGTTTTTTTTTTGGAACGAACAAACGAATTTTTCCAATTTTTGTTAGAAATAACCAAAAACGGCAACACTGTTTGTTTCCAAGAAATTTCTCTCAGTTGTTTTTTGATTATTCTCACGAGCGGTTGTGTTTTTGTTTTGTGTTTTTCTTTTAAAAAATTTTGATTTTTAAAGAAACAAAAAGAAAATATCCGATTATTTTACAACCTTTCATAACAATAGTTACGGATGTAAAATAAATGCAACAAGTGTTGGTCGTTGACTCGCGTTTACGTGCCTTAATTAAAGTGCAATAATAATATGAGTGCAATTAAATGAAATTCATTGAGTAAAATAAAAAAAGAATATTTGTAAAATCATCAATTTTCTACAAATGTAATAAATAAATACAAAAACAAAAGATCTCATCAATAACAAAATGTGTCTAAAAATAAAAGTAAGTTCAGATTTAATCTCGGACGTCCGTCCATTAAAATTTTGGGGAGCTGCTGTTGTCTGTCTTCTTAAGTAATAAACACACATGTTTACTTACATTTAAAACAAATACTCTTATTGTTACTATTTTGTTGTTATCTCTTCTCTCTCTTTACTATTCTACTATATTAAGTTGTTGGCGCATTGTTTGTTGGTTAAGTTTATTAATTCCTTGCGTTTCTATTTTTAGCTTCAATGGGCTTTATTATTCTTATTTTTTCTGTATTTGTTTTGCTTCTACGTTCATCTGCCCTACACTCTTATAGGTGGTATTATGTGTAAATGTATGAGTTTGTAAAAATTTACAAGTTATTCTGATAACGAATTGCTGAAACGATCTTGTTAAGATTTAAATTTCATTTTTCAAATGTTCTTAAAATCGTCTTCAATGAAATTTTCATGCTCGTTAACGAGCATATCGAAGTTATTAAAAGAATAAACCACCCAGATAGGTTAGTGCGTATTTATCACAACAATTTGACGCTTAATCTTCTGCCTTATTTGCTAGCCAATAGTTCCACCGAGGTTTTAGTAGACGATCTTAGCTGCTAGGTTAGAGTGAATTGGCAGCCTCCTTAAACAGTTATGTTAAGTCTGTTATGCAACAGCCCTATAAGCCATGTTGCAACGTGAAGTTTACCTATTGTTGGATGTTATCTCCCAACCATCCCGATAGTTTTATAAAGGTGTAGCGTTAATGTCAATAAATTATGAGTATTCAAGATTCGCAGGTCCTTAGGTTAGGTTAGGTTTGAGGCACACCACCAAACGACGCAACCCTAAGTAATAACCGGTCTAACAATCGCCAGATATATCCAGCAAATGGCCCTAGGCGGAAGACCCCAGCTCTTACTCCTGGATTTCCCACACTGATAAATAGCATTCATTCCCTTCTTCATTCTTTCCTTGGTGTTCCTTTTCCACTTCAGCTTGCTTTATAGAACAACACCGAGACACTTAACCTCAAACGACAACGTAACCTGAAGGTTTCAATGTTGTATTCTCGTGTAAACAACAAGCTCTGTCTTATTGGGATTTACACCCAGACCACAGTTTGCAGCCCAAGAGAATATAATGGCAAGAGCATATAATCCAATAGCATATAACATTAGCTTAGTTAAGAATTTGGTTTTTGTCTTTGATAGCTAACGTAACAGTATCAGCATTCACTAAAAAAAATATTATATTCCTTAGCATTGCTAACCTGACCCCACATAGGGTATAATATGATCGGATTTGATTGATAATATGGTAGATTCATTCGTTTTTATCACCGTTAACTTACTTTTGTTATTTTGTTAAGTGCTTATGAAATTAAAATATCAAACAGCTTGGATACCGCCTATTTTTCTGTTTAAAGTTGTAAAATTTTGGCCATATCTTGAATATATATGTACGTACTGTGTGTATTATTACCAAACAAAAGCTACATGCCTGCTAAAATTAAAAGATCGATGTTAGGCAAAGATTAGCACAAAGAACAACTTTTATAAACATTAGAAACATAAAATCCATATTATTCGCCCAATTATCGAATTCACTCGGAGGATATTATACCTAACTCGATTTCCTAAGGATTTCCTCATTTCTATGATCGTAAACGATAAGTAGAATGGAATTCTTACAGAAATAGAAGGAAGGCGACAGAGAGTCGGAAAGGTGATGCTGTCCAATATATCCAAGCTACCATATTTAAAATCCAATGTTTTACCTTTTCTATCCTATGTATCTAGTTTTCATCTTTTTGGTCGATGACTTGCATCCTTTTGGTCGACGACATGCATTTTTTAGATAGAGCACTTTTTTACTCATTTGAAGAAAACAATTAGCTTCGTCGGCTATATCTCCGGTCCCATAGGTTACCCGACCGTCTCGATAATTGTTGTGGAATCCTTGATCCAATGGCTATTCTGCCTAAAAGGTCCGAAGACCGTCTTTTTAAATTTTATAGAATTTTACCTGATTTATGGATGGCACTTTTATGCTCTTAAAAAACGACAGCTTCGACAATTGGATCTCCGGTTACAAAGGTTACCCGACCGTAATAAAAACTGTTTTGGAATAATTTATCCAGCCCACTAGGTGTATATATAAATTTTCCATGAAAAGTTTCTCAAAAATCTGTCGTTTGGAGTAGACTAAGCTGTTCCGAATTCGAATTTACATATTGTCCCATTTCGTAGATTATAGATTTTAGGTCTTTCTAAATCATGTTGGTGGTGACGGATCAGTTGTTTGACTTCGACCACTGTTGTTCTATTCTGCATAGTTCAGTTGATAGCAAGCTTAGTACGTTAAAGATCCGCTCTAGATTTTCCAATGCTAGTGTTCACTTATCGTAAATGCCTTTGATTCCCACAACTACTTGAACGTCTTCTCTTGCTTCTTTCCATCACAAATAAACCGTCAGACATTAGTGTGGATTATGTCCATCCTCTTGTATATCGCCGATATTATAAGTACACTAGAGCACCGACTTGCGTCGTTAATGGGGACCGGAGAATTGCGACGCAAATTGAAACGACGCAAATCGAATTAAATTTTTCTATACAAATGCATTGAAATTCATCAAAATGAAGCAAAAAAACTTAATATTTCGGATAAAACAGAATTATGAAAACATTTTTCATTAATTTATTAAGTTCAGTAAAGTTTTCTCTAATTATTATAAAGAAATAGCAAAAATATAAATTAACAAAAAAAAACTTAACAAAAATCAATATGATATTGCTGATATGTTTCCTTGTAAGAACTAATGGCTTGGTCAGCAGATGCTGCTACGCCCTCGCTACGATTTTCGTCAGGATCGTTTTCAGAAAATATATCCAATGCATGGGAAGTTAATTGCATAGCTTTCGAAATATTGGAGATTGTTATTTTTTTTCCCCTCTAATGTATTATCAATTATCATAACATCATCTTCTAAAGCATGCTGAATATTAATGGATAATAAATTTTCATTATCAAGCTCCTCATCGTGAGACAGTAAAAGTTCATTAATGTCATCCTCTTCCATTCCTTCAAATTCGGCTAAATTTAATCGACGCAAGTTGAAATTGCAACAACGCAAGCTGAGTTTTGTCAATTTTTAAAAAGCGACGCAAATCGAAACGACGCATATCGGATCGACGCAAGTCGGGGCTCTAGTGTACCGTCAAAAGTATTCTCAAAATTTTCTTTCCAATTTAAGAATAATGTCCCCTCTCTGAGCATCCTGAGCAAGCTTAGGAGATTTTTGGCACGCTTAAGACCATTAGTGTCAGCCCAATATACATATATATATTTTTTTGATGGATATTGGCAATTTCATTATCTCACTTTTTAGGATTATATTGGTCAATCTAAAGTATCCAGTGGGTTCATTGAAAGTCTTCTCTACCTCCTTTTGTCGCAAACGTCCATCAGCGCTTGTGCTTCTTATTTGTTGGCACACATCAATTTAATTTGGCTGTGAAGGCCAGCTTGTTGAACGCATTCTGACTCTGCATAGATTCCTTGGACTTAAATGTGGAACTGCCCAACAAGGTCTTGACGGCGACATACTAAAATTATGAATATTGTTGAACGCATTGTTCTACTCCAGTAATGCATTCGAACTAAATCTGCAACTGTTAAAGGCCTTGACAATGACGTACAAAAATTATATTTTTTTTTTAACAAATTTGATTAAAAAAATTTAAAATTGTAGTTGCCGTTGAATTGTGTCACATTCCAACGCTTGGTAGATGCGATGTTATATTATATTCCTCTCAGCAGATTTCTGGAAAGAACTCTGAGAGTAAATGAAATTGCCATGAAAAGTTTTTCAAAAGTGTGTGAAGATAAATTTGAATTTAACTAGCAAAGACAAATACCAAAAATTTTACATACCCAGACAGTGTTAACATAGGGACACTCGGGAACGTGTGGAGTACAATTTTAAAGGAATGTGATAGGTATTCGATTCTCTAATATCATATATTTGAGTGATTTCTTCCTTAACTATTTTTCGTATTTTCTGTTTACCACTTAACAGTACTCTGTTAACTTTAACATTAGCTCTGTTAAAAATTTTGGTTTTTGTCTTTGCTAGTTAAATTCAAATTTATCTTCACACACATAAAAATTTGTCATTCGAAGCCGACACTCATGAATAAAATTTGCACACAAAACATAGGTGGTGTGAGATGCTAAGTCGTAATCCAGACTGAAGGGTTGTAATGATTAATTATGTGTGTATGTAATGTTTATTTAGAAAATCCACTGCTATATTTAAATGCTTTTTAACTGATGCCAATTCATTTTATTAAACAATTACCGTTTAATATATTTTTTTTAATATTTGTTGCATTTATTAGTACGTTTTTCAAACGCTAATTAATAATTCAGTTAACACTTAAGTGAGACATTTGTTTCTTCTCTTTTTTTTTGTACTAAACAATAAAACATTTAAACAACTTAAACACCTAAAATAAAAGTCTAAATAAAGCTTAAATAGAATATCAATGAATATATGTACATATAAAAGAAAAGAAACTACACTTACGTTTACTATGTACTCTTTGCCGATTAGAAGTTGTAAAATGTATAGTAAATAACGATTTATTTTTAGCACCACAAGACACAAGCTGGTATGTTATTATAATAAATAAAAAAAAAAAGATTTTAAAATTATATTTCAAGTACTTTAACACATTAACATTATTGGTGTTAGATTTTATGATAAAACACCATGAAAGTTTATGCGATAAAAAGTGTATCTAATGTGCTTTCTTTCGCAATTAAACAAAGAAATAATTTATTTTTTTATACAACAAATTTAAGAAATAATTCGTTTTAAAGCAATATATTTTATGCTAAAATAATCCAAATAATGACTTTGCAAACCTTAAAATGTTAACACTCTTATTAGAGTACCAGAGAAAATAGCCTCATTTACAATTCAAACGAAGTCACATTAATCTTGTGTGTGTACATAAGAAAACGTTAAATAAATTATTTTTAATAAAACGAGTCAATTTTTTATTTTTAATTTTCTTTTTAAATCTTCAAAATAATGAAATATACATCAAATTTGGTCATGAGACCTCAATAGAATGACACTATCCAAGGTATAATACAATATAAATACTATGTATTCGGTGTAGTGATAAAAATTGTATTATTTATCATACTATGATTAAAACTTGATAACTTGTTACCATTTAAAACAGAATTCTATTATGCCGTATTCCACTTCAGTTTGAAACTATCGAGCAAATTCCTTGTAGCGGAGTACAAAGGTGAAGGCACAGGATTCTATGTGTGTAAAGCTAAATTCGAATTTAACTAGCAAAGGCAAAAACCAAAAAGTTTTAACAGAGCCTATGTTGAAGTTAACATAGCTATGCTAAGTGTTTCACAGTAGGCACAACAAATGGTCAAGGAAGAAATCACTCAAATATACGATCTAGGAGAATGGAGTATCTATGCCATTCTTTAAAACTTATACCCTACATGTTTCTAAGTAGAACAGCTTCTTTATTATTCGAAATTTTTGTTTTGATAATTAAAAAAAACAAATGAAAATTTATTTGTTTTAACAATGTCTGGGCAGTCTCTTGTACATTATAGAAAAATAGGACTTGTTATAGGTATCCCACTATATAAAAATTATAGCCTAATGTGTCCCTAATAAAATCCAAAATAATTTTTGGAATTTGAGAAATCTTTCTAGCACGATACCTTCCTTCAATTTGTTAACATTGTCTGGTGAGGATTATCGATATTGTGGAAAAATGGGACTTAGTATAGATATCCCTCTATACTTATATTGTTTTGTTTAAATGAGCTACAAAAAGTTTTCTACATAAACCACGCAAAATTGTCGCATTGCAGTCTTTTTATCGACGACTTGCCTTTTTTTGTCGATTGTTTCCATTTCTTGTGTTGATGAACTGCATTTTGCTTTGCATTGCATTTCGGTCCTTGCATTTTTTGGCTGATGACTTGCACTTTTTCGTAGACGACTTGCTCTTTTTTGGCCAATTACTTGCATTGTTTTGATCGTTTAATTGCACTTATTGGACGATGACTTGCAGTTATTGGACGATGACTTGCATTTTTGGTAGAAAATAATAATTTGCATTTTTTTGGACGATGTCTTGCATTTTTGGTAGATGATTTGCGTTTTTTGGACGATGATTTGCAGTTTTTGGTCAATGTCTTATATTTTTTGATCGATGACTTGCATTTTTTTGATTTTGACCAGGGATATATTGTAGAATATTTGCATGAAGTCCTATTTCATACATACATACATACATAATTGGCCATTAAAACCCTTCAGTCAGGATTACGGCCTAGCTTCTCAACACCACTCATGTTGTGTGTGTTAATTTTATACATTAGTGGCGGGACCTACAGTTTAAAGTCGACTCCGATCGACAGATTTTTGGGAAACCGAACGACAGATTTTTGAGAAACTTTTCATGGCAATTTTATTTACTCTCAGAGTTTTTGCCAGAAATCTGCTGAGGAAGTCGCCGAAGAAATATATTTTTTTCATATTTCGTTTTTTTGATGTCTGACCGGCGAAGTCCCATTTCATTATAGCATATTCCGTGGGTGTTCCAATTCCATATTTACAACACTTATACTTTCTACTCGTAATAAAGTGCCTCTTACATGGGAAACGCATTCGATTTTCGTTCGGTTATAGGTGATGTAAATGGAAGTTGATATCCAGGCATTTGAACAATCCTTTGCCCATTTGAAGAATATGCTCATTTCGGCAACCATCAGTAGTTTCTCACAAACAACGATAAGAAATACAATTCGTCATACAATTAAGTTGAACCATTTGTAACGAACACATGTTCAATGAACTAGGAAAAAATTTATTTTCTAATTGTAAAAACAAATGAAGTGAAAAACCCTGAAACAGATTAATAAATTTCTCTTTACTACACCTTGTAGTTATTCTATGTTTTCAAATTCTTTAACAAAAAGAATATTTATTGATAACAAAAGTATAAACGTAATTAAACCTATCGGGGTTTACTCTGTTTATACATGTGTAAACACACCTTAGAATTCATATCGTACTTGCAACAAACCCTTTTCTTTTGTTTTACTTCCCAAACTAAACATTCATTTATTCATTCATTTACACAGTTGGTCAATATTTATTTAAACAATTAATAATATCGTATAGTTTTACAGCATTGTAGTCATTCTAATGTTATAATAATTAAAAAAATTGTTTTATTTTTATATATTTTTAGTATTATACACTTATAGCGCTAATTCTTTACAGTGGAGCTTCTGTAAGGGGAAGGCCAGAAGAAGTTGCAGTAATTCAAGAACCTCAAGTTATAATACCAAATATAAGTAGTTCAGGCGGTAATGCAGCAAGTGGCAGTGGCAATACCTTGGCCACAACAGAGTCCATTAAAACCGAACTAGCTAGTCAAGTTGAGACAGCTCCCGATTATTGTTTTCAAATGGAATCGAACCTGTGCCTTAATTTCTATAACAATACTAATAACGATAAATCGCATTATATGTCGCCATTTGCCAACACATGCCAGTGCCGCCAATATCCCAATTCAAATGCTACACAAAATAATTGGTATTGTTGTAATATCACCCATCTATCCATGATAAGTAGCTGTCCCAATACTAGCAATTGGACTAATTTACACATCTACAATGTTACAATGACTGAAATTGATCTATCATCGCCCATATTTCAAACTTTACAATCATTAGCCATTACCGATGGCAATATAACGCGTATTGTTAAAACATTTTCACGCATGTCCAAAGTCAAGTGCCTTAATTTATCCAATAATAATCTATTGAACATCACCATAAAGACACCAATATGTTTAAAATTTTTGAATCTATCAAAAAATAATTTGACGCAAATACCCAAATTGGGTCCCAATCAGAATATAACCATGGACATAAGGTACGCCTATATGCTGGGATTTTTCTGTTTTTTTGTTTTTATTATTTTTCTAATTATTATTTATTTATTCATTTAGGGATAACAAACGCATGCTGTGTAATAATTTAGTGGAGACCATATTTCGTGGCTCATTTAAATTTGTTGCACCAAATAGTTCATTTTGTTTAATGGATTCTACATTTAATTGGTTTAATACAACGGATTATATAGCAATTAATCAATTGGATATAATACGACGTTTCTACACCGATTGTCCTGTAATACCAGGAAAGGGTAATTGTACATGTGCCCCAGAACATATGTTATCTGCGGTAAGTTTAAATGCAAGCAAGTAATTTAGTTTTGAAATATAGTTTTCAGAACTTTTTATTGCATTCAATCACATACATACATATATAATTGGCCATTACAACCCTTTAGTCAGGATTACGACCTAGCTGCTCACACCACTCACGTTCAGTGTGTTAATTTTATCTATGAATGGCGGAACTAACAGTTTAACGTAGACTCCGAATGAGGGATTTGTTTGAGAAACTTTTTATGTCAATTTTATTTACTCCCGGAGTTTTTGCCAGTAGACTCCTGAGAGGTAGTCGCCTAGTGAGTCGCCTAGTGAACTATTTCTGAGCTGGGGTTTGAACCACGGTCTCTCGTGTAATAAGCCAATACACTATGTATTCGACTACGGTGACAATGACTGTGAAGGCCAATTTTCCACAATTTTCAAAACCATTTTAATTGTATTACTGAATTTATTTTACACAGGACCGTTTTTTGTATATTTCTCACGTAATGGGAAATATATTCCATTGTCGAATTCGTCTATGGTGCATATTCCGCCGCTGGCTCACATTTTGACTTCTCAACTTCTCAGTTAAGGCATCGTTTTGCTATCCTTTATTGGCTACTACCTGTGACTACGAATGTGGTAAGGAGACTGAATGTCACAAGACATGTTGCAAGAACGTTTGAAGTATATTTTCCACGTAATGGGAAAAATATTTCATTGCCGACTTCGTCTATGGAGTATATTCCTTTGCTGCCGCACATTTTGGCCTCAATTTCTCAGTTTAGTTGTTGTTTGTTATCCTTTATTGGCTACTACCTCTGGCAGACAAGAGCATGGAAGTATAGGAGCTATGGTCATGCCAAAATCTTATGGACTGTTGATCTAAATCTGCCTCTTACCCAAACGATATCTGGACTGGGCAAATGATTTCACACATTATTTACTCATTTGAAAAAAAAAAAAGATGGGAAAATTAACCCACTTTTACACAGACCAGACGATTCTGATCAACTGTCGATATTCACAGAAGAAAAGTTGCTCAACCCGATATGCTAGGTATCGGGTTCTATAATGGTATATTCTATAATGCTTTCTGCGAAAGCTTTAAAGCTGAAGAAGATGTGTTGGTGCGATATTTGGGTATTTGAGACAAACGATTCTTCTTGGATAAAATCCAAAAGTTCATAAATATTCAGAATTAAACAGAATTGAAAAGCCAGTAGTTATAGATAAATGACGGAATAGGTACAATCGGTATTACAACGAGACTTTATAGAGACATATCCCAATGAGCTATACTTCAAACAGCTCTGAGTCAAGTAATCACAAAGCTGAGAATGGACTTTTATAACACATCTTTCTTACGACAAAAAGTGTGATTCTATCGTATTCCATATAGGAGAATTGATTTTAAAAATTTTGTGTAAAAACGATGACCAAATATTATTCATATATTTTTTAGGGTGATCCATCGAAAAACAAAATATTTTGTCGTGTTGACTGTTCCAATTTGGGTTTAACGGAGCTACCACCAAAATTGCCGGAAAATACTTTTCAGCTGAATATTACTAATAATAATGTAAGTACTGCTTAATAATATTTTCTGTCTTTGTTTATTAAAATATACACGAATTTATTAAATGCGAATAAAAATTTAAATAAAAATTTTTAGTTTTTTTAAGTTTTGAACTTATCGAATTTTTTTTAAATTTTCAATAGATTACAGTAATTGGTGAACACTTTCATAATAATCCCACCTACCAAAGCATTGTAAAATTATTGGCAGATAATAATCACATTGAGTCAATGCATGACTTAGAGGGTACTAAGTTTATGGATCATTTTCAACGTTTGTATTTGCGTAATAATAACATAAAAAGAGTAAGAAAGAAAAACAAAATTATTTATAATTTCAAAAAAATAAACAATATTTTCTTCTTTATTCATTAAAGCTACCGGAGTACTTATTAACAAACGTTTTGGATAGTTTAGTTGGAAGACAAATATTTTTGGGTGGCAATAAACTAATATGTGACTGCAATTCTGCGAAAGTTTTAAAGGTAATTCGATATGCATACTCATAGAAAGTGTTGTTACAATTAATTGCTTCAATTTCTAGCTTTGGTTGCTACAACGCAGCAAGGATATACCCGATTATGGTGAAATTCAATGCCGTAATATACCGCAACGAATTATGGAATTACAGGAGATTAAAGTCTGTCAATCGCCTCACGACTGGACTGATTATGTTTATTATTTAATAGCAACTGAAGTGATTTTATTGATTGCCCTAATAACCAAAGTATCTTATGATTATTGGGTGTTTAAAACAGCCGGCTATCTACCATGGCCAGCAAGTAAAATGCCAAAATTACCATGTGATTGGCTTTGTGAGTCATAAATTTAGAATTTAAGCGAAAATCAATGTCTTTTATATGTTTTTAAATGTAAGAAAATTATTTTAAATTATTGTCTTTAAAACTGCTGCCCCATCAAAAGGGCAGTGAAACCATGTGCCTAAAACAACTTGTTAGTTGTTAAGTAATAAGCATATCAATAAGTGCAATTATATTGTTTTTTTTATGAATTTATAGTTATATATACAGGAGTTACTTTGTATTGTTGTGTAGTAAAAAAAGTTATTTTATATTTTAAAATATATTATTAACTATATTACAAACTGTGACTACAACTAAGATTTTTTATTTTCATTTTTTGATTTTTGCATCTTCTGTTTTTTATTACTTAAGCCTTTTATTTCTTCTATTCTTACTTTCTTCTGTTTTTTATCCTTAGACAGCTGTTGTTTTTTATTATTTAAGTTTCTTATTTTTTGTATTCTTTTAAGTTTTTTAGTCTCTTCTTCACTTAGTTTGCCAGATTTTAGTTTCTTTTGGATAACTTCTTCTAGCTTATCTAACTTGTCTTCACGTTCTTGTTCTGGTTTAATTTTAGTGGAAATATCTTCTCTTTTAGGCGCAAAATTAGCTAATTTCTTTTTATCCGATTTTTTCGGTTTTTTCATATTCAACATAAATTCGGGAACTTTACCACCGGAATTCTGTATAATTTGAGCAATGCTAGAATAAAAAACATACAACGTTTTAAACATGCATCTCTTTCTATGTAAGAAAACTTAACGTACCTTCTTAAATTAGGCGTATCATCTTGAGTGAAGAAAGTTATAGCTTTTCCTGTTCGCCCAGCACGACCTGTTCGTCCAATACGATGTATATAGGATATGGTGGAAGGTGGAAAATCATAATTTATTACTAGATTAACACCTTTAAAATCTATACCACGACCCATCAGTTCAGTACAAATTAAAATCCATATATGACCTTCACGAAAGGCGCGTACACAATTATCACGTTGTTGCTGGGTACGATCGGCATGTATGATATCAACATTAATACCATCGTATAAAAGCTCCTCAAACAGCTGTTTAGCGCGATCCTATTAAGACAAGAGATTGCATTGTAAATAAAAACATTTATTAAGTCAAAGTACTCATTTCAACTTACTTTACTTTGCACAAACACCAGTACTGGTGGTTTTATGCCATTTCGCACCATATCACGTATCGCCAATAATTTACCACTTTCCGAACCCACAAAGAGCAGTTCTTGTTCAACATACTCAGTGGCAGCATTCTGCGCACCGATATTAACTCGTGCTAAATTTTTTAAATTCTTTATCGCCCATTTAGCTACTGGCACTGTATAAGTGGCACTAAACAAGGCAAGTTTTTTCTGAGGATTTGTGCAGGCAGCCAGAATGTCATCCAATTGTTCTTTAAAGTTATTTTGTCCCTCCTCCATTAAGCGATCGGCTTCATCGAGAATAAACCATTCAATACTAAAAAAAAATTAATAAGCAATTATTAATGAAAAACGAGATATAGCAGCATGAAATATATTGATTTTAGTATCACTGTATAATTTAGCGGCATGCGTTCACATGGAAAACCAATCGGTCCATTGTGAAAATGAAAGAAATAAGAAAATACGAATGGCAAACAATAGCCAGTCAATCCGGGCACGCGTTCATACGGAAACCTAATCGGTCCATGATTAAAACGAAAGAAATAAGAAAAAAATGAGGGACAAACAATAGGCAGTCAATCCCGTTCACAAACCCTATTAGATCTTCAAGCTTGCAGTTCTTCGGATTTATCAGATTCTTAACAAATTATCTGCGTACCTGCAGGCAAGAACTGTAGCACAAAATTAAATCCAATGTTTCTTTTGTCTTTTCGCATAACCTACAGAAATAAGGGATATCCCTAATCCAACTGTCCTGTGTCTCAAGGGGTCATACCATGTGAAAACTCTCAACTTCCTTCTACTCATACTGGAGATTAGGTTTGGTAGACCGACCTCTCTTCTATCGTTAATTTCACAGTCAGTTGATACTGATTATTCCAGTTCACCTGCAACGTCATTGCCTGTGACGTTACAATGACCAGAAACCCGTCATAATCTAATTCGATAATCCGGCATAAGGTCGTCTAGCAGCCAGATCAGATTTGACATAAAATCATGCCCCCTTAAAGAATTCAGTGTTATCTGATTTTACATAAATTAATGCCTAGCATAATCTAAATCTGGTTGAAGTGGTAGCCTTGATTACGCAGTCCTTGTACTGACCGGATTTCACCAATCTGAACGAAGAAGGTGGTCACCACAGAGGTTGCACATTAAAAGCACGACAACCCAATGCTAGGAAAATGAAATATTCAATATTTGTAAGATAAATAACACAAAAGATAACGCCTGCATCAGTAATTTAAGATCATATCTACAATAAATACGCACCAACACTGTTTTCGTGGTCCGTCACGCCTATAAATCTGGGGCGTGGGACACTTGATTTCGGAGTTATTTATGTTGTATTTAGAAATGCCATTTAGCCAGGTTTTAATATGTAAAATAGTATGCTTTAAATCAAAACTTTGAGGATAAAACGATTTAAGGTTTGTACTTATACCACGTAGATTTTGATACATATTTGACAAAAATGGAGGTCATACTATAAAGAATTTAGTTTTTTTGAACCAAATTGTTTAGCACTAAGGAAAATCACTTTATTGACACCGCAACATCGCGATTGTCTCACAATTAATTTAAAGCTTTGATAAAAAATCAATCAATTAATCAAAAAAATTTTTTTTCAATAATCCCAATAGCATTGAGTTTCATTCCTAATTGATACAATTCAGCTTACCTCTTTAAATCCAATACTGGTGGCTCTTGCTGTAGTAGAAATCGTACTCTATTGGGTGTCGATATTAAAATATCGAATTTTTTTGATGAATTTTCACCAAATTTCTGTTTGGCTTGATTTACTTTACTGATAATATGTATTTTAAGAGCAGTTTTTTCCGATAAACGTATACATTCTCGATAGATCTGCTGGGCTAATTCTCTAGTGGGCGCTAGAATTAAAGCTCGGAAACCAACTTTTTTAGGAATTTTTAAATCATTTATAACAGGCGCCAAAAAGGCTATTGTCTTGCCGGAACCGGTGGGAGCACAAGCCATTAAAGGCCTGCCTTTAAGCATAATGGGCATAGCTTGCATTTGTATCGCGGTAGGTTTGGCATAATTACAATTGATTAGATTTTGCACCAATTTCTCGCTCATATTATAAATGGTATGCAGTTCTTCAAACGTGCTTATGGGCGGTGGTATATTTTTTCCCATTACTGCAATACGATTTTCTTTGCGTATGGTCTGTATCATTTCTTCTTCGAGTTGCTTTTCTTGTTGCTCGGGTGTCAAGGGTTTAGATTTTTTCTTTGATTTCTTCGTTGATGTTGTTACACCGGACAAGAACGCGAATGCTTGTGGCTCGTCGTTCTCCTCCTCCTCCTGAACATCTTCTTTGTCTTCATTTAAATCTCCATTTTCATATTCAGGCATAGTTTCATCCTCATGATCAGAAACAATTCCTTCATCTTTAATTTTAACATCCTCTTCAAGTTTTTGTTTTTGTAGACTCTAATAAAGATATTTTGAAAAGTTTAAGTAAGATATTTTCGATTATATTTTAATGTTTATATATTTACCTGTTTTGTAGAATTATTTCTTTTCGTAAATCTTACACCTCTGGTTAACTGTCGGAATAGATCATGAGCATCCATGTTTATAATAATTTATTATCAGTTTTTATTAAATTTTTACCAAAAGAAAACAATACAAACCAAGATGTATTTATACAAGGTGAGAGCGTTAGACCAGCTGATGTAAATAATAGTGTCAAAAAATTTTTGTTTTTTGTGTATTTTGTTTTGATAAACAATTTCGTTTTTTCTTATTGTGTCAGAAGTTTGTATATTTTTCTTCTTTTTCTTTTAAAACCATTCTTAAAACTATTCATATATTTAAAATTGGCTATGCTCGTACATTGGAATTCTCACCGCAATCGGCATATTTCGCTATTGGTACTAAAAAAGCTTGTCCCCTGTTTAGATTTAAGCATTTTCAGAATTAATAATGTAAATATACAAAAATACCTTTTGTACAAGCAACATAAATAAAAACTATAAAAATATTATAATTGTGTTTATGTTATTTCCCTCGTTAGGTTTTCAGTTATTCTTTACAAATAAACAAAATAATTTTCTTTTGTATTAAATTAACAATTTGAATAATTTATTGATTGTAATAAGCGGAGCGGAAAGATCTCTCCGAATCGCTTTTGAATGTTTCATGCATCTTTGTAATGTCCTCTAATTTACTGCCAATAGATGAAGTACTTTGTTCAATCCATTGCAGAGAACTCATATGTGCATTTAATATTTTATTCAAATTCTTGTTCAAGTGTAGCTGCCGTCGCTCCAAACCCAAATTCTAAGGGTTTTGTACCAGCATCACCTCCTCCTGTGGCGCCAAATGTAAAACCACCAGGTTTTGATTCCTCTCGTATTTCGGATACTGGTAGACGGTCAGTCAGTCTCCATCGTATGTATTGTAGAATTCTTCATAATTTCGTTGTTTTGTTTTCCCTTACAAATCATATCATAGAATCATAGAAACTATATTGCTTTAGTTTAATTGGCCACGGGACAACGTAAACGTTGCTTGATTGTTTTAAATTTTAGCTGAGTACGAAATTATTTAATAGATTGTTGAAGGATTGAGTAGAAGTTATAAAGAAGATATTTTTTAGAATTTGCTATTATTTTATTTTATTTCTTCTTCTCATCGTCATTCTTTAGTCAGCTGTTTTTGACAAGATGATCAACTCGCAACAACAAAAAATGCCTGTTGTTTTTGTATTGTTGTATTTATTGTAATACTTATCCCACCTTGTATAAATACATCTTGATACAAACGGTAAACTAGAGTTGCACGTGCAGAATGTTGTAGCAATCAGCTGTAGGCTATAGTGAATGAATATAAAACATATGAATAACGATGCCAGATCAATTTCAAATGAAACGCAAATCAGCTGCAGCATGCATTTTAAAATCATTCCCAAGATGTATTTATACAAGGTGAGAGCGTTAGACCAGCTGATGTAAATAATAGTGTCAAAAAATTTTTGTTTTTTGTGTATTTTGTTTTGATAAACAATTTCGTTTTTTCTTATTGTGTCAGAAGTTTGTATATTTTTCTTCTTTTTCTTTTAAAACCATTCTTAAAACTATTCATATATTTAAAATTGGCTATGCTCGTACATTGGAATTCTCACCGCAATCGGCATATTTCGCTATTGGTACTAAAAAAGCTTGTCCCCTGTTTAGATTTAAGCATTTTCAGAATTAATAATGTAAATATACAAAAATACCTTTTGTACAAGCAACATAAATAAAAACTATAAAAATATTATAATTGTGTTTATGTTATTTCCCTCGTTAGGTTTTCAGTTATTCTTTACAAATAAACAAAATAATTTTCTTTTGTATTAAATTAACAATTTGAATAATTTATTGATTGTAATAAGCGGAGCGGAAAGATCTCTCCGAATCGCTTTTGAATGTTTCATGCATCTTTGTAATGTCCTCTAATTTACTGCCAATAGATGAAGTACTTTGTTCAATCCATTGCAGAGAACTCATATGTGCATTTAATATTTTATTCAAATTCTTGTTCAAGTGTAGCTGCCGTCGCTCCAAACCCAAATTCTAAGGGTTTTGTACCAGCATCACCTCCTCCTGTGGCGCCAAATGTAAAACCACCAGGTTTTGATTCCTCTCGTATTTCGGATACTGGTAGACGGTCAGTCAGTCTCCATCGTATGTATTGTAGAATTCTTCATAATTTCGTTGTTTTGTTTTCCCTTACAAATCATATCATAGAATCATAGAAACTATATTGCTTTAGTTTAATTGGCCACGGGACAACGTAAACGTTGCTTGATTGTTTTAAATTTTAGCTGAGTACGAAATTATTTAATAGATTGTTGAAGGATTGAGTAGAAGTTATAAAGAAGATATTTTTTAGAATTTGCTATTATTTTATTTTATTTCTTCTTCTCATCGTCATTCTTTAGTCAGCTGTTTTTGACAAGATGATCAACTCGCAACAACAAAAAATGCCTGTTGTTTTTGTATTGTTGTATTTATTGTAATACTTATCCCACCTTGTATAAATACATCTTGATCATTCCTTTTACTCCGTTTAGCAGTGCAAAAAAATTCACAATATTAGTCGTTGTCGTTACTGTGATTGAATTTTTCTACTGTTAAAAATGAAGTCATAACAGTATTGCAAAATTGAAATTTTGAAATAGTACTGAACTATAAATGAAACTGCATCAAATGGTAGTTTTATAAAATATATTTTTTTATACTTACGTACGGAATCTAATAGAAAAAACTAACTACATGTTTCTCATATTCAAAACAAAAACAATTGATTCGAAACGTAAGGTTTAGTCAAAAATTCAGTTTTCTAATTTTAATTTATTAGAATTTTAAATAGAATGACACAATGGCAACATTGTTTTAATGCAGTAACCAGACATATCGGTGAATGCCTCCACTAACAGACGTGAAAATTACTTATCCTAGACACGTACCATCCAAATCACGGCATGTACATATTTATGGTGATACAGTGCCCATTTCGAATAATGGCACTTTGGTGAGTTTCGATTTTGTTCACCACACCGGATAAATTCAACACATTTTAGAAGAACTCACCACACTAGAAACTCACCATACTTCGATTTTATTCAGTGAACAGTGGCCTTTGGGCGTCTAATAAAGCTACTTTAACTTGTAACTACCTATTAGACAGACAGACCACCATAGTACATTAAAAAACAAATGGGGCTTAATTTTTACTTAATAAACCCGGAAACGGAAAAAGAATGTGCGAATTATTTATTAAAATATATTTATTTATTTTTTGAACTAACAAAAACGAATTTAATGAAAAAAGTACTCAAAGCTTGGCGGGGGTACTGCAGTATTTTTGAAATGAAAGAGTACTGAAAAAAAATACAAAAGTACTGAATTTTTCAACACTGAGTCATAACATATGGAAAAGGATTTCAAGGGATGTTATACTAACCATTTTTTTTTTGGTAAACATGGGGTTGAACAAAGTTTTAAACAAAGACTGGGCAGTCAAATTCCACTGTCTGTAAAATTTCAATACATCAATACAATATAAAACAGGAAAGATGGATGAAAGTGCTTTATTATCCAATATAGCTATGATCATAACCAAGGATATACTGGTCGATGAGAGCAGCAGTCTTAAGAAGCCCAAACATTTTCTATGGCACAGCAATGAGTCCGAAACAGATGTGAATGCCAATGTACGCTTTCCTTTGCTAGAACCAGCCGACAATGAGGATGAGGATTTTTTTCTTAAACAGCAGTTGGCTCAACAGAAAAATAAATCCAAACAAGATATGCCCACTACTAGTCAAAAACCAAGTAAAAAACGTAAATTTACACAAAAACAGGATGGATTCAGTAAAAATAAGCAGAAGTTAAAGCCAAGTAGACCGAAATTAGTTTCGAAGCAAGCTAAAGAATTAAATCTTTTAAATGAATTTGAGAACCATGAATTTGAAGGCTATTTGCATATGAGCAAAATGAGCTTCTTGGTAAGTTTTTATTATTTTTTGAAATAAAATTAATTTCACCTTAAAACGACTTTTATTATTACAGGAAACTTTTCAATTCATACGAAATTTACTTACGCCCTTAAAATTTCCCGGTGGTGTACCATCGCAAACAGTATTTTCATTGGCGCTTTGGAAACTTACCACCGATGAACACTTTGAGGAAATATCAAAACGTTTCAAAATAAGTTTAAACGACTGTGGCGCCATTATAAGCCAATTTTGGCATATCATATCGGACAAATATGAATCCTACATAAAATGGCCAAATTCTCAGTTGTCTCAAGAATTACAGCTGCAAGGATTTCAAAAGCATTCACAACTTAAAAGATTTCCAAATTTATTTGGCGTCTTAGCCATTAAACGTTTGGAAATATTTTTAGCCTCCGAGGATGCTGAAATACCCGTTATTTTACAGATTGTTTGTGATGTCGATCAAAAGGTTATCGATTGCTTTGTAGAACTTGAACAAGACTATTCATTTGATGAGACTCCCATGGGCCAGATACTGGCCCTCAATGAAAACACCATGCCTAAGGAATGCTATTTAATTGGCAATAAGAGTTTCCCTCTCAAACCGTATTTAATGAAACCTATTTCAAATCCTTGTTTTCGCAAAGAACAGGAATTCAATTTATTATTGCAGCCCGCTTTGAATTTAGCTAACGATACTTTGGATATCATGGCAAAACGTTTTAATGCTCTGTATGCTTTAGAAGCTAAAGATTTGGGAGAAGTACGGAAAATACTGGAGACAATATGTGCTTTACATAATTTAAGCGTAACTATCGAAGATGATTATGTAGAGCGTAAACGTGAAGTGGTTTCATTTAATTGGGCCTCTCATAATAGTGAATCTTATCCTGTAGGCAGTGAACAAAATGTTCCTGGCCTACAACGACGAAGTGATTTAGTAGATCTCGTTGTGAAATAAACATCCCTAAATTGCAATAAATATTTGATTTGAAAGCGATTTATTCGAAAAGAGAAAGGGGCTAGTTAAGGAATGTCATTAGAATAGGTATTGGGAATAGAAAGTTTTGTAGAAAAAAATATCTTGTGTGAGCATCAACGAATGCTCACAGGAGGAGTCCTGAAGTATTACTGAAATTCACTGGATGTATACCGTGATGGATGCATGCTGTGATAGCAATATTGATCTTTGGAGCCATCGTTTGGCAGGCCGAACTAGCTTGAATACAGCTTTAGGGGGGATGTAAGAGATGTTTGGAAGTGTATGTATACTGAATAATGAGGAAGATAAAAGGACTTCATAAACAAAATGGATTAGAGGTAATCGAAACTTTTGTTGGGAAATTGCAACAAGGGAAGATTTGAGTCATATACCAGACTATTCTATGGAGCAACCTGAGGTTAGTAAACGGTCTTTTGACACGACTCTTGTTCAGCATGATAATTGTCTCGCACCCAACATATAGATTTCGTGATATCCGAACATTGTTTCAACTTTCACTTTCGATAACATAATTATAGCAACAGAGTTTCTTAAACCACAGCTGTTTAGTTAAGCAAAAACTTGAAACATTGGATTAAAAGCAGAGTTTCTTAAACGTCAGCTGTTTTATTAAACAAAAAATTGAAACACTCGATTAAAAGCAAAATCGACAATCAATTTCGTTTCATTTCACGCATTTGTGAGTGTTAGTAAAAAATTGTGGATGTGTGAGATAATAAAAGGCAAATATTGAACGTAATGCCCTAACCACAACAACCGATTACTCAATTCTCCTTAAGTCAACCCTGAGTTGTAAAAATGCAACCCTGTGGTTTTGGCTTATTTGACAGTTTCTTTCATTGGCTTCGTGCGTAGAATGTGGCAAAAACAACAAATGTGAAAAATTAAAACAAATTTTGCACAATTTTTTTTATTAAAAATATAATTTTTCTTACTTTACATTTAAAAAACAAATTAACTCACACGAAATAAAATAAAACAATGGAAATGGAATACGACGAAACAGGCTGGCAACAGCCCAGACCTAAGCAACAGGGAGAGGAAGAGGCAAGTTACTACAAGAAACCATAAAAAAAATAATTTTATGCCTGCTTGTGTGTTAAATGAATTTCAATACAATTTTTCAGGAAATGACCGAAGACAATCCTCAGGAGACAATACAGGAATGCCAGGACAAATTCTTAACACCGGATTACATTATGGAACCGGGTATATTTACCCAGCTCAAACGTTATTTTCAATCTGGCGGCTCGCCGGAGGAGGTCATTATGATGCTGTCAGAAAACTATAAAGCTGTAGCACAAATGGCCAATTTATTAGCGGAATGGCTTATATTAGCCGGTGTTAAAGTCACTGACGTGCAAGCTATGGTTGAGAATCATTTAAAGGATATGATTTTGAAAACATTCGATCCCAAAAAAGCCGATACCATTTTCACTGAGGAAGGTGAAACTCCAGATTGGTTAACTGAAATGATAGATCATCCCACATGGCGCTCATTGATCTATCGTTTGGCTGAGGAATATCCAGATTGTTTGATGTTAAATTTTACCATCAAATTAATTTCCGATGCTGGTTTTCAAAGTGAAATTACATCAATATCTACGGCAGCTCAACAAATTGAAGTATTTTCAAGGGTATTGAAAACTTCTATTGCCAAGTTTCTTAGTAATCCAGAAGATATACAGGGTGCCATACAAGAATGTGCCCGTATGGTATGCCATGGTCAGCACACATACGTTTATTCACAAGTCTTAATACAAGTCTTGAGTCAAGAACCAAAAGGTGGTTTCAATATGAAACGTTTGTCGCAGGAAATAACAAAGTACGCCTTACAAAAGTAAGTTGAATACAAGTATTATCTTACCTATGAAATATTTCTGAACATTAGCTTTCTTTTGGATAATGTTCACCATAGAATCTTCGGGTATTTTAATTTGTTTGATAAAGCTGTAAAATCTAAAGACATACATATGTACATACTTAATTGGCTAGCTTCTCACACCACTTACCTTGTGTGTGTTAATTTTATACATGGGTGGCGTGACCTACAGTTTAAAGTTTACTCCGAACGACAGATTTTTGAGAAACTTTTCATGGCAATTTTATTAACTCTCAGGGTTTTTGCCAGAAATCTGCTGAGTGGAAGTCGCCGAAGAAATATTCTTCATATTTCGTTTAGATGTCTGACCTGGGCTTTGAACCGTGGTCTCACGTCTAATAAGCCAACTACCACACAGGCTACTAGACTATGGCGACTTCAAATATTTTCTTTTTAATCAGGCTTGGTAGGGAACTCCGAATAATCTTGAAGAAACTCTTTGATGGCTACGCAATCTTCACAATTGGTTTCCAAATGGAGTTGAGGACAGAAACATTTATATTCATCCATGGAGCCAATGTCGGACGATCGTTTAGTTTTCCAGTGGATTGTGGTGTCTTTCGATCGGAAATTCTGTTGTTAAAGTTATTAAATAAGTCGTGAAATATACATTGAAGTGCTCAAAAGTAACAACTTATGTTGATAATCAGACAACTCTGACGGCTTTGAAAGGTCATACTTCTAGATAACATCTGGTGTGGGAGTGTATGAGTTTGCTAACAGTGCTTATGTCGGAATATCGAATTAGATTATGCTGGGTACCTGGTCATTGTAATGTTACTGGTAATTAAGTTGCATATGAACTGGCAAGATCAGGATCAGTTTTAGAAGTAAT
The DNA here is from genome assembly GCA_927399465.1 of Sarcophaga caerulescens. Classification (NCBI taxonomy): domain Eukaryota; kingdom Metazoa; phylum Arthropoda; class Insecta; order Diptera; family Sarcophagidae; genus Sarcophaga; species Sarcophaga caerulescens. Next base: position 101,223,637 of record OV656873.1, read on the forward strand.
GAAAGAAGAGAAGGAGGTAAAACCATAAACAGCCTTCTTATTTAGGATTGTTGAGAAAAGGTTCAATGCTGCATGGAGATGTAGATTAGACTTTAGGGAGGCCATAGCCTTATAGCCAAAGATAGGTTCGACAGAGGTATTAGATGCCTTATGCATTTTCTGCCCTATGCATATCTGTTAAGCATCTCGCAGAATTCCGACCGGAGTTGGTTGAGAGTCACTCTTGTGTTTCTGGAAAGTAGTTTTTCCTGATCCGCAATATTGGCTGTACGTGCACTTAGTACTCTATTTATGTTATAATTTCCAATTGCTGAGTCTACAGTTAGTTTGGGAAACAAGGGAGAAAACACGACTTGTACTTCTGGAAGTTAACTTTTTATATCAATACATACATAGTTGTTTGGGTGGTAAGGATGTAAGCATACCAGCAGAAATTACTTAGTAAGCATCTCGTTGTGTAACTTCACTGGCAGTATCTTGATTTTCTTGTGCAAGTGGTCAGTGCACTATTTTATGTTCTTTACAATTCACTCCATTGAGTGTAACCGAGAAAGAAGGTCCATACAGGAGCAGCATAGTTATGTATGATATCCCTATTATCTTATTATGACTTCTTCGAATTGCTCCATGTCGTGCCTGCTAGTGTTTTTAAGACTTTATTACTGGATTTTACTTCCTCCTGGACGCAGGTGGAGAGTTTTGCGAAAAACAGTATGTTATCGAAGACAACTCCCAAGATTTTGGGATAACGAACCGTTAAAATTGGTTGTCCTTCAATAGCAATATCCAAATTCAAATTTACTTGATTGGTCCAGGAGGTAAATAAACTACGCAGGTGAAAGTGTTAGATTAGGATTTCTTTTTGGTTTGTCGAATGATTCACTGCTTTACTCCTGCCATTAATTTGGACAGATTTTTATATAAATTTTATCATGTGTCACTTGTAGAATATGATTCTGAACGTCATCCGATTGATCAACTTGAAAATTTTCAAGTTTAAATTGCATGAGCTTTATTTTTAGTTGAACGTTTGATTGTATATTGGTTTCAAAAATAGCTTTTTGGATATCTTTTATTATAATTTGCTTTATTTTTCTTTCAGCAATCAAAATGTTACACCTATTACCATGGCTTTAAATGGTTCGGCAGCTTATCCGCAGGCTTGTCAGGCTTTGTCTTCGATGCTCTCTCGAAACACACTTAATCCAGCTGATATCACTGTATTGTATCGTAACTACTCCGGTACAGATCCACCGCCAATCGATCTCATTCGAAATCCACAATTTTTAGAATTGTTAGTCGATTCTTTGTTTAAAGCGGGTGTAAAGATAAATCCGGAACACAAATCAAAATATATTTATTTACTAGCCTATGCTGCCTCCGTGGTAGATACACCAGCGAAAAAACGTCCTTTAACAGAGAGAGTATTAAATAAAGATGAGCTAAAAAGCACAATACAAGCTATAGAAAAAGTACATGCTATTTGTAATGTCAACAAAGGATCAACTGAGTTAATAGCTGAACTACAAACATTATATAACTGTATTAAGTAGGTGGTAATATTTCGATATTTAAACTCTATTTAGTGTCTTAATATTATTTTGTGGATTGTTTCAGATTCCCCGTAGTGGGTGTAGGTGTTATACGTTGGATAGAGAACACGGTTACAGAACCGTCGTATTTCAAACTATCCACTGATAGTTGTCCTACACATTTAGCCATTCTGGATGAGGTAGCTGCGGTACATCCCACTTTACATCAACAGATTCTATCTCTATTAATACGTCTCTTTGAATCCAAACAAGATGAACTCGAGATTTTAGTACAACTTGAAATGAAAAAAATGCTACTGGATCGTATGGTGAATTTATTAACACGTGGTTGTGTAGTGCCTGTGGTCAAGTATATTAAACAATGTTGGGGTAAGGGTGACACCGATATATCGCTTATACGTTACTTTGTTACCGAAGTTTTGGAGACGATTACACATCCCTATTCGCCAGAATTTGTCTTACTCTTCCTACCCATGGTAGAAAATGAGGAAATTACTGGCACTATGCGAGGTGAAGGTGATAATGATCCAGTATCGGAATTTATTGGTAAGAAATTGTAATTTTTTATTGAATCTCCAGTATGTATATAAAGATATTTCTTTTTCTTTCTATTACAGTTCATTGCAAAGCCCATTACACTACCGTCTAAGAATTGATTTATTTAGTTTAAGCTTCAACTATAAATAGCTTAAGTATGGTTTACATTTTCTTTTTAGTTATTTTGGGAATATTTCCTTTCTTTTTTTTAGCAACATATAATAAGGATGTATAAATATATGTATATGTAAATTTTATTAAAATAAACAAACTATTTAATAAAATAATATGATTAGATTAAGATTATGGACATATTTTTTGTATTAACAATTGAAATTAAAATTTCTTTATCGATACCCCACTATTATATAAAGCTGACCTTCACTAGTTTGCTTAAAAAATGCACAAGGTTTGAAAACTAACCACTCAAGCTCAGTCGCTCTCATAGATCACATGTGATTTTTAAACCTATAAACTTACTTTTTGTTCATAAAAACTTTGCGCATGCAGTATTCCACAGAAACAAACCCTCCTTCCCTTCTGTTGAGTCTTCTTTTCGAGACGGTTGTCTATATTACCTCGGGTAAGCTGAATTCAGTCAGCACTAAAACAGACCTATACAAAGAGCGTTTCACTTCACCTGCAACGAATTCATTCAATACGTTTGGTACGTTCAATTGAGTTATTCTGGTGTTATGCCTACTTCCCAAAGACCTAAAATGCTAGCTTGCCATCTACCTATGCGACAGACAAGTGTCCATAAATTTTCTACATTACATCGGCTAGGCTACTAAGCACGTTAAGTATTCAGTTAGCACCACAAAAGCCCGATCTTAAACTATGCAGGACCGGTTTGGGCTCCTTTCCTAAGCTAAAGGAAAGTTTAGATTAATGCTCTCCGGATCGCTACTGGCTGTGTCAAAATGGCCATCCTGCCATCCTGTGCTCCATCTTTTTCCGATCGCTCTAGGAATCTTAGAGAGGAAATTACCTCTCCATATCTCCCGCGCCTCTATTAGCCAATGCGACAATAAATCGATGGGTATTTCTCCGCTAATTACGAGGACTACTGCACCGAGACCGTGTGGTAGGCGTTGGGCGTATGCGAGCACTTTGCACTACGGCATAGCCTCTCCAGATTTTAATGTCATACAGTAACAACGAGTGGTTACCATAATTAGCCTCTATTGGTTTGCCAATATTCGCCAAAAATCTGTTTATTATAAACGTTTGCCCAACGGGCTAAGATAGAAAAATAAAAGAAAATTGGCGTTGATAATTGCTGGCTCTTTGAGGTGCACGCTTCAGATCTCAGATTCAGATCTATGTTTACAGTGGAGATACGAATGAAAATATTTTGGATTGGTCGAAAATCCGGGGAGGTAAACTACTTCACTACACAGATGCTTTCAGGTCTCGGATATTTTAAAAAATAATTGCAAAACATTGGTAAGAGCGTCTCCCCTTATTGCCTTTACGAAGAAGAGGAAGTAATTGATGACGCAGAGCACATTATTTTCGAATGTACGCATTGGATTGCGAACATTGAGAATTGGACCTCATTGAGAAAGTACGTAGAGTGCATTCTAAGACGAAAACAGAGAGATCTTCAGGTTGCGAAACCTGTACGCACGATACTGGCACACATGTCAAACGAAATTGGGTATGCTGAGGACTTCAAAAAATATGAGGTAAGGAATCAGACGAGGGGAATAGTGGAGCCGCTTAACCGTCTCTTCAACTTTCGTTGCACAATTCACTCCGAAGTAATACCACCGTAGTTCTGGTGGGGGCACAATAAGTCCACAAAAGTCGAGGGCGGGATTTAGTAGCTGAAGGCCCCACACACGGAGGATGTGACGACTTCCTATATGGTGCAGTTAGATACATTTACCCCTCCTCGGGGTAACATAACATATTGTTACGAAAATGGAAACAGTGTAATATCGTTTAACATTAAAATGAGCAAAAGCTACACAAACAAATACAACGAACTTGTTACAACCAAACTAACAACATCAGTATGAAAGAAAAGGGGATAGACAAGTAAGCGAGAATGCAACAACAAAGAATGCAACCAAAATATGCAAACAACAATGAAACTACGAGAGTTCTCGAGAAGGCGAAAACACGAACATTCCACTTCAAGATTGTTCGTCAGACTGTTTACGTAGGCCTATAAAAAGGCAAGACAAAGCAGACGACGAGTAGTAAGAGTTCAGTCAGTCTTGTGTGAAGACGCGTTGCGTGTGAAGAGAACAGTTGTGGTTTGAAGATCTCCATTGTAAGCAAAGAAGAATAGCGAACAAGCAGTTATTGTTGTATAGGACAAGTTATAAACAGTGGCACACGAAAATAGTGCGTACAATAAAGAGTTTAATTGTAACTAAACACGCATTTATTTTTTATTTTGTTTGCAATCAAAGAACTCATATTTTAAACGCTTTTAAAAAGGTAAAAACGCAACAATATATTCAAAACTTCCCCACGATGTCTCCAACTCCTGAGATTCAAGAGACAAATGCCTTACCAGATGGTCGCCCTATCAGGCAATATTCATAACAACTAGGACTCACGTGTAGGGTTTGGAAGAGATATTTATAACAGTTTTGCTTTTTGTATTGTACGAGTATTGATAACTTGTTTTAATCTTACAGTGACTTGGAGTTTTGTTTTTATTTTTGTTTACAAATAAAATTAAAAAATTGTGAAAAATAATTAAAATTTTATAACACAATAATTTAGATAAATAATAACAATAACAATAACTATAACAATATTTGTATAATTTTAATAGAATTTATCTTTTCTAAAAAGACATGCCTATAAATTCTCCTATAGATCTATAAAATAAAAGAAACGTTCAAATTCAAATAAACGAGAATAATTTCATAATTTGAGTAAATTATTCATGGAGATAATGAAATTAAAAATAATTTTCAAATTCTTCAGCTTATAGGTTGCTTAAGTGTTGTGCTATTGAGAGTCTGTAGTGGCTACTGAATAACTTCCTTGAACCTGGCTTGAAGGGCGTTAATTTGTTTTTTTTTTGTGGCAAAAAAGAGTTTGTTTCCATTTCTTTACAATTTATTTATTTAATCAATCATATGCAATATATTTCATAACCAAATATTTTTTAAACAAAATGATAACAAACAATGAACTCCATTATCAATGTTTTAAATATTGGCGCATATTAATGATTTAAGAAATTATCGGAACTCTCTCTCTCTCTCTCTGGCTCTCTCTTCATAATTTAGTTTGCGAACAAACTAAATGAATAAATAAATAAATAAATAAATATTGTTTGAGAACATGTAGACGTAAAACAATTATAGTAATTACAATACTACCAGAAATTACAGTGGTGTTAGAAATTATAGCATAGCTTACTCCCATACTTTTTACGACTTAAACGCTAACCTCTTCAAGGGCTGCACAGGCAATCATAAACAATCATTTGAGCGCACTTAATTTAATTAATGTAACACTTACTTCTGCTTTTTTTTTTGTTTATACAGGATCTTTCATTAAGCGATTCCTATCTTTAAATTTAAATAAAACAAAGTATATTTAAAAAGTTGCCGTAAGGCCGCGGTTGAAATCCTTGGTCGTAGATCTCCAGCAAAACGAAATATGAATAAATATTTCTTAGGCGACTTCCTCTCAGCAGATTTCTGGCAAAAATTATGAGAGTAATTATTAAATTGCTATGAAAACTTACTTAAAAATCTGTCGTTCAGAGTCGACATTAAACTGTGTAAAAATTAAAGCACACAACATATGTAAGCGGTGTGAGAAGCTAGGTCGTAATCCTGACTGAAGTGTTGTAAGGACCAATTATGTATGTATGTATGCGTGAGATATTGATGGCTTTATGTGTGGAATATAACATCGTTTAAATGTTCGCCACGTCGGAGCGAATACAAAATGTCTAATTTTCAATAACTCTGCTTAACCGTTGGCATGGGTTATGTTGGCTCTGAGGACCGCTGTGGTTTGTGGCTTATTCGTAAACGACTGTGACTTAAGAAAACGCCACAAGATAAAGTCTAATGGTACAGGTGAGAAGACCATGGCCTCAAATCTCCCTTGCTTAGATCTTATTTCGTTTGTTCACTTAACACTGTTTCAGAGCCCACATCGTTGTCTATGATATGATCGTCCATGGTGTTTTGGAAAAACAAACTGAATAAATGGCAAACGGAAGTTTACGCCATCAAAAGATGTGCTCAATTCAACTTTAATAAAAGGTACAAAACACACAGCTTTTATAAGGCTAAATCAAAGGTAATATGCAACTGTCAGGGGAAGCTGAATCACATAGGTAAGAAATATAGAATTATTGTCTGTCTGCTGAGTCCTGTGAGAACTCACTGCAATAAGTAGGCAGATGAGCTCTCAAGGTAGGAAGTTTTCACACTACTGATGGTGCCAGATCTTTTTTGTATAGAGTAGAAGACAGATGTTTTGAAAAATATAATCAACAGTCAAAAGGAAGTCTTTACCTCGCCTCTCAAACCAAACGGGCTTGAAGCAGAGATCAGCAATGAATCGTTTTTTCGCTACTCATAAGCTTTCATGAAATTTTGAATATAAATGAGTCAAAAATATTGAAATTTAACTACTCTGATCTATTCATACTCACTACAACGTTGATTTATAACTACAGGTTGCAATGAGTATGCGTACAACGTTGACATCGAACTCATACCGTTCGAAATATGTTTGATTAATAAGCCTAGTCGTTTAGATTCACAAATTTAGAAAAATACTTATAATTGATTAGAGTGAAAAGAAAAGAGCAAAGAGCAGCAAGCAGAGCAAACACACAACCTTCTAGTATTTTAGTGTTCGTACGCGAATCATACTTATTTTGTCATACGTGTATGTGATGAGTTAAGGAGAGTCGAAGTCAACAACATCATAGGAGTTGTTAAGTATGAATAAGATGAGTGCTTCAAACTTTGAATATGAGTAGAGGTTTCATGATATTTAAAAGAAGTATGAATGATTCGATTCTATTCATCTTTTTGAATGATTTCTGATCTCTAGTTTGAAGCTATTAAAATTTTTGTTGGGATATTGCCATAAGAAGATATTTGAGTCATGCATCAGATTATCCACGAATAACCTGAGGTTTGTAACCGTTCTTTCCCCAGGGTACTGTAGACCCAAAAGATATTTGTTCAGGATGAGGATCATCTTGAATCCAATATGTAGATCTTGTTATAATGAAAATAAATCATTACAGGCAATAATGTGTCCCAGAAGGAAACATCTGGGTGCACATCACATGCTGTGCAGGGAATTGTTTGAAGGGCTGTCGGGTTGAAGGATACATTATTGGGATACCCTACATAGGTTGTGTGTGAGAAGCTAGGCCGTAAGGTTGTAATGGCCAATTATGTTATGTCCTACATAGGTTGAGGGCAGAAAAATAGATCATATAGCCACAGTACTAAGGCACTACATTTTGCGACAGGGTTTCATCGTTCACGAGCAGTATTGCATGATTCCATTGACGTTCGATTCAACAAATGTTTAATGTTGCATTTGCGTACTTTTTGCTTTATTTATTGCAGCCGGGCGAAGTCGGAGAGGTTCTAGTAAGAGTTTGTGTTCGATGTTGATATCTACAACACGGCTGACCTTAACATCGATTAAAGATGCTACGAAGTGTTTTCTCACCATATTTTCGTCTGTATTTTCGTAAGCACATGCATATGAGTGTATGAATCGTGTGACATTCTTGTGCAAGAAGTTAAAGGTGTTGGACAAGAATATCCTGTATACATATATGAATGTATATTGATGTATATGGGTATTGATGAATACCTATAGTGCTTGCGTGATTGCGTTCGATACTTGCTAATTGAAATTTGTGAATTATTTCTTCAACGCTGTACAGTATTGTCAACATTACTTATGCGTTCAATATTCTGAGTTTGATTCATTTGTACGTTTTCGCCTGTTAAGACTGTTGAATGAGTTTGTAACCAAGTTCGTAATTGATAGGCTGTGCTAGCGTCGTTTACTCTCATAGTATTGCTACGAAAATGTAAACAGTGTAACATCGTTTAACATTAAAATGATAAATAGAAGCTACAACAACAAAAGCCATGAGTATGAAAGAAATGGGGAAAGACAAGTAAGCGAGAACGCAACAACGAAGAATGTAAATAAAATACACAAACAACAATGAAACTACGAGAGTTCTCGAGAAGGCGAAGTTACGAACATTCGACTTCAAGAACATTCATCAGACTGTTTACATGGGTATATAAAACGGCAAGACAAAGCAGGCAACGGGTAGTAAAATTCAGTCAGTCTTGTGTGAAGACGCGGTTCTTGTGAAGAGAACAGTCGTGGTTTGAAGATCACCGTTGTAAAGATCTGCGATCAAGCTATAAACAGTGGCACACAAAAATAGTGCGAAAAATAAAGAATTAATCGAAACTAAACACCAATTTATTTTTATTTTGTTTGCAATCAACGAACTCATATTTTAAACGTTTTTAAAAAGTTAAAAATGTAACAGTATTTATTTTCTTGATCGTTATCTCATTCTAACATTACATGCAAAATTTTCTAGATTTTCTAGTTTCGTTCGCATTATTTGGATCTTGTGCGGGTTATATGCATAATCGAAATGGACGAGTTAGAGAGAGAGAGAGATTCCTTGTAATATTTTTTTTTAACTGACTTGGCTCATAATATTGTTACGTTTTTACCTTTTAAAAAAACGTTTAAAATATGAGTTCGTTGATTGCAAGCAAAATAAAAATAAATTTGGGATTAGTTTCACTTAAATTCTTTATTGTTCGCACTACTTTTGTGTGCCACTGTTTATAACTTGACGTATACAACGATAATCGCTTGTTTGCTATTCTTCTTTGCTTACAACGGACATCTTCAAACCACGACTATTCTCTTTACACGCAACGCGTCTTCACACAAGATTGACTGAATTCTTACTACTTGTTGCCTGCTTTCTCCTGCCTTTTTATATGCCCACGTAAACAGTCTGATGAATGTTCTTGAAGTAGAATGCTCGTGTTTTCGCTTTCTCGAGAATTCCATCGTCGCTTCATTTGTTGTTTGAGTATTTTGGTTGCATTCTTTGTTGTTGCGTTCTCTTTTACCTGTCTATTCTCTATTCTTTCATACTTATGGTTTTTGTTTTTGTAGCTTTTGTTTATCATTTTAATGTTAAATGATGTTACACCGTTTCCCTTTTCATAACAATATCATCCAGCACTAAGGTGAACAGTTGAAGTACTATGGAGCATCCTTCAGTGTTGTTATGAATGGGTTGAATAGTGTTATCGTACCAAACTCAAACCATTGGAATCATTTTCAGATCGTCTGCTGGTATCTACAGTATTCTTCGGTGAACAGCATCTATAGCAGAGTGTCATCCCATAGAAAATCTCATGGTTATCTTGTGGATTGTTATTTATTCCCTTAAATTGTTTCCTAAATATTTAGTTTGCTGTTATTCTAATCACAAATGTAATCAAAATGAAAAACAATCAAACACACAACAAATATCTATAAAAAAAAGTGTTACCTGTACGCATTTTCCAGGTGTATTACTACAACTGATAAGATTTCTGAATATAATGAGCTTATCATTCACCTTAAAAAAAAAGCAACAACAAAGGGAAAAGAAAACTTTTTGCAAAATATCACACTCTCATTCTCTTTTGACAGTGACTTTTATAAAACGTTAGAATATATTTTTTGAATACAATTGCTTTTGTTGTTGTTGTTGTTGTTTTATTTTTAAGGGGGTCTTTGATTAGTGTCGAATATTGAAATGTTAGTACGGATTTTGATTACGGAAAGGCGACACATTTGAATTAAAAAAAAAATAATTCACAAACTTTGTACATGCAATGGTCAAACAGTGTGCACTTACGGGCAATTTTATGGTGTTTTAAAATATTTTCTTTTTTTTTTTTTAATTATAACTCGTGAAAGAAGCAATTCTAAGAATCGATAGCAAATAAATTTTTTATTTGTCGAATAATTTAAAAATGTTATGATTTGGTATAAATTTATTAAGAAAAATTGCTACTATTAATAGCATTTTAATATGTCAGAAAAATATTACGTTTGAGTTTAAAATACAAATTGAAACGAAAATAATTGAATTTTTTTTGAAGAAAATTTTAAGTGAACGTGAATTATAAGTTAAACCGAAGGAAAAGTAGCGAAAACTAACGAAGTTATTAAATATTTAGAGTGGGTTAAGGATTTTCGAAATTTCATAATGGTAAGTTAAAATTTCTATCATAATTAATAACACTCAGTAACAGATGTTCGTTTGACTGCAGTACATATTTATTTTATTTATTTATTAATAACAACACAATTAAAAATCATATTGTATTGTTTTTACCTTTTTAAAAACCTTTAAAATATGAGTTCGTTGATTGCAAATAAAATAAAAATAAATTGGCGTTTAGTTTAAATTAAATTCTTTATTGTTCGCACTATTTTTGTGTGCCACTGTTTATAATTTGTCGCATACAACAATAATTGCTTGTTCGCTGCTTATTCTTCTTTGCTTACAACGGAGATCTTCAAACAACGACTGTTCTCTTCACACGCAACGCGTCTTCACACAAGACTGACTGAATTCTTACTGCTCGTTGCCTGCTTTGTCTTGACTTTTTATATGCTCACGTAAACAGTCTGATGAACGTTCTTGAAGCCGAATATTCGTGGTTTCGCCTTCTCGAGAATTTCATCGCGATTTCATTGTTGTTAGTGTGCTTAGTTTACGTTGTTTATGGTTGCGTCTTTCTTACTTGTCTATCCCCTTTGCTTTCATACTGATGTTATTGGTTTACTTGTAACAAGTTCGTTGTATTTGTTTGTGTAGCTTTTGCTCATTTAACATTAAACGATATTACACCGTTTTCATTTTCGTAACAATATTATAATTATTACGAACTGAATACATAAACATAATTGATCATAACAAGCCTTCAGTCAGGGTTACAACCTAGATTCTCACAACACTTATGTTGTGTGTGTTAATTTTATACATGAGTAGCGGCACCTACAGTTTGAAGTTGACTCTGAGCGACATATTTTTGAGAAACAAGTTAAGTTTTTGCTAGAAATCTGCTGAGAGGAAGTCGCCTAAAGAAATATTTTTCATATTTCGTTGTTGGAAATGTCTGAACGGGGGTTTGAACCATGTCCTCATGCCTCATAAGCCAACACACTACCTACTAGACTACGGCTAGTTTGGCATGCCAACCAAAAGGGCAGTGCCCCTTAAGAATCGCTATTGTGCGATGGAAGGCCATGCGATTTAATGACAGAAGTGAGTCCGTCCTCTTCTTGTCCATACGTGTCCAGCAGAGTCTGACTATATTATACGTACCCTTCTGCTGCCAACGAGATTGAGCCTCTACGTAAAACGAGTGGATAATATACAAATTAACAAAGGCAGTGGGAATACCTATGCTTTGTAACATGTCGGAGATTGACAGTTCCGTACTGGCCCTGGCCAGCTCATCAGAATGTTCCTTAACCTATACAAGAGTTACCTTGGAATGGTCCGAAATTCTTTGAGAAATTCTCGGCAGTCATGGACAAGAACAGACGTTGAAACTACGTTCGTTAGGGACTTAATTGCAAACAGGCTTCATCAATGGTAGAATAATTGACTTCTTAAATAACTGCTACAATAATAAATTAAAGGGGGTGTCCTGGTAGTCTAATGGGTAGTGTGTTAGACTATTAGCGTGAGGGTCGTGGGTAGAGTTTGGGAATTCCCGGACTTTTTCATTTCCCGGGAAACGGGAATCAAAAATTCGGGATTCCCGGGAATTCGAAGAACTAAGTTTTCAAAAAATGAGTTTTTAAAATTATTAGTGCATTTAATAACTCATCAGACATTCTATTTCGTAAATTTGTTGAAAATTTACCAGCTACCGAAAAAACACGTTCACTTTCTACAGAAGTGGCCTTAATCGTTAACAATGCTTTAAAAAGTATGTCTAAATTTTTGGTTCTGTTTATACTAGCTTCAAATAAAGCTAGCTCTCTTTTAAATAAGTTGTCTGTTTTTAATTTCAGATTTCTTGTTTTTTCTTTAGCCCCAATTAATGGCGTTTTCCAACTTTTCTTTAAAACATTGATATACTTGTGCAACGGAAATATCTTCATCACTTTCAGCCGATGTTATTTCAGTACCTTAGAATAGGCGTTTGTCCATTTGCTCTGCATAGAATTTTAACATTGTCTTTGTTATGTTAATATTATTGTGTTGTGAAGTGTTTAGATAATTTACTAATGACATCAATTTGTCATTATATCTTTCATTTACTTTACTTTTAATTGTGTGAACCACATTTTCTGAAAGTATAGAATCAACAGATAATAACTGTTCATAAAGTGTATTCATAATAGCATCATCACCTATTATCAAATTGGTTTCACGCCTGCCTAATGCTTCCACTTCATCTTTTATGGGGTTCAAAAAGTTTATCAATGTTTCCAAGTGTGGGACATAATCTTCAACAAACAATGATGATAAATGTAAATCTATTAAAGCCCTTTTTATTGCATTTATTGTACCTAGTTCGTACATCTCGGATTAGATGATACTCTTTATTGAATTCTTCCTTTACATATTTTTGAAGAATAGTTAAATTAGTTAAAAATCTCAAGTTTTTCCAAAAAGTGTACAAGAATACGTTAATTTAAAATTTCCCGTATTTCCCGGGAATATTTAAAAAATTTCCGAACCCCAAACTCTAGTCGTGGGTCCAATTCCCACCAGAGACTCTGGCCTGTCACACTACACCGATCATGTGGTCACAGTTACTCAGCTCGTATATAATTAAATATAATTTGTAATTGTATTCTAATTAATAAATAAATAAAAAAATAATTAAATAAAAAAAATTAAAGGAAATAAATTGAGAACAAAGAATTAAGTGCGGTCAAACGATTGTCAATGACTGTATGAGCAATATAAACAAAAGAGAAGATATTGAAAATATTTAAGAATACATTACAATTACAAGAGAATTTAATATTTATTTAATTGTTCTATTTAGTTGTAATCCATTTAATGTTTTAAAAAATTTTCAACATCTTGGAACATAGCCAGGCTAGCCGGACTAACAAAAACAAATTTTACATATAAAGGGTCCGCCAAATAATTTTTTTTTTTGGAAATGCTTTAAAAAAAACTACTGAGTATTTTCTCAAATTTCTTTTTTTATTTGAAAGTACAATCCTTCCGGTTAATAATGGAAGAAAATTTCATTTAAATGGCTGCCTTGGCTGGCTATGCAGTAGCCTACACGATCGGTCCAAATTTTAAGCACATTATCTCTGGCTTGTCGGCGTAACACTTATCTTTGACGGCACCCCACAAATAATAGTCCAACGGTGTCAAATCGCAGCTCCGAGGTGGCCAAACGACATCAGCTCTGCGGCTGATAATGCGATCTTCAAAAACAGGGCGCAAAACATCGAGTGTAGCTTCGGCTGTGTGGCACGTAGCGCCGTCCTGTTGAAACCAAATGTTGCCAATATCCTCCTCTTCAATTTTTGTGAACAAAAATTCGTTCAACATGGCCCGATAACGATCGCCATTGACTGTAACGGCCACTCCTTGCTCATTTTCGAAGAAAAATGGCTCAATTATGCCTCTGGACCAAAATCCGCACCAAACAGTGACTTGTTTTGGGTGCGTCGGCTTTTCAATGTATGCGTGCGGGTTTTCTGTGCCCCAAATGCGACAATTTTGCTTGTTTACATACCCGCCAAGATCAAAATGAGCTTCATCTGAAAAGATGATTTTTTTGCCAAAATCGGCATCTTCTGTAAGTCGATCGCAGGCCCACTTAGCGATGCGAAAACGCATTGGATGGTCAATATTCGTTCAGCGGAAGGATAAAACTAATTATCTGTCAAATCAGACATAAGCTAAGTGTTACCATTCACGAAATAAGCACTAGTTGAAAAAAAAACGTTAGATGTCGGACCCGATAAAACTCGTGTTAACTCATTGACGTTTTTGATAACACAGACACGGGTTTTTCTTAATCAATTGGAAGTAATTATTTAACTAAAATGTATATTAAAATTTAATCAATTTCTAAATTAAAAAAGACAAAAACTAATACCATAACAAGAAAAATAAGCATAAAGAAACTAGACCATATGACAACTCTTGATATTTTAAAATATTTAACTTCCTTCTTACCAAGATAACATGAGTATTTTACTTCATTCATACCAAAAAAAAATATTGTTTTGGTTTTTAATTTACAATTATGATCTGAGGAATACTTCCTATCTTAAAGTACTCCATTTATTATACTCGAGAGCTTGTAAATGTGGGATTTCACAGGTTGTAGTACTCATATTAGACTTCTCGTATGGAGTCTTGAAATAAATATTTGGCTTATGGACGTAAACATCATATCCCATACAACGGTGGCCCGATGGTCTAGTGGATAGACAAGCGGGTAGGTGTTAATCATATTTGCATTATAGAAAAGGAGAATCAGTGTGCAATGCATGTGCGTCAAGGATGTAAAGAACGTGAAACATACACTTTTCCCGTGTAAATACTGGGCGAACCAAAGAAAGACATATTGCATATCACACCTGACGAATTTTTTAGAAATCAATAACAAATGGTCTAATTATTCGACATTTTTCCAGAAGAAAGTAAACATAAAGTGACTGTGAACACCAGATCTGAAGCTCTGATCACAATAGAATGGAATAGAAACTGGATAGAAGCTCTATAGCAAGTAAATGAACTCCATCCTGATATAATGTAAGAGTAGGTCTAGGACCACGATTGTGTGCTATCATTACATTCATAAAGGAAAAATGTGATAAAATCCGAACTAAAGTCGCAGTAGTGAGTAGTGTGTTGACTTATTAGACAAGAACCACGGTTCAACCCTTGATTCAGACATTTCGAACAAACAATTCTTTCGGCGAATTTCTCTCAGCAGCTTTCTGACAAAAACTCTGAGAGCAAATAAAATTGCAATGAAAAGTATTCAAAAAAAATCTGTCATTCCGAATCGACATTAAATAGCCACAAATGAATGAAATTAACCCACACAATGTGGGGCTGTAATCCTAACTGAGGGGTTATAATATGTAGTATTTTTAATATTTTACTACGATAGTTATATTCTTTATTTTACAGTGAATGTTAAGTTAACAGAGACTGTTGAATAGTTGAATAGTTTGGTAACGTATAAAAAGAAATTGATTACAAATCGTAGAAATAGGAAATTTGGAGAAAAATTAAAAGAATGACGAATTCTACAAAAAAAAAACAAACAAATTTGAGAAAAATAATCGAGTTTAATCATCAGGTTTTTTCATCAAATATACCCAATATAAATCGGGATAAATAGGATAAAAAATAGAATGGTGGAGGAGTGGGCTGGATTTCAAGGATTTAAAGTACTCCAAAACAATTTTCGTTATGGTCAGGCATTACTTAGAACCGGAAATATCTGTGACGAAGCTAATATAGTCATAACGAAGTCATCTACTACAAAAATCCAAATCATCGACCAAACAAATGAAAGTCATCGATTCAAAAAATGCATATCATCGAACAAAAAAAAAATGCAAGTCATGGACCAAAAAATGCAACTTATCGACCAAAAAAGTGCAAGGCATCGAACAAAAAAATGTCAATGATACAAAAATGCAAATCATTGACCAAAAAATGCAAGTCATCAACAAAAAGATGCAAGTCATCAGCACAAGAAATGGAAACCATACAAAAAAAAGCAAGTCGTAGACAAAAAGACTGCAATGCGACAATTTTGCCCGGTTTATACAAAAAACTTTTTTATGCCTATTTAAAGAAAACAATTAGCTTCGACGACTCTTTGGTTCCAAGTAATGACCGACCGCAAGGAAATCTGTTTTGGAATCCTTGAGGCTATGGCTAGAGAGCTAGCTAGGTGCATTTCTCCTTCTAGGTCAATTTTTTTTAACCTATTTTGCCCAATTTAAATTGAATACTTTTTTCCGCTAATTTGAAATAAAAACTTAGCTTCGTCAACTATATCTCCCGTCTTAAGTAACGCCCGACCGTAAGGAAACCTGTTTAGGAATTCTCAAGCCAATAGGTATCCAACGCACTATGTTCATTTGTTGCGATCCCTGCATATGCTTCATTTCAAAGTAGAGTATCAAAATTTGGAGCGATTAATTTTTGGCCTGTAAAGGCGAGCGATTTTTTTTTGGTGCAGAATCCATAAATTGCTAAAAAGATGGGAAAATGTCGTAGCTCCCAATTGAAAAGAAATTAAATAAAATATTGTTTTATACTTGACACAAAACGATATAGTTCTGTGTTTGAAGTTAAGTCCTAATAAGTTCATTATCAAAAGAACTTTAATGTAAATGATTTAGATATTGAACAAGATTACAAATCTAATCTGCCGCACTTGGGTAAATACCGTGGTCGAAATTTTTTACCATAAAATATTAATTTTCTTTACTCATAGTTTATGAGTCATAAATTTTATGTTTCAGTTTTTTGCAGAATATTTTATTCATTATTTTTTTTATATTTTAATGAGTCATTGTGTCTTACATTTTCAAACACAATTGATTAAATAATTAATTAATTTAATGTAGATTGTAATATTGAAGAATTTAGAAAATCAATGCTGCTGACAAAAAGTTTGCTAACCATTTTGATTCCTTAAAGTGTTTAAGAATATCTAACGTCAAAGAAATTTTAAAATATAATCGATCACTCACTATACAAATAAAATTTTATCTGAATTATTGACTTATGGTAACAGGAATGTTAGTGACGTAATAAGTTTACTAAGTTATATATAAAAACGAAACTTTACCTTGACGTAATCTGATAAAATTTCATAAAAAAAATCGCTGTCATGTCTATGGTTCATTGTGTTATGAGGAATCCTATATTTAAAGCACTAATTCATGTTAGATTTATTAGACGTAAAGTCGTGGTTCAAATCCTAGCTCAGCTGGTGTTTAGACTAATTGTGACCTCAAAATCAATTCTACCTCCAGGGCAAACAGAAAAAAGAAAAGAAAAAATCAATCAGAGACCAAAATAAAACTTGCCATTGCAGCCAGCCTTATATTAGAGGACCCGGTCAAAGATTTCAGAAAGTAAGAGGTCAAAAGATTCCATCTCTTTTTGACAAGAGCAAGGCACTGGCACATGAAGTAACATACAGTCTCTTCATCCTCCTCGTACCTACAGCTCCTGCAAAAGCCGTTTGCCCGAATACCGAGTCTTTCGGCATACCTATTAAAAGGACAGTGAGCCCGTAAGAATCGTTATTGTACGATGAATGGTCATGCGATTTAAGGAAAAAAGGTAGTCAGTTCTCTTCTTGCCAATAAGTGTCCAACAGACTGTAGCAATAGTGCACGTACCCTCATGCTGCCAAAAAGATTGAGCTTTCCTATAATACATACATAGTTGGTCATTACAACCCTTCAGTCAGGATTACAACCTAGCTTCTCACACCACTTATGTATGTTGTATGCGTTAATTTTATACATGAGCGGCGGGACCTACAGTTTAAAGTCGACTCCGAACGACAGATTTTTGAGAAACTTTTCATGGCAATTTTATTTACTCTCAGAGTTTTTGCCAGAAATCTGCTGAGAGGAAGTCGCCGAAGAAATATTTTCATATTTTCGTTTTGATGTCTCACCTGGGATTTGAACTCGGGCCTTCAGTCTAATAAGCCAACACACTACCTACTAGACTACGGCGACTTCAAGAGTTACCTTTGAATAATTAAAAAGTTCTCAGGTAAATCCTTGGCACCAATGAACAAGGGCAGACGGTGAAACTACGTTCGTTAGGTATTTAAACACAATCTGACTGTCCGAGGATTTTCAGTGAAAATTGTGCCACTCAATGAGCATTGAGTCGCTTTCAAAATTATCATGAGCTGTGCTTGGATAACATTGCAGTTTAATATCAGAACCACCATCTTTGACCCATCAATATAAGCCTCAAGGATCCCATTGTGAACTCCCCGGATCTTCAGAACAAAAGTCCAAAAGACATCACAAGTTATAAGGAATCAAACCTGATTTGCCTATGTGCGTAGCTCAGATTGGGCCAGGATTTGTCTGTTTTGAGTCTTCTTACTGGCAGCAACATAGCCCCTTCGGCCTTAATAGAGTGAAACTTGGTTAGAGTGGAACCAGTGCCTGTGTACTATGTCTATCAATTGGTAGTGGCATTGGTGTTTGTAAAACGTCCACCAAACATGTACTCCATTGAGCAAGGTTGGCTCCTAAACGGCCCGATGGTTGGTTTGAGACCCAACTTACTGAGTCTCTCTTTCGGTGTTTTCTAATGACGTAAAATTGTTTGTAATTTATTTATAAAATGTTTGGTATTGGTATTGTCTTATCTTATTGCCAGCAATTCACTGTTTCTCTTTTGTTTTCAATATAAGAAGGCTGGGAATTATATTTTGAGAACCATGAATTGAAAAAAAAACGTTTAAGACCTTCTGATGTTAAACTCTGCTTAACGGCAATCCATTAAGACCAATGTATTTACATACATACGTACATAATTGGTCATTACAACCCTTCAGTCAGGATTATTGACCTAGTTTCTCACACCACTTATGTTGTGTGTGTTAATTTTATACATAAGTGGCGGGACCTACAGTTTAAAGTCGACTCCGAACGACAGATTTTTTGAGAAACTTTTCATGGCAATTTATTTACTCTCAGAGTTTTTGCCAGAAATCTGCTGAGAGGAAATCGCCGAAGAAATACTTTTTGTATTTTTGTTTTGATGTCTGGCCTGGGGCTCGAATCCTGGCTTTACGTCTAATAAGCCAACACACTACCTACTAGACCACTGTATTTGGATGTCTATAATTGAAGACGAAATTTGCTCCGTTCACAGGGTAATACAAAATTAGTTACATAACGAGGTCAGATGGCGTAACTCTGGAGTTTCCAAAGGATCTGGTGTATCTATGTAGGTGTCATTTTGAAATGAAAGCCTATTTACACTTATTTATTGAACACTAAATTTATAATGTAGATGTTTGCATTCAGAACATGTCAGGGAGGTCGATACTAAGATTTAAAGTGGATTGGGTCAGGCAATCGTATTAAAAGAAAAAAATATGATCAATTTCACCATGCCCGCGTATGATATATGGCTGGTTACGATGAAGAGTCTTGAGATAATGCTGTCTAAGTGTTTACAGTTGACTAAAAAATTGATGTAGAAATGGTTGCCGGAACTTTTCAACGATGGCCTGTGAAGTTTTGAATCTATAAAGCCAACGGACTGGTGTTCTGATTTCTAGATGGATAGAAAAAATAGGATGCAGGAAAGCTGATTCCGATCTTTATAAAAATGAAGGCAAAATTTATATATTAAATAAAATTTATATATAATTTATAATCGACCTCTAGAACGTCAAGTACAGAATAAATTAAGACTAATTTAGGTTTGGGAATATTCAGATTTTTATGGTAATGAAATGATCGAATGAATGTTTCTCCTAAACAGGTGGACTTAGCAAAATATTTAAAAAAAAAAAAAATAAAGAAATATCAATCACCAACTTTAATGTATTGTAAATCTGACTCAGGAGAGCTTCCTAATTAGAGCCTGTTTCAGTCAGAGAGCACTTTTTAAATTTAATGTCATTTTCTATGCTTAAGTAATAAATCTGACATTTGGCAGATGTCACATATGATTATTTTGATTGTTAAAAATGGAGCACTTTAGGAGAGAACAAAGCGTTATAACTATGAAAACTTATTACAGAAATTTGGAATGCTATACCGAAATCGCTTGTAAACTTCGAAGAATTTTCAATCAACTGCCGACGTCTGGTGAATAACGATAGTGGAGTAGCAGCTCCCAGCCTAATGCTTTGATTTTATTCTGAACCGGTTTTGCTTTGTGTGAAGGACCAATGTCATGTTGTAAATTACTTTACCGTGTCTTGTGGCCTATTCTTGATGTTTTTCAATCAAAGCATGGTTCAAATTGAACATTTGTTGTCGGTAATGATCCGTATAAACGATTCCACCAGATTTTAGAAACTCGTGATACACCACATCTTTCTGGTTCCACCAGATACACATGTAGTTCATAATTTTTTCCATTTTAGAATTCTAAAAATATACACACTTTCTATCGCCAGTAATAATTCGATGCAACACTGATTTTCTATCGTGCCTTTAAAGAAAATTTTCACAGTGGTTTTTCGGTGTTCCATCCATGCATCATTCAGTTTATGTGGCATCCATTTTTCAGCTTTTTGGATCTTTCCATAGCTTTTAAATGGCCAAGAATTGTTTGTTTTGCAACATTTAACATTTCTGCCATTTGTTTCTGACTCATCCAATATTGTTCGGAATTCGAAGTCTTCAAAGATTTTTGGTGGTTTTACAAGTTTTTCATATCTCATATAACAATCGTTATCTCTGAACCGTCGAAACCACCTTCCGCATATTGCTTGGGCTAAAGCATGATCACTATATGCCTCGACAAGCTTTCGAAAAGATTTTTCTTCAAAAAGTGAAGAAACAATTCATAGTATGAGAGTGTGTTATTGCGAATTCGCAAAATAGAAATAGCAGCCCATGTACATTTATTCATTATTTAGGCCTTATCATTTAAGTTGACTAAAAGTAACAATAAAAACAAAACTTAAAATAAGATAAGATCCATTCGTTCGATAACGGTACATTCGGAGAATATTAAGTACATTGTAGTGTTATCTCTGTATAGCATTATTGCGATTATGGGCTGGGACCGCACAGTCGTATGTCTTTAAAGACATATGGTGGAGATATGAGGTAATAAGTCATTTTAGTTAAACTTTATTCTCAATTAATAACGGATTGAACGCTAATGATAATCGATGAAAACTTAATTCGTATACAATTTGGTATGAAAATAAGCGCAATTTTTACAAATAATTTGGAAGCTTTAAATGAAAAACAAAATATAAAAATTTTTATATAAAAATTTTATGTTAAATGATAACGATAATTTCTGTTTACGCTTTTTATTTTATCGATAATATTTAAAAACGAATTAAAAAATATTTGTATTGGAGTTTTTGCTTTCGACAATTTATTTTAAATTTAGTACAAATGTGAGCGTTTTTTTGTGCTTTTGGCCATCAAAGTGATGAGAGACAAATTTATAGCGGGAGCGGTTACAAGTAACGCTAAGCGACTAGCAAATTTTAATTGGATTTTTGAATAATTTTGAAGAAAATTTATTAAAAAAATTAAATATTTAGTGTGCCAAGTGACTTAGAGTTAATGTTAATGGAATTCTAAAAATTTTTGAAAAAGAAAAAAAGAAAATCCCATATTTTGTTCCTTTTTTTTTTTAAAAAAAGGAACTAAAATGTAAAAAAATTTATTTCGAAATGTTAAAATAGAATGAAAAATATCCTCTTTTGTATAAAGTTTACTGTGCCATATTGAATGAAAAACTATATTCCCTTCAGATAAAAATTTAAATAAAATATCCCACTCACTCTTTGCACTAACAAACCTAGAATATGGATCAAATGGATAAATATTTTGACAAAATTTTTGGTAGAAGGGTAAGTTTTAATTTATTTTAAAACTTTATTTTATATAATATTTCTTGTGCTATTGATTTTTATTATCGATGACTAATTTTAGAAAAATTGTTTGTCTATATCCGTTTTAAATAGAAAATAAAAAACTGATACTAAAAACATTATTTTTTATTATTTTTGTTAACTAAGATAACCCAAATCTTATCAGTTTTTAAATATAAAAAGGTGTTTAGTTTTCCCAAGTGCAAAGCTTTTAATAACGTTCATTTGCTATTGTAAGAATATTTTTTCTTCTCATAATATAACACGCTTGAAGCTTTTAGTAGATGATATATGTACATATTCATTCATAAAATGGGGCGTAAAGGGTTATGCTTTTCAATACTTAATTAAAATTATAAACAATTTCGAGATTTCAAAAGTTCCATTATCACAGTTCATCTGATAATGTCAACAATATTTTTTTCGTAGATTTTTGTGTCTTTCTTTATTAGGTGATGTAGGTCGGACACTTCTTTTGTTATTCTCAGATAGCCGCGAGACCCAGATTATCTTTTTTAGAGCTAAATTTATCATTTTCCTATTTCATTTACCTGTTAGCTTTTTATTTAAGATACATACATACACACATAATTGGTGATTACAACCCTTCAGTCCGGATTACGATTTAGCTTCTCACATCACTTATGTTATGTGTGTTACTTTATACATGAGTAGCAGGACTTAAAGTCGACTCTGAACGACTGATTTTTGAGAAACTTTTATAACAATTTTATTTACTCTCAGAATTTTTCCCAGTAATATGCTGCAGGGAAGTCGCCGAAGAAATACTTTTTTATATTTCGTTTTTCTAGAGATGTCTGAAATGGGGTTTGAACCCAGGTCTCACATCTATCTAATAAGCCAACACACTACCTAATAGACTACTGCGACTACGGCCTTTTATTTAGCTCTACTCTTAACTGCTTTTAGCTGATCTAGCTCTTTTTGTTAGGAATGCTCAGCATATTCAACGTATGTGTAAAATCCTCCTTGTTGTACGGAACTGAAACCTGGTTAGTATCGAGCTGCATCCCGTAAAGAAATTCATCAACAAGTGCCTCAGAATCAAAATATTCTGGCTTAATAATATCTCTGGAACCTTACGAACATGGAACCCATAATAACGCAAATAAAACGTAGGAAATTAATATGGACCGGCCATATTGTCAGAAAGAATACTGATAGTATTACAAGAATGATACTTGAGTGGAATCTCTAGACACAAGAAGCTGCAACCGGCCAAGGAACACCTGGAGACGTTCGATACTCCAAGATCTAGGATAGTGCAATCTTACATGGGGAGAAGCGAAAATAACAGCAATCAATCGGATAAGATGGAAATGCTATGTGGAAGCCATATGCTCCCAAGAGGGGTAATGGAAAAAAATGCGCGTTTTACACAAAAACTCTCTTCTACACAAAAACTTAACATTTCGTACGACTTGTATGATCGTCTAAATCTCCCTTTAAGACACAATTTACACGATACAAGTTTTACTTCCGTATTTTAAAAATGATTAGTAAAATACTAAAACAAAATAAAATGAATGCATTCCCGATCTAATGAAGAGTGATAATTTTTGAAAAATTTCAAAACCACAAAGAGAGCCCTACGACTGCCAAATTTTCAGCCATATTTTCTCTCACTATCGTACGCTCTCGATACATATGAAGTTTACACGATATTATCCAGTCTTTTCTACACAAAAACTTGACACATCGTAATTTTAAATTCTTCTTTAGTACCAGAAAACAGTGGAACTATATTTTTAAAATGAAAAGATAGTTGGTAAGAAATATTTCTTTCCTCCTCACCTTTCAAAACCAATACTGTAAACAGTTTAAAATTTCCTTCAGTAAGTAGCAATTTTAAATTGTTTGGAACGTTGTACGTGACGGTGCATAGTTTCCTATGGTGCGCATTTTAACAAATAAAAGTACAAAAAATCTTTACCTTCCTGGTAGGCCACTATCTAAGATACATCAATTATCTGCCAAATAAAATCAACACGTTTTCTCTGTTTTGTGTTTTGCTCTGTTAGACCGATATCCATTAACTTCAGCCAAAATTTATTAACCCTAATGGTCTAATTATAATAAAGTGCTGCGTTTCTTCCAGTGATATTTGAAAGTTACTGGCGAATTTACCATACTTAATATTCTAACTAAGTGATTATACAACAAATCTTTGGACAATTTTCTCTGTAAAGACCTGTAACTCCCTATTTGGCCTTGATCTTATAAAGGTCAAAATATATACTCAGTCATGCCTCATGAGGTTACAGAATTATGTTGTAGTAAACCTTCCTAAGAGGGGAGATTACAATCACCAGTCTATATTGGTTTTGCCGATTTTGAAGTCGCCGTAGTCTAGTAGGTAGTGTGTTGGCTTATTAGACTTAAAGCCAGGGTTCGAGGCCCAGGCCAGACATCAAAACAAAATACAAAAAGTATTTCTTCGGCGATTTCCTCTCAGCAGATTTCTGCCAAAAACTCTGAAAAGTTTCTCAAAAAATCTGTCGTTCGGAGTCGACTTTAAACTGTAGGTCCCGCCACTTACATATGTATGTATAAAATTAACACACACGACATAAGTGGTGTGAGAAACTAGGTCAATAATCCTGACTGAGGGGTTGTAATGACCAATTATGTACTATGTATGATTTTGAAAAAATCTTTGGCAAATTCGACGATTCCTAAAGTGAACTAAATAATGGCAATTAAACACTAGAGCTATCTCCATCACTATCAGACCAAAATTCTCTGAGTTAATGAGACTTCTCAGGAAATGTTTACAGATCTAGTCGAGACATGAATAACAACATACAGAAATCACGAACTTCTGCATGCTTACGAGTCACGTTGAAATCATCTTTCCTTTCTCAGTGCATGAAAATGGCAATGTCTTACACGAATGTCCATTAAGGTTACGAGATATTAAACGCTGCTGGTCAAGCCATTCGGAAGGTCTAGATGTTCATGAATTTATGCCCTTCGAATTATTATTAAAATTAGTGTGAAAACGATCAATAATCACAAGAATTGCTTGCTCACTTTAACATTCTTGGTAGTCAAACCATAATCATCGATATCGATAGTACTTATGCAGTTTAAAAAATGTCCTTAGCACACACACAATACAGTATTATCGCGTCAGTATTATCGCTCAGGGTAGAGTACAATAAATAAATGCAAAAAGTAAATGATCGCGTGCTGGAAATGTGAAATTGCCAAAATTGTTAAGAATGAAAATATGTTAACGGCAGCAAAAATCAAAAAAAAAAAAAAACAAACAAAATCAATGTATAGTAGCATGGGACTCTTTCTACCATGGATAGTAGTCGCAACAACAAATCAAATAAACAAACGAAATCTGTAAATTTAAACTTAAACGTAATAGAGAAACAGAGAGATAGAGTGAGAAATATTAAACTGTAAATACATAAATGATACAAAAAAAAAATGTATCTACGAGATACAAACACTGTTTACGAATGATGCAAAAAGAAAAATAAAAACAATAATTAAATAGCGATAACCCAATGGGCAATAAAGTGAGTTAATGAATTATTTTTTTTGGAAAGATTGATAACAAAATATTTCATAACTGTATGGTTACCAAAATATGATAAAGGCGGTCGTATTCTGTTTTTATAAGTTTATGATAACCTGAATAGGTAACCAGGTTCTCATTTCCATGCTTAGATTTTTGCTGTGGAGCCCAAGGATATTTGTTTAGAATACTTTTTCTTCTTTCTTGGACATATATTCGATGATATGGTGATATATACTAGCATCCACAAGTGTATTCATACCAAAATATATAATCCTGTCTAGAACCTAAACACTTTCAGATCCTAGAGGTAATAATGGTCAATCCCTTCTGTTTGCATTCACTCTGAGCGAACCTGCCAGTCATTTACGAGATTTCTTTTATACTCCCCAGTTCGACTTATTTCCAACACATTCGTGAACCTGATTTTTCAGACAGCCTGATGTAATTTTTGGTGAATTTTACAAAATCTTATTCACTGCAAGACAATCCGTGAAGATATAAATTTTTCTTTCTTTTTCATATTTTTATTAAGAACGACTTTGGTCACCCCATCGCTATAGATCGATGATTATCAAATTCTTTTGACTTGAATTGGATGATCTGAATCTAGATCAAAAGTACGGCTTTAAGTACCATACAGTTCTTGTCACTGTTGAAGATTTTCTTATGGGGTTTTCTTAGATCGCAGGTGTATGCGAATAAGCCACAATCCACAGCGGTCCTAAAGGCCAACATACCCCTTCAAATTACCAATTAGTAAAATTCAGCATAATTTATGCGTAAGAGTCATGCAAAAAGATCATTTCGGTTGCGCGAAAAGACGTGGCAGATATTTGAACCGTCTTTCAAAAGGAAAAAAATTACGGTGATAAATATATGTGTGAGATATATATTTATTATTTACAATTAAAGATAGGAAGCGCTTAACGAAAAACCCGATATACATTACTTTCGAGCTATTAACTTTAAGATTCGTAAAGTAATTAACGATAATAGATTAATTTTTTCTCTTCGCCTTGTTGAAAAGACTTCTACAATAGCTCTTTAGCTGACTCAGTAACCGTGTTCATCATGTCATAACTCTTTCATGATGTGAAATATGTTAGGTTATTTTTTCCTTTTTCCTCTATAATTGGGCTTTTAGGTCACAACAATTGAATTAAAACAAATTATTTTAATCTTTTTTTCATCCGACGTTTCGTTGGATAATCCCAACTTCTTCAGGGATGTCGTTTTATTTGTTTATTTATTCAAATCTTTAACTTTTAGGTTAGGTTAGAGGAGGTGTACTTGTCGACTAAGACAAGTACAGTACCCGGAGGTCGAATTGACCCACATACAACGTCCTTAAAAGGAAGGATAACAGAGGGGATAGGAAAAAGGAGAGGAAGTAGAAAAGGGAGAACGTGAAATATGTTATCCATGCCGATTTTCGCTTGGTTATCACAACAGCTTAGTCAGGATTACAACCTCGTTTGCCACATGTTGTGTATGAGTTTTATTTATGAGTGAAGGAACCCGCAGTTTAAAGTTGTTTACGAATAACAGATTTGAGAAACTTTTCATGGCATATGTATTATTATTATGCCAGAAGACTGACGAGAGAAATATTTTTGTTTGGTGAAGATGTCTGAGCTTAGGTTTGAAACACGAATACTCATTTAAAAAGTCAACACACTATAATATACTAGATACAGATTTCTAAAAATCCGATTACCATGAGATAATGTAAATCGAGTCAGATTTTGAATCTTTTTCTTAGTATGTTGTCTTAACTTAACTTGTCTCAAACTACGTTGAATTGTTTTATGAATTTGATCACAAATCACAGGCTTTGGAAAAAATTATGGTTTTTAAGATCAAATTTCAATCATTTTGCCTATTGGGATATTATAAACAAAACATCAAGCAATCTTGTTTAGTAATCACAAAGAGAAGCACAAGAGAGTCATGATATAATCAAAGTTTTGAGTAGAAAAATGACAAAAAAAAAAAAAGAAAAACCAACACAGTATCTTTAACGATCAGCATTATTTCTAAGACGAGTTTCAAGTTCAGTCAGTCATTCAGTCATATTCAGTCAGTATTTGAATGCTTCAGTGATTGCATGTTTTCATTCGTTGGTTTGAAATAAAACGGTTAAAAGCGTTTTACGTTTTCCGCATAAGAAAATGAAAAAGAACGGTTTCGTTTTATAAAACTAATTAGAAAAGATAAAAAAGAAAACAACGGAATGAAAATTATAAAGAAAAAAACAATAAAAACAATATCAATATGATCTAAAAAAGTTTTTTTCACCTTTTAAAATGTAATTTTCGAAAATCATTTAAGAAAACAATTGAAAAAACGAAAATTTATTGGATATTTTGGATATGAATGAAAGTCAAAATGTCTGTCTATGTATTTAGTTATGTAAATGTGTGTGTATGGTATACATAGTTGATGATGCGGTGAAAAGTTCAGAAAAGGTTAAACGATTCGTTAAATAACAAAAAAAAACTATTGTGTGTATATTTTATGTTTTTGATTCTTTCAATAAATATGAGAAATTTTTTATTTTAAACTTGAAATGTAATTAATTGCCCAGTTATCTACGACTTTTAAAGAGATTGTTGGTCTTCAAAGTTGGCCTGGCTATAATATGATTGACAAGCTTTTCATTTTGCTTTTGTTTTAGAATGTCAGTAAAATTGATTTACATGCCGTAACAGTTTTGTGTACGAGTATGTACACATGTTGATGAATATCATCATCAGTCGCAATGATTTCTGAAATTCTGTAAAGAAAGTTTAGCTGCTCTTTTTTTAAAGTTACCGTTTTTTCTTTAATTTTATCTATTTTTTCTTTATATTCTTTACACCGTTCGATATTATTGCTTTTGTGATAATTTTTAAGTGCAAAGAAATAAATTTTTTAGGTGCAAAATTATCGGGAAATACTTAACAGCAAGTTATTTGTACATAGTCAGGCAGTTGCTTTTATTCTTTTTACTGATAATAAAATGTATTATACAGTGGATAGCAAAAGTCTTAGTACGGCAATGTATTTTAGCAAATTCATGAATTTTAGCCAAAAGTTTGAATAAAAATTTATAGTTTTTATATATTTATTTTATGAATTTATTTCTGTTTTATTATAAAACAAAAATTTTTTTAATGTTTTTCATAAAACAAGAGAAAAATCAGGCAAAGTTTCAGATGACACCATAGGTACCCCCAAGGAGAACCCTGAGTAAATTTCAAATTCAAAGGCCTAATATATGAAAGTGTTGTATCTTGTATTTAGTAAAATATCCCTTAAGGTCAAGCACTCCATTAAACCCATTTGGAATTGAATGTACAAGTTTTGTTTAGTGTTTCCTGGTGGCACTATGAGCAAGTTTTTCGGTTGACTTCTACTTGAGGTTTAGCGATTACGTAACCGTTCTTTCAAATAATCTCCTAAATACTCTCTTGAAGTCATATCGGGACTTTGTTCAAAAGTATTAAGCTTGTGGGGACCTTTTTGTCAAAATATATTGATGTAAGACTTTTGCTGTCCACTGTATGTGTACGTACATACATATATATGTATATGATATTTGACACAGTAAAAGGTATTATTTTTTATAATTTGCAATACCATTAGCATTTAGCGTGAAATTTCTAAACTTAACATTACTTTTCTACAGTTTTTTAATGAACGTGGAGTCATATTTAATCATATAACCTAAGCGTACATATAGGACATAAGATCTAACAAAATACTGCTTTAGGGTATATAACCCAGCTATTTTACAATACAGTATTTCCCGGATATAAGCACTTTCAAAAATGCTTGCAGGACAAAGCTTATAAGCGGAGAATTCTTGCTTCGAAATCCCGCACCTGAGAGCAAGTTGTCTCATTAACATTTGATCATTTTCTGCAGTTCGGTGTGTTGTAATTTGTTGTAATTTGTTGGACCCCTGTGTTAATTTGGTATCGCTACTGAAGAAGATGAATCTGCGGCAGATTTTATAGGGATAGTCAAGAGGCCTATTGCAGCATTAACTAGGCAGAGGGTCAAGTCGTTTACTCGCCCGAGACCTGCTTTGCAAATTACGAATGGCCAACATTGGTGTATTGTAGGCTTTCTATCAGGAATCAATTATCTGAGATTGTGTTGCCCCAGTTGGTTAAATTTTGTGAATAGGACAGAGGGCAGCTTCTGTCTCGAGGAAAATGAAACTATAAGAAAGCATTCTATGATATTGTATTGCGCTGTCCAATCTTTTACTTATTTTTTTTTCAGTAAATCTGCTTGAAATAATTTCTCATAACTAAAAAGTTGCTATTTTATCAGCATAACGCAATCACTTAATATGTCCACATAAAGAATCTAGAAACGTTTAATAGCACGAACGAGGGCGCCATTGAACAAGACCCACTTTTTAAAGAAAAGTCGTCGCAAAGCGGGTGCATTTAAACGAATTTCTTCAAGTATATTTAGGGAACGAAGTACAATTTTTCGCGTTTAATAGCGGGGAATACTTAAAAGAGGAGTTCATTTATCGAACTAGTTTCAGTACAGTTTGAAGCAAACATCAAGATTGCTTAAGTATTCGGAAATACTGTATTTGCTTCCTTACTCAATTGGCCATTACAATCCTTTAATCAGGGTTACAACCTAGCTTCTCATATCACCCATGTTGTGTATGTTGATTTTCTCCATGAGTTGCGATATCTAGAGTTTAACGTCGACACCGAATGACAGATTTGAGAAACTTTTCATGGCAATTTTGCTTATTTTCAGAGTTTATGCCAGAAGATTGCTGAGGGGAAGTCGCTGAAAGAATTTTTTGTTTTTACATTTTGAGATGTCAGAGATGGGGGTTCAAGCATGGGCTCGCGTCTGTTAAATCAACATACTACATACACATTTAATATACATATTTTGCCTTGACAGACGAATAAAATTTTATGAAAAATATATAGAGTGTGAGTAAATTTCTCTCCAGCGCATTGGCTGTGAGCTCTACTTCGTTATAACTTTTCTTTAGAGATTTACATTCGCTTTTCATCGTTCTTTTCCAAGTATTTGTTTCTTAACGATTGTTGAGTAGTAGGATTTTCCTAAGAAAAACTCTTGACTATCTCAAAAAGCCAGGTTGCGATTAACTTCCCTAACAAATGTCCCTTCGATGTTCGTCCTTGTTCACGAATCTCTAAGATTTCTCAGGGATATATCGGATCAAAGGTAACTGTTATATGGGTTACCGGAACATATGGAGGCCGTCGAAAATCGTATCACTGATAAACTGGCCTGGTCTAGCTCTCAATCGCTGACATGTTACTTCGAAATGTTATCTCGATCACAGAGGCAATGCGTTATGGGAAGACACGCAGAAAGACTGCATCAAATAACTTTTGCTGAGATTGTGGGTCTGCTGAAGAGAAAAAAACTTTCGTTGTCAATACCCACCTCTTTTGAGGTGCAGTTTTAGGTGATTGAGCTCTCCATTCCTTATCAGCTTAACGGAGTTATCATCTATTGATATTAAGGATACAGCTTTGTTTAATAAACTTTCAGGCTAGTTTCCATCATATGGTTGGCGTGCTTTAGCGTGCAGCCCCTGCACAACTTCTTTGAATCGGTCATTACATGAACTTCGCTTACCTGTGGCTTTACAACGGACTGCTATGCGTGCTGAAGTTAGCTTTGGCAATCAAAGCGAGTAAATGTTAAAGAGAAGAAAATCGTTATAAACTCGCCGTAGTCCAGTATGTAGTGTGTTGGCTTTTTAGATGTGAGGGCTATGTTTTAACCCTAGCACTGATATCTCGAACATAACAAAATATAAAAAAATATATCTGCGAGGATTTCCTCTCAGCAGTCTTCTGACAAAAACTCTGAGATTAAATAAAATAGTCATGAAAAATTTCTCAAAAATTTGTTGTTCAGAGCCGACTTTTAACTGTAGCTCTCGCTACGCATGGGTAAAATTAACACACACTCAACCTGGGTGGTGGGAGAAGCTAGGTTGTAATCATTACTAGGGTTCAATTAAGTTAAGTCTAGATTCGAAACGAATCTAGAAAGTTATCCAAGCCAACATTTTGAAGCTTTCACTGCGTAAATATGGTATGGATTTTTGTTTTGTTAGATTTAAGGAAATCCCTGTTGCTAATTGTATTATATTCACATCATGTTTTTAATTAATTATCGAACGAAATGCCCATAAATTAAAAACACCTGTTAATAGGATTTCAATTTATGAATGGAAGTCATATTCGTTATGTGTTTTGAATGTTGCCAATTGAAAATAATTTGTACGTGTTTTCAACTATTAAATGAATTCTTTTGTTATTCTCATTATTACCTATTCTAATACGATATTGTGTTAAAATTCATTTATTTTATAAAATTTGAAAAGGGAAAAAAAAAATATTCCAAATCATGTGTATAGTCGAATAGAAATTAAATTCAATTTTTATTCAATTCATCATTTTTGCTTTTTTTCTTGCCCTGCAAAATCTAAAACATCTGCAAATATTCTGTTGTGCCCATTTCCATATCTATGGTACGTACACACGTACATATCATACATAAAAAAAAATATCAAGTCATTGTCATCGTTAATATCAGCATCATAAAGTGCTAATGAAAAGCCCATAAAAATCGTTTTAAATTAAAACGGAAAAAATTTAAACCCCAATAACTAAGATCAATAAAATTATTGAATTACAACAACAACAACAATAAAAAACATCATTTTGGCAAGGAAATTTAAAAGTTTAAAATAAACAAAATTATTTTTATTTTTTAATTTTATTTTTTTCATAAATGTGACGGACTGCTTACTAGCTACTGTAGGAATTGTTTGTACTGGCACTTCGTTTACTTAGTATATGGTTACTTAATGAATCGCTTTTCGAGGCAGTAGGGGAATTTAAAAGTCATCAATCATAAATAATTAAATAAAGTGTTCAATGTTTTAGTGTTTTTTTCCATTACCCCTCTAGGGAGCATATGGCTTCCACAAAGCATCTCTATCTGACACGATTCTCCATGTCAGGTCATTAAGCCTTAGTTCTTGTAGGACCGTGCGCCTCCAGGCGTTTTTTGGTCTGACACGGTTTCTTGAGCCCGAGGGATTCCACTCTAGCGCCATTCTTGTAATACTTTCGGACTTTTTTCTCAATGTATGGCCGATCCACCCCCATTTTTTCTTTTTGATCTGCTTCCGTATGGGTTCCTCCTCTGTGAGAGTCCAAAGATCTGCGTTGCTGATGGTGTTGGGCCAGAATATTCTACAAATGATTCTTAGGCATTTATTGATCAATACCTGAAGTTTTTGGGTGATGCTGTTAGATATAAGCCAAGTTTCGCTACTATATAGTAACGTTGACTTTACACAAGCGCTGAATATTCTTAGCTTGATACGCCTAGAAATATGTATATTTGCTTCTACATACGGAGTGCAGTCACCCAAATGCTGCTCTCGCTCTATTGAGTCTGTTATCTACGTATGTTTCTGCGCCACCGTTTGTTGTCATAGTACTGACTAGATAGCAGAAGCTATCGACGTACTGTAGCATGATGTTTTCTGTGCTAGTGTTGTTAATTCTTATGGCTTTGGTTTTATTGATATTTATCTCAAGTCCATCGTTGCGAGCCAATCTTTCTATGTGTTCGAGTTTTGACTGCATGTTGGAGATCTTGTGCAAGAGTAGACAAATATCATCTGCATAATCCAAATCCTCGATTGGCGTAAGAGACTCCATGTTATTCCTCTTTTCTTTTTTTATCCAGCATGATGCTGAATATCGGAGGTGATAGTGGGCATCCTTATTTGACTCCAGCGTTTGTTTGAAACGGTTGACTGATGTTGCCGTTGTGAAGGGAGGTCTGCGTTCTCGTACATAGCTCTAATTATTTTGACTATTTTCAGGGGTACTCCTTTATTACTCAATGCTTTCCATAACGCTGATCGTTTGATGGTGTCGAAGGCTTTCTTAAAGTCGACAAACAGTACATACAGGGGAGTACGCCATTCCAAAGATTGTTTAATAATAAAGCTTAAGGTGTTTGCCTGATCTACGCAGCTTCTGTTTGGCCGGAAACCTGCCTGTTCGTCTCGCAATTGGTCTTCAATTTTATCTCGAAGCCTCTCCTGTATTATTTTTGGTAACTTTACAATGATGCCTTTCTTCCAGGTTGCAGGCAGCCTTTCTTCCTCCCAGGCCGTTGTGATATGGGGCCATAGAAGTCTTGCTGTGGTTTCGATGTAACCTGCAGAATTTCTGCGGGTGTTCCATCTTTGCCTGCTGCTTTGTTTCTTCTAAATTGTTTGATGGCCTGTTGTATCTCGTTTTAGTGTTATGCGATTGAATATATAGTAATTAAGATCAATAAATTTTCTGAGTACCCA
Source organism: Sarcophaga caerulescens (assembly GCA_927399465.1). Taxonomy (NCBI): domain Eukaryota; kingdom Metazoa; phylum Arthropoda; class Insecta; order Diptera; family Sarcophagidae; genus Sarcophaga; species Sarcophaga caerulescens. Next base: position 101,257,336 of record OV656873.1, read on the forward strand.
ACAAAATTTCAGTGTGTGTGGTTTTGTGGTTAGACTGCTTGACTAAATATTAAACCAAACCATATTGGAACCCAAAGAAATACAACAAAACATTCTTTTTATCGTGGTTTTGGAATTTGAAAAATACGTCCTGGAAGTCCTTGATCCTTTAACTCTTCAAGAAAATAATATCAGCAATGAACATCACAGAAAACGTGTTGAGAAAGATTTAAAGTAGAACTAGTCTAACGTCCATGGAACATTATGGAACGTATGTTCGCTTATAGTCTATGAAAACAACATTACGGTTGAGTTGAGTAATTTTCTCTTTGCCTAGAAAACGACGTGCGTTCCGTTCCGGTTCGGTTAATTTTCGGCTAATTCTACCTTTAGACTAAACTCTAGACAAAGAAAGATATGGCAAGCTTAACAATCAAGGACCTCCTAAATCACATCACAAATCACATGCTTAGCTGTTAAACTCAATGAATGAAAGTGAAACAAAGCTCATGAAAATATGGGAGAATATACTTGGAAGAGTCTCAATGTCGCTTAGACGAATGCCCTAGCCATTTAGAGCTCATCATCTCCATTTTTGCTTATGAAAATTGCAACATTATTTTACTTTATGTATAAAATCCAGCCTATGCAGTCGTGGTATACGAAAGTCTGATGACTCTAATTTCATCTTATTGAAATTTAGCAACTAAATCCTCTATTAATCTTCCCTTTAGCTACGTATACCTTTCCACACATCTCTCCTAGCCCAAACAGTAGTGTGGAAGCTTATCTGCCTGGTCATTGTAGCGAATTTCTACATGATCGGAGATCTAGCAGAGGATAACCCTATTCCCCTACTTGGCTGATTCCGCTTTCTTAGATAGTCCCATACTATCGCTTGGGTGGTGGCCATACTGCCGGATAGCATTACTATGTTCCACCTTTTTCTGCATGTGAGCATGTCGAACTCAGTGTATCTTTCTATGGCATCTATTTCTGTTGGGCAATTATCTGCGAGTTTCTTTTTTTTCTCGAAACACTTGATTCCGTGATCAAAAATTTTAACTCCTGTCCCAATACACATATGTTTTTGACACATCTATACACCACGGAATGGTGCCTCTTTTAAAATCGTTGTTTCTATTGATTCTGTTTTGAGAACTGTTAAGGAACAGATAGTCAAGTTTTTCATATTCAAGGGTTTCTTTATGGTTCCCACTCAGTCTGCAATAGCCATCTAAATAGCATTGTGTGGCTATTTTATTCAGAACACCAAGTTGTAAAGGTGTTTTGGAAATAATAACTACCCAAACATCTCTAGTTTTCGCGCCACTGATGAGATAGATTCTAAGCAAAACTTATCATCAGAAGACATATGTACTTCGAACCTATGTGGTGAAAATTAATTTTCGGAAGGAAAGTAAGGATACTTGTCAAGTTTTAGGTATGCAGTTATCCATACTGACACCGTACAATATCCTAAAGCTGAATAGTGCAACAGGGTTATGGGGGCCCCCATATAGATGCTGCCTGAATTAAAATAATTTATTACGATAATGCGATATTACTGCATTAATGCTTTACTGAAGGAAATATTAAGGTACTTATCAAATCCTAGTTAGTGTTAGTTATGTTCCGATAAAGGAATAACTATCCAGATAGCTTTGCATGATACATTCAAAATGCTCAATACAGTGTTAAATGTGGAATTATTGATGATTTAATGTGGGCCCCCATATAGATGCTGCCTGAATTAAAATAATTTATTACAATAATACGATATTACTGCATTAATGCTTTACTGAAGGAAATATTAAGGTACTTATCAAATACTAGTTAGTGTTAGTTATGTTCCGATAAAGGAATAACTATCCAGATAGCTTTGCATGATACATTCAAAATGCTCAATACAGTGTTAAATGTGGAATTATTGATGATTTAATGTGGTTGATGCGTGAACTGGCAGACTATCCACTAATCTTATGACTTAGTGTAATAGATAGGTATTGACTAGACTGAAGACTTAGGGCCTGTTTCTGTAAGACAAACGATTATAGACTAGCGTCTCTATGTTGTCTATAGAGTTTTCTATTTAAATGACGTTCGTCTGAAATCGTTTGTGTTACAGAAACAGAGGATTAATGTGGTCGATGGATGAATTGAAAGACTAACACTAGTGTGTTAGGTTAGGTTAGGTTAGGTTAGGTTAGGTTAGGTTAGAGGACGTGTACTTGTCAACTGTGACAAGTACAGTACCCGGAGGTCGAATTGACCCATTGTACAATGTCCTAGCTTCTCACACCACTCGTGTTGTGTGCGTTAATTTTATACATGAGTGGCGGGACCTACAGTTTAATGTCGACTCCGAACGACAGAAACACTAGTGTGTTAGTGGATTTATATAATTTTTATACGGCTTTTAATGAAATTGAATCGATTTTTTGGCAATTGTATACGTTTTGTCTACGTGTATACGTTTTGAATTTGAATGACCATGTACTTGATTTCTTTTAATCACTTATCAATTGAACCACTGCCTAACACAGCAATATTTTAATGTTTTAACAATTACCCTTTATAGATCCGTAAATAAATATACAATAATTTTAATAACAAAAAAACGCCAAAGAGGAAAAGTAAAGTGTCAATGAATAAAACAAATCGAGTGTGCAAAATTTTATAAATTTAACAACAAAAAAAATTAAAAAAAATTTAAAAAGTGTTAAAGAAGTCATACTTTATAGAGCAAACAATAATAAGAGCTGTATAGCGTCAAATGTAAATATCTGAGAGATAAATGTATGCAAAGGGAGAGACGTAAATACGTTTTGTAAATAAGAGTACCACACACATTCAATGAAATCGCGCATCTAATGGCAACAACGAAGCGATACAATTGCTAAAAATAAAAACGTATAAACGAAGTCTATAGATATTTAACCGTTATTGCTGTTCGTTTCAGTAACTTAATGCTGACTTTCTGATTTTCTACAGCCATTAGCAGTAGATTGAAAGCCTTACTGCAGACAGACCCACATTTTTCCACAGAGCTGTAGTCGAAAAAAAAAAAATACCAAACAATGGCTTAAACTCAACGAAAAAAAATCATTATTTCGTGTGCGATAAATTGTTTTGGCTTTGATTACGGCAACGAGCTAAAAAAACCAAAAACAGTATTAACAAGATCGTCTGTTTGTAAACTTGTAAGCCGCCTCTTTCAAAAGTAACTGATATATTGGGTATCTTTAAGCTGAAAAATTTAATCTCAAAACATTCTTCATATTGTTTAGGATTAAAAGGTAAAATAAACATGTTTTTAAACAATTAATTTAATGGCTTAAACAAAAAAAAAAAAAAGGAAAACAAAAATAAAATCACAAAAAAAATTTAAAAACATTTGAGTTAAAATTTAATTACAACAACAAATGATACGCCTAACACGCCTGCATAATAAAGTGAAATTTTTTGCGGAAATAAAAATTTTATTCACCATCACAACAATATAAAACAAAAGAAAAAAATTTTAAATTAAAATTAATTCTTATTAAAAACATATTTCCTTTAATTAAAAATTAAAAAATAAATAAATAAATAAAACATATGTGCGAATATTTCAAAATAAAACAAAAGCAAAAAACAAATTGTGTGTGTTACAAAGATAGAAAGTGAAATATTGTGTCTCTCCTTTTTTTCTGTGAAAAAATCATGAATTTAGTGGCGCGCCATGACCATTACACCGGTTATAGACGCGTTAATACTGCAGCAGCATGCGGTGTACCATTATGGCATAAAAATGAGGATACCACAAGAAGTTTTGTTAAGGATAGTGTGTCATGGAAGTGGCATAAGGTAAATTTTATTATAAAAAAATTATTGTTAACCCCTTTAAATGAAACAGATGTTATTAACTCCTATTGATATGAAACGTAGCATGTTCCGTAGCAGTGCCTAAAAAAGGTTAGCCAGTAGGTTAGGTGGCCTTATCTCACATAAAGACCAAATGGGTTTTCCACTTAGGCCAAGTGTAATGCTATGAACACAATAAATGCAACACAACAAACGCAGCAATCTCTCAAAAATGGAAGTGATCATTTGAAAGGCAGCGCGACAACAATCAAAGATTCTGCCGCTTTCCTTTTAAGCTACTTTCTACTTATTTATGTTGACTGCAATGAAAGAATTAATTCTCACAGTGAGAGGATTTGTGCCGGTAAAGCAAGGATTAATGTTGTCAATACAATAACATGCATGAAAATAAGGTCTTATAAACGCGATATATGTGATATAACGCGAAGAAATGTTTAAGTAGTACCATTAATAAAGGCCTAATGAAATGTTTTTTTTATTTGTTTTTCGTATCCTTTGCTGTTGCTGTCTTTATTATAATTAACGCGCATGCAGCGTACCTAAGGCTGCAATTGCAAAATTAGTGCGTTTGCTGTGTTGCGTTTATTGTGTTTTTACACAATATTTCATATTCATTAGAAATTCCCCTCTAGTCTAAACCACCTGGATTCGTATCCTAAAGTCCAACAATTTCATCAAGGATGTCAATAATTTTGTTGCCAACAACAAATCACGTGCTCGCGTGATTTCTAGGCAGTCACACATTAAGTGACTGGTATGCTTTTTCTCCTTCTTCGAGTTGCAGCTTATACTGAAGACACATTAGGGGGTATTTAGTTGACGGGCATGCCTCCCTATTATGCGGCCCCTATCGTATTCTTCACACGTTTAAATTTTTCAACCAACTTTACTTATAAATTGTTGTTATTGTTGCATTGTATTGGCTGTCGGTTGAATGAAAATCAAAATTTTTTGATCTTCAACCAACCGACGACCAACAATTGTTTTTACCAGGGACCGTAACTGTTATAACTTTTATCGTAAAAGTCAGAAAATAATAATTATGCTTTGATCTTTATTTTTTCGAGCAAAAATAAAAGTTATTTTTTGACTTTTATTTTTCCGAGCAAAAATAACAGTTATTTTTGACTTTTATTTTTTCGAGCAGAAATAAGAGTTATTTTTTGACTTTTATTTTTTCGGGTGGAAATAACAGTTTTTTTTACTTTTATTTTTACGAGCAGAAATAAAAGTTATTTTTTGAATTTTTTTTTTCGAGCAGAAATAAAAGTTATTTTTGTTTTAATTCATGTTGAATTCATAATATTTATTAAAAAACTCTTTAAAACAATTAAAGTAAATTATGTTAAACAATTATTAGAATTAAGTTTTGCTATAAATATTAATAAATATTATGAATTCATCATGAATTAAAACAATAATAACTTTTATTTTTTTATTTCTGCTCGAAAAAATAAAAGTCAAAAATAAATTTTTTTTCTGCTCGAAAAAATAAAAGTCAAAAAATAACTTTTATTTTTGCTCGGAAAAATAAAAGTCAAAAATAACTGTTATTTTTGCTCGAAAAAATAAAAATCAAAAAATAACTATTATTTTTTTCTAAAAAATAAAAATCACGTTTTTAAAAAGCATCGCATTTTATAAAAATTTGGTCCAAGACGATCAAAATGGTATACTTTGCTTTTTTTAATCAAAAATTAAAAAATAAGAGTTATTTTCGGTCCCTGGTTTTTATAAAATAATCAAGCTGTACAACCAGCCGCAACGTGTACGGCCCGCATTAGACCACAATTTGAGAGTGAATGATATGTTTCGTCTTTTCTGAACTTAGATATCCAGGAAACGTTATACAAGAATTTTTGTTCCTTATTCCCCGTCTAATTGTGCCTAAGGGTACACCAAATTGTAGAACACATATGGGGTTTTCTAGTGTCGTACCCGTTCTGAGCAGTACATTAGCAGAACAGCCTCATGTTATGATTCTATGCTTAGGGACCCAAATAAGGGAGACCTTGGATAGTCCATCATTTCCATTCTGCTGATAGGAAATTGCTGAAGAAGTATTGCTTCATATTTCGTCTTGATCGCGATGTCTGAGCTGGGGCTTAAACCGTGGTCTCGATGACTAATAAGGCAACAGACTACCTACTAGACTACGGTGACTACACTTACTTGCCGCTACCGATGTGATTTAAGCTTTTAGCTCTTAGTAATTTTCCATCACTGATTATATTCGATCATGGCATACATACAAGACATAGACAATATTTCTCGACAACTTGAAACATTCGCACTTAACTGAAGTAATTTAAAAATTTTAAATTTAAAAATCTTTAAAAAACTAATTCATCCTCTTCTAGCCTTTTAATAAAAGTACAATGAACCGTATGACTTAATGATATAAAAAATAATTTCTCCATATTTTTTGAATTGCAAAAAAATTGTTGTCACATTTCTGCAAAATATTCTGTATTTATTTTATTGAATGTATGAAAAATTTAGGAGCCACGTAATAATTTTGTGTTTGACTTTCTGACCCCCATTTTAGTGCTTGCGTACGCGCGTTTGTTAAACAAATTAAATTTAAATTTTAATGTTATTCCGTATTGTATTTATTTAATTTATTTTCAGCATTTGGTTTACTTAGTTTCAATATACTCTACGTCATAGGTAAATGGAAGGTATATAGTAGTAGAGTTCATAGTGTACTACGCCCATTCTGCCTAGAGAAAGGGGCCATATGCGTGTTCAAGTTGTTTATGGGACCAGAACCCTTCAGTGAAATGGTAACGGATGTTTACAAAGATATCCTTTTACTAAAGAAAATTTAAAGAGAGTCAGAAGCTCTTTTCAGACTAATTGGATATTTGTTGAAAACTTACAATAGGATGAGATTTAAGTTATTCAGCAATAGTTGGAAGTCGGTAATCAGTCTTTTGACACGGCACTGTAAATTCCGAAGGCAATTGCACAGAATGCCCATCAAACCCATCACGTAGATTCTGTGATGATGAGAATGAATCATCAGAGCACATTCTTTGAACTCGTGGGACATTATCCTGAAGTTTATCTGGACAATAGGCTTGGAGGAGACATAGGGATACTCTAATAAATTTGAAGGAAATACAATAAATAGTATTGGCGTAGAACCATGGCACCTCTTCACGTCAATAATAGGCACAATGTAATACCACAGAGCCGGAGCAACTAGGGACTTTTGCTCTGAAGATCTGGAGGTTCCTAATGAGACCCTTGGGGTTTACACTGATGGCTCAAAAATGAGTGACAAGGTGGACTGAGACACAAAATAGACTGGTTATAGACTGCCTGACCACAGTAGTGTTTGTCAAGCAGAGGTCATGGCAATTTTGAAAGCGACATAATTACTGTTGGGTGATGGGATTTTCCTTGATATATAGTAAATCTTGATTTACTCGGAAAGCCAGGCTGTCAAAGGTAACTCTTATATGGGTTCCAGGGCATAGGGATATCTTTAGAAATTGCATTGCTCATCAACTGAACTGCTCAGAGCCGGTATAGAACTCTCAATCTGAAATATGTTACGCGACATAGACTTGGAAATCATCCACTGTCAATCTCGTTGTCTGCAAGAGAGTACGTACAATAATGCTATATTCTGCTGGATGCGTATGGATAACAAGAGGACTGACTTACTTCTGTTCTTAAATCGCATGGTCATCTCTGACATAATATTCTTACGCGTCACTGTTCTTCTGTAGACTAGAGTCAAAAGACTCGGCATTCCGACAAATGTGTTGTGGATCTGAAGAGGAGGAAGAGATTGTCTTTCACCTGATGTGCCAGTGCCCTGCTCTTGTCATGGAGAGACGAAGGTTTCTAATCTCTTATTTTCTGACATCATTGATCGAACATTCTTATATAAAGATAGCTGTTAGCAAGATTTCTTTTGGACCCAGGATTGTTTTCTCTCGGGAATGTTTGACATTGACTCTCGGGTAGCCTGGCCTAAGTGAAACCTCTTCCATCGGGGAGGTTTGACTCCTTTCCTAAACTGACCTAAGATGTTAATTATTTCAAAATATTCACAGTGGTATAGAGTACCATAGAGTTGGATTTCACCAACTTCATTTCTTTTCATTCCGAACTATGAAAAGAAATCATAATCATTCAAATTTTTTTTATTCTTATTATAGAAATAATATTTTGTGATCATACTCGTATTAATTTGTAAAATAAATATTTTTGTAATATTGTTATTGTATTATTTAAATAATGCACAGAAAAACAATTTCTGTGTCTGTTTTTAATTTTAACGATTTTAAATGTTTTTCTTTCTTTTTGTTTTTTTTATTCAAAGTCTATTTAATATTATTTTGTTATTTTTAAAGCAAATTGAAATGATTGAAATAAAGGGAGAAGAAGAAAGAAAAAAAGAAAGAAATGAAACTTGAGAAAAATATCAAATCAATTAACACAATTACTCAAGATTTTTGTTATAAATAAGTTTTAAACAAATAAAAATTAATAATTTTTTTGCACAGTAATCATATGAATATTTTGAGAAAAAAAAAAAACATGGAAACATTATTATGGAAATAGTTTTGCTTGCTGTAATTTAAGTACAATTTGAAAATCATCAAATTTATCTTCAAACTCTTAATTGGGTGTACAATTGTACACTTAAAACAAACAAGTTTTTGATTATTTATGTTTTTTCCTATTTACTTAATTTTTAAATTACAGGGTAATTTAAGTTCAAGTTTCTTTTGTAGATATTTTGTTTGTCTTTCTCTTAAAAGGTATTGTAAGATAGAAATTGTATTGTATTGGTATTAGGTATCATAAGTCCAATTCCACCAGTGAAATACGTGAAAATATAAATTTTTTAATGCCGCTCCTGTAGGGAAAGGTGTTTAAAGTCTATCAAAAGTCGAACTTATTCCCAACCATCATAGTATTAATTGTACCTACGTGCTCACAAGATGATACAAGAATTGAAGTCAAATTAATATCTCATTAATCAAACTAAGCTTAGATTATAGATAGCATTTGAAACTTTACTTTGTTAGAAGACATTATTGAAGTCACTTCATTCTGTAAAGAGTTTTCTACGATTAAAAATGAGTATAAATTCCGAACATCATCGATATATTTTGCTTAATTCTGGTGCTTAAATTTGGCTGAGTTTGAGCAATGTCATGGATTATGTTGGCTTTGAGGGCTCCTGTTGCTGTCGCATACACCTGCGACTTAAGAAAACCTCACAAAAAAAGCCTAACGAGGTTAAATTGTACGATCTCGGTGGACATTTCATATAACCCGTACTTGAGATGACCATGCCTTCAAATTGCTTACGCAGAACATCTAATTTGGTTTGAGCATGAGCTGTGTAGCACATAGTGTTGCCAGATTTCGTTGGTTTCCAGATCTGTTAATTCAGGACAAAAAAAAAACTATCGACCTATAGTGCTAGTTGTTGACACACATGGTCTGGCCAACATCGTGCTCAAAGAATTAACGATAACGGTGCCAGCCCAAACTTCACATCAGATAGTGACTTTTTCGGGATGCTTTATATACTTTTGGAAGCCAAGCGCTAAATTTTAAAACTTCGTCTGTTCAACAAAACATTCAGCCACTACAAGTCGTTGTTTAGTATTGTTACGAAAATGGAAACGGTGTACCATCGTAAACGAGAAACAAAAGCTACACGAACAAATACAATGAACTTGTTACAAGTAAACCAACAACATCTGTAGGAGAGAAAAAGAGATAGACAAGTAAGCGAACGCAACAACAAGCAATGTTAACCAACAACAATGAAGTCGGAATGGACTTCTCGAGAAGGTGAAAACACGAACATTCTACTTCAAGAATGTTCGTCAGACTGTTTACGTGGGCATATAAAAAAGGCAAGACAAAGCAGGCTTGCGTGTGAAGAGAACAGTCAGTCTTGCGTGTGAAGAGAACAGTCGTGGTTTGAAGATCTCTGTTGTAAGCAAAGAAGAATAGTGAACAAGCAATTATTGTTGTATCCGTCAAGTTATAAACAGTGACACATAAAAATAGTGCGAATCATAAAGGATTTAATTGAAACTTAACACGAATTTATTTTCATTTTGTTTGCAATCAACGAACTCAAATTTAAACGTTTTTAAAAAGGTAAAAACGTAACAGTATTTTTGCAAAACAGACTGAATAAATGACAAATATTTGACAGATTTCAGCAAGATGATCGTTATAAACTGTCAAAATTTGGATGTCCTTGTTGGCAGGCATAATAGAAAAAGTAGCATTCATCCGTAAATTGTTATCAATCATTTGAAGAAAGCTGGTTACATAAAGAACGAAATTTGAACGCTAATATTTAAAAATGGAATGAAATAGAATCATTTCTAAAATGTGCAATGTGATCGATGGAAAGTAGGGCACATTTGCCCCTAAAGTTGTGTAGAACAGAAGAAGCAATATGTGGTTTCACAGACGGTACAATAGCCAGAATTTTTGGACAAATACTCGTAAGATAAAGTAGGATTACAAGCCACTTTTAATATTTTGCAACATTCTTAAACGATTGCTTCTGATGAATAAAGCAATTCGACTAAAATTGTCATAATTGATCAACAAAAAAGCTGAATTGAATCAGAATTTCGTTCAGAAAACCCTAAAGTTCTAATTACTTAGTCCGGAATACAACCCAGCTTCTAACGCCACCCATGTTCTGTATGTTAATTTTATCCATAAGTCGACTTTGAACGGCAGATTTTTGAGTAACTTTACATGGCAATTTTATTTACTCTCCATGTTTTTGCCAAAAGACTGCTGATAGGAAGTCATTCAGAGAAATTTTTTTCCATATTTCGGGGGAAATACACTACCTACTAGACTACGGTGACTCCAAGTTCTACACTGATTGGGATAATAGCTGTATTCCAAAAATAGTGAAATGCTATTCATGTCAAAATGGATAAATGTGAGGTTTTATAAGGCTTGTTTGGCTTATTTTTGTTAAAATTTATATCCGAGCTTTTAATATATTTAGTCCGCAAAATTTTGAGATCGTGGTATTATGCCAAGAGTCTTTACGTTCCAAATTCTAAACCCCAACGATGTAGTTTGTATTTAATATATACTATTTACGGATTCGATAACAGGTGTGCTTAAGATGATCAGCCAATTAGTCTTCTCCATTCAATCTGGGCTTAGTTAGCTCCACTTGTTATGTTTATAAGGGAAGGTGGTTACTGCAAGATAGGATTACCGCAGCCAACTGTCCTTAACATGAGGAATATGACCTTGTGGATATAGATAAGGCAGTGTGAAATGTCATTTATCCCACGCTACACCATGTCAATGTCAAGATTGTCAGATTTAACACCTTACGACGATTTTCATAAAGATAGAGCCACGGTTAAGCCCATATGTAATTGATAAAGCCTGCACGCAGAGCATGTTTGAAAGTTATCATTCACAAAATGTTGTCCAAAATGTTTACATTCAATTCTAAAAAGAAACTTGAACATGAAAGACTCATTCAATCATTTTATTCGATACATCATTACACATTTCGTGTCTGGTCGGTTTATTTCTCAAATTGTAATCTAAAACTGATTTCAATTGTTTTGTTGTTTATTTATGTTTTAAATAAATTTTTAAAATTCCACACAATCATTTTATAATTTGACAATTATTTTTTTTCTTCCAAATTTTTAATTCTAGGGTTCGCGTGTCAGCACTATTAATGATTGGCTGCAAATAAAAATTGGTGGCGATGAGGAGGTAAAGAAGAAAAAAGGGAAACAAAAACTAAATCGCATCAAATCGACAAAATATACGTTCGCCACATTTCTGCCACAAAATCTACTCGAACAGTTTCGACGGATAGCAAATTTTTATTTTTTAGTAATGACCATTATATCGCTATTAATTGGTAAGTTTAAAATTGAATTTAAATTTTTATTGATTTCTATTCTAGGAAATTGGTATCTAAAAATTAAAATAAAATTTTTAAATTGAAGTTTAATGTGAAAACAAGGTGCTTCTATAGGGTGGATGATTTAAAAGTTTAAATTTAAAAATGCTATAAAACAAAAACGGATTGACACGTTTTTTTTTTTTTTTTGTTGTGAAGTACAATTGTACCGGTTAGGAATGGAATATTATTTCCTTCATATGACTGCCGCGGCTGGCCTCACTGTACCTCATTCGATCGGACCAATTTTCGTGCTCTTTTTCGAATGTTGGCCTGTAAAATGCTCAATTGTCTCTGGTTTTTTGGTACAACACTTTCTCTAACGGCACCCCACAGAAAATAGTCCAACGGTGTCAAATCGCAGCTCCTTGGCGGCGAATTGATATCACCAGTTCGATTAATTTAACGGCCATCAAACGTTTGACGCAATAAATCGATTGTGGCATTGCATCCTGTTAAAACATCGTTCACATCAATACCATGAAGAGCGGGCACAAAAAAATCAGTTATTATGGTGCGATAAGTGCCTCCATTGACCGTGATGGTAGCGCCGTCCTCATTCTCAAAGAAATATGGGCCAATTCTGCCTCCACAATCCACAAGCCGCACCAAACAGTCACTCGTAAGGGTACATTAGCTTATGTAAGACTACGTGTGGGTTTTCTGAGCCCCAAATACTGCAATTTTGCTTACTAGCGTACCCACCAAGATGAACATGAGCTCCATTAGAAAAGAAGATTTTTTTTTGGCAAAATCGACATCATCGTGTAGTTTCTCGTTGGCCCAATAAATCCCAACGTTGCTTAAGCGTAAGTCGATTCATTACGATCACTGGAGATAATATACTGAATTTTGTGACAGAATAGAATAGAATTGACATAAGTATTGCCAGATTCGAAATAACCGATGCTTAAAATTTAAACCGATAGATAGTCCATCCTATATTATAAAATGCCAATAAATAATGTAATACATTTTTAAGACAGAAAGAATCGCATCATGCTGAAAGAATCGCATCAAAAATGTCATTTAATGTGTATTTCTTTAACTTCCTTAATGAACATGGGACCTTAAAAAGATTTTTTTCATTTGGTCCATCTAATCTGTTAAACCGCTATCTTGTGGGGTGGAACTGATGGCTTGTTTTGCCATATCCGCCGATTCCTTGCACAATGTAGGATCGACTTAATTCCATTTTTCAAATTTCAACATGTATTGGATATCGCTTAGTCTCCGATCGAAACTGAACATCTGCTATCGATCTTCTCCGGGTACAGTTTATGAAGTATATTTCTAAGCATTTCTTTGTGAAATCTTTAGCGGACTGTATATCGTTTAGGGATGCATTCAATGTGCCATAAGCGCAAGCTAACGTAGATTAGAAATTCATGTTGATTTCCGTTGAATCCACCGTATCCTTTATTTATTTTGTTCAAAAGACTAAAGATATCAGGCCAGGATTCCTTGTATTTCAAGCATTCGAAGGATGGTCAACAACTTTGAAGAAATTGGGTCGATTATGAACAGTAATGCTTCTATGCGTCAACGTACCGGTTGGTTTCTTGTAAACGAGAAACTGACACTGAAAATCTGAAAACATTAATTTGGCATCATTTTCAACAACTTTAAACTTCACGAAACTCTTTTTGTCAAAAGACCTTTACTTTTTTTCGTATCGTTTGAAATGTCTTATCTGAGAGATGAACATTGGCCCCACGACGACTTCATAGATTAATCAGGAGCTCAAACCAGCAGACCATGGAAAACGTGGGCACTTTGTTCAATGAGTTTTCGAAAAAAATCATCTTTTCCGATGAAGCGCATTTGCATCTGAATCTTCAGATAAAGTGTAAGAAACAAATGCACCCACAACGAGCATCCGTCCGGTGCAGGTTTTGGTTAGCGACTTGACTGAGTATGAGGCGGAAATCGCAGTGACTGTGAGTGGCATTCATTACAAAAACATGATAATGGAGTTTTTGTGACTTCAAAGGGACGGATGGAACTCTCTGTGAAAAGTTCATAAAAATAGTTATAGCCTGTCATCACAGGTATTTATTTGATGGAGATTTTATGTCATTTTGCTGGAAATTTTTTTTCGTGTTCTTATTTCAAACCAAAAAGTTTCATTCTTAGTGAGACACTTTTCAACTTGCTTAGATCCTTTAAGCGCTGTGAGCTTGTCATCAAAGCTAATACATGGAGATTTTATTCCGCGTTTTTATTTTAAAATGAAATGTTGCATTCTTACTGAGACACTTTTCACCTTGCTTAGCCCCTCTGAGCGCATTGATTCTGTTTTATCTTTAAACATTTTTGCGGTTCTAAATTTTTATTTAAAAAAGTTTTCTGATTTTTTTGTTTTAGGATGACAGTATACGATGTATATTTCGCTAAAAATGTATTCATATTTTGTATTTCTATTGTTCACGGTCAGGGTTAGTTAATGCGGCAATAGAAAAATCAATTTGTTTTTGTTGGCTGTCAGAAAACGCTTATTATAATGAGTATTCAACGAAACTTCGACTGTGTAGGATAAAATAAACATATAATTTGACTTCAAACTTCACACTTTATTACAAAAATTAAAAGTTTTTAAAAAGCGTTTGTCTTGTTCGCTAAATTATTTTTACAGCCATAAAGATTACATTTATGAAGACAAAATAAGTAATTATAAATACAATATTTCCCCCTCATTACCTCTACATTGTTATCTCAAAGTCTTATCAATATATTAGATAAAGTGTTGACATGCTTAATTGAAATGTCAAATAGTTGTAGTTGTCTTAAGGTGTCTGAATTTCGTTGTAAATGTTGTCATTCACATTTAAAAACAATACTTGTTGTTTTAACAAGAAATTTTACGTTCAAGTGTAAATTTAATTTAAAATCACTTGAAGAAATATACTTCCTACACATTCATACTCGCATTCATACTCGCATTCAAGTGTTAATATTTCAATTACCATGTCAGACAGTTTATTGTAGTATGTTTGGTTATACTCTATGGTTTTAGTTTGAAATAATAAGAAAAAGTTAAAACTATTCAGTTACCTGCAGTTAAATCTGGTCTATAGGTATAAATAGTACTACAGTAATCCCTTTATTTACGTCGTTTTGATTTACTCCTTCGTAAAATTTATTATTCCTTTTCACTTCGATCATTCTCACTTTGTCATTCGATTACGTTGTCTTAGATGTTTGCCGATGACTTGCATTTTCTTAAGTTAATTTATCGATGACTTGCATTTACTATTGTTATTATTGTTTTACTGTTTTAACGCCGTTAGAGGATGGACTACAGAAGAAAGCTCAACTTTATAAGAAAATAGTTGCAGAGTAATCTGCACGTGCAGATAGTAAAGACATTAAGTTCCCCAGAAAATAAAAACAAATAATTAATGAGAGTGGTATATAACATTCAGTAAGATTTTAATGTCCACCAGACGGTATTAAATAGTAAAAGATTGTTCAAAGGGATATGCTATCTGACTTGCTTGTTGGAAAAATATTGCCATTTTTTGGAATCAATGGCTACGTAATACAAGGGATTATTGTATTGCTCTTTTAGTTCGTGTCACATTCTTAAGTCTTAATTTTTCGACTAAATTAAGAAAAAATATTTTGATTTAGTCGGCCTGCACACTTCCAGTCCGATAGAGACAAAGCCTATAAACATATGGATGATGCGCAGTAAAACGACGATAAAAAAACTCCTTTGTTATAAAGATGTTTTTATCTTAGGGGAGGTCAGTGCTTTCGGTCATTCGTTAGAAGTGTAATGACCCATTGTTATTTATGACAATGACAGTGTATTCACTATTCCGAATGGACTAAGATTTTTTATAGTTATTCGTAAGCAATTTTTGCTTACTGGAATACCACTTACTGATATCGAAAGGGTATCATAGGTAGGTTAGATAAGGTTAAATTGGCAGCCGACTCAAATAGCATAGCTTACGTAGTACTCGTTGTAATACCGGTAGTGACAGAGTAGTCACACAAAAAGAACTTCTGAACTTTGACTTTGATAACGGTCATCTCGTTGAAGCTATATCTGTCAAATTAGTTGTATTCACTATATTTTGCTATATCACATGCAAATAATAAAATTGTTTTAAGATGAGTGTTCTGTTCGACCCTAATTTTCATAGAACAATCGTTTTCAGCGATAAGGCATATTTCCAGTTGAATGGGTACGTGAAAAGCAAAAGTACCGCATCTGGAGCGATACCAGTTCACATGAGATCCAAAAGAGTTCAGTGCATCTCAAAAAAGTTAATGTTTGATGTGGATTTTCGGACATCTTCGTTGAGTTTTTTTGTAAACGACATTGACCAGGCCATCATTATGAACGGCGAACACCTTAGTTGCATGAATTTAAATGAATTGAATAATGGGCAGGTAGCTTAAACAGAACCTGAGCTACTCGCCACACAGATCATGCTATATTGCGTGTTCTGCATGAGTGATTTGAGGGCATGGCCATTTTGCGTGGAAGTAATGTGAACGTGGGATTTGAACCCATTTTACTTTTTCGTGTGGGATTTTCTTAAGCCATAAGTGTATGCTAATAACCAACAAATTATATCTAGCTGTCTTCAAAGCCAACATAATCCATGCCATCGGTCAAATTTAGGCTGATTTATGCCTCAGATTTATGTAAAATTTAATATTTCGAATGTATTTCACCCAGTTAAGCCGAGATGACATTTGAACGAAGTTGTACCCGCACATAATGGCATAAAGAGATCTTTCAAACGAATACAAAAATTTCGATGATATCTCACACATACATACATACATAATAGGCCATTACAACCCTTTAGTCAGGATTACGGCTTAGCCTCTCATACATGCTTGGTTTAATTTATGTTTAAAGAGGGGAAGCGTTTAATGAAAGAGTCGGTATAACTACTGGCTAACATTTCAAAGCCATCCTCCATAGTTATATGAAGATATAGTCTCTATGTAAATTATCTTTGACTAGAAATGTTCTGTTACCCAGATATTTACTAACGAATGAAAATCAAGCGAAAAAGTTGATTGTGGAACTATACATACATACATACATATAAAATTGGTCAATACAACCCTTCAGTCAGGATTACAACCTAGCTTCTCACACCACCTATGTCGTGTTTGTTAATTTTATGTATGAGTAGCGCGACCTACAATTTGAAGTCGACTCCGAACGATAGATTTTTGAAGAACTTTTCTTGACAATTTTGTTTACTCTCAGAAATTTTGCCAGAAATCTGCTAAAAGGAAGTGGCCAAAGAAATATTTTTTTATTTTTCATTTTACTGGAGATGTCTGACGTAGGCTTTGAATCGTGTCCTCACATCTAATAAGCCAACAGGTCTTTCAGGTCTTTCAAACGAATAAAATATTTTATTTTATTTAAATTTAAAGAGAGGGAGTTCACACAAAAAGACTCTTTAAATAAATAACCAAGCTCTGTAATGTAAATTTCTTTTCTCACAAGTTATATTATTTAAAAAAATAATAATTACAACTTAAGTAAATGCATCGAAATTAATCACTACCAGCAGTGCAAGGATTAATGAAGTATTTAAACATAATTTGTTGCACACTTCAATTTATGTAATTAATTAATTTACATATGGATTGTTTGGTTTGGTGGCTAAAGTAAACTACATAACGATTACTTAAATATTTTTTTTACTTCGATTATAAGATGTGTGTATAAAATTAACACCTCGTGATCAAAGTTTACATTCACGTCCATGAGACACATGCATATCCTACGTAACATGAAAGCAGCACAGTTATACAATATATTTTTGATGAATATTTACTTTTTTCTATTATTTAAACTTGATTCTAAAAATGTTTTTGAATTAAAATTTTTATTTTAAAAAGAAAAAAATTAATTTGCCCATGATACAATTACTGCCAGACGAGTATTGTAATCCAATGTTTATGACCCATTTTAGTCATTTAACTCTTGCTATTAACCCAACAAAGTAGATAATGTTGTGTACGTGCTTTATAAAAAAATTGCTTCAAATCTTTTGCTTGCGATCAAATTACATCATAAAATAAATTATTGTTGGGAGTATAATTAGTTTTATTGTTTAAATACAAAATTAATTACGAAGAATTCCCATAATTAAATAATCGAAAAAAAAGTTTTAAAAGGGAGACCACAATCTTGCACGATTTCTTAAGATTAACGACACCAAGGCGTACAATAAAATATGAAGAAATTTTTGAGAAGCAAATGACAAAATATAACAAAACATTTTAAATGAATCGTACAAAACTTGTTTCTGGTTGTTGTTGCAATATAAAATCATAAAATATTCCTCTGATATAATTAAAAAAACAACGAAGTTTTTCTTCTACAGAAAATTTCCGATCGCCTGAGCTGTCTAAGGGATTGTAGGAAATACAGCTGCACACTTTATGGCCTGAATAGTACTACTGAAGTCGGCATAGTCTATTAGGTAGTGTGTTATCTTATTGGACGAGAGGTCATTGCTCAAACCCAGTTTGTCGGTTATCTCCAGCAAAACGAATATGAACGAAATATAGCGACTTCCTCTCATCAGATTTCTGGCAAAGGCTCTGAGAAAAAATAAAATTACCATGAAAAGTTTCTCAAAAATATATTGTTCGGGATCGACTTGGTTCGATTGTAGGTCCCGCCACTCATATATAAAATTAAAACAAACAACCTAAGGGGTGTGAAAAGCTAGGTCGTAATTCTAAGTGAAGTGTTGTAATGACTAGCTATGTATGTATATAGTATCGTTCAAATGTCAAGTTTTCTTTGACTCCGAATTTGATCAACGATATGGATTTTGAAGTCGCCGTGGTCTAGTAGGTAGTGTGTTGTCTTATTAGACGTGAGTCCTCGGTTCAAACCTCAGGTCAGACATCACCGACTAAACGAAATATGAAAATATTTCTTCGGCGACTTTCTCTCAGCAGATTTCTGGCAAATACTCTGAAAGCAAATAAAATTGCTATGAAAAGTTTCTCAAAATTCTGTCGTTCAGAGTCGACTTTAAACTGTAGGTCCCGCCACTCATGTATAAAATTACCGCATACAACATAAGAGGCGTTAGAAGCTAGGTTGTAATCCTGACTGAAGGATTACAGTCGTTCAAATGTCAAATTTTCTATGACTCTGAATTTGATCAACGACATCAATTTTGATGGCTGTGAAGAGCACCTGTAACTAAGGAAACCCTCATGTCTAATGGGGTCAAACCGCATAATCGCGGTCGTCAGTTTTCATCACGTGCGATGACCATATATATAATGTGGCACGAGCTTTGTGGCACGTAATGCAGTTCGTCGGGGTATATATTTTTGCATCTTTCTAATTCTCCATTGTATACCTCCAAGAGGTTTTTGCCCTGCTGCGGTTTCTTGAGCCTTGTTCCATATCCAGTATAGTATTACATCTGTTACACTAACAGAACTAACATTTTCTACGCTTTATTTGTATTCCTTATTATGGGTTCCTCGTTGGCAAATATTTAGAGACCCATGTTGCTGATATTATAAGGCTAGACTATTTCTCACACCATTCTGAGGCATTCATTAATGAATACCTGTAGATTTTATATGATGGTGTTCGAAACTAATCGAGTTTCTCTTTCGTGCAAGAGAGTTGAATAGTCTAAGCTTAGTTCGTCCGGGTATACATACGTGATTGCCGGTCACACTTTATTGAGCCTGTTATTTAAGCTACTCGTTGTCACTTTACTGTCTTGACAACAGAAGCTATTTCGAAATAGGTACAACACTTTTTATGCGAGCGCTTTAGAGTAGACGTCATCGGTTTTTGGGTGACAGAACATTTGAAGATCTGGGCATGTGACGAACGTGCCACGGAGGGAACAGGTCGGTTTCATCCGGAATTTCCACCACTAACGGATCATGATAAGGGGGCTTACCGCACATTGGTTAATATAACATACCATCGAGTTGGCGTAAGGGACTCCATGTAATTCCTATTATTTTTGAATAGACCTCGCTTACGATATCATCTATTTTGATGGTGAATAGCTGAGCTGATAGAAGTCATAGTTGTTTTATCCGTCGTGAAGAACTGAGAGTTCTACGTCATAGTTTATACATGAGGTGATATTATGTCATCGTATGTAGATCAGACGATTCGAATTATTTTTTAAGGATCTCTTTTCCTCTGAATGCTTTCCATATCGCTCCTCTATTGCAACATAGTCATATCTAAAAAAAAAAACTTGAACTTGGCAAAATGCGATTTAAGTTTTCAAGACATAAGTCCTATGATCTAATTGCCGCAAACACTTTTTGCTATAACTTCGGTTCAGCTTGGGATATAAAACTGATTTTTTTTCAACATGTAATGAAGGTCTAAAAGAGCAGTTTTGCTTAAGTAACTACTAATTTTTAATTTTTTGAGATATGACTATGTTGCAATAAAGGAGCGATAAGACAGTTGGTCTAATGGTATTGAAGACTTTTCTGAAATCTGCAACACAGTGTACGTCGTTCTAGAGATTTTTCGGTTATAATGCGTAGAGTGTTGGTCTGCTTGGACGGGCCTGTTCTTCTGGTAGATTTTTCTCTGCTTTGATTTGATTCTGTATATAAATTAAACTTTTATTTAAAACGATTTTATTTATTACAGACAGTCCCGTATCACCGATGACATCACTACTACCATTAGTATTCGTAATTGCTGTTACGGCCGCTAAGCAAGGCTATGAAGACTTTCTGCGCTATAAAACAGACAATATTGTCAATTGCTCACCAGGTAATAAACAAAAAAAAAAGTAAACTTAAGCGATTTTTAACAATTTTGTTTCATTATTTACCGTGTAGTAACTGTTATACGTAATGGTGTGGAAGAGCACATCCAATCACAATATGTATCGCCTGGAGATTTGGTTGTGGTAGAAAGAGATTGTGATGTACCCTGTGATTTGGTTTTAATACGTTCCTCAGATCCGCATGGCAAATGTTTTATAACCACTGCCAATTTAGATGGTGAATCTAATTTAAAGACACTCATGGTACCGCGTGATTTGCCAGTGGTGGACCTGAATCAAATGCATAAATTGGGTGTGATTGAGTGTGAAAGTGCCAAGACTGATTTGTATAGTTTTAATGGTAAAATTGAATTGTCCGGACCCGAAGGCAAGGTATTGCCTTTGACGGCCGAGAATGTGCTCTTAAGAGGCTCACGTGTTAAGAATACAGAGTGTGTAATTGGATGTGCGCTTTACACGGGCATGAATACCAAACTGCAACTAAATTCTCGTTTGACACGCAACAAATCTGCCTCCAGTGAAGTTTATATCAATCGATTTTTAATACTAATTCTAGTGCTCTTGATAATCATAGTCACGGTGATGTATTTTCTGAAAAGATACAATGAAATGTTTGTCATACCTAATCTAGCCTATTTGGGACCACCAGCCGATAGCTATAGTGTTAAACAATTCTTACAAGACTATCTCTCCTTTCTGATATTGTTCAACTATCTTATACCCATTTCTCTGTATGTGACCATTGAAATGCATCGTGTTTTGGGTGGCCTGTTTATGGAATGGGATATTCAACTGTACGATGAGGCTACGGATCAACCCTGTATAGTGAATACCTCGAATTTGAATGAAGAATTGGGTCAAATAAATATTTTATTTTCGGATAAGACCGGTACTTTAACGAAAAACGAAATGATATTCCAGCAGTGTTCCATTGCGGGACGAAAGTTTATGTATAAGAAAACACGCTTACAGGAGGAGGGCCAATCTTTGGAAGTCGATATCAATAAATTTAATGTAAGTATGCCAGGTATACAAGACAATTTACTATTTTAACATCATCCTTTCTTACTTCCCTTAGAAAGAACAAAAAATTTTCTTTCAAGCCTTGGCCGTTTGTCACACAGTGCAAGTGGCCAACGATAATTTGGTGCTTAATAATGGTGATCAAACTAAATTGAACGAGGAGGGGGAGAATAAAAATAACTCAACACCTGGTGCTGCTGCATTATCGAAAATGTATTCTATTTCGGATATAACCGAAGAAAGTCATAATTCTAGTCAACAGAGTGATGTCAATGCTATGGAGACCTCTTTATCCACAGATCCGAATGGTACACCAACTGTTAATACCACCATACAAGTTACCTCCGATGTTAATCCTTTACTGAATGCCACACCCAAAATGGAAAAACGTAAAAGGCCACAAATTGTCAAACGTAGCCCTAATTTTACGCGAGTAAATGCAAAAGTACATCCCATGTCTATGCCACCCCAAGGCTTAGAAATGGTTAATGGTGGTGGCGTTGCTAAAGGCGAAGGTAAACAGGTGATGTTCCCATCATCTTTGCAAAGTATACCAACGGGGAGGCCTCTGTCAATGCAATTTAAACGTTCTACCTCAGAAATGGATTTACCAGAATATGGCGGCGTTAATGGTGTAGGTGTAGTAGGCGGTGGTGTAGGACATCGGAGGTCTCAGTCTTATGGTGCTCCGGGAGCTTATATAACTCAAAGTGGTAAGTAAACAGATGTACGTTGCAATCATTAAAACCATGCGTTCCATAGAAATATTGGGCGTACAGATACGCGCTTGTTTTGAGGTACATTTTAAATGCCGATTATTAAAAGCGATATTTAGATACGCTGCAATTCCAGATGTTTAAACAGAAACTTTTAGGTCAGTTGGCCTCGTAGTAATACCGCATTTATATATTTTGCCTAGTCTTGAAACAAATCGAAGCTTTAAATGAAGCAACTTAGATCCTTAATGTTCATTAGCGACAGATCATTTAAATTGTCTACATTGTAGACACGGAAATGCTTTTCAGAATACATGAATTGTCGCGCGACAATCAGAAACCATCTTGAAGTTCGTTACGGAAATCCCTTACATAGATATTTTCATTTCTAGTTATCCTTCTAGTTATCCTTACCACACCGATACTTTCTCTTGCCACCTCTGAAAGAATTCCACCACATACAATTTTAATTTAAACCAGCAATAAAACTACACTATTTTTCCGAAACCTATCTTGCTGGAATGCATGCCCCGAAATTCCGTGAATTGCCATAATGTGGTTTTGTATCATCTAGTCAATACTCTTAATGGTTTCAAATTATATTATGATTTTCAAGTGTCCAACATATAGTTCTACAGTTCAATCGTCCAGAGACGTCGAGTAGTTTCCCTTGTAATAAAGGTGCAGATGTAATACGTACATCCTTTTCATACACTTACAGATCAACAACATCATATTAATGCATCATCATCATACTCATACGTTATCACGATACTCATACGTTATCATCATACATCATTATCATACTCAGACACCATCGTACACCTTACGACAACATCACACTCATACATCATCATCACACTCGTATTTCATTATACTCATACATCATCATCGTTTTCATACATTATCACGTTGATCCAGTGGCCCCTGTGAACATCGACTATCTCCCTGCTGAATATTGTCTCGACAGTGGTTTCCACTTTTTGATTCCGAGTAGGGACGACTGGAATCCTAATACGGTACGTCCCCCCGGAAGTCCTGGATATATATACCGACGGGTCTAAACTAGATAATGAGGTTGCAAGCGGTGTCTACTCTGGGAAACTGGAACTGAACATTTCTCTCCGTCTGGCGGCTACTACAGCGTGTTTCAGGCGGAGGTGATGGCAATTTACCGGGCCGCTCAATGGATCCTTGTCAACGGTGCTCCTTTCACTCGCGTCTCGGTCTTTTCTGATAGTCAGGCCGAGATAAGATCTCTATCGGGTTTCGTGAATAACTCTAGGATAGTTAGGGAATGTCGCCGCTGTCTCGACCTTCTTTCTGGGCGCTTCACCAGTGTCTCACTGGTGTGGGTCCCCGTGCACAGTAACATTCGGGGAAACTGTAGGGCCGACGAGCTTGTCAGAGCTGGTGCGTTCATTCCGGAATCCTCTTCAATTGAATTGGGTATGCCACTTGCCTCGGCGCGGAAATTCTTTCGGGGCGACAACCTATCCTGGGTCAATGAGGAGCCCTGCTCCACCGTTAGACTTACCTAGCCCTTGATGGATAGAAGGCGTACCAACCAATTACATCAACTCAAACACAGTGGCCATGCTTACAGGTCATTGAGTTATGTATAGACACGCGGAAAGAATGAGGCATCCATTTAACGACTTCTGCCGTGAAAGCAGATCCGCTGAGGAAGAGGAGACTGTTATCCACTTTCTTTGTCAGTGCCCGTGCTAGGTGTAGATATACATAAGTTCTTTGGCTCCCCATTTCTTGTCAGCTTGACGGAGCTATCATCTATTGATATCAAGGATATAACTTAGTTTATCGAACTTTCTGGCTGGTTTTCCAGTGTAGGGTAGTCGTGCTTTTGATGTGCAGCCCTTGCGCTGACCAACTTCTCCAGTACAGGGACTGCGTTCACCCGTGGCACACTGCGTTCACAACGGGCCGCTATGCGTGCTCAAGTGAGCTTTGTGATATCAGAGCTACCACTCTAACCTAACCATACATTATCATCATATTCATACATCATCATCATATTCGTACATCATCAACATACTCATACATCAGTAGCATTAATGATGATGCATCAACATGCATCAACATACTCATACATCAGTAGCATTAATGATGATGCAGGCAGATCTTTGTTTCTGCCATCTACACTGACTCATCAACCTATTATCGAGACTCATTTTTCTCAGCACTTTGCTACAAATATAGATGGCAATGGAAGCCTTTTTTACACTATCGAGTATATTTAGTCTTCAGGAGAATATTCCCCGAAAAGTGCTCCTTATCCCTGAGCATGTCTACTTTGAATAGACGTAAAGGAGGAGGCTGTACCCTCTAATGGAAAGTATCACGCACGTTTTTTCAGGGTTCTAGCAGAGAGCAAGTTGCATTTTATCTCTAACAGCGTAAATATGTCTGTTCGAAATTGTAGATTCCATGTCACGAACAGCTCCAACAATATTAGCAGCTCATACGTTCTAAGATTTTATAAGAGTGTAGGGAGCACCCAACCATTTCGAGTTCCACCATCTATTTCTGTAGTAATAAGCGTGCTCGCTTTGTTTGGATAGATAGTTCTTTCTGCATGTAGCTTGGTGTCCTGTAGATTCAATCTTGTCGGTACGCCAGATATGACACCTATGTTCCGCATTATTGAAGATAACCAGATCGGTTCTAGTTTATTCGATATATCGAATATACCGCTTTGGCGGTATTTACATTTATATTTCAGATCCAATGCCGAGATTGATGAATCGCACTGGCAGCACAATTTCTAGAGAATCTTATGCGGCACCAAATTTCCAAAGGCAACCCACAATTGTTATCAGAGCCGAGTCCATAAGAAGAAAAAACGAAATCGAACAAGTGGTGAAGTAAGTATTTGCTAGCCCATTATGCTTAATATAGAATAATTTATTGTTAATCTATTCTAGTACCTTGGATTACCAGGCATCGAGTCCGGACGAAAAGGCCTTAGTGGAGGCATGTGCTCATTTGGGTTTAGTTTATATGGGTGATGATGATGAAATCTTAAAAATACGTGTTACACCACCACATATGGACTATAGCAGACCGTTTAGTGTGGGCAAGGTAAACGAAATACACTTTGATCGTCTGCATATATTGGAATTCACATCGGATCGCAAGAGAATGAGTGTAATTGTCAAGGATGAGAATGGTACTAAATGGATTTATACCAAAGGTGCTGAAAGTTATGTCTTTCCTTTGTGTAGCAATAATTCGGGTGATATGGTGGCCAAGACAGATGCACATATTAGTGATTTTGCACGTTCCGGTTTGAGAACATTGGCAATAGCACGCCGAAAGATCAATGATGAAGAGTATAGAGAGTTTATAGAGGAGCTAAATGAAGCCAATAGTTCTTTGGAGAATCGTAAGGAGTTGAGCGAAAAATGTTATGCTAAAATCGAAAACAGTAAGTTGTTTAGGCTTACATGGATTAAGGATTTAAATTTTTTTCAATTTCTTAAACCATAGATTTGGATTTATTGGGCGCTACTGCTGTGGAGGACGCCTTACAAGACGAAGTGGCTGATACGCTTATTTCATTGCAAAAGGCTGGCATTAAAATCTGGGTTTTAACGGGCGATAAGGTAGAGACTGCTTTAAATATTGCACTCTCCTGTGGTCATATACCGCAAGATGCTTTAAAATACTTCATCATCGAGTGTACACGCAAAGAAGACATGTTAACGCATTTAAATGCATTGGATAGAGAAATTTTATTTGGCTTGGGTCGTGACTGTGCCTTACTTATTGATGGCAAAAGTTTGGCGGTGGCCTTAACTGAAACACCTAATGAGTTCCGTGATGTGGCCATTAAATGTACGGCCGTTCTGTGTTGTCGCCTTAGTCCTTTGCAAAAAAGTGAAGTGGTATCGTTGATTAAGACCTCGCCACAAAACTATAACACGGCAGCCATAGGTGATGGTGCGAATGATGTTAGCATGATACAAGAGGCTCATGTGGGCATTGGCATAATGGGCAAGGAGGGTCGTCAGGCAGCTCGTTGTGCCGATTTTGCTTTTGCCAAATTTTGTATGTTGAAAAGACTGTTATTGGTTCATGGTCACTATCATACGACTCGCTTATCCATGTTGGTCTTGTACTTTTTCTATAAAAACATTTTCTTTATGGGTATTATGTTCCTTTTCCAATTTCATTCGTTGTTCTCATCGTCCTCGGTATATGATTCTTTGTTTTTGACGTTATACAATGTAATCTATACGTCATTGCCGATATTCTTTATTTCGTTGACGGAGAAACCTTACACGGAGGAGACTTTAATGAGGTGAGAAGGCTTTATTGTACATGAAGTTGCATGAAAAAGTTGTAATAAAAAAATATTTTTCTTTTAAAATTCTAGAGAACCGGAACTGTATAAGAAAAACATCAATAATAAACAGTTACATTGGCGCTTTTTCCTAGCATGGGCTTTAAATGCTGTATACCACTCCTTGATCTGTTTCTATTTTGCATTTGTTGTCTTTTCCACCAACGATGTTATACTCAATGTGGGACAAACTGCAGAATTTTCATGTTTTGGCACCTTACTCATGCAGCTGGTGGTTATTGTGGGTAATTTAAAGTTATGGCTGGAATCGAAATACTTGAGTTATTGGTATATCGCAACCATTATTGGATCAATACTGGCATTTATGATTACCACTGTCATCTACAATGTGATAGACTTGTAAGTATTTAATCTAACCTAACCTAATGCTTTTAACGCTTCATGTCTTACGTTTAGCCATTATGACACTGACATTTACTGGGCCTATAATAAGCTGCTCAGCTCTATACCTGTATGGCTGTTTTGCATTGTTACTACTGTGGCCTGTCTGTTGCCCGACTTCACTTTCCGTATGGCTAAAAGAGGCTTAAATTTACCGCAACGTAATTTCTTTCCGGGCAAAGAACGTTTACGTTTGTTGCAAATGCGACGTAAAGTTGAATCAACGCATTTATAATCCGTTGTACAGATAGTATTGTATTAGAAATTTTAATTTTATTTTTTATTTAAATATTAAATTTATTTTTATTTGTTTTATATTTTAAGTAATTTTATTGTATTATTTAGCCTATAAGTGTTATACGAAACTGTCCAGTGCCAAAAAATAGTTTTTAAGTTTAAAATTTTAATTTATTTTTATACCATGACATAATAAAGTGATGTAAATAAAAAACCATTCCTAAAAACAAATATTGAAAGAAAAAACAGATTCGGAAATTTTTTATTATTCCTGTAAAAAATATAATGGCAACAAGCACAACAATTTTGCAATTACAGCCTAAGGTAAGCTGCATGGGTATTAATTATAATAAAGGCAGCGGCGAACGTTCTTTCGCGTTATATATTGTTACGTTTTTATCTTTTTAAAAAACGTTTAAAATATGAGTTCGTTGATTGCAAACAAAATAAAAATAAATTCTTGTTTAGTTTCAATAAAATTCTTCATTGTTCGCACTATTTTTGTGTGCCACTGTTTATAACTTGTAGTATACAACAATAACTGCTTGTTCGCTAACAACACAGATCTTTACAAAGGAGATTTTCAAACCACGACTGTTCTCTTCACATGCAACGCGTGTTCACACAAGACTGACTGAATTCTTTCCGACCCTGTTGCCTCCTTTGTCTTGCCTTTTATGTTGCAGGGTAAACAGTCTGATGAATACCCTTGAAGGAGAATGACTTCGCCTTCGCGAAATCTGTATAAATGTAAACTGTTGTTTACGTTATTGTTGTTTGTGTATTTTGTTTACGTTTGTCCTTGCAGTATTGTTGTTGCCTGTTTTCTTACTTGTTTATCCCTTTTTTATACCCTATACAATGGTTCCCGCAGTGCTTTCTTAATAATCTCTTTCAAAACAATTTTTTTTGGATAAAGAAAAGCGTTTGTTCGTCATGCTCCTTAGGACACACCTTATATGGCAGTTACTTGTGTATATTACACAATTTATCATCGATGGCCTAGTATGTAGTGTGCTAAACCTTAACTGCTGAGGCCGTAGGATCGATTCGCACCATTGTTTTCTGGTTGTTTGTTTGTTGACATTAATTATATGTGATTAAACGCAATAGAAAAAGAAAGTAAGAATTACAAAGCAATTTTAATATATTTTTTCTTTTTTTTAATTTTATTAATAAAATTTTAATTTGAAATAAATAACAACATTAATTATAAATAATTTAATTTGTTTTGCATTTATAAAGTTTTAATTATTTTACACTAAAATTAATTTAAAAACATTATTCTTTTTAATTTTAATAAAGTTTCTTAAAAGTAAACAAAATTTTTTGAGCAAAAATAATTTTTTGTGTTTTTATTTAAACTTTTATTGTTTAAATTGTAATGTTTTGCCAGGTTTGAAGGAATTAAATTAAATTTAAATTTATACACAAAAGGTGGTTCACAAAAAATTTAATTAAAAATTGCAAAAAAAAAGTAATATTGTGGCACAATGTTTTCATGGAATCATAATTTTTTTGTTCATAAAATATCAAAAAAAAAAAAAACTCTTTTGATTGTGTAAACATTTCTTGAAAATACAACGTACATATATATAATTTGATTGTTAATAGTATAGATATACTGAGAGTTACTTATTTGTCCTTATTTAATAAATTTTTAATAAAACTTTTACAGAATTCTTATCATTTTTAGTTAAAATAGTTAATAAATATGCATTTCATAAAATATATTTCATTTCAATTGAAATACTTTTTTCTTGCTAAAGATTTTCATAAAAATTATTCAATGTTGTCTGCTGTTAAATATTTTTTCTATTGGATCAAGCTTGAGGTGAATTTTTTTGTTTAAGATTTTAATTTTTGTAGAATATTTTAATATTGTTACGAAAAGGGATATGGTGTAACATCGTTTAACATTAAAATCATAAACAAAAGCTACAAAAACAAAAAAAGACTATGAGTATTAAAGAAAATGGGATAGACAAGTAAGCGAGAACGCAAAAACAAAGAATGCAAACAAAATACTCAAACAACAAATGAAACCGCGATAGATTCCTCGAGAAGGCGAAACCAGGAACATTCAAGAATGTTCGTCAGACTGTTTACGTGGGCATATAAAAAAGGCAAGACAAAGCAGGCAACCAACCAATCTATCTTCGTGGTTTGAAGATCTGCTTTGTAAAGATCTGCGTTGTTAGCGAAAAAAGTCAATTATTGTTTTATTCATCAAGTTGTGAACAGTGACACACAAAAATCGTGCGAACAATAAAGAATTTAATTGAAACTAAACACAATTTTATTTTTATTTTGTTTGCAATCATCGAGCTGATATTTCAAATGTTTTTAAAAAGGTAAAAACGTAAAAATATCTTAAGGGAAACGTAACAATCAAAATATTTGTTAGGAGTTGTAAAAAATTTTCTACATATACAGTGTTGAGAGAAATACCGGGTATATGAGGTAACCATCAACTGGAGAGGTAATCTCAAGACTTAAGAATTCGTGGCCGGCCAAGAAACACTGGGAGACTTACGGTACACCGAGAGCTAGGGCAGTACAATCATACATTAGAAGACGCGAGAATTAAAGAAGCAGAATGTATAAAATGTATTGGTTGCTTTGTGGAAGCCATATGCTCCCAAGAGGAGTATTATTCCTACTAGATGTCTATTATATGTCCGCCGTATATTAAGAGAAGTAGTAATAAAAATTATTTTAGTGTGTCCTAAAACCAAAACCCTAGAAAGAGCAGTTTTTAGAACCAAAGTTTTGGACAACTGTTGTCTAAATTTATAAACAAATGGATATACCAGGTGGGCCGGAAAGGAAGTGACCTTCAAGATGCAATTGTCTCCATAGTGATAGCATCTCATCAAATCAGTCAACAAACCAGGCATCATATGATATGAATTTTGTGTCACAAAATGATGATTTGCTGAAAGCACTACATTTTTTGTTTTCATTTGAAGTCAAGTGCTGGAGAGACGCATCAAATGCTTGTCAGGGCATAAGGTGATCGCGCTCTATCAGAAGCAACATGCAGAAGATGGTTTCAACGATTCAAACACAACGACTTTTATGTGAGAATTGAAGAACATGGAGGTGTTCCAAGAAGACGCCGAATTGCAAAAATATTTTGAGGAGGAAAAATTACAAACAAAAATTTACTTCAAGCTTGTAAAACCCTTTTTTTTTGCAATAAAATAGGTAGTGGAGAATGTTTATGCTGGCTTAATGATATTTTAGTTGGATTAGATTTCCAAGTCACTTACTGTTTATGTTATTTATAAAAACTTGTTTTCAAAAGTTAATGAAAATCTAAATTTTTCAACATTAAAGTGGAAAGATTTGGTGTGAAAAGGATAAAGCATTTAAGTATTTAAGTGGATTACGCATTGTTTCTATTGAAAATGCAATAGAGAATGCAATTTGCATACTGTGGCTGATATTTTGGTAGTTCGCCAAGCTTGGATTTTTGAAAAGAACAGATACAGAGCTCTTTGTGAGAGAGGTATCATGCATTAAGGTAGTAGAAATACGTAATCAGTTATTACAACTTTTCAGTCAGGATTACGACCTAGCTTCTCACACAACTTCTGTTGTGTGTATTAATTTTATATATGAGTGGTTGAGTTTTTTTAATTTTTTTTCTCTGAGGGTTTTTTCGAAAGACGTATTTTTAAGATATATTTTTAAGAATTTCATTATGTTGGAGATATCTGATACGGGGTTTGAATCATGGTCTCACGTCTAATAAGCCAACACACTACCTTTTAAACTACGGCGACTTGTAAATACTATACATCTTGGAAGTTGGCCGGACTTGGACATCCAAACAGGACAATCATCACTTACAGGACAATCATCGCTTAATACCATGCATTAAAGTATTAGAAATCCTTACCCTAATTCCCAAACGTAAGACTCTCTCAGCAGTCTTTTAGCAAAAACTCTGATAGCAAATAAAAGTGCCATGAGAAGTTTCTTAAGTCTGTGGTTTGGAATCGAGGTTAAACTGTAGGTCCTGCCATATGTGAATGAAATTAATACATATGTATAACAAGGGTGGTGTAAGAAGCTAGGCCGTAAACTTGAGTGAAGGGTTGTAATGATCAATTAAGTTAGAAGTAAACATTATTTATAATTTATTAGAAACGTATTTTGTTTTAATATAAATTTAGCAGACAATATTCCTTCGATATAAACAGTTTAAAAAATGCATACAGAACAGTACTTATAAGCAATGAAGTCGATGGAATGCCGTCTGGTCGAAGAGTCCTTCAATCATTTTCTACAATTCGATGTGGTGAGCAAAGTTGAAATTTCTTTGGCGCCCGTGCTACTGTGGAATCACAGCGAAAAAATTGCTGAAAGAGATGGATCCGCAGCAGACTTTATAGGCATAGTCAAGAGTCCGATTAACACTAGGCAGAGAGTCATGTCGTAGACTTGCCCGAGACCTGCACCATGGCAGATTAGTTGAAGAAGAGCTTCATGAATTACGAAAGACGAACATTATTGGATTGTAGGTTTTCTATCAGGAATCCAATATCTGAGATTGCATTGTGGCAGTTGTTTATGCTTTTGAAATAGTATAGAGTGTAACCTGGGCCTCGAGGAGAATGAATAACGTTTTATAAAATTGCATTTCACTACCAACTTTTTACTACTTTTTCCCCTAAATCTGCAGTATGGCGTTAATGGTGAATATTGGCTTCCAATGGGTCAAGAGTTGGTATTTTATTAGCATAACCCAATGACAGCATATGTATATCCTTATAAAGAAATCCAGAAACGTTTAATCCCATGAGCGAGGGAGCCAGTTGTCACAACGGGAGAGCATAAAATCGATTTTTTTAAGTCTATTTAGAGCATGAAGTGCAATCTTCAGTACTACTAAGTGAGGAATTATTATATCCGGGTGCTTATATCCGAGGAATCAGTATTGGTTATATAAAAAGCGAGTCATAAACATTCTCATTTTCGATTTTCTCTTTTTACAAAAGTTATCGATATTCTTTCAATTAAATGTTTTGTTTTCAATTATAAATTGTTTTGAGCATTTCAATTATCCTTTTTTTACTTTTTTATACTGAATTATTATAATTCATTTCACAATTCTTATTTTATTTCATCACTTACTTATTTGCACTCTTTGTTTCAATATTTTTTATTTAATATATGCAAAAACAAAAAAAAAAAAAAAACAGAAAAATCTAGTTGCTAGTACCCTGAAAAAGTTGTGTTTTAGAAAAAATAAATTAACTAACTACACTGTACTCTTATAATTAGAATTTTATATGCCATATAAATATTCTATGTATGTATGTATATATTGTATTATATAAATACACTGAAAGAAATCATTATTATTTATATTGTATATTTATTAATAAAGTAGAAGAATAGATGAAATAATTAATTTTTTTTTCTTCGTTCATTTTTTCTTTTATAACTACCGACAAAATCAGGTACAACCCTCTGTTTTTCTTAGATTTGCAAAATTGCCTTCTTGTAGAAAATTTTAATGTTTTTTTTTTTTTTTTGGTATTATGATTAAATTTTCTAAGTGTATATTTTAGATAATATGGTATAATTATTATTTTGTTCAGGGTTTATAGAGAAATTTATTTATCGGTCTTATATAGGAAACTTAAGAATTTCATTAAATTTGAAAAGTATAATGTAATGTCAGGGATCGAATATAAAATAAAAATTAAAAGAACATCGCCTAATAATATCGTACTTGAGAACTTTTGATATTGATAACTGAGATGCTATAAAAACAATAAACGCAACGCTGCAAGCACAACCATTTTGCAACTGCAGCCTAAGGTAAGCTGCAAGCGTATAAATTAAAATAAAGACAGCAGTAGCAAAGCATAAGTAGAACAAATAAGAAATAAACAGTTCATTAATTTTTTTTATCAATGGTGCCCCATCATACATTGCGTTTTTAAAACCTCTATTTCGGGCATGTTATTGTATTGACAGTATTAATCCTCACATTACCACAATTCCTTTCACTGTGACCACTAATTCTTCCATTGCTGCGAATAAAAATAGAATTTAACCTAAAAGCAAAGCAGCAGAAACTTTGCTTGTTGTTGCGCTGCTTTTAAAATAGTCGCTTCCATATACACCCATGTATTCTATTTTCGATAGATTGCTGCATTTGCTGCGTTGCGTTTATTGTGTTTATACCAAGAATGTCAATCCGTGTTTTTCCGTGACATTTCTGTTCAGTAAGGTTTGCCAAGTCATCATGAATTATTTAAAGCAAGAACAACGATTCCGCATTTTAGAAATTTACTTTCCATAGAACACTTTGTACATTTCACGGTCAACATAATTGGTCTAGCAAGCACACATTGCATATGGATCACGAGATATATTGTTTTTAACATATCGAACGTTGCAGCTGTAATGAATGTTGCATAGTAGAAAAAAGAAGTTGGATCGGTCTTGCTATCAGAAAGAATCCTTATAATAAAAAGCAGATGGAAATGGTGTAGTAATCTCAATAATTTAGAATTCGACCAAGAAACACCTAGAGCTTTACAATACTCCCAGAGCAAAGGCAGTGCATTTTTACATTAGAAGAAGCTGGAATTAAAACAATAAACCGTATAAAATTGAGTAACTTCGTGGAAGCCATATGCTCCCAAGAGGATTATTAAAAAAAATATTTTAGGTGTACTAGAACCAATACTCTAGAAAAAGCAGTTTTTAGAATCAAAGTTCTGGACAACTGTTATCTAAATGTATAAACTAATGAATATACCACGTGCGGTAGCATGAAGTTAGCATTAGGATACAAATGTCTCCATATGGTGAACGTTATGGTGAACGAGCCTTATTTCTTTTTTGTGTTGGCAATGGCGCCTATAAAACATATTCAGTACGGAACACATCTACACAGGCCCACAAAAGTATACATACGATTAACAAATTTCACAAATTTCTGAACCAATGCAAAAGACCGTCTTAAAATCGAGGAAAGTTGTCAGACAATTATAAAGATTTTCAACGAAAACGGAATGGTTAAAAAATTTCTGAAATTTGTTAACCGTATGTATACTTTTGTGGCCCTGTGTAATTAGTGAACAAACAACATCATATTCTTTCATTGTGTTAAAGATGGCGAATTTTGTACCACAAAATAATGGTTTACTTTAAGCTTTAAGTTTTGTTTTTATTTAAAGAAAAGTGCTGGAGAGGCGGCAACATGCGGAAGACGGCTTCGACGGTTCAGTGATATCGATTTTGATGTGAGAAATGAAGGACGTGGAAGACCACTAAAAAGTTTGAAAACTATAATCTGAGTCAGAAACAAATGGTAAAGATTCCACAGCAAACAATTTCTGACCGTTTAAAAGCTATGGGAAAGATCCATAAGCCTGGAAAATGGGTGTCACATGAACTGAATGACAGACAAACGGAAATCTAAACAACTTCTTGTGAAATTTTTGCTTTAAACACACGATAGAAAATCAGTGTTGCATGGAATTATTTCTGGCAATGAAAATGGATTTATTTTCAGAATCCTAAACGGAAAAATCATTGTATAATCCGGGACAACCATCAGCTTCGGCAGCAATGAGCTCCTAAAACTTGAAATATCCGTTAATGCAGATCGGTACTGATGACAAATAATCAATTAGAACTCTGTATTATATGAAAATATAATTAAAGCATTGGGCTGTGAGCTGCTACCCCACCCGACGTATTCATCAGATTTGGGTGTTTCCGAATTTTTTTCGTTTTCATAGGTGGATCACTCATTCGCTAAGCAGCACTTCGATTCCTGCGATGAGTTCGAAAAGTGGGTGACTAATTGGTTTGCTTCAAACGACCAATCCTTTTATTGGTGTGAGATCCACAAATTGTCTGAAAGATAGAGACAATGTGCTGCCAGCAATGGCAAATACTATGAAAAAAAAAATGTTTTTTTATTTTCCCATTAAAATTAGAGAGAAAATTAAATCGATAAAATAAAAACGCTTTCGTGACTTAAATATTCTGCTATTAATTATGATTATAATCTTGATTATGATATGTTTATGATTTAAATGAAAATAATTTTCATTCAAGTACCGATAAATAAATTCTCATATGTACAAACACCCTACGTTTAATAAACTGTGTGAGCAATATCGTATAATTAAAACGTATACATTTAAGCCCCTAAAATTTTCTTAACCGAATAACCAGGTACTGAGTACACAAACAGTATAAAGAATAATGCAATACCGCATAGGAGTAAAGCCTTTAGAATGACCCATTTATAGTTGTGCCAGACTATATAGCGTATAGATTTCAAAGGATTTACAAACCACATAAATGATGCATCTGGACGACTAAAACAGAAGAAAAGAACAAAATTAATAGAGAGAGAGAGAGAGAGAAAGAGAGAGAGTAAGAGAGAGAGTAAAAAACTTACTTTGGTTTCTCTAATGGATCGGGTTCATTGCGTCCATGGCCAGCGGGATTTTGTTCGGCTTCCTCTTTGGTCAACAAATGAAATTCAGCTTCAACTTTACCAGTCAATTCCATTTCTTCATTTTGTTTTTTAATATAAAATGGCCACCAGCCACGTACACGCTTCTGTTTGAATATATTTACAGTGGGCATATTATCGGTTTTAAGCATATCCAACGTGCACAATTTGGAAGATTTAGCACCCCGAGGAAAACGATTCAAATCAAATGATATGGCACCTTAAAAAGGAAAAAGAGATTTACGAAATCTTTAAGGTTTTTGTTTTAAATGCTTAACATTACCCAAGAAATCATCAGCGGAAAAATGATCAGCATCCCATACTTGTAGTTCCAAGCGTGCTGGTATCTTTACCTCTGTCTCATCCCAACTAAATAATGATTCCCTTCTGGATAAAACGATTCTTTCCTCGGCAGCCAGATATTCAAACGGATAAATAAAACGCCAATTGAAATTACCTTCACCGGTTAAAGAACGATAGTGTATATCGGTGGCTTGACAGTCTTGAGGCCCCTTAAGCCAGCTACAATAAACAGAAAATTTTTAACCGGGAAATAAAACAACAACATATTGAAATACATTACCCCTTTACATAAATGTCGGACATTTTTTCACCCGTAAAGAAGGCATCATCCTCCAAAATTACATCATCCGTATTCCAAATAATCACACGCAATTCATAGGCCTTGGGTTTACGTGGTGATATATCCACCGCTGGTCCTGGTAGCGGCATATCCATGGGGAACATGTCTACCCACATTTCTATTTTACCCTGTTCTATGCCCGGCTTATCGGGATTATATAGTGGACGACTTTCAATGTGCTCCGGTACAATCTTAAAATATTTGAGGCGTATAATAGTTAGTAACATTCAGAATTTTTTTTAAAAAATGAACAACAATATGTTTGAAAAAATGTTTTTTTTTTTTTATTAGAAAAGATTAAAAATTTGAGAGAAAAAAAAAGAAATCGCTTTGAAAAAACATCCATCAATTATTCATTTACAATAAAAAATAGTTTAAGAAAATAGAAGAGAAAGTTATAAAAAAAAACAAGCAAACATTTAAATACGAAGGTAGTTTGATAATTAACCCATAAAGAAATAAAATAAAGAGGAAAAACTAAAACCATAAAAATTCATTTTTTATTCGATTACTTCTGGCATTTGCATACTTATATACATACGTATGTATTGGGTACTTGCAACGAGCTTTATCGATAATATTTTACCATTTTTCAGGGCAAGGCCTATATTTCATGAGTGAGTGTATCAGGATCTCCTGAGCAAAGAGAGTTGCAGAGATAGATGAAAATGATATTTTGACAGTTTATGATGTGGACGAAATCACAGAGCAAAATTACAAGTCAAACAATACCAGACAAGCTCTCCGATTGTATGGAAAACAACTCCCTTATATTTGATTAATTCAGAATCAATCACATGAGCATATAGTAGAAGATTATAAAGATTTACGTACATTCATATATAAATAATTGGTGATACAACTCTTCAGTCCGGATTACGACCTAGCTTCCACACCACTTATATTGTGTGTGTTAATTTTATACACGAATGGGGGACCTACAGTTTAAAGTCTATTCCGAACGAAGCTTTTTGAGAAGCTTTTCATGGCAACTTTATTTACTCTCAGAGTTTTTACCAGAAATCGGGTAAGAGGAAGACGCCGAAGAAATATTCTTTCGTATTTCGTTTTGTTGGAGGTGTCTGAGTCTGGGGTTTGAACCAAGGCCTCACGTCTAATAAGCCAACACACTACCTACTAGATTCCGGCGACTTAATCCGTTTTAATTCCCCTAGACACACGGCTTAAACATTTATTGATGAAAGCCCCGACATTGCATTAGTACTGCAACCATACGATCTTTTATATCCCCCTCCAATTTTGTAGGGTATCCCTATAATGTCTTCTCCCGGCCAATTGCTCTGAGAAGCTTCAGGATGTTGTTCGGTGTCGACAATGACATGCTATGATATGCACCCGGATGTTTGTTTCTGTGAAGTATTGATTCTCATCGTATCAGAATATACATTCTGGACTGAAGGCAATCTTTCCCTTCTGAATAAATGTTCTTTGAGTCCACAGTGCCCTGTCAAAAAACTTGTTACTAAACTTAGATTATTCCAGAATAGTTTGATGCATGACTCAGATGCCCTCTAATTGTAATTTCTCAACAAAAGTTTTAATTGCCTCAAACCCATTTGATTTGAGAAGAGTCTTTGCCGCTATTTTTCTTCGCTTTCGTTGAGCATATCTTTCTAGATATCTATCCCCACTCTATAGAAAGGTGCTGGGCCCATCAACGGTATGCAAGTTTCATTGCCGACTATTCCCACACAATCTGGGACCCAGTAGAGGGCAATTTTATATTGTTTATCTAGCTTATTCAGCCTCCTGTGTGCTCGGATGACGGACTGACTGCCATCCTGCTGCTGTTCTAAGATCCGTCCTTTACTCATCCGTTTACTACAAAATAATCCGACTTTTGACGGGGCAGGGGCGTGGAACCTATTTTACAAAGTAAACAGTTATTATCATTAAATTATATTTTAGTGAATATAAGATGGTGGCTGGCTTTTAATGACATTACATCGGATGTGATTATCATGGCGATGTCAAATCCTGGAGTAGATATTGAGCTATGTCGCCTATTTATTCAGAGACGAATTACGTCAACTTTGAGTTCCTCCACTATGAGTCGTTTTGTAAATACAGCAGAGTGCTCCGCCCAAAATTGTGGTTAATCCATATGGAGACGCGACAATACCGGTAAGCAGACAATTTCTCCCTCTTCTGCGTGTCACTTTACAGATTGATCGATGAGACGAGGGTTATGAATGCCGTCAAGATACTCACACAAGATGACTAAGAGTTGAAATATCTCCGCATCATTCTTGGTAACAAGCTAAATTTCAAGCAGGATGTCGTAAAGAAGCTGAGGAGAGTGTCGGTTAGAAGACTATTTGAAAAAACTGGGGTGTATCTCCAAGAGTTGTTCACTGTACATGAACCATCGTAGTACGTTTAATACTGCTGTAGTAGACTCAAATTCTGCAATTCACCTGAAGAGTACTTCATAATGGACTGATAACACTTACGGCCGTTGTGGGACTATGGACACTATTATATATTGGGTTGGCACCAAACAGGTGGATGTGGATGAGATCTGTCAATGGCAGAAGGAAAGACGCTAAAGCATTACACAGACGAATCGAAAAGGGCATTGGGTTTGGAATATACACAAGGAACCTGAGCATAACAGGAGGCTATTTTGCCGTGTGAAAATCGTTGGAAACAAGGCGACAGTAGAGTAGCTAAGAGGGACTGTAGTTTTTACGAATTTGGTGAAAGTACATACAAACAATCGGATACAGCCTTAAATTTTCCGTTCCTGAGAATAAGTGTTGCCCTGACAGTTTTCTCATCTCTTAACGAATAACATACTGAAGAATGTAAGAATGAACGATCTAGTTGGTTTTGATTTTTTTGGCTTACAGTTCCTATCGTATTGGGAAAGCCCACTTTTTTTCCGTAAAATTACAATTTGATTCAACGCTAAGCAGGCTGCGAACAATAGATGCGTGGCGGTGAGTAAATGTCGGACAAGCAGACAGTCATGGCCCTATTTTAACAGGAGTTGTATGGTGAGAATACTGGCGTTGTGGAAAAGTTTACTTCTGCGATACACTGAGTGTAATAATATTTGACTGACTGGAACTGTGTCTATAGTTCAGTACATTATACGCTTATTTTATAAGTAACAAACTCTGTATACAAAGTGGAATGGCCGCTTTTAACTTCTTTGAAATTCTTTGTCTACAAAGTAATAAAACACAAACGGTCTTTTTAATAGACCTTCTTTTTGGTTAATTATCAATCTATCTTTGTATCGTTAAAGTGGTAATATTGACATCCATATGTATACACAGGCACCACAAACGACGCCTTACCTTACAGCCAACATTGGGTATTTCGCTCCAGCGATGAAGACAAGCTAATGCTAAATGTTCATCGCGGTTACGGCAAGTACTGGGACCATTCCAGGCTATAACCTCCTCATCGGAGAAAGTCATACAGTACTTGCCTATAGCCACGCGATCTTGAAAATAATGTGGTGTATCCAGTTTATTTTCTTTGCATAAACGCGATAGTATTTGTGTGGGCTTCATAGGATCACGCCACTGATTATAGCCACAACTAAAGTTAAGGGAAGAGAATTTATTACAAATGATTGTTTTTTGTTTTTATTTTTCTACAATAAAATACTTACTCTTCATATCGTAAGGCCAAACCACAAGTGGCACGGTGTTTGCTGTAGAAACGATTTTCCAAATCGATGCGTGTCTCACCGATTAAATCATCCGAACCCACTAGATCCCAGTCGAATATTTGCACGGTTAACATGGAATCCTGAGGAAATGTTGCCTCGATTTCAAAACATTTACCAAAGACCGGATTAAGCTGCTTGCTAACGTAGTTCTCCTTATCGGAGATACGTTTACTGCCAAGATGTAAGACCACATAGGGATCTGCTTTGCCATTCAAATCCATTGGATGTAAATCGGTGGCCTTGATAATATAGACTCTAACTAATACATGTATAGGTTCGTTGGCCGGTAAATTCGGTATGGGATAATCAACACCCTTGGGTGGTGGTAGGCGATAAACTTTTATGGTCCCTTTGAAAAAGCCCACAGTACGATTATCATCTTCAGCAGAGTCACCCGTTTTTTTGCCACGATACAAGGCAAATGATTGTAGCCATTCTCGGAAATTACTAAATTCCGGCTGCGACTCCAATTCGTTGGGATAAATCTGAAAGTGAGGAGCACGGCGTGCCACCTTACGAATTCGTCTAGACGAATTCGTTTGACTACTTACCTGACATAATGCTGTCGTACTATTAAACGTTTTAACTTTTTGCGTCTGGGCCGCTGTATTTAAATCATGTTTGTTGCGACCCAAACCTGTCATGGCTTTTGGACTTAGTTTTTGTACTAATTTAGCTCCTTTGACACCGAATATATTCGTATTTAATGTTGGTTGATTTGTAGTTGGCGTCAGGAATTTATCGTTTTGATTAAGGGCCTTCTCGGCCTTGGCATTGTCTATAAGACGTTCGTATGACCAAAAGTATTTTGTCCACCAATCACGACTTAATTCATCATCGGAATCTTGTTCGGGGGTTAAATTATTCTCTTTATTGCTGCCTCTTCTAGACGATTTCTTTTTGGAATTTTGTTTTTTAACCCTAAGGAAAGCCAAGGTAAGTGAAAGCTAGGCTGGGGATAACATTTGGAAAACTTACATTTTAGTTACACAAGCTGCTCCATACAAGGTAAACTGATCACATGATGATCGGCGATTACCATAGAAATCCTTCATGCTGGCCTGTTGCAAAGAATCCATCATTGGTTGCATGCCATAGCCATCTACCAAATTTTGTAGACTGTCCTCGTTTAAAGGAGCCGACAGTATTATTTGACCTCCTATGGTTTTATATTTCGTTATATCTTCCTTGGGAGGCGGTTTATATAGGTAGCGGTGTATTGAAATGATTTGATGGGTGCCCACTAAAGTATAGCGTCCAAATGAACGACAATCCACACATCGTATGGTTATGGGTGGTGCATACGTCTCCTCCAAAGGTAATTCCAATTCGATGGACTTTAACATATTGGGAAAATTTGGATTCTTTTTGGCATTTTGTATGATATTTGAACTTAAAATCTTGCCCGAACACTCCACATCTATGCGTGGCTTATCAACAGACATCAAATGCACTCTTTTTAGGTCACGTAAACCCCAGAATAAAACTTCTAAGCGAAACTTGGCCAAATGTGGTCGTACTTCTTTGGGCACAGGAAATATGGTGTCTAGCTGATGTGCATTATTTTTTTCCTTCTGCTGTTCAGCTGTAACATTCTTCGGTTCGGTTAGGCGTGGCATGTCGGTGGAACCAATTTCTAACATCTCAAAGGCAGCCAATAATTCGCCAGCATTATCGGGCCCGCGCACAATGTCAAACCATTCCAAAGTGGGTGTTACATAAGGGTTTTCACGTAGTTTTACACGCGGTTTAGCTATGGCACGTCCTATAAATTCTGATTTGCCTACTTTATCCTGGTCGTAAATCTCGATAATTATGGTGGGTGGACCCTTTTTGATTTCATCCTTCGTGCCATAAACTAGAATTTCATCAAACACCAATAATTCATCCCAGGTGGGGCTTAAAGTTTCCTCTATAACTTGAGTAGTTTTGGCAAATTCTGTAATATAAACTGTAGCATATGGATCACTTAAACCCGAAGCATCGGAACCGATTAAGGAACGCGCCTGATAGATATGGGCGCGTAATTGAAATGTCTATTAAGGAAAGGAGTAAAAGAAATACAAAACTATGTCAAAAATGAGTTCAAATACTGGTCTTCTCACCGATTTCTCTAAGTAATGGATATTATTGGGAGCCATGGCTCCCGGCCTCTCAGCATTTCTTAGCTCATGTGATAAATCATAGCCAATGGGTAGGCCATCAAAGAAATGGCCCTTGTGATTGACCACACCCAGCCATAGGTATATGGAGAGTTTGGCTTGAATAAACCAACTTGCTGGTCCCGTTGTCTGTGTACCCGGTAAACGTAGAAA
Source organism: Sarcophaga caerulescens (assembly GCA_927399465.1). NCBI lineage: Eukaryota > Metazoa > Arthropoda > Insecta > Diptera > Sarcophagidae > Sarcophaga > Sarcophaga caerulescens. The sequence goes on from OV656873.1 coordinate 101,299,842, forward strand.
AATCGTTTGTATCTTACCACAGTGTACGCCACACTCCTCTTCAGTAAGTGAGTATATCAAATCGCGTGCAGACAAGCGATGGTAAGCATAACGTTTGCCATTAACTATCAACCATAGAAAAATATCCGGCAAAGAATGTTGAGGCTGTATAAAAAAGTTCATTTTATTGTTCGTATATTTTGTCATGAAATAATAGTTTGCCGAGGTACTTACATCGTCAATTAAAAATTTTAGTTTTTGTAAATAGTTTTGGGCCTGTTTAAAGCGTTCCTTAAGAGAACTGCGAGTAACCAAAGCCCGTAGATTGCGTGCTAAATTCCCTAAACTCTCCTTTAATAGGGGAATTAAAAACATCAAATTTTTATAAATTGCACAAACTTACGTCAAACTTACAATTTCTCTGAGACATAATTTAATGCGCTCCTTATCCAATTTGGTTTTACCACTGCCCGGACTCATTGAATTAGTTTTGGTAATGGTTTGATAACGCAAACAAGCTGCAGCCAAGTCCTCTAGTATCGAACGTAAACGTGTTTCAGCCTTGACATCCTCATTTTCTATTAAACGTTTCGTTTCATTTAAGCCATCCTCCTACAGAAATAGAAAACAGGGAAAAGTTTACTTAAAAGCCTTCAAAACGCTTCGGAATTTCTTCAAAACCTACAAATTTCTCTGCCATTTTGGATAACATATTGCTGTTGTACATTCTTCTTCTCAAATCGGGCAAAGTACATCTTACATCCATGCAGGGCTTGTAGTCCCAATACGGCAAATAATAATGATTCTTATCATGTGTTATCGGCTTACACGAATTGGTTGTACTGCTAAAAGATGTTGTATCCACAGTCTCTAGCAAACAACCATCCTCGCCATCCTCTAGAGCCGTAGCAAAACTTTCATTATGACCATCTATAGAGTTGCCAGCATTACCCATACTCAGTTCAAAGAAAACCGTTTTATCACTGATTTTCTTATCCAGCATAGAGGCTTCTATTATGGTGCCAAATAAGAAGAACTCCTCATTACGTGAGTATGATGATTCCGATATTAATTGTGTGGGTTCCAGTTCGACATTCTTTTCGGTGGTTATTTCGATGTTTTCGGTGATTTCAGTGCGTATAGCTATTAAAAGGCGGGCTCTATAACTGACTCCTTCACCCAAACCAGTGTTTAAATTCGAATGCTGATCCAACAGCGAATAATCACGTGTGGACCCGTACAAATGTATAAATGAGGGTCCAAAAGTGGGCAGAAAACCTTTTTCGCCATCATTGGAAATTTGCTTCAGATCAATATAGTGTGTGCCTATGATGGAGGGTTTCATGGGATCGGCATCTCTAAGTTGTATCTAAAAAAAAGAAGAAGAATTTTTAGATATTTTTATGATATTGGATCGCTAATGATAACATATATAGCAGGCCTAAGTTATGTTTTAGGTTTCCGGAAAAGTTGCACATCTTGGGTCTACTCAGTTTAGGAGCAACTTTACTCAGAGGCCATTAAGCCTTTTGTGATATTTGACTAACATTGAAGGCAATTAACGTGACATCAATGCTGTGGTTTGCAAAGTATTCAAAGTTCTGAAAGCAGTGGTTCTTTGGTCTAAGTTATGTTTTAGGTTTCTGGAAAAATTTCAAATGGTGGGTCAAGGTAGCTCAGGTGCAACTTTAGTCAGAAGCTATTAGGCAATTTGTGATACTTGACCAGCATTGAAGGAAATTATTGTGACATCAATAGTATGGTTTGCAAAGCATTCGAAGTCCAGAAAGAATTGGGTTTTCGGTCTACACTTACTCAGAGCTTTCAGGCAGAAGTTAAAATCTCACACTTCGTAATGCCTAATGAGGTGACTCCTGCGTATATTATTTTTGTAGTCTCATGCTCAATCATACAATATCCTAAATAGGATGTCTTGCCTAGAGGTGATGAGAAACTTTGCTCTTTAAGATGGAGTTTACTTAAGAGAAGCAAACAGCCTAATTCTGGTAGTTGATATTCTTCCTTGTGAGGAAATTACCCGCCAGCGGTCTTTCAAAGTATGACCTCAATGAGCAAAGCTTACTAAGGTCTTATGAGGCCCCATTGTAACTCCGATATTATCTATTATATTGTAACGAAAAAGAAAACGATGTAACATCGATCGTTTAACATTAAAGCTACAAAAACAATAACAATGAGTATGAAAGAAAAGGGGATAGACAAGTAAGCGAGAACGCAACAACAAAGAATGCAACCCAAATACACAAACAACAAATGGAGCGACGATGGAATTCTCGAGAAGGCTAAAACACGAATATTCTACTTCAAGAATCTTCGTCAGACTTTTTACGTGGGCACATAAAAAGGCAAGACAAAGCAGGCAACCAGTAGTAGTAAGAATTCAGTCAGTCTTGTGTGAAGACGCGTTGCGTGTGAAGAGAACAGTCGTGGTTTGAAGATCTCCGCTAAACAGATCTAACTAACAGTGTTGTTGTTTGCGCGAAGGGCGTAAGCAGAGAAGAATAGCGGACAACCAGTTATTGTTGTATGCGACAAGATATAAACAGTGTCACTTAGATTCCATATTCATAGATGGGTATGAGTTGAGTATGATGAGACCTCTTCTAGAGTCTATAATAATAATAGAAATATTCTATTGAGATCAATAATTACCTTAATCCTTTGACATAAAGGCGGAAACATTTCGGTAAAAACCAATTGTTCATTCCATACCGGTGCATAGGCATTTTTCTTAACCGTAGTTTTCCCCGTTAGACCAGCAAAGGAAACTTGCACATACGGACTAACCAAATCTTTTGATTCACCTGTCAAAGCCTTTTTAACATTCGCCATAATGGAGGAGTTCATGCGGGGCAAACCATCAGCTCTATAGATTTTCACTATAAATTTAGCTCGTTGTCTTTCAATGGGCACACCATCCGGTAATAAAAGATTTCTAAAAGTATTCCAAAAAAATTTTTATATGAAGATATTAATGCAGCAGTTATGAGTGTATTTAACTTACGCTTCGATGTCATCGGGATCTTTTTCAGATTTTTGTGGCACTTTAACAGTATCACCTTTGCCAATGATACCAATATCACATTTTAAATAACCCTTTGGACCACTATAAAAGTCATCGGGATCCGTTAATAAGGCCCACTTATGATAAAATTGATGATCTATTTGATAGAAATAAGAAAAATTTGTTTAACAACGTATTAATATTTGCGTTTAAGGATTACGAAAGTAAAGGAAAAATAAAACATTTATTTGCATGCCACAGAGCAAAGTATAAAGCCAGTCAGTGGAAAGAAGCTAAAAAGATTTTGAAAGGAGTAGAAATAGTAGTTTGAAGAGGGAAAGTTTGATTTTTTTTAAACAAAATTTTATTCATACAAACTATTCAATGACGACAAAGAGGATCAAGGCACTTACTCTCTAGCAAAATTTAGTTGAGTGCAATAATAGTGGATATGCTAGGCATCAGTGAATAAAATGAGTTCACGTGGAGTGTATGAAAGTTGCTTTAGGTTCATCAGATACTTGAGTTGTCTTAGGAACGAAGTGACAAGTAGTTGGCACCACTCACTAGCCATTATAATATCACAAGCTGTGATAGTGGCTGGAGGTTAGAAGCGGCAATCTCATATCAATATTGAATAAAAACTGCCAGTTCACCTAGATATGATTACAGAAACTATGGTAGGGAAGGTTCTCAATTTTTGGCGGTCTTTAACTTTAAATCATGGATACAATTCGGAACTAGGAACAAGAGAATGCCATGAAATTTTTCTATGTTATGATTATTACTGGATATGTAAACTAACCGTTCTTCAGATGGAGCTTTAAAAGCAGTATAATATAAACCTTCTGGCGTCAGAAACTTGATATTTTTAAGTCGAACCTTGCCAGTGTTTACAGTACATAGTCTTGGTGACGTCTAAGAATAATAAATTCGTCTCAGTAGACGTTGTGTAATCAACCAAATACTCAAACATGATCGCAATGCCATCTCAATCGTCATGCGTCATGGGAAGATACGAGCAAAAAATAAAGCTCCCATCATACGACTTTTGCCGAGGTTGTGGGTTGCTGAAGAGGAGGAAACTGTTATTCACTTTCTTTGTCTATGCCCAGCTCTTACGAGGTGTAGATTTCAGTTAGGTTTGATTTAGGTTATATATATATCTATTGATATCAAGGATATAGCTTCGTTTATTAAACTTTCAGGCTGGTTTGCACCGTAGGAGAGTCGTGCTTTAGTGTGCAGTCCCTGTGCTGACCAACTTCATCGACGAGTTAGGTAGGAATTCGGTGGGTATAGGCACTGCCCTAGCTGCGACATCACAACGGGCCGCCATGCATGCTCAAATGAGCTTTGGTATCAAAGCTACCATACCAAGCTATATACCCACCGACCTACCATTGTCTAAACTGGCATATGACGTAATATATCACTGATGATCACTTGTAGTCCCTATTAGATGAGAAAGAGATTACCATACATATGGCCTGTATGAAGATTTGATTGCGAACTAAGAATGTCTGTAAATCTGTCTAGGACAAACGAGGTTTCGCCCTCACTTCACAAACGAAATTCACCCCACAAGATAAAGTAGTTTCTACAACGATTTTTAGAATACTTAGATGTCCGGCTAATGATGATGGCACAGGCTTAACAGAATACTACGAAGAAGTGTATTGACGCGCATCAAAAAAATATTGTTACGAAAATGGAAACGGTGTAACATCGTTTAAGATTAAAATGATAAACAAAAGCTACAAAAACAGAAACCAATGAGTGTGAAAAAAAGGGGATAGACAAGTAAGCGAGAACGCAATAACAAAGAAGGTAAATAAAATACACAAACAACAATGAAACCACGAGAGCTCTCGAGAAGGTGAAGCCACGAACATTCCACTTCAAGAACATTCATCAGACTGTTTACGTGGGCATATAAAAAGGCAAGACAAAGCAGGCAACGAGTAGTAAGAATTCAGTCAGTCTTGTGTGAAAACGCTTTGCGTGTAAAGAGAACAGTCATGGTTTGAAGATCTCCGCTATACAGATCTAACGAACAAGTGTTGTTGCTTACGCAAAGGCTGTAAGCAAAGTAGAATAACGAACAAGCAAATTATTGTTGTATACATCAAGTTGGACACAGTGGCACACAAAAATTGGGCGAACAATAAAGAATTTAATTGAAATTAAACACGAATTTATTTTTATTTTGTTTGCAATCAACAAACTCATATTTTAAACGTTTTTAAAAAAGTAAAAACGTAACAATATGTTAAGTCCAAATATTGTAGCCTGATTTTCAAGGGTTTTTTGTTTGGGAGATTAGGGTAAACTATGATGGTTTGAGATAAGGCACTCAAGGCTCTAAGCAAAATGCGATTTAAAAAAAATGTTAACAAATCCTTGGTTTAAAATGATATGTTTACTAATATTGCAAAATATTCGTGCGTAATTATAAGAGTGCAATAACAATAACGGTATTATATCTGCTGGTTTTTATATCTTTTTTACCTTTCTGATTCCACACTGTCGCTACATCCAATTTAAAGTTGCCAATTAATTTGTTACGACTAAATACGCTACGGCTTTGTAAAACCTTTTCAAGAATTTGTTTTTTTTATTAAATTTTAATTGATTTTTAATTGCCAATTCATCGAATTCAACAACGTCATGTTTATTTAACGTTATTGACAGTTCGTGTGTTTTTTTTTTGGATATTTATTTTGGGGGGCAGAGTGTATAAGTATTCAACATTTACAAATAACAACAAAAGTGCGTTTTTTGTTTGTTTGTTTTTTTTTTTTTTGGTGAAAGTACAGGAGTTTAATAGACAGGATATATAAGAATAGAAGAGATGGGAAAATATAGAAAAAAGAGAAAAAGAAACAACAATAAAACATGTCAATCATATCATTAACATACAAAAATAACAATAACAATAATGTGTATAAATTTACAGACTAACACACACCCATACACAATTATATTTTTACTCAGTGAACATTTTTTTAAGATTTTTGTAATGAAACAAGGTAAGGTAAACGAATGTTTCAATTAATTGGTACAGAAGCAAACACAAATTTAAAGCTTTTGTAAATTTATCATATCCAATTAATGTATAAACAGTTGCCTGCAGATTGCTGTGAGGCCGTCTAGGTAAGATAATTGCCACCATATTGTCAAACCCTGGCGGTAAACTTTAATTTTGCTTGAAAAGACTCAAAAACAGCATTACTAATGCTAAGTTATGGTATTGCTTGACGTTTCTATGCAAGGGACCTAAAATTGTTATCGCTTAGCGGCGAATTGAATGTTTAGAATGTAAACGCCATATATTCCCATAATATCTAAGAGTCACATACTTGGAAAACTATAAACTTGTAAAAATTCATTCATTGTAGTGAGGCCTTACATACATAACATTTAAAATATTATGCTTGAGTTGATTGACACGTCGATATAGCTATACACCGATCAAACTACGTAAATAGCGCCTTTGACTTGCAGTTTTATTTGAATTATATTTTTACACTTTTTGAAAGCCTAAATAAATCGAAGTTTCGTATACGATAGTTAGTCAGGTATTCACTAAACTGACTACGTGTTTACTTAGTGGATCATGACAACTCCTTAGTCAATACTACAACCTAGCTTCTCACAACACCCTTGTTGTGTATGTAAAATTTTAATCGCCAATGTTTCTTACCAAGCTTCGTACCGAAATTTCCAATACAGTAGGATTAAAAAGTATATCATATAAATATATTCTATAATGAGGTTTTCGATATTATTTAAATCTAGATTTTACTCTTTTCTAGAGCTGACTCATTTCATTCCTCGTTCTAATTAATTTTTTCAAAATAGTTTGCATTGCCTGCAACCAAAGGCTTCAGAGAGCTTTGCCTCTGAACCAGAAAATTCGACTACCATATGTGGGTCAGGTTATTTCAAGCATTTCTCATTGTTGACGCATATAGGTCCTTCCAAATTTTTTTTGAATTGCTTGCGTAGCTGTATTACGATTATCGCTTTTAAAAGTATTGACTTTAAAATTATCGCTCATTTTGATCAATTTGATGTAGTAGGCCAGAGCAATATCGATTATATACAGTTCATTTGCGACAATTGAATGAATTGTTGTCTTTAAAACCAATCGTTAAATAATTTCCAAGTTAAACTTTTGGTTAAATATGAGACAGTTTATCTTTCGAAGTGTTTTTTATATATACTACAAACGATTAGCCTTAAAATTTCCTGCAATATTTCCACCCATCAATATTTGGTAAAAATACCCTCTAATAAAAATATCTTTTTGGGCAATCGTTTAGAATAAAATCCAGTCTAGGCGACATTAAAATCGTACAGATATGTGTATATCCAACCTCATTAATTATTTGTTTTCATCTTTTGCGGAAGTTAGTATCTTTGCTGTTTGCACTTGCTGATTCTCCTACAACTATTATGTTATCAGGCATGTCACAGATTCCGATAGGAATGGTTTTGATTCCGTATATGCAATTCCGAACGATTTTGCTCATTCCCAAAAATTATAAAATTGCTGCTTTTCAAATGAAGTATGGCAACGTAGTGCATGACAACAGAAAAACAAACATAATTGGTGAATAAAAAGCAGAACCAAAACAAAAGAAGAAAAAGGCGCTGATACAAAAATTTTAATTGAAATCAAAAAAAATTAAAAATTTTATATGAGGGGCACATAGCCCTTAAAAAAATTTAAGTTAATAATACAAAAAAATTTCAATAAATTTGTACTTACATTTTTATAAAACTAAATTAAATGCAACGTAAAAATATTTTTTGTATTTTCTTTTGTCCATCGTTTGTGTTGCCACCGCTTAAATTTGTTCTACTTAAGAAATTTTTGTTCTCAAAAATAGTGGTTTGTTCAAAAAAATAACGTGGCAATACTTCGATGAAAATATATCACTTTGTTTTGTTTTTCTCAGCAAGTTTACAAAATTTAATTTCTTAAGCATAAATATTAAGTAAATACTTAGAAAACCTATGTAATAATAAAACATACCATTTTGTCTTTCAGTTTGACTAAGTTTTGTTAATATTTTTCTTTAATAAATCATCAAAAATATCAAAACCACTTTGAAAATTTGAAGTGGTTTCATTCCGAAGCAATTTTTCGTTTTTCGTTTTCTAAAGACTTGACTTTCGGAATTGAAACCACTTTCGATCGGAATTGCGTTCTGTGACATGGCTGTATGAAATTGAGGTTTGTTTTACCAAAGAAAGCAAGTCATCGACAATTTACTTTAGAAAATGATAGTTACTGACAAATTTACTATAGAAAATGCAAGCCATCGAAGTATTTACTATAAAAAAAATGCAAGTTATCGATAAATTTACCATAGAAAATGCAAGTTATCGAAAAATTTACTATAGCAAATTCACTCAATCGACAATTTACTATAAAAATTGAGTGTCATCGAAAAGTTTACTATAGAAAATGCAAGTTATCGACAATTTACTATAGGAAATGCAAGTCATCGACAAACATCTAAGAAAATTTGTAAATCGAATGACGACGTAAATCGAAGTGAAAATGAACAAAAAATTTTACGACTTAATTCGAAACAACGAAATTGCAAGTCATCGACAAAGATCTAAGACTACATAAATCGAATGACGACGTAGATCGAAGTGAGAAGAAACAAAAAATTTTACGACTTTATTGGAAACTACGTAAATCAAGGGATTACTGTATTTTAATTTACATTTATGTACGATAAATAAAAACTATTTGAATTAAAAAAAAAAAAATATATAATAAAATTAAAAATAAAATAAAATAAAATAAAAAATATAAGTTTGTATAAGTATTTTTTATTTTAGAGTTACTAAGTAAAATTAATGTACGCAGACTTTTTATGCTTAGTGTATATTATCAGAATGCTTTCTCGTATTGAAAGGTTAAAAATTTTCAAATCTCTTACAAAATCAGTGAAGACGGAAATAAAAATTTAAATTTTGTAGAAAAAGGAAAACTTTTTTAATTTGTTTTGAATTATATGATGATCGTGGGCAAAAATGTTCACTGGGTATGCGTAAATTTTTGTCATACAGGTATATGTGCGTTTAGTTTTTTGGTGAGTAAAGTAAATTGTTTCCCCCTTAAAAGAAAGGTTTGGAAGAATAAATGTTTTGCTTTTGTTTTTGTTTTTCATGTTTCATTTGTTTTTCTATTAAATTTTTAAGAAAACAAAAACAGACAAAAAAAAAAAAACGAAAACACAAAAAGGAAAACTTTGAGGCATGTAATGGATATCTATGAATCTCTAATTTCTTTCCAATAGCATTAAAGAAAACTTTTTTTAAAGTTTTATGTTTTGTTTTATTTTTTTAACAATTTTTTTTTATAAATTTTTAAAATGATAAGAAAAATGTGTTTTTTAAAGATTTAAAATTTATAAGAAAACGAAATTAAAAAGAAATAATAAAAAAATTTAAAATATTAACAACTATTCGGAACATATTTGTAATAAATATTGAAAATTTAAACACGTTAACAGATTGGTAACAAAATTATTTTATAAAATTATTAGAATCTATAAACAAGTAAAATTAATTGCATAACAATAACTGTAAAAACATTTAAAATTTTTAAAATTGATTTCAGTTTTAATAAAAACTTTTATATACCGGGAGCATCATAAACAGTTGTCAAGTCAATTTTAAATGAGCCCACTAAAGTACCAGAACGTAAAAATTTCCTTGATTGCAATACCTTTTTGGAAAAGAACAGAAAATTACAAAATTATACAAAATTTTTCCACCTTTAAACAATTTTTTATAGCTTTAACGTCTATTTCGTTGATTGATTTATGCAACATTATCTGTTGCAAGTCTGTAAAATTTTACACAGAGCGAAAAAAGACGTTTTAAAATTATACACGTTTGGTACCAAATTGACACAAAAGTGTTTATAATTTTTCGACAACATCTGTTGTTGATTTGATACACGACGTTATCAAAGTAAATAATACACATAATTTCAAATATGTATATGTATTTCATCAGCTAGGAGTTAACGATGATACCCTTTCCGAGCCATCAAAAGTTCAGTTATGGCTTAACCAAAATGATGCCATGTCCCCAAGCAGTTCCTTCATCAGCGATAAAAAGGTAAAATAAAACAGCAACGTTTAAAAACTAATAAACTTAATTACAATTAATTTTAGAATTTGAAGACATTGTTAAATGCATCAGATAAAGGTAGAGACATTTGAAAATATGCGGTTGAATCGAAAAAATTAACATGTCAACAAAGGGAAGACATTGTAAATATAATAATAGAAGATGTCATCTCCAACAACACCGTGCTTTATGCAAATGATTTTCAAAAGTTAACTACGGAAATTTGCTCCTTGTTTCCTTTTGAAAACACTATGAAAGTGAGTTAGAAAATAAATATATAATCTTATCTACAGTCTAGTCTAGTCTAGCCTATAGTCTAGAATATAGTCTACTTTATAGTCTAGTCTATAGTATATTCTATAGTCTAGTGTATAGTCTAGTATATATAGACTATGTAGTCTAGGCTATAGACTAGACTATAAACTAGACTATAGAATAGCCCATAGTCTAGTTTTATAGATTTTATAAGGCTCCCATTTCATTTATATTCCCTAAAAATTTATAAAACTTATTTTAGAATAAAATATGAATAAAATTGTTAATGCTATAATAAAAAAAATCATAAAATATATATCACAATTGTTTTTATACTCGTCGGGTTCAGAATGGGGTATCTTTACGGAGTGAATATATGTGTTATCAAAGTGACAACGCTAAGTTGTCAAACACACTACGTTGCGTTGTCGAAATTTCAACGAAATGACAACGAAGCGTTGTCGAAATAACAACAATGCGTTGTCTCAATGACAATGATGCGTTGTCAAAATTACCACGGTCGTTGTCAAAATGATAGCTGGGTGTTATTAAAATTTTATACACCTCCGTTGTCGAAATGTTAACAAACGTGATAAGCTCACTTTTGACAACGGATTGTATCAATTTCGGTACTTTTCTACCGGTTTTTTCCCTCTGTGTACAAATTTAGAAATTTTAACAGCCTTGCTTACTTACTTAATTGGTCATTAGAACCCTTTAGCCAGGATAACGACCTAGCTTCTCACACCACTTATGTTGTGTGTGTTAATTTCGCGTTAAAGTTGATTCTGAACGACAGATTTTTTGAGAAACTTTTCATGACAATTTTATTTTACACTCAGGGTTTTTCGCTAGAAATCTGCTAAGAGGAAGTGGCTGAAAGAAAAATTTTTCATATTTCGCTTTATTCGAGATGAACCATGACCAACACGCGATCTATTAGCTAATGGTGACTTGTGTGGAATTAAACATCATTTAAATGTCCGTCACGGTTTCTCTGGATCAAGGGCATCCGAAATGCAAAATTTCAGTCTGAATTTGACCGATAGTATGAGTTATGTGGCTTTCTAGGGATGCCCCGATGGCCTAGTTGATAGTATGTTAAACTTGGAGTGCCTATGCACTGTATTCGATTCCCATCAGAAACTCTGGGTGTTTGTGTATATTTGACTGCTTGTCTGATATTATATGTGATTACTCACAACAGAAAAAAGAAAATGAGAATTATTACTAAAGTAAAAGCTGTTTCGAAAAAAAATTCTACCTATTGTCTATTAAAACAATATAAACTGTCTTTCTTGAATTCCAGCACAATGCACTGCATGATAGGGTTCATCTGATGAGTGCCGCATGGTCTATATGCCCAATTCGCATAACCTCTACGTTTAATAACCACCAGCCTTCAATTCGCTCCAATGTAGTAGGCTTGTAGACGCCGAATTACAAACAATATAGGATGAAGATTACACAAATAAAGATCAGAAGTGAATGGCAGAAATGTTATAAATATTGCACAACAAACAAAATCTGCAACTCAAACGGGGTCAAATTGCGTGTTTTCAAATTATTCATGCAGAATATCTGCTGAGATATGAGCTGTGTGCCATATAGCGCTACCCAGTTATAACCACATTTAGTTGCAGACAAGATCATCTAACTCTTGGCAAAAGCAGTTAGTAATTATCAAACATGTGCTCACTGTTGAAAGTGATGGCCAATGCCGTTTTCAAAGAACTATGGACCAGTTACTTCACTAGTCCAAAATTCACATTAAACAGTGACTCTTTTGGAATGACTCTATTAGATCGCATAGTTCCAAATACGTTTGTTCGTTGACGTACCAATTCATCCCGAAAAGGGTCTTATCGCTGAAGAAGATTTTTCGGTGAAAACTAGGGTCATTTGCCAAATGGTCCAGAGCCCATTCACCGATTTGTTGATTTGGGAAAACAGACTAAGTAAATATATACATTATTCGTTATTACATCCCTTCAGTTGTGGCTTCTCACACTACTTATATTGTGGGTGTTAATTTTATACATTAGTGGGGCGGGACCTACAGTTTAAAATCGATTCTGGCCGACATATTTTATAAGAAACTTTTCATGGCAATTTTATTTTTGCTGCTGAGAGGAAGTCGCCAAAGAAATATTTTTTCATGTTTCATTCTGTTGAAGATGTCTGATCAGCGGTTTCAACCGTGGCCTCACGCCTAATAAGCCATTACATTACCTACTAGACAATGGTGACTTAGAACTGACTGAATAACTAACAACTAATTTAACAGATGTAGCTTGAACAAGATGGCCATTATTAACACTCAAAGTTGGGAAGCCAGTGCTCGCGAGACCCTATAGTAATGCGAATTATGTGAACTTTTGTTCGTCATCGCTATGCTAAAAAAAATAGCAGGGTTTATTTTATCATAATGCTCGCCATTAATGGGGTTTCTTTGCGAAAATAGTCAATAAAAATTACCCCGAAACCGTAAATAAGCGAATGAACTACCACAGAATAAAATGCTCCGGAAACTTGAAACGGCATGAAACGGCTTGAAGTATAATCTCATGTACACATTGTTTTTTTTTTTTTAATTTAAAGATAGAAATAACCTCAAAGAAGACCCTATTAAAAATTACATCAAATATTGCTCTTCTTTGAAGTAATTTACCACCAGGTTTACTTTGAAATTTGATAGCTCGAAGTGCTGTCAGTTTCATAATCTGTTCTAAGAATTTTACTTAAATTTCTTACATTTTTCTTCGTATCATGTTCTCATACATCAAATTGTTGGCAGCGATGTTTTGGTCTTTCTTAGCATTGATGTTTTGTAATTTGGCTTAAGATTTACGAAAAAAAAAATCATTTTCTTCTTGGCATAGAAGCAATTAATTTTGGTTCTATGAGCCTTCGTTGTGGTTTTTTTTAATTACTTAATTAGACATGCTAATTATTTGGTTGTGTAATCGAAGAGATTTGTTTTCTGTTTTAAATACTTTTAATTAAATTACACTGGAAGAGCATGGATACTTTGCTCATAGCCAATCAGGAAAATATTAAGGTTAACAAAAAAAGTTTATTTGTATTGTGTGTCAAAGCCATCATTGATCTGTAATGTTTTAAGATAGAATGTTGTAGTTGGCTTATTTGAATGTATCATATTAGGTCTTTTATTAGGCGCTTCCTACCTCTAAATTTAAATGTCATCGAAATTTTTTTTTTTTCGTGTGAAATAAAATCCTTCTCAGTAGAGCGCACCAAAAATGACTAGGTTTCCATAAATTTGGCGTTTAAAGCAGGCTAAATTTGATCGTTGGTGCAGGTTTTGTTGGCTTTGTGAACCGCTGTCGTTTGTGTCGTTTCCGACTTAAGAAAATCCCACAAGAAAAAGTCTAACTTCGTTAAGCAGTTGTTAAAAGCACTTGTCGTTGGCATGTAGATCATCCAATAAAGGCAAAAAGAGTTGGTAATCTTTGACCATTGGCAGTGATAGCCTGGCCAACTTCGTTAGAAAAAAAAAAAACGATTTATTTTTGGCATGTATTGAATGTACTTTGGATTTCCTGTGGATGGGTATCGTTCCAAATATAAAAATTTTGTTTATTTGCGATTCCATTCAACTAGTAATTGACTTTATTGCTGAAGATGATTTTTCGTTGGACATAAAGGTCAATTGCTAACTGGTACTGTGCAATACTTAAGGGGCGAGCTCACGGTAGTGATTCAGTCAATGCTAGCAGGGTTACTCATGTGAAAAGAATCCTGGCTAGCCAAAAATCTACTTCCCCCTGTCTTTTACCGTCCACTTCCTTTAGTGTGGCCGGCTAATAGACTCCAATCTTTGTCTTTGTCACAAACGAAGTCGTCCTTTGGCCCAGTAGTTTGCTGGGTAGGAACAGATGATCGTCTGCTTGGCTCTCTTATAGAGAGGCAGACTTAAAAGGTTGACAGTATGCATAAAATTTAAAACTCCATTTCGGGAAAGTCTACAGACTACTGCACAGTAGGTATCAGGCTGTAATCAGTTGTATGAGATTAAAACCTTGATTTGTAATGTGGCGGCTTAATTAACTGGCATGCAAGTACTATGCGAAAATTAACAGCGATCATGCCGGTAGATGACTTAAATCAGGGGCTAGTAACTTGCTGTCTGCAAGCAGGTACCTGCCAAGACTCTTAAGGTCAAGGTGGAATATAAGTGCTTCCAATGCCATGCATTGAGTGCTGGCAAGGTCTTATTTACTAAGATTCCCAGGTACAATGTTTAGAAGAGTTGCACAATTTCATTCTCATAAAGTACAAAAAGCGATCAAAAAAGGCGTTCTGCATCAGGCGTTTTCAAAATAGTAATTGGGATAGGTGTTAAACTCGCCAATAAGCTCATGGAGCATTAAGAGAACTCTCTCCGGTGGTTTTGGTAGGACTACTGCTGTAAAGAGTGGTCGGCCTATAAGTAAAGCGCCTTAATAAAAGCGGCCAGAAGAGGATACTCTTCTTTAAAAAACACGTTTCAAAAATCTGCCGCCAAGGCCCCAGACAAAAAACTTAAAGGGATGGCGTAAGTCCATCTTATTTGGGGGGGTCATTGACTGCAACGCTAGCAATGGAATCATATCTTGAAGTAACTGGAGCTTAGTATGTTGGCTGTGAATCGTCTATGAAATGTTCTAATTTTTACTTTGGGCTGTTTGGAAGATGAGGAAGCTCATCGGGGCAAGTTTGTAAGATACACATAGTAACTCGTTTGACGCGTAGAATAGCGTCGAATAACGCGATTGTGTTGCTTTGAATTTTTACTGGCGATAGAAAATGAATTTATTTTCAGAATCCTAAACGGAAGAAAAATTATGTATTTATCCAAGACAAGCACTAACTTTGAGTGCCAAACTTAAACGATTTGGCAGGAAGATCATGCTGAGTGCTACATGGGACCAGAATGGTGTGGTATATCACAAGCTTCAAAAACCTAACGCTAACGACAATAAATAATCCGACTAAACCATGTATTGATCGAAAAACGAAGAGAATGGGCCACAAGACCTGACAATGCACCTGCACACAAAGTAAAATCGGTTTAGGATAGAATAACAGCATTATCCTGGGAGCTGCTGCTCCACTCACCCTATTCACTAGTCTTGGTCCTTCGAACTACTATTTGTTTTCATCGATGAAATGCGCTCAATAAATAGCGCTTCGATTCCTATGCATCCATAACATAATTGGAAATTACAACCCTTCAGTCATGATTACGGCCTAGCCTCTCACACCACTCATGTTGTGTGTGTTAATTTTATACATGAGTGGCGGGACCTACAGTTTAAAGTCGACTCCGAACGACTCCTGGGGTTTGAACCTTGGCCTTACCAACACACTACTTACTACACTACTTCCAATCCTATGAGGAAGTTGATAATTATGTAGCTAAATGGTTTGCTTTGAAAGGCAAATAATTTTATTGCCATGGAATCTATAAATTGCCTGAAAGATGGAAAAAATGTGGAACAAGCAATGGCCAGTGCTTGGAATAAAAGGTTTTTTGTTATTATGTACACCTGGTATACATCGCATATATTTTATGTGTGTTAAGATCTCATTCACTGCGTGGTTTATTTTGTTTATACAGTGAGCATCAAATCATCATTAATAAATAACTGTTATTTTTATTTTAAAATTGTTTCATTGCCAGTTTTAAAAATTACGAAATATTGTCAAATTTTTTCGGGCACTCTCCCTAAGTGGTAAAAGTTGATTTTGGTGATTGTTCGAATTTTATTCATAGTGTATAGTAACTTTTGATGCTCACTGTATATTGTATGCACAACGTATTAATCAATTTATAATGTATAGAGTAAGGTCATATATATTTCGTTTCTAGTTCAAACCAGACGTATACAATACGAAATACGGACAAGGGTGAGTAAGTGAAAAATAAATAAAATAATAAACAAAAATAAGAAAACAAAACCAAAATAAAAAAAAAGAAAATAGAAAATGAAAAATACAACAATACCTGTATGATAATTGCCTTTAATATTAAATAATTAATTATACACACGCACACTGTAATAAAAGTCTTATAATTTAATGCACTTCATTACCTTAATAATGCAATTATTTAATCATGTACGTATTAATGAGCTTAACATTTTATTTCCGTATACATACATACATATGTGTTAAGTATTATTTTTTTCAAACTTAATTAAATTTTGTGAAAGAGACTTACCGACAAGGTAATTATTTTGTCAAACAGCATCACAGGTGGCATATGAAAATCAAATACAAAATACTTTTTCCATGAAAAAAAAGAGAGAAGACAAAACAAAACAAAACAATACAAAATCATAAATATTATTTATTAATAGGAAATCTATTGTATCGTTTGGAAAAAAATAATTTTTATAAACTTACTTCGTTGTAATACGGACAATTTGTACTCTCCTTAACGCTGGTATATTTCTTTTGATCACCCACTTGTATGCAAACCACTGGATCCATATTTAAGCCCGGCAATTGACGTGCTTCTATAATTGTTATACAAACTTGAAAATCTTGCGATTTCAAATGGTCAGCCGTTCTGGTCATTTGTTTCATCCTGTGTGTGTGGTTTAAAAAATTTATTAATATTCTGTATATGCATTGCATTCATTGCTACATACATTTTACTCTTATCGAAATTTTGCATTTCCTCAACATCACTGGATTGATTTGATTGACCACTTTCACCTCCTGGCGTTGTCGTAACTGTTGTTGTTCCATTGCCACCGATTTTCAAAAAGTTGTGGGCATCCACATTATCGCCTGCGGTTACAGTTGCACTGTGTACTGCCGTACTTGTACCATTTTCATGTTCAAAAATTAGGGGAGACCTGTTGTGAATCACAAAGTGAGGGAAAAAATCTGTTTTTAAATGGGTTTACATGATAATAATGATTGTTATGTAGTCAACTAAGAGTAAATGTTTATACAATCTCAACGGGAATAGCAAGAAGCTAAAGGGATTGTGTTTACCATAAGGTCATGGAAAAATATGTGAATATTTTTTGAAAGGTTTTCGCTCTTATTGTGCAACTTAATTACTTAGTTATTAAATTACATTACAACCATTTAGCCAGTATTACAATCTAGTTTCTCACACCACCCATGTTCTATGTATTACTTTAATCCATTAGAGAAGGGGGATCTACAGTTTAAAGTTACCTCCGAATGACAGTTTTTAGCTACGTTTCTCAGCAATTTTATTTCACTCAAAGAGTTTATGCCAGAAGACTGCTGAGAGGAATATTTTTTTCATATTTCGTAATGTTCGATATACATATGTATCTGAGCGAGGGGTTGAACCCCGGCATCCCGTTTAATAAGCCAACACACTACTTACTAGATTACGGCGACTTTTGCATCAGACTTTTGCATCAAAGTATTGATTATTATTGCTGAATTGCGTGTTACGCCTACGCTGTCGCTGGACATAATTTTATGTCTATTTCCTCTGGACCTTATTCTAAGGGCTTATGTGATAAAACCATTTAGCATCTATTGGTGACTAGACAGTAGTAGGGTTTAAATATTGGACACTCGTAGGTCCTGAAAGAAATTTAGATCTATCAGGAGTATTGACTATATCATACCGAAATATGAATCCTTAAGGAAGCTTTTAAAGACTATTTCGGAAAAAGAAACATTGGAAAAGTGATGTAATGCAACTCGTTAACAACTCCACTCAGATTTTCACTGTCAGCTTGAGACGAAATGGCATTAAAGGCATAGCTGCCAGATAAATGAAGCATCAAATGCTCGCTAGAACTGACACATTTTTCAGTGCCTTGGTTTCTTAAGACGGTGCAATAAATACTTCACTCCATCTGATCTACTTACCATTTACGCCATTTATAACCGATCGAGAATGGAATACAACTCTCATGTATGGGTTGGCCCTTAACTTCTATTTTGAGGCTTCTCGACCGTTTACAGGAGAGACGGTAGTAGCTCGTTATTCACGATTGTGTGTCCAACTCCATTGATTCATTGGAGCATCGGGGGACTTGTTTATGAAAATCATGTAGCACATCCGTATGTGATTGATTTTCCAGTGTATTGCACACTGCATTACAGACAAAGTTCTATAGTTAGACGGACTATTCGTATGTGGGACTCCCTTCCTGCAGAGATCTCTCCTGTTACTTATTGTATAAAAATATTCAAACCTAGTGTCCATAAACACTGCTCCCTCTTTCCTCCTTCCTATAATATATTTTCCTAGTTCCAAACGCAATGCCATACCCTGAATGTTGGTCGTATGAAAAAAAATAATGGCACTTGCCTTTGTCCTTCCGATTTTAATATTAGAGGCTATAATCGAATTTTTAAAATTGGCATATGATAATTTATGCTCAACTACGAAGTTATTTAGGAGTTGAAATTTTTTGGCTTTTAAGGGATATAAAATACAGAAAAATCATCACAGGTATTCGAAAATAACTAGCATAAATTTCCAACAGTAGCAACTGCAAAATAAATATAAATCGTCAAAATGACGATAAATCATCAAATGATTGTAGGTGATAAAATTTTTCGGAGTCGATGGGTATAGTTCGGCAATGCAGACTGCGGCGAATG
This sequence comes from Sarcophaga caerulescens, assembly GCA_927399465.1. Classification (NCBI taxonomy): domain Eukaryota; kingdom Metazoa; phylum Arthropoda; class Insecta; order Diptera; family Sarcophagidae; genus Sarcophaga; species Sarcophaga caerulescens. Next base: position 101,318,884 of record OV656873.1, read on the forward strand.
TTATTAGAGGCTTCTTTGAATGCGATTTTACCATATTTTCTGATTTTATTAATAGGAGTGCTTTTTTGTCGAATGCTCACTTTAAACGAATCAGTTTCATTTGTAGCAGATATCAACTTTCTGGCTACACTAAATACAGAACAAAACCTTGACCACAGACGTCTGACATTGATTCGGTTGGCAGGTTAAACTTCACATATGATTATTGTCATATGCGTCAACCAATTCTGTCTTTTATAAACGTTTTGAAATGCTGTTGGAGTGGCTGTCAATGAGTTTCTTAATGTTTCAGGTGGACCTCAACATATTCTCTGTATTGTTGTGATTTCTTCTGTAGTTTTAGTTTTGCTTCGGCTCACTTTTATTGTATCCTGTTCCAGCAATTTCAACTTGGATTGTCATTTCTCTATCTCTATCGCAAAAGTCTCAGTTTAAGTTGACTTTCGGCATAATTGGTTAAAAAAGTTTCAACAGGGAAAATTCGTTAGATTAGGTGACGTAAGATTTACACCCGTATAAAAGCTCGGAATGCACGTACGACCGTTATAATTCTTCTACCCAGAGGACTATTCGCAATCTGGTGGATCGATCAAGCAACACTCGTACGTTGACGGAAGAAAGGATTTGCAGACAACATCACTGCTGTCAATTAGAGTGCGCAGGACATTACGAAGTAGTCGATTTAGCATCGCTCACAAGAGTCATTGAAACTCGCGTGAATTTTAATTTCAGCGTGTACTCGTACAAAATTCATTTGACCCAGGAACTGAAGATAAATGACTTTAGACAACGATGTGTTCACTGAATGCGCTCTAGATCAGCTGGCAACTGGGCATAATTCTTATCGAAAAATCATATTCAGCGCTAAGGCCCATTTCTGGGCAAGTGTGCAAACAAAATTGTCGAATTTGGGACGACACCAAGGAGCATCCAATGTATCTCGAAAAACTCACTGTTTGGTGTAAATTTCCTTTAAAAACAAGGTTGACCAGACCAACACTGTCGATGATGCCATTTTGTGTGAATTATTAATTGCCGTAGTCTAGTAGGTAAAGTGTTGCTTTGTTAGACGTGAGGCCACGATTCAAACCTTTGAACAGACATCTTCAACAGAGCGAAATATGAAGAACTACTTCTTCGGCGAGTAAATAAAATTTCTCAAAAAGTTTGTCATTACTTATTACTCGTGAGGCGACGGTTCAAACCCCAGCCCAGATATCTTGAAAAAAAACGAAATACGAAGAGATATTTCTATGGTGACTTCCTCTCAATAATATTCTGTCGAGAGAATCACCATTTGTGGTTCAGATAGTATACGATTGATTGGTACAATATATCAACATTATCCCATAAGGTTTAAACAGCATAAATGACTTCCCTATGTAGTCTTGTTATTAAAGTATTTAATGAACGTATGTATGTATATGATATGTTACAAGTGTACTTTCAATTTTCTAAGCGCTCTATATATCGTTATCCATCCTTGAAATGAGCATATGCGTCTCGCGAGCACCTAAAACCATGAGGTTGTGGTGGCATCTTGTGGCTTTTTTTTTATTAATTGGCTTTGAGTATTTCAAGCATTTTCTTGTAATACATTTTGAACACAAAACATTATTTAGCATATGATAGTATGTATGTATGAAATATGTATTCATTCACTCAAATGTTTAACACAATAATTGAGAGGAAAATAAAGCAGATGATTCATCATTTACGGTATGGATGCGTGAAATAATTTTCAGATTTCTTGGGAGATTCAATTCAACATTCAATGTAATGTTCGTCAGCTCTTTTAGGAATTCTATTGTATTTGTTATACATATATACATATATGTAAGCATACATATATACATACATTATGGTGTTTGTAAAACACATGTATTTGTCATGTTCTTTTCTTGTGGATCTTTCCTTACAACTCGTCAACAATCTTTAAAAGTGAAAATATTTCCAAGCCTTGTCAGTTACATGATTTATTTCTTTAGCCACGTTAAAGTTACAATGTAAAGTTGAAAGGTGCTTAATTTAAAATTTAACGCATTCAATTAGAATATTTAATTTTGGTAACTGTGTTGTATTCCCAGGAGAATCAAAAATATTTATGATAGAGCATAAGAGTGTTTGTTTTGTTTACAAAACTTGACTTTCCGCATACTTCAACTTGGTGTATTTCAAGTCGTGCGAGCAAACCTGAACTGAAGATAAACAACCTTAGGAAAAAACGTATTACATACGAACATAATTGGTTATTACATCCTTTTTGTCAGGATTATCACTAGTTTCTTACACCACTTGTGTTGTGTGTTTTTAATTGTAAGTCAATTCCGAACGACAGATCTCTGAGAAACTTTTTCCTGACAATTTTTTATTTACTCTGAGAGCTTTTGCCAGAAATCTGTTGAGGGAGCAGTTGGTAACCGACTGTAACTTTCAGTGAGAAATCCTCTTTAGCGATGAGGCCTATTTGTGAATTAATGGATACAAGAACAAACAAAATTGTAGAATTTGGGACGATGCAAATCCACATAAGATCCAACAGTGTCCAAATACATCTCGAAAAGGTTACTATTTGGTGTGGATTTTGGCCACCGAGATCGTGCGTTTTGACATTTTGATTGTTATGGCGTGTAAACGAATAAGCCCCAAATCACAGCAACTCTCAAACATAACACAACTCATTACTTATGCGTCACTCATGCAAAATGGAACATTTCGGATGAAGTGACTGATGCTATTTACAATTTAACTCGTTTTCCTTAATCATTTGCTTCAAAAGTAAAATGATTTTCATAATATTTAGTAGAACTTCACAAATGAAAATTGATGTTAAATTTTATGGAGCTCTTACGACAAACTTTGTATCGAACCTTACTCAAGTAGTGAAATAATGGATGAATTCGACGACTATCAACTATCAACAATTCCAAAAATCTATGAAACCAAAATTGTTAGCAATTGGTCACTGTAAGAATATAAGAACAATAAACACAATTTATTGCAAAAGGAAACTGTAAATCAAATTTTCTTTTCACTGTACATACACCACTTTTGAAGTTTACCAAAACACAAACTACGTCATGCATGAAGTAGTTTAAAGAGTCTTTTACGTACGAAATCTTAACTTTCATGTGTCACTAAAAACCAATGCACGCCATAAGGATTTGCGTACATAAAGAGAAAATATTACAGAGTTTCATTCGTGTTTGAAAAATGAGAGTAAAATAATTGCGACCAAAAACAAGGTAAAAGGAATGCATTCCTGATCAAATGCAGTGTGATGGGCTTTGAAACATTTCAAAAAGTGAAGAGAATCGTACTACTGCCAACAGTTTATCCGTATTTTCTCCCAACATCATACGCTCTCATTACCTATCGTTTTTACATCTTACTATCCGCTCTTTTTTACACAAAAACTGTACATGCCGTACGCATAGTTGCTAGATTTGACGATTTATCGTCATTTTGACGATTTTGTGGTCCAAAAATATCATTTTGACGACATGACGATTTATGCCCTTATTTTGACGATTTTTAGAAATTAAAAATTCACATCGTTTTCTTTACTTTAGTACATTGAATGCCACTTTAAGCTTTGTATTTGCATTGCAATTGTTACTATTGGAAATTTATGCCAGTAATAACAAGGAGTAAAGTATTGTATTTTTAAGTTATTTTCGAGTAACTGTGATGATTTTCCTGTATTTTACGCCTTTTTAATCCCTTAAAAGTCAAAAATTACAACTCCTAAAAAACATCGTAGTTGAGCATAAATTATCATTTGCCGCTGCAGACAATTTTAAAAATTCGATTATAGCTTCTAAATTACCATCGGAAGAACAAAGGCAAGGGCCATTATTTTTTTTTTCATACGACCAACACTCAGGAGATGGCATTATGTTTAGAACTAGGAAAATATATTATAAGAAGGAGAAAAGAGGGAGCAGTGTTTATGGACACTAGGTTTGAATATTTTTATAACATTTTTATACCATTTTTATACCATAAGTAACAGGAAAAATCTCTGCAGGAAGGAAGTTCCACACACGAATAGTCTGTCGAACAAACGAACTTTGTCTGTAATGCAGTGTGCGATACACTGGCCAATCGACCACGTAGGAATACATGATGTTCACAAACAAGTCCACTTATTTCGCTCGAGCAATATCCGATAGAACAGTGAAACACAAGCCATATTGCAACAATGCTTCAATGAATCAATGGAGTTGGACACACTATCGTGATTAACGAGCTACTACGGCCTCTCCTGTAAACGGTCTAGAAGCCTCAAAATAGAAGTTAAGGGCCAACCCATACATGAGAGTTGTATTCCATTCTCGATCGGTTATAAATGGCGTAAATGGTAAGAAGATCAGATGAAGTGAAGTATTTATTGCACCATCTTAAGAAACCAAGGCACTGAAAGATGTGTCAGTTCTAGCGAACATCACACTGAATTGTCATGCCCATAACGTCAACGTTTTCTGACTCCCTAATATTTACACCATACATGGGTATAGATGATGCAATATTATTGTTGCTTAACATTAACTTTATATGTTTTTGTTTTTAAAACCTTTCAATTTATTTATTTATTTTTTCTGACGATTTTTTACGATTTCAATGAACGTCTTTGACAATTTTGACGATTTTTTCTAAAATATTTGACGATTTGATGATTCATTTATCTGGCAGCTATGGCCGTACGACTTAACCCCCCTTAACAGTAAACCAATCAAACGTACACAACAGGAAATGCACACTTCTCAGCTCATATAATGTACAAATAATGGATTTATTTTTACTACACCTAATATTATTTTCATTTAATTTCATATTGGACTGCAGTTGATTTCGTAATTAATGCTGATTTATTATTTATGAATTTAATTTCAAATCAAAAATGTATGGAAAACAAACAGAAAGAGATCCATGTCATACAAATTGTTCAAACCCTTTTCAAAATCAAGTACACATTAATTATTTTCCACCCCTTACTTTACCAGAAGGTAATTCAGTGTAAGCTTTTTAGGTCAGGAATGGCGAATTTAAACATTTCTTAGAATTTTTTATGTACTTCGAAAAATATTAATTATGCTGGCTACTCATTTTCATAAATTATAATTTTATGAACTATAAAAACGAAACAATTATAAGGAAATTGTAAATTTAAGTTTAAACATTATCGCCAGAAAAGTTTATTATCATTTTGGATATTCTAACTTCAAACTAAAAGAATAAATTGTGACAAAATTCACAAAAAAAAAAAATTCAAAATTCGGTAATCATCAAATTGAAGAAAAATTCTTACAATATCGACTTTGATTGCAGATGATAAGCAGAGCCGCTAGAACTAAATTCTTTAATTTTTTTCTCTTTCGTTCGGCGACCATCTCTTGCGTCAATATGTAAAAACCTAACCATAAGATATATAGAAAAAGGGACTTTCGAAATTTGACAGTCAATCTTTTGGCTTAAATTGGATGATCTGAATACCAACGATTAGGTTTTAACAGTACGTGCTATATTCCCACATTTTATATTCTGTCGATCTTCCGAATTTTTTGTAGGGTTTTTTTTTTAAGTTACAGGTGTATGCGAGTAAACCATAAACTATAATGGATTGTTATAGTAGCACGATGTTATACATACTTACATACATAATTGGTCATTAGAATTCTTCAGTCAGGTTTACAACATAGCTTCTCACACAGCCTATGTTGTGTGCGTTAATTTTATACATGAGCAGTGGGAACTACAGTTTAAAGACGACTCCTAACTACAAATTTTTAAAGAAACTTTTCATGGCAATTTTTAATGCTTTATTTTGACAACGTTGCAAAGATTTCAACAATATATTATTTTTATTAAATACATAAATACAAACTAAATAATTTAAGTGCGATTCAATTAAAGCATTATAAATTATTAATTTTGATCTTTGTGATAATTTATTTTTAAATTTGTATAAGATACCAATAGCTGGAGCTATTTGGCTCTTAACATTATTAATGTGACAATCCCAAGATAAGTTACTTTGTAACGTAATTCCTGGGTATTTAACTGAATTTGACTCATAAATGGGGTTGCCATCAATGTAAACAAAGAAATTGTTATCTGAATTTAGTGCACGAGGTCTAAATCTAACTAACTTAGTCTTTTCAGAGTTTATTTATAATTTATTTAAGCGAGAAAATTCCATTAATAAAGCAGTATCCCTTTCAATTTGTGTTTTCAAAACTAAATCGAAATAAAATGGATAGAACAAGCAAATGTCATCAGCAAACATAAATAATTGACCCATTAGATCTAAATTTTTTAGGTCATTTAAATAAATTAAAAATAGTAAGGGGCCTACGTTACTTCCCTGTGGAACACCGTATTCGACAGTACCTATAAAACTTTTGAACTGATTAATTTGTACAAACTGTTCCTGTTAATGAAATAATTTTTAATAATAATTTTACATAAGCTTACGACCTTCAAGACCATAATATTTTAACTTTTGTAACATTATTTCATGGTCCACAAGATCAAATACCTTAAAAAAATCAAAGAATATTCCATAAACTCCACTGAATCCATCATCTAAACCTTTACAAATATATCTTACCACGTTTAAGACAGCATCTTGAGTGCTAACACCTTTTCTAAAACCAAATTGATATTTGTACAACATATTGTTCCCCTCTAAATATGTCAAAAGCTTATCATATAGCATTTATTCAAAAATTTTTATCTATTGTTGATAGAATAGCAATGGGTCTGTATTTATTTACAGTGGACGCAGAAACTGGTTTAGGAATTGGTACTATTTTATGAATTTTTAAAATGTCGGGATATTCTGAGGTATTTATCATTTTATTAAATATATCAAGAAGTATAGGTAAAAGTACTGAAATACATTCTATCACAAATTTTATAGATATATTGTCAAAACCCGGTGTTTCATTTAATTCCATATTGAAAATAATGTTACTTGTTTAGGGAAGAGTAATTAAATTTGGTCCCCATGGTCATGATACAGAAAAATAATGACTGTCATATGATTTACCGCTAATATAGTGGAACATTGGCTTGTACATATGTATATAATGTCCCTAAGTAATTACAGACGTATCTCAATCACCCTACCTCAATTTCCTTGAGTAGCTAAGTGATTTAGTAGAAAAAAAATTAGGAATCATCAAGTAATTTCAAAATCTGTGCTAAAAAATATGTGATAAAGCAGGAACGCAAGAGTATAATGCAAGAATACATTAAAAAATTTGTTCATGGTATGCTAAAACGATTGGCAAAGGGCTCTCCTTCCCTATCCTAGAACAAAATATCTCAATTGTTTATATTTAATTTTAAAATTGTATACAGACTTTTGCATGCATTTTTTATTGAATTCTTTTGTCCTTGTTTTATTGTTATTTTAGGTGACTAATCTATCTATCTATCTTCTATCTATCTATATAAATAAAAATCAATTGTCGTTCGTTGGTAATTGCATCAGTTGAGAACGGTTAGACCGATTTGGACAATTTTTTTACTGAAATGTTCGTCATAGTCCAACTTAGGTTTTTACGGAAAGAAAAATTGACCACGCCCACTTTTACGCCTACTTTTTTCGATTTATCTAAAATCGGAAAACGGCTGCACCGATTTGGCTAAATTTTTTAAAAGATGTTCGTAGTAATCAAATTTAAAGTTTTACTGAAAGAATAATTGACCACGCCCACTTTTACGCCCACTTTTTTTCGATTTATCTAAAATCTTGGAACGTTTGGACGGATTTGTCTTATTTTTTTTAAATGTTCTCAATAGTTTACAAAAGTTACATACAGAAAGAAAAATTGTCCACGCCCACTGATACTCCCACTTATTCGCCCACTTTTATTAAATCGTTGGGTAATTTTATGGCTCTGACCGACATGCCATTCGATTTTAAACGATTGCAGTTTCCAGTACGGCTTGCATTCGCTATGACAATTAATAAATCTCAAGGGCAGTCATTGCGTGTTTGCGGCATTAACCTTGAAAATCCATGCTTCTCGCATGGTCAATTGTATGTCGCCTGTTCCCGTGTCGGAACACCATCAGCATTATTTATTTACGCCCCAGGCAACAAAACTAAAAATGTCGTGTATCATAAAGCATTGCAATGAAGGAAACTACGATATCACTGCAAAGCAACAGAAAAAAGTATTTCTTTATTTTAATTGGTTCCTGAACATCGATCTTTCAATCAAAATGTAAATATAACACCATATTGTACATATTTTCAAATCAAATGTAATTTAAACACACCTCAAACCTACATAAATAAAAATTATCATTTAAAAGTACGTGGTTTTTCTCTTTTTCACTATTTTTACACAATTCAAACAGCTTCTCACAAATTCACAAATCGAACACAAACATTTTTTCTAATTTGGACAGGACAATGTCTGTCGGGTCAGCTAGTAGATAATAAAAAGCCATTTGAATTGAAAAAAAATATAAGTTTCTAGTGTTTTTTATTGTAGTTAATGTACGAAGACTTTTTATGTCTAGTGTACACATAATATATGAGTAAAAAATAGAATAATAATAATAATACTGACATACATGTCGTATAAGTATTAAAATAATATCTGCATTGAACTATAAATAAGCAACATATGCTGCGTCTAAGTAACAAAGGTTACATGCAGCAAAAAATATTTCACAAATTACTTACAAGGTATCAAAAATTTATTGTTTATCATGGTCGCCTTGGGATTTAATTGTTTTGATATCTTGTAAGTAAAGAGTTTACTGTTGTAAAAGGGAATAAAGAGATTAATTAAGATATTTGATAATTAATAATTAAGTAGACATTAGTTCTTGTTTTGTTGTTATAGTAAAGAACAAGAAATGACCTATGTAATCCTACAAATCTAATGATTTATGCTTCAATTATATTGTGCAACTGAAAGGTTTAATTTCTATTGAAAAGCTTATTAAGATACAATTTTCGCGACGCTGCGCTTTGATCGCATAACTACTGCTTTTATTACTCAATTGACCAAACGGTGCAAGGCACTCCTCGTTCGTATATGTTAGTGAGCGATGGCAACATATTGCCAACTTCGTTTAAATTACAGCAGCGACCATACTCAAAAACCTCCCATGAGGAACGCTTGATAAGATAAGGAATGACGTCAGGCTACTGCACCGACTTAGCGTGAAACGCATGAAAAATATATCGAGAGAAAAGGAGAGAGTAGGGATGCACAGAAGATTTTCAATTTTACCAAATGGTTGTACTACTAATATATCCTCCTGCAGAGACGAAGAAGAGGGTAGTCTGTTGATTTACTCAGAGATCTACCGCTTTCCCAGAGTGTTAGTATCAAACCTTAGCAATGCAGATACCTCCAATTCCACTGAAGATGATGGTGTTGAATTTACTTACTTAATTGGCCATTAACTACCCGATTGACGGATTTCGGTCTGCCTTAACACATCCTTACACGCGAGTCTGCTTCTTGCGTGCCTTCGCCAGTTGGTCACACCATTCGATGACAGGACTTCCTCGATTTGGTCCTTCCAATGCAGACAAGGTCATCCTCTTCGCCGACTGCAGCAAATTCCCGCATCAAATACCTGCATTACTGAAGCATACTCTTTCATTGGAACCATATGGCCGAACCAGAAAAGTCGCTGAATGTTAATACGCTGTGCATGTCGTTGAGGAGTCCAATTCATTGTTGGATCGGAAATTATCGCATTGGACCGAAAATCTTACGTAGGTTTTTTCTGTCGAATACTCTCAAGGCTATTGCATCAATGCTTAATAGTGTCCATGCATCTGCGCCATTAAGAAGCACGGGGAGGAAGCTACCTTATTCATATCATAATAGCACCTGTCGTTATTGGCGGCGCCAAGATAAACAAATTCACGGAATATATCGGCTGTAATCTGGGATCTAATACGCCGCATATCGCTAACTATCGACAATATATACTACCCTCATGTACTTCCACACCCATCTTGATAGACTCTCGTTCAATAGCACTTAAGGCTGCAGTAACATCTCGTATGATACGCACATGATGTCAATATCGTCAGCAAACGCAAGCAACTGCAAGCAAAATGGTGCCATGTGATGCACTCCTGTCTTTCGTAGAATACTGCCCATAACGAAGTTTAAGAGGTCGAATGATAAAGTATTGCTTTGTTTGAAACCTTGCACGGTACCACAAGGTACATTGAATGGAGAGGTCCATTCCTACCTTGACAGAGCTCCAGGAGTTGCTCAACGTCATTCTGCATAGTCTTTTCAGCTGCTCAGACATTGTTGAATTCTCTAAATTCTGCTGCTGCTGTCTAAACAAGAATCTCGAGTTTACAATCATTGGGAAATGATATAAAAAGTGTTTCATCGTTTCGATGCCTTCAGCATATGTCCAGTATTCATCACTATTAATTCCGCTAATTCGGCTCAGATTTCCATGTAAGACAGATTGTACCGTGCGTACGCTCATTAGTCTTAAAATATTTTATTAATTTTTGCCCTCATCCGCATAGCCTCAGAGTATCTTTGTGATTCCTCCTATCATGTCATTGCTCCGCAATAATCGATGAGACTTCTTCGCCTACTTTTCCACCATAGCACTTAACGCACTGAAAATCATATGGGTTATCCATGTTTATTGTAAATAATACTCTGTCTTTAAACCAGAATATTTAATTCCTCATTTCCGATCACTCCTCAATGACTAGGTATCCATACAATGCGCACCGCGCTTTTGGAAACTAGAAACTAAACTAAACTAAAATATGAAAAAATATTTCTTCGGCGACTTCCTCTCAGCAGATTTCTGGCAAAAACTCTGAGAGCAAAATAAAATTGTAAAGTTTCTCTACCGAACTGAAAACCGACATTGTGATCGGGTAATATGGGGTTTGAACCGTGACCTCACGCCTAATAAACCAACACACTACCTACTAGACTATGGCGACTAATTTCGATTCTGATTCTTCTAAATATAAATCCACTACCATCCTGTCTCCGCCATTCGTGTAGCAACAAGTTTCCGAAGGCATTTATGCCATGGTGAAGCGATTTTTCGTTAGATTTTTAGTCTGAAGATGAGCCCTCTCTCCCATGTTATCGTCCTATTCAGGATAACGCCCAGATATTTCACTCACTAGGTTTGACATCCTAATCTCTTTGTCAGGAAAACGTAGTCTATCGTAGCACGCAGTCTTCGTTTTTCATATTTCCGGGACACATTCAGACCTCTTCGCACTCCTGCATGGATAGTACGGATTCCTATCCCTCAGAAGTGTTAACACATCGTTTGCATAACAGACTAATTCAAATCCTTCGTGGCTTAATGCTCTAATTGGCAGAATCGGCAGCTAATTTTGAATACTTCTTGTATACTTCCTTTATTTGTAAACTATTGTAACGAAAATGGAAATGGTGTTACATCGTTTAAAAGTCATAAACAAAGGCTACAAAAACAAAAACTATGGACTTGTTTACATGATCAACAAATAAACAAAAATATAGCAACAACATCAGTATAAAAAAAGGATGAACAAGTAAACAAACAGGCAACAACAACACTGCAAGGACAAACGTAAATAAAATACAGAAATAACAATAACGTAAACAACATGTTTACATTTATAGAGATTTCTCGAAGGCGAAGACATTCTCCTTCAAGAGCATTCAACAGATTGTTTACGTGGACATATCAAAAGGCAAGACAAAGAGGCAACGCAATCAGAAAGAATTCAGTCAGTCTTGTGTGAAGACACGTTGCGTGTGAAGAGAGTAATCGTGGTTTGAAGATCTCCGTTATAAAGATCTATTGAACAATTGTTAGTATTTACGCAAAAGAGTAAAAAGAAGAATAAACAATAAACAATTGTTGTTGTTTCCATCAAGTTGTGAACAGCGGCACACAGAATTGTGCAAACAATAAAGGAATTATTTGAAACTAAACACATATTTATTTTTATTTTTATTTGCAATCTAACTTATATTTCAAACGTTTTTTAAGATATAAACGTAAAACTATTTTTGTAACACTTGACATGTATGCGTTCCATAAAATTTCTTTTTTCATGATAATGTAGGGGGTGTATTGGTATCAATTCACCTTCACTACTACGGAGCCTAATTAGCCTAAAACGTTCCATCATTGCCTCCCATGTACTATCTAAGATTTGTATCTATAAATGCTTTAAACTCTATAATTTTGTTCGTATCAGAATATGGCTTAAATGAGATCAATTTAAGAGAATATTTGCCTAAAATCACCGAAGCATTAACCTTGATTAATTTGATGTGGCTGGAACATAAGAAACCAATTATTCCAAGGTGGTATGTTGTTGTAGAGCATAATTCTGAATTCTTTTTCTTTGGATTTTTTTGAACAACAACAACTGGTTGAATTTTACAACAGTAAACTTCTGCCGCATATGTAAGTATGTGTTAGTGAGTATTTCTTTCTTTTAGGTAAAAATGTTTACCGTAGGAGAATAACAAATGCGAAGTACCAAGGAAACACAATACATAAGAGGGTATGTTCACAATGTCTTTTACATTTTAGGAGAAATATCATCGGATATGCGTTTGTCGAAATGTAACCCAATATACAACGAAACAAGTAGACATAAATGCATTTGAATAAAAAGGGAACAAAATGTTCAAGGCGATGTACAATGTCAACCAAAAGTTTTTGGACAAAATTGTAAAAAAATGTCCAATACGATTAGAATAAGATTGAAGCATAATGTTTTCTCAGTGAAAACAAACTGTCTGTCAGATGTAATTGAACTTTATTATTCGTTTCAAAGGCCTATTGATGCCATTATGTATGGAATATAACATCGTTCAAAAGTTCGCCATGGTTTCTCTGGGTGGGCCTCGTCCGAAAAGTCTAATTTTTCGAGGTGTATAAATCAGGCTGAATTTGGCTAATGGCATGGGTTGAGTTGGCTTTGACGACGGACGTGGTTTGTGGCTTATCGTATAAAATGCACAAGAGACCGTCTAATGAGATCAAATGCCACAGTTCCAATAAAGTCCACGTGGATTGACCATGCCCTCAAGTCATTCGAGCAGGGTAATTAGCGACTTATAGTGTTCGCCATTGATAGTGACAGCCTACGTCCTTCTCTTAGGTATACTTACTTACTTACTTAATTGGCCATTAACAACCCGATTAACGGATTTCGATCTGCCACAACACATCCTTCCAGGCGCCTCTGCTTCTTGCGCGCCTACCCCAGTTGGTCACACCAATCGATGACAGGGCTTCCTCGATTTGGTCCTTCCAACGCATATAAGGTCGTTCTCTTCGCCGGCTTCCGCAAATCCCCGCATCAAATACCTGTCTCGCCGAAGCATCCTACACCATTCGAACGACATGGCCGAGCCAGCGTATCCGCTGGGTATTAATACGCTGCACAACGTCTATGTCGTTGAGGAGCTCATACAGCTCAATGTTGGATCGGATGCGGAAATCATCGCTAACTCGCACTGGACAGAAGATCTTACTTAGGACTTTTCTCTCGAATATTCTCAAGGCTGCTGCATCAGTGCTTAATAGGACCTATGCCTCTGAGCCATAAAGAAGCACAGGTAGGATCAGCGTCTTGTAGAATATTAGTCCTAGCTTCTCACACCACCGTCGATTCCGAATGACAGATTTTTGAGAAGCTTTTCATGTCAATTTTGCTTACTCTCAGAGTTATTGCCAGATATCTGCTGAGAGGAAGTCGTCGAATAACTATTTTTCATATTTTCATTTTTATGTCTGACCTGAGGTTTGAACCGAGGTCTCACACTCAATACACTACCTCCTACACTACGGCGATAACCCCACCAGCCCAAGATCCTATCAAAATATTGACTTTTTCGGAATACATTGGAAATTCTTGGAGCTCATGTGAATTGGTATCGTCCATACCCATTCATCCAGAAATAGGCCTCATCGCTGAAGATGATTTTTCGATAAAAATGAAGGTGAGTTGCTGGTTGTTTGCCTTCAGTTTCTGAATTAGTTAGATTTTGTACGGATGCAGGTCCAAGTCGCGAATCAGAATACATCAAGTCGTGGTCTGAGAAAAATCGAGTTCTTATGAACGAAATCGACTGCCTCGGATTCTCCATTTTTACGGACAGTGGCGATATTTTCGTTAGATCTCTCCTTTTGTAGGCAAACGGGTATTGGCCAATCTTTTACTGAACCAGTGGGCTCCAATTAATCCACCAATCTCATATTATTTCCGTGTTCCATCCATCCATTCCATTGTACTTTTAGTCCAAATTGAATTGAGTTGAACTTTTGATGGCAGTTCTGCTTGGAATATCCTGTTCCAATATCTGTTCTCGATCAAATCGTATATCTCAGAATGGTCCCTATACTATAAGAGTATATAGCCTGTAGGTTACGCTATTCACGCAATAACAGTAAGTCTTGTTTATCTAACCACAGCCTTCAAAGCACCCTGACAATGGTTCCTAAGTAACAATTGGTCTCAACAACATAGCATACATCCAGTATATAATCTTTGGGATTCCACTAGCTAGCCTTCTGCATATCATTATGAAATATCTGGATTTTCCTGAAATGTTTTCTATATGAGCCTTCCATATCCTCTATAGTCCGAGCATAGTCTTTGTCGTTTCACAAGACAATACAATTCTCGCTAAGATATCTAGGGATCCCGATAAAATTAATTGGAAAATCTATGGTTATATGCTACAAGGCATTCCAACGAGCAAACGTATAAGGAATCTATGTGACACCCAAAAAAGTGTGACTCTGTTAAAGAGTGCAATTGATGGTTAGGTGGCGGGCTTTCCTCTAAAAATCTGTTGATTTACTCGGACAGCAGGCTGTGATTAAGTTCCTAACGAATGTATTTTCATCACCCGTCCTTGTGCATGAATGCCGAGGATTTCTTAGAGAAATTTCGGATCATTAAAAGGTATATCATTGGAAACTGCATTGCTGATAAGCTGTCTAGGACCGGTACGTATACTACGGATCATATATATTCCGATTGCTTTAACCTTCGCTTTACCAAAGATTTTTATATACATCGTTTACCAATACCCACCCGGGTGGTATAGCATTTTTAGCTTATGTTTACAGGCGATGAACGAGTATTTGTTACATATATTTATGTTTTTTAGAGTAGTGACATGCATTATGAAATTAACTTTTTATTTTATATATATAAACAGATTTTAATATTTATCTAAAACAATTCAATTGAAGCAATTCTCTTAATAACAAAATAAGCGTCAGAATTCGCTATAAGAGAGCTTTACTGTACATAATTGCTACATACATACATCTTTATTTTTACTCTTTCCTAACGGAAAAGTTGGAAATAAAAGGGATACTAATCAAGGTGAGCGTGTAGTAAAAGACTTGGTAGGAATGTACAAAAATACTGGAAGAAATGTCACGATGGACAACTTTTTTACATCGCTTTCACTAGCTAGAGAGTTGGCCACTTGGAAGTTGTCCATCGTAGGCACAGTATAAAAAATAAAAGATATGTTCCCGAAGAATTTAAGCCGTCCCGTAGCCGTGAAATTACATCCAGTTTGTTTGGTTTCTCGGAAGGAGCAACGTTGGTTTTCTATGTTCCTGCCAAAAATAAATCAGTTGTTTTATTGTCCACGATGTACAAATATAAATCTATATCTGGTCCACAAAATAAGCCAGAAATAATTGTTTATTATAACGAGACTAAGGGCGGTGTGGATACGATGGATAAAATGTTGTCACAGTATTCAACAGAGCGAGCAACATTTCGGTGGCCACTAGCAATGTTTTTTAATCTTTTGGATGTAGCAGCTCTCGCCTCATTTATAATATATAAAGAAAATATTGGTGGTAAATCTGTGAAACAATCGCAGCGAAAACAATTTCTTGAGAGACTTGGTGAAGACCTGTGTCGACCTCTAATATTAACTAGGTCAAAAATATCCCATATTACTGGAAGATTTTCTATTAGGTCAGCCATAGAATGCATCATAGGTAAAAGTTTTGAATAAGTGGAAACAATTAAAATATGTAATAGCTATAATTTTCAGGTGAACCAGTTACCGCTGCTCATCACGATGCCGAGTTTGTAGCCGATAAAACTCCTGAAAGGGATGCAACTGGGCGTATCAAAATAAAAGGCAAATGTTATATTTGCTACTCATGCAAACAAAGGAGGAACACACGGCAAGTTTGCATTACATGCAAGAAGCCCATTTGTGCAGCACACAGCGTCTGTCAAACTAAATGTGACAAATGTCACCAAGCTCAATCTTCATAGTAATATAAAAAAGCAAAAAAAAAAACGTTTTTTCATAAACTGTAATTAAAGTATGTAAATAAAAATGTAAAAAATTTAATATATATAAAAAAATTTAATATATTGAATATAGTTAAAATAGTATAATTGTACCCACCAGGTTGGGTATTGGTAAACCTTGAAGAAAATTTGGAAAAAGTTAAAAAAATGTACTAAAATATTCAAAGCCTTTTAATATTTTTTCAAAATTCTAAAGAACATGAAAATTTGTTAAGTGAGTCTAAATTTCATTCAAATCGATGCAAAATTAAAGAAGTTATTATAGAAAGAAAAACGAATTGGTCACCCGGGTGGGTATTGGCAAAGCGAAGGTTAATTAAACTGGATATTATCGACTCGTTTTACGGGAAGGCTTACTCACGTTGACAGCAAGAGGATACGTGCAATATTACTTGACTCTGCTAATTTAAAGATTGCTGCAATAGCAGGATTTATTTTGGACTTAGGGTGGTTTTCTCTAGGGAATGTTTGATTCCTCGGTTGAACGTGGCATCACAATGGGACTATATGTTGGTCTTCAAGGAGGTTTTGTCATGCTTCTTAACTTAATTGTAGCTAATTGTAATTGTAGAAAGACGCGACATGATGGAATAGTTGTCTTCCGGCAGTGAGAAGCAATTATTCGTTTCCTTTTGACTTTTACTCCTTCAACTGTATACAACTGTTCCGTTCGTTATGAAAGGAATGCCCATATTTGATGCAAATAAAGCAATTAGTTTTGTCTTAAGATATTTAATAATTAATGTTCACAATATTATACACAGTGTTATATACACAGTGTTATATATGAGTGGGTTCGAACTGCCTTAATTTAAATGTACGTCGCTGCTATATGTCTTATGCTAATTAAATATTTATGTCGAGTATTGCATGACTGTTTTGTTTCCTAATCTATCCACACATTATACGAGTATGTGTAATTAATTTACTATTTTATGTTAATTATGGAAAGCAAAAGAAAATATTTTTTTTGTGTTCTCTTGAAACGCAATATTCTATCTTCTGATGATATCTTTTATTTTGCTGAACACATTAGACACAACATAATTAAGTCAGCGTTATGGAAGCCATTGTGAAATTGTACACTTTCTAGCTGGCACCCCCAAAAAACGGTATATCAAAACAATTTAAAATTTATTGAAACGGACACATGAACTTGAAATCCTGTATACCTTCAAATTAAAGAGTGGAAATCCATTAAAGATTTGATTTGCATCACTAAACCTGTACCCTTTACTACTTGATTATAAATATTGCGCCTAAGGGCTCTTTCTTTCCAAGTACAAAAACATTTTAGCTGTTGTAACCCAGTATTCACAGCAGTCAATAGCCATATTTATAACTTAGTTGTAACTGCATTCTTTTGTATAATTTGTATTTCACAATGAACTGCATTCCCTTTCAATTTAAACTGCAAATTCGAATTAATGCCTTAAGAAAAACCAGTTTGTTGTATTGCATTTTTAAATTTAAACTTTTAAATGGTTCACCCCTTATTGACATTATGCTCATATTTAATATGTAAAATTCATAATGATTAGTACATACTAGAGGTGTGCACAAGACATTCTGCTAGCTTACCCTTCACCGAATGCAATACTGTATTGTACTCTTTTTCTGTTGCTCTTGATTTTACGAGTGCACTGTCATATTGAAAAATATGTGTACATAAGTGTTTCTATACATTCTTTGCTTTCACCATAAACTCATAAAAAAGTTACTGACAATGGTGGCGTCGACGAAGATGTTCGGTTCCCGAGAGCAAAACATTCGGATCTTTCTTATTCAATGTTGTTAAAAAACAAAAACAAACAACAACAAATGCACGTTGTGACACTATGAAGAGTACAATAATTTTGTTGCACTCTTCACACAACTATCTTTTATACTGTTGTGCAATGGTTTACGAGTGCAGTTGTTTTTTTGTTCTCTATCTTTGCTTCACACTTAATTATATTTGCAGCTACAATCAATATTCGGTCTTGGGAAAAATGCAATAGTGTGCAATTTTATATGCCTTGTGCACACCTCTAGTACATACATATGTGACGTATGAGCGATATCTAATTCGATTAGTTTCGTACATGACAAAATCATTGATTTTTTATTGCATACTTTTCAGCGTAACTATACCAGTACATATAATATGGTGCGTATGAGTAGTATATTTCAAATTCAATTAAATAGAAAGTATACCATTAATTCGGAATTAAACATTTACAAGCTAATATGACAAAAAACAATTTTTTTAAATTTAAAACTTTTCGAGATATTCTAACCTAAAAGTATAAAAACCACAATTCTAGGCTATATTCTAGTGGGTATCTAGAGTACCAAACAGAAACAGCAAATGTAATAAAATTGTTTAAATTATTCAAAAAGGAAAATCGTTTTAATGGCATGGTTAACAATAAGAGCGAAATTTGGTCAACCACAAAAGAGTTATATAATAAAGTGTAAATGAGCTTCGTCGATTCGACGAAGAGTACCGTCCAGGGTTAAAGGTTTGTAATAAGAGTGATTCGAATCATTCATTAAAATTTACAGTCTTTGTTATTGTTGCATTTACAAAAAATAAAAAAAAAAAAAATACATAAGCAAAACAGACAGAGCGGTAAGCAGAGCAAACACACAACCTTTTAGTGAGTATTTTAGTGTTTGTACGCGAATCATACTTATTTTATGATTCTTGTAAATGTTGAGGTATGGAGAGTCGAAATCAATAACATCGTACATGTTGTTAAGTATGAATATGATGAGTACTTCAAACATTGAATATGAGTAGAGGTTCCATGATATTAAAAATGTCTGAATGCGTATAAATATCAGAAATTATGAGTATGATTCGATTCTACTCATCTTTTTGAATACTCATAGCTGATCTCTGCACTGTATTGTGTTTACAAAAATACGTCTACGCCAACTATTTTGAGCTTATGATCGCCTATTGTAGTAGATGTAGTGCTTGACTATAATCCCAAACATTCCAGTTAATAATTTTCAGCTTACCTTACTTACATTCATTACATTACAACCCTTTAGTCAGGATTGCAACCTAATTTTTCACACCACTTATGTTGTGTGTGTTAATTTTATAACTGAGTGGCGGTACCTACAGTCTAAACTCCGTTGACTCCGAATGGCTGATTTTTGAGAAACTTTTCATGGCAATTAATATATTTACACTCACAGTTTTTGCCAGAAGACTACTT
The DNA here is from genome assembly GCA_927399465.1 of Sarcophaga caerulescens. Lineage (NCBI taxonomy): Eukaryota > Metazoa > Arthropoda > Insecta > Diptera > Sarcophagidae > Sarcophaga > Sarcophaga caerulescens. Next base: position 101,338,450 of record OV656873.1, read on the forward strand.
AGACGTCTGAACGACGGACTCTTGTCTAATAAGACAACACAGTACCTACTAGATTACTTTGTTTTAATTTTGTTTACAGATAGGAAGTGCGTAATGAAATACACGGTAGAAGTCAATCTTAAAGTGTACAAACTATTTTTTTCCATTTCGGAAACGAAAACAATTTGTTGGTGCGTATATTTTACATCACAAAGTCACAGCAATAAATTGGAATAAAAAAAGCCTCGTAAAGCATAATTTTTCTTGCATTTTACTTCCCAAACTTAAAGATATTGAAAGAAAAAATATTGTGGTCTAAATGAATGGTTGACTTCTGGCCCAAAGTAAATAAAAAGAAAGTTGGTTTAGGCATTTATGTTATACCGGACTTCAATTTTCCCATTCAAAAATGTAAAATTTTTTATAACAAAAATTAAGACTCATTCATGGCTGCATGACCATGAGACCATTTCTTTAGATGTTCGGTATTAAATTTTTTTATGCTCAAATGGTTTTAAAGAAACCCAATAACATGTGTTCATTAAAACTAAAATTTGTAATTTTTTTGTAATAAACAAATAAACATCAAATATTCATACCTTTAGGCAAGTTTCACGTAAATTTGAATATCCCTCAATGATTATGGTTATCAAATTAAAATACTTTCTATTTAACAATGGATAGTAAAGAATAAAACATACTTTGGAATTTACATTGCCAAGGATAAGTCTTCTTACAATCTTCTAAATTACATATTAAGAGTATGTTTTCCTTTTGGTCAACGGCATAAGGTAAACAAACTGGAATAAAATGTTCATAAAATTATGTGGCATTTAAAAATTCTAAAAATTTTCTTTACTTTCTGGCTGGCTTGGTGCCAATTCAACCGTCACTTATATCAGCCATCACTTGCTGTGACCTTTTTTGAACTTTTTAAAGAAAGTTAAACAAATTTGTACAAAAAATAAAGAAAACACAAGAAAAACAAGACAACAAAACCTTTCTAAATTCTAGAGGATAAAGTGAACATAACATTGACATTTTTTAATTGTTTGAAAGATCTTTTTTTTTTATAAAGGCTGGTAATCTTCAAAATACATTGGGTAGGCTGAGCTCCGATTCGCCATAAGACTTACATTTGCCTACGTACTAAACCCAACCTCGTTAGTCACTCTTTCAACCAACTAGTCACCCCCCGGGACCACAATCAAGTATTACTTTGGGGGGGTGGGTGTTAGTGGACATTCAGCGAGTGCTGCCTTCCAATTCTGCTGACCTTACTCTCTCAGTCAATCTTTGCTGCATCAATATCTTCCTTGCGAAAACACATACTGCGTTCCAATTGTCATATGAGGTTAACATCAGGTTAACTACATTATCGGGAGTTACTCGATATCCTATTGTCCCCTCCAGGCAATTTCGTTGATCATCGTATCGCGATGCAAGTAAAGAAAACATACTCCGCCGTTTCCCTTTCAGTCCGGCATTCAGGGCATGCTTCACCCACGTCTTGGCCATACTTATAGAGATATGCTCTATAACATCCATGGCCCGTTAGTAACTGTGTCAGGTGGAAGTTCACTTGGTCGTTTTCAATGATTCACTTACATAACATACATAATTGGCCATTACAACCCTTCGGTCAGGATTAGGGCCTAGCTTCTCCCACCACCCATGTTGTGTGTGTTAATTTTATACATGAGTGGCAGGACCTACAGTTTAAAGTCGTTTCCGAACGACATATTTTTGGAAAACTTTTCATGGCAATTTTATTTACTTTTCAGAATTATTTTTTCACATTTCGTTTTGATGTCTGGACTGGGGTATGAACCGTAACCTTAAGTCTATTAAGCCAACACACTACCTACTAGGCTACGGCGACTTCAATGATTCTGATACAAGATTCTGATCCTGATATATAAATTAACCTAAGTATGACCGATGATATGGCTCATGTTGACTTTTAGGACCCCTGAGGCTTATTTGCTTATAACTGCATCCGAAGAAAACTCCTCAAGAACAAATCTAACGAGGTCAAATCACACGATCTCGGTTGCCAGTTCAAATCACTTGCACGTAAGGTTACCTCAAATTGCTCCTGCCAAATATCCCATGTGGCATCAGATGTGTGACTCGTAGCTCAGTCCTGTTCAAACCACATAAAAGTTGATTACCATCGACTTATAGTGCTCACCATTGACAATCATGGCCTGGCCAATATCGTTCTCAATGGAATATGGATCAATGACGCCTTCAGGTGATTTATTCGTGATGCATTTTACGCTCTTGGATCGCATGTAGATTAGAATCGTCCCAACTTCAACAACTTCGCTTGTTCACGTACTCATTCGCCATCGCTGAAACTTATCTCACCGTTGACAGTTATGACCTGTCCAACATCGTTCTCCATGAAATATATGTGTTTTTTCGTTATGTTTTTGAGGCTCTTGGATCTCAAGTAGATTAGTATCGTTCCAACTTCAGCAACTTCCCCTGTTCATGTACTCATTCATCAAAGAAGGGTCCCATCGCTGAAGCTTATTTTTTGATGAAAATTATGGTCAGTCGCTGACTGTTTTTTGATTTAACAAAACAGACTGAATAAATCAAAACTGAATTCATAGATGTAGCTTCAACAAGATGGTAGTTGTCAACTGTCAAACGTCGAAATACCTATTGCAAAACCCAATAGTAATGAAATAGGGTGTGTGGCTTATGTCTCTTCAGACATACGGTTTCAGATATGTAAGCAGAGCTATCAGTTTTTCTCAACTAAATGAAATCAATACAAAAATTCTAATATAATAATACTAATACTAATAATACTAATACTAAAAATAGCAGGTTTAGCAAAAGCAGTGAATAGGTTGTCTTACTTTACTGCTTGGCCACTATACTGACAAGTCGTAGCATATTTAGCCATAGACTAGCACTAGGATATTTTGAACGTGAAATTTGACAGAAAACGAATATGAGTATATTCAACCCCTTCTTTGTGGATTTGGGTCATCGAATGCAACGAATTTCAATCGACTTAAGCATTCATGAATAACTTCAAACCTACTGGCAAATCTCGATTAAAAATAACCGCATGGGGTCAATACGAAAAAAATCAGAAACTCAGTGAGGATGTACTCTACAAATAATATTAAAAGTAAAGTCTTAGAATAGAACCCGCATGACAGCAGACTAAAAAGATATTGTTACGAAAATGAAAAATCTAGATACTGGTGTTTTGCTTTTACATCGCTTAACATTAAAATTATAAACAAAAAATACAAAAACAAAGCAATGCAGCGAACAAACCTATTTACAAATTATCGTACTGCTTAATATAACAACCTGGTGCATAAAAAAAATTGTAAACAAGTAAACAAAAATACACAAACAACACTACAAGAATAAATATAACCAAAATATACAAACAACACTACAATAATAAATGTAAACAACGATGTTTACATTTACAGAGATTTCGATAAGGCGAAGTCATGAACATTCGCTTTCAAGAACATGCATCATACTGTTTTTATCTGCGATATAAAAGGCAAGGCAAAGAAGGCGACTGAGTTAGTCAGTCTTGTATGGAGACGCGGTTTGTTTGAAGAGAGTAATCGTGGTTTGAAGACCTCCGTTACAAAGATCTGTCGAATAATTGTCTAGTAATTGTTACAGTATATGCAAAGTGTATAAACAGAGGAATAACAAAAAAGCTAATTGTTGTTGCTTACATAAAGTTGTGAACAGTGGCACACAGAATTGTGCGAACAATAAAGAATTTTAATTAAAACTAAACACAAATTTATTTTTATATTATTTACAATCTACGTGGTCATATTTTAAAAGGTAAAAATGTAACAATACTCTTCATACCCATCGAAATGCCAAATAGGATGTAATCAAATGCAAACATCCCGAAAGTTTGTTATCAAAAAAAAATTTTGGATTTCATTTACTTTTTCAATAGTCTGTCTTGCTATTGTATACTTTAAAATAAATAAATAAATAATAAATAAATAAATAAGCTTTTTGATCCAAAGAGATTTTAAAAATAACTTGATCCTTTTGTGGTTTTGTCAGTAATTTGATTATGGCATACGGTTAAGTTAAATACACAAAACTGTAGCTATTCTCGCCTGTTTTTTTTTTTTTTTGGTTAACAAATACATTACAAAGTAATTTAATTTATACAATACACGTATACGGCATATTTGTCACGTATTGTATTGTATGTGGTTTTGATCGTTTTCTATATTCTTTAAATCTCACATATCAACCATGAAAGATTAAAAAAAATTTGAAACAAAATTGTATTCAATTGTAACGTTTGACTCTCATATTATCAAATAATGTTTAGGCGTACTTAAAAGTCTTTCAATTAATTCTTTGAAATAATAAAAAAAAAATAGGGACTTGCTGGTAATACAGTGTTATAGGTGATTATCATTACATTATACGAGGGATGAACAAATTAAAATCTTAAAATAATTACCAACCAAATACTAGAGCTTATCATTAAGAAACTGTTCAATACTAAGTCTAATATCTCAAATCTAGCAATTGGCTTTCCTATCAGCGATTAATTTTCTGTATTGCAAGTACTTTTTGTTTTCCTCCACACAAATTCATTTTGTTATTCTAATAACATCTGTTGTTTTTGCATTTCTTTTCCTATTCCTTATCCTTTTCTGTTTTCTCTTGTCTACAGATTGCAAACATTGTAGATATGTTTGGTTTAACAAAACAATTTGATTTGCAAATACGTTTAATAGCCATTGTCATCGTCAACCGGGCATAAAGTCTTGATCTTCCATAAAAATGTAAATTTGTTAAGCGTCACTTTTGTATGCACAACAATGAACAGTTGTTAGACAAAAAGCAAAAACAAATTCAAAACAAATACTGCTACACTCGCTAAAGTCCATAAAACTTGTATTCACTCCGTAATATACAATTGTATGTTCATGTCGGGAGAAAGAATAAAATTCAGGTGCGTTACAGTGAGGAGGAGGAGGAGTATGAAAAAGGATTGTTTTTTAAATAATAAAAAATACATAGTTTTCCGTTATCATTTAGTCCCGGACCCACTCGCAGCTTCAGATGAAACGACTCAGACTGTCAATGTCAATGCGTTACAGTTCTCTAGATCCATACTACATACTAGGAACTATGATACCTTCTGCCGGGTATACCCAGTAAAAAGTGGGTAAAGACTGCCACATCCTCTTTCTCATTTCTGCAGTTTCTGCAGAAATCATTAGCAAGCTTAATGATCCCGACAACTATACTGAGCGTGCTTCTTTGGAATTTAAGCATTTGAAAATATTCAATTGAAATTGGCTTAGGTCTTAAACCAATTATAGATTGTCTTGAAAAGGTGCCTTATCACTGTGACAGCCTTCAAGTTTTATAGGGTATTGTTACATATCTCTTCCAAGTCTTGTGCCCAGACCAATATCAGGATGCTGCTCGTTATTAACAACGACAATTAAGCTTAGGAATTGATATGAACCCGAATGTTTATTCCTGGGACAGGAAGAACCCACAGGTTCTAAGAATTTGTTTCAATGGTTGACTATCATCGTCAAAATGTGTGTAAGAGAGAATGGAATGCAACTTTTATGTATGGACATAAATCTATTTTAAAGCTTCTTGAGCGCGTTCAGGAGAAAATGAAGATGGTCATTAATGACGATAGGGTACTCAACTCTATTGATTTATTGGAACACCGTTGCAATTCAGCTTGTTTTTCACTGTTCTATTGCTTGTACAATGGATTTTTCTGAAATAAAATAAAGGGATTTGTTGCCGAGAATCAAATATTTTTACGTAACATTCGTCCTTTTCCCAAAGTATACCTGTTTGTGATTGATATGCCACTGGATTACACACTGCATTACAGACGAAATTCGTTCTTTAGCTTGACTATCCGTATGGAGAACTTCTTCCCTGCAAAAGTCTTGCCTGTCACTTATAATGTAAAAAGATTCAAATATCATGTCCATAATCACTACTCCTCCTAGTTTCCACCTTACCGTATCCTATGTTCCTAGTTCCAAAGTTCCTAGTGTTGGTAATAAAAAAAATGTGTTGATGTAATGAAAAGAGAAAGATGCCATTCACAGTAATCGGTGCTAATGTCAGCGGGGAGGATATCCCACATTTTGCATGAAATGACAACAAAATAAAAATCAGAAGCTTATACTGGAAGATGTACAAACAGTATGTAAGGTATGTAAAAATGAAGCAACCTATCACGATCGGGCAGTCAAAATGATACAAGAGTGGCATTTATCTCCTAATCAGCATCATTCGTTTGGAAAGTAAAATTTATAGCATGCGATATTTTTACACTTAGGTCAGGCGATGGCGAATGCAAGGATATTGTAGAAAAGGATTGCTAAACGCAATGAAATTCAATTTAAACGCCACTTGCCTCTTTGGAAAATGAGTATAAAATCGAATATATCTAGCCGTCTTTCATTACAAAGTGGGATGGAAACTAATCAGCAAACCAAATGAATGGTCGCCGTGGTCTAGTAGGTAGTGTGCTGGCTTATTAGATGTAAAAGCCAGGGTTCGAGTCCCAGGCCAGACATCAAAAAATAAAAAAAATACAAAAAGTATTTTTTCGGCGATTTCTTCTCAGTTTCTCAAAAAAATCTGTCGTTCGGAGTTGACTTTAAACTGTAGGTCCCGCCACTTATGTATAAAATTAATACACACAACATAAGTGGTGTGAGATTGGGGACGATTGCCTGTAGACTGTATAATGGTGAAGGTATAGCACTGGCCATTTTATAGTCACCTAGCAGCAACTCGTTTCCTTGCCGTTCGCATCTTCCCCCTTTCCACCTTTCCTAAAAAACCTGCACAATTCACTGCATGAGTAGGGACCATCTCCTGAGTGCTGGTTTCATAAAAAAAAAGTGAAATAGGTACTAATCAGCATCTACCATTAAATGCAGTTCAACAATTCCAGTTTGAAACCATTGGATTATGCATAGAGGGAGGGTCAAACTGATACATGAGTGGCATTTATCGGCTAATAAGCATCATTCGTTTGAGAGGTAAAATTTATCGCATGCGATATTTTTACACTTACATAGGTCAGGCGATGGCAAATGAAAGGATATTCTAGAAAAGGATTGCTAAACTCAATGAAATTTAATTAAAACACCAGTTGCCTTAACTCTTTATAAAATGATTATAAAATCGAATATATCTAGCCGTCTTTCATTACAAAGTGAAATAGGCACTAATCAGCATCTACCATTAAATGCAGTTCAACAATTCCAGTTTGAAACCATTGGATAATGCATAGAGGGAGGGTCAAAATGCTATATGAGTGGCATTTATCTTCTTATCAGCATTATTCGTTTGAGAAGTAAAATTTTTCGCATGCGATATTTTTACACTTACATATGTCATATGCATAGAGATAGGGTAGGTGTTCTAGGATTCATACGTCAAATGTGTAGACTACATACGCCCCTGTTTATTTTTGTATTTAATAGAAAATTTTTCTCTTTTATCTAACTATACTCCTACATCTCCCCATATATAGTCGGAGACCAACAGGCTAGACATTATTACTGTAATAGTAACATGTGGGTGTTTACATTGAAATTGAATGCAATTCAAATATGTTGAATGCTTTTAAATTAAATCCCCTTTAAAGATAGAGACTCTATTTTTATGGTATGTTATGGTATATTTGAGTTGCATTCACTTAATTGGGTCAATGTTAAATGAGCAGACTACTACTATTTTTATAAAATTATAAATCACTAGGATACAAGTATGGTAAACATTGCCACATAATTAAATATCATGGATAAATTTGTAGAAATAATACAACAATTAACTGTTGCTTATACTTTAATGCAAAGGGAAATTGATTGAAAAGAACTGACAATGAAGTAATACTTGGTTATTTATGCATAAAAAGTCTAATGGAGCAAGGAGGATGACAATAAATTCTGAAAAAACGTATGTAGGACATAAAAAGGGATATAAGAATAAAGAAAATTGCCAATATTATTGAGAACATTATAAAATTATCTTTTCCCACATGAGAAATAAGTACTTTACATAGGGTGAGCCACCTATCGGTTTAAATTTGAACCATCAGTTATTTCGAATCTGGCATTACTTCAATTGTCATTCTATTCTGTCACAAAATTCAGTATTCTATCTCCACTAAACGTAATGAATCGATTTACGCTTAAACAAAGGTGGAATATATTGGGCCAACGAGAAACTGCACGATGATATCGAATTTGCAAAAAAAAAAAAAAATCATTTGCCTTTTGTAATGAATTAATAAATAAATTTTGGTTAAACGTGCCACAGACAATTTAACACAGTGCGTATGATTAATATTCGCCCACAAATAAACTCTCAAATGTTAATCATACGCTTGAGGGACGCTTTACGTTTGATGGCAGAATATTGTAAATATATATGTATTGTAAATATTATAACGATTGGAAAAGTTATGCTGAGCGAAATTTTATAGCTGGGTTTATATAGGGTGAGCTATATAACGGTTTAAATTTGACCCGTTGGTTATTTTAAATCTGTCAATACTTCAATTGTCATTCTATTCTGTCACAAACTCAGTATATTATCTCCAATGAATGTAATATATCGATTTACGCTTGAACAACGTTGGAATTTATTGGGAAAACGAGAAACTGCACAATGATGTCGATTGTGCCAAAAAAAAATCATCTTTTCGGATGGAGCTTACTTTCATCTTGGTGGGTACGTTTATAAGTAAAATTGCCGTATATGGGGCTCAGAAAACCTACACGTGGTCTTACAATGCACCCATTACGAGTGACTATTTGGACTCATTGGGCCATATTTCTTTGAAAATGAGGACGGCTCAACCATTACGGTCGGAGGAGACACCTATCGTATCATGACAACCGATTTTTTGTACCCGCTCTTCATGGTATTGATGTGAACTACGATTGGTTTCAACAGAATGGTGCACCTTGCCACACATCTCATGCCGCAATTTATTTATTGCATCAAACGTTTGATGGCCGCTTAATTAGACAAAATAGTGATATTTATCGGCCGCCAAAAAACTGCGATTTGACACCCTTGGATTATTTTCTGTGCGGCGCCATTAAAGAGAAGTGTTATGCCGACAAACCAGAGACAATTGAGCATTTGAAGGCGAACATTGGTGATACCATGGCCGCGATACGACCCCATACATTTGAAAAAGTGCACGAAAATTGGTCCGATCGAATGAGATACTGAGAGGCCAGCCTCGGCAGAATTTGATAGATGACATGGGACCTCTGAGTAAATCTACGGCTTGTGGCTTTCTCACACACACCTGCAACTTAAGAAAACTCCACAGGAAAAAATCCAATGGAATCAAATCACACGATTTCGGTGGATAATTCACATCACCTCCACGTCGAAAAACCATGCCCTCAAATTGCACGAACAGAATATCCATCGTGACATGAACAGTATGTGGCATATAGTGCCGTTGGTGACCAGATCACCTTATTTAGACCGAAAGATGTTGGATATCATCTAAGTTTGGCGCTCTCCGCTGCCTGTGATGGTCTGGTCAACGTCGTTCTGAAAAAAATATGGACCGATGACGCTACTCTACCAAATACTCACATTTTTCGGAATGCCTTGAAAGCTCATAAATCTTTTACCGATTCGTATCGCCTAAAAGTGCACAGTTTTCTTTGTTCACGTACCCATTCATTCAGAAATAGGTCTCATTACAAAATACGATTATTTGATGAAAATTAAGACCACTTGCCAACTGATTCAGAGCCCAATTAGCGAACACATGTCATTATTTATGGTCGCTTGCCTTCAGTTCTTAGGTCAATTGAATTTTGTGTGGCTGAAGGTACAAGACACGATGCAAAATTCATCAAGTTTTAGTTTGCGAAAGACCGAGTTCTTGAGAGCGGTGGAAAATCAATTGCTTGGCATTATATTGCACATTCTCACGGACAGCGTTAGATTTTGATCTTATTAGTCAATCATTTATTGAACCTGTGGAATCGAGTTTATCAATCAATTGTTTGGAATTAATCTGCACACTCACGAACAGTGGACACTCATTTGATGAACCTGTGGAGTCGAGTTTAACAAACAAACTGCCAATAGTCCTGTCGGATGGACGCGTTACGTTGCCCGAACAGAACACAGATTTTGATAAAATAATTTTAATATTTGCACGTGTTGTTGAATGCTACATATGAGATTTGACAAAACAGACTGAATAAATGACAATTAATTTGACAGATGCAGCTTCAGCAAGATGGCCGTTAACAACTGTCAAATTGTTTCAGTTGGAAGTCTGGTTTTACAAGTTTTAGAAAGGCTGATAAAACTATTTTTCATTTGATGTGACGTAAATAGATTTGAGGACCGTATAGGGTCAATCTTGAATATAAATGTGGAGATGGAAAGACACGGAGGAATCGAGATGAAGACAGGATGTTGTAGTGGTACGGATTCATAATAAAATTATGAAATCTATCCATGATATGCAACCCATGATATGCATTTATTTTGATTGCTTTAAATTTAGCGGAAATTGTTAAAGGTCAACTGTTTTAATATATAACGTTACTTTCCCGTATTACAAACACAAATACCGTTTCCCTTTAGCAGCATTAGATTATGAGTACGTACATTGTGTGGTTTGGTTTTCCTAATTTGTGTTGTTAGTTAATGCATGGCTCTATAATATCGCAAAAACTTTTACGCCATATTTGTTGGGAATTAAAAGTTTATTATAAGCCATCGTGATATTAAGTCATTAAGGGTTTGCAAACCAATATGTAACGCATAAGCGGTAAACTGTAAAAACTTTTAAATTGTTTTTTAGTTTTTTAAGTCCCATTACGTGGCTTATCATGAAGGTTATGAATTTAAATTGGGGTTGTTTTGTAAGATGAATTATTATTTAAATATGTAGAATATTGAAATTATTGTGATTGTGAGACTCTTTCTTTCATAGCAAAAGTATTTTCAAGAAACCTACAAGTAAGTTAACACACAGCAGTGTTACTACCTTTCCATTCTACGAATTGTTGAAATATTAGGTGCACTTTCCCTACTGAAAGTTCTTTGAAAATTGCAAGCGGTTTACACAAAAGCTTTCCAAATGTTTATAATAGGTTTTCACAATCATAACGTCATGTATCCTCAGACAGTAATCATAACGATACCTTGCTTCAACGACGTCGTGAACGTCGTTTTTGTTTAATGCAGTGTATTGTGATTGATCTAGGAAAACTGATTGCTGGAGAGAGGATAAAAGAATTGGTATTTGTTAACCTAGGATTCAAAGAAACTGTAAAAACCTATGCAGGAAGAGTTTTCCACGCATTCTCTTTAATTCGCTAGAGCATAATCCATTGTAAAAGCTAAATTCCAATGGTGCTTCAATGTGTTAGTAGAGAATACCTTTTCCTGTAAGGGTTTAAGATCTTTCAGATCAGCCTTTAAGGCACAACCCATATATGAGAGTTGCATTCTATTTTCTGTCAGCTATAAGTGGTGTAAATAATAACGAGATTCCATAGAATGAAGCATTTCTTGCAACGTTTTAAGAGACTGTAGTATTTGAATGTTGAATCGCATTGAATTTTCATGCTTAGAACATCAAGAGCTTGCTAATGACTCCGCAAAATGTGCACAAACATAGTCTAAGATAATGTAAAATTATCATCAAGCTTGTGCCCATTGAAATCCAATCTATTCACACGACCCCATTAGAAGTCATTCATATTGAGCCTTTTCCAATCTCCAAAAGGCTTGGTCTGCGCTCAAAACGATATGAATGACAAATATTCACTGTCATTTGCTAAACGCACGTACGTAGTTGGTCATTACAACCCTTCAGTCAAGATTACGACCTAGTTTCTCACACCATTCACGTTATGTGTGTTAATTTTATCAATGAGTGGCAGGATCTACATTTTAACGTCGACAACGAACGACAGATTCTTGAAAAACTTATCATAGCAATTTTATTTTCCAGAATCTGTTTTTGCCAGAAATCTGTTGAAAAGAAATCGTCAATGAAATATTCTTTCTTATTTCGTTTTGTTTTAGATGTCTGACATGGGGTTTGAACCGTGACCTCACATCTAATAAGTCTACATACTACCTAATAGACTTCGGCGACTAAAACTGGCATCTTACGCTCACTAAAACGTTAGATGGTCTAGCCCCATCTTGCGTAGAATAAGGAAAACAAGTCACTAGTATAACAGGCCTTACGGAAACCGGTTTGGCTGTCTCTAATCAAATTGTTAGACTCCACATATTCACAGGTTAATCGTTAATTATAGTTTCTATACACTCGTAGTTTCCTTACAGGAAAATGGAAAAATACCGACCCGTTATGGCGCACTAAAAAGATTCGCTAATGAGTGAGAAAATGTTGAAGAGGACTGCTTCAGCACTATCTCTTGAGTACCACTTGGTCCTGAAGACTTGTTTATGTTGAGTTCTGAAAGAATTCTTTTAACTATGCAAACTCTAAGGAATATACAAGGCATAGTTGCTAATACCCTTCCAGGTTGGACAAGTGCGATTTCCTTTCTACTTGAAGAAGTGCAGTTCAAAAACTGCTGCTGTTCTCAAGTTCCATTGACAGCTCTAGATCTGTCTTAGGCTGCTCGAAATTGGACAATCAATGTTTGTCCAAAATGAGTTTCGTTGTTGAACATAATTTTTGAAAGAAACATGTTTCTAACACAGCATTTGTTTTTTAATCTAATGTTAAGTTTTTACCTTTTTAAAAACGTTTAAAATATGAGTTCGTTGATTGCAAACAAAATAAAGATAAATTGGTGTTTAGTTTCAATTAAATTCTTTATTGTTCGCACAATTTTTGTGTGCCACTGTTTATAACTTGATGTAAACAACAATAACTGCTTGTTCGCTATTCTACTTTGCTTACGCCCTTTGTGCAAACAACGACACTTGTTCGTTAGAGCTGTAGAGCGGAGTTTTCAAACCACGACTGTTCTCTTCACACGCATCGCGTCTTCACACAAGACTAACTGAATTCTTACTACTCCTGGTTGCCTGCTTTGTCTTGCCTTTTTATTTGCCCACGTAAACAGTCTGATGAAAATTCTTAAAGTCGAATGTTCGTGGCTTTGCCTTCTCATGAAATCTCGTGGTTTCATTGTTGTTTGTGTATTTTATTTACATTCTTTGTTGTTGCGTTCTCGCTTACTTGTCTATCCCCTTTTCTTTCATACTCATTGTTTTTGTTTTTGTAGCTTTTGTTTATCATTTTAATGTTAAACGATGTTACACTATTTATAGTGAAATGGCCAAATTCATTGAGCATTTTTAGCACTATCACATGTCACGAATGTTGCCTTTGAAAAACCAAATGAAAAAATTCTTTTATTTCATAAGACCTTCATAATTATTATGAAACATTGTTTAAAATTTTCTATCAGCATTGTTCTGTTTTGTTTTGTTTTGTTTTAAATACTTCTTATGAATCGCATTCCTGTTTATGTTTTTTTGTGATACAACACAAGACAACAAGGAATTTTAAAACAAAAAAAATTCTTAAAAGCTTGAAACGCTTGAAAATTTCTTAAGAATATTTTCTTTTGTATTCTTTCTTAAGTAGATGCAAACTATTCTGCTTCAGAAAAACTTTTCAATGAAAATTTTCTATTAACTATTGTAAGATGAGCATTTCAATGTATACAACGTTTGGCAGCCAAATTTAAGTAGAAAAAGAAGAAGTGAACAGGAGAGCATTTACAAGGCAACACACTAGTACATACCGTGAGAAAACGCAATGCTCTGAGTTGTATACAATATTGTAAGAGGGGGGGGGGGGGGGTCGCTGGTATTAAAGTATTTCTGAACCATGTTTGCATTAATAATTTCATGTAAAATTATCTGTATTTGCAATTAAAGTGCATGCTCCTGTAAAATAAGGAAAATACCCACGAAAAACAAGTCGAACACAAACAGAGTTCAATAGCGCCTTAAGAGATCGTGTTTTTGCCGCAATGTCTGAGCTCGGTATACCTGCGAATGTGGTAAGGCTATGCAGAGCAATTCCTGCAGCTCCGTCAAGATAGGAATGGACCTCTCCGAACATTTTGATACCGTGCGAGGTTTCAGACAAGGCGATCCCTTATCATGCGACCTCTTCAACTTCGTCATGGAGAGTGTTCTGCGAAAGGCGGGGGTGCATTGCAATGGCACTATTTTTCAAAAAAGTGTCCAGTTGCTTGCGTACGTTGACGGCATTGACATCATAGGGCGTACCAAGCGAGATGTTACTGCTGCCTTTAGTGTTATTGAACGGGAGTCTACTAAGATGGGTCTGGCAGTAAATGAGGACGAAACAAAGTATATGTTATCGACAAGTAGAGACGTGCGGCGTATTGATTCTCAGATTACGGCCGATAACTATACTTTTGATATAGTCAAGAAATTTATTTATCTTGTCTCTGCCGTTACCACCAAAAATGATGTCAGTCTGGAGATCTAGCGAAGGATCACTCTTGCCAATAGGTGCTACTATGGTCTCAATAGGCAATTAAGAAGTAGAGACCTCTCTCGTACTATAAAACTAATACTCTAAAAGACTTTCATCCTACCCGTGCTTCTTTATGGCGCAGAGTCATGGACCCTATTAAGCACTGATGCAGTAGCCATGGGAGTATTCGAGAGAAAAGTCCTTCGTAAGATCTTCGGTCCAGTGTGAGTTGGCAATGATTTCCGCATACGATCCAACAGTCAGCTGTATGAGCTCCTCAACGACATAGACGTTGTGCAGCGTATTAATATCCAGTGGCTGCGCTGGCTCGGCCATGTCGTTCGAATGGAGGAGGATGCTCCGGCGAGACAGGTATTTGATGCGAAGATCTGCGGAAGTCGGTGAAGAACGACCTTGTATGCGTTGGAAGGACCAAATCGAGGAAGCCCTGTCATCGATTGGTGTGACCAACTGGCGTAGGCGCGCAAGAAGCAGAGGCGCCTGGAAGGATGTATTGCGGCAGGCCGAAATCCATTAATCGGGTTGTTAATGGCCAATTAAGTAAGTAAGGATATCGAAGCTATTGAGCCTATGGATGTAGCTAGGAAATATATATGTGTCGTTCTAAAAGGAGATTATATTGAGAAAAAATTAAAATTTTTTCTTCATTCGTAAAATTTAATTTTTCCCTTAGGCAGTATTTTTTTCTTTAATTACAATTGTTAACAAAAAAAACTCCTTAGCTCCTATACAAATTAATTTTTTTGATTTGAAAAGTTTGAACCAAAATTCATATCTTCAATCTTAAGGTAATATTTTACAACAAAGTATTAAAAACCTACGTGAGCATATTTTTTCACTTTTAAAAATGTTTTCCCCCCCCAATTTTGAGGCATTTTCTGCAAAATTGTTTTCATTTCATAGCAAAGCATACAAAAGTTTTGTTTGCTTTGTTTTGTTTGGTTTTAACACGAGCATAAACAAAAGAAATACAAAACGACAAAAAAGAAAAAAGTTATTGAATTTAAAAGGAAATTTCTTAAATGTTGCAACATAGAGAAAATGAAAACCATTAGGGTTTACGAGAAAAAAAGTGTTTTTCTTTTCTCTCATAAATAATTAGGTATTTACTGGGGACAGACTACTTTTATTGTAGTTACACAAAAGTATTGTAATTTAAGCAGGCGTGTATTTTTTTATTATTCTTTGGATTTTACTTTTCTTTGTTTATGTTGTATTTCTGTTTTGGTTACTTTAGCAACTTCTCCATACAACTTACCTGCCCTCATCCTCGGTACTGCTATCACGTGCCTGTGAACTTTGCCGACTACGACCCAAGCGTATAATATTACGCACAGCTCTCATAGTCATACGTTTTTCCTTAACAACTGGCACTGGACTTCCGCCTGGTGTGGCAGCATCACTTGATGCTCCCGCTGACAGTACATTACCGCCAATGGCAATACTTCCACCCGTTCTTGCTAATGCTGGCTTGTCGTATTTATCTAGTTTCAATTCAACACGTTGACGACTAATGACCGATGATGCTGCTGCCGATAATGATGTTGAAGCATTTGGATTAGCGGCTGACATTACGCGTCTCAATAGATGACGTTTCTTTGACGATACATAAGACTCACTGCCACTTGAGGCAGCACCACTGCCAGAGGCAAAATTGCCACTCGATTCTGGAGAAAGATAATACGACACTGGATAATTGATATGGTTAACATAATAAAAGTTTATCTCATGTTAGAAAGTAACAATGAATACGACACATAAAATAAGAATTTCAAAAGAAAAATGAAAATTTAGCGTTTCTTTGGTAATGTTTACTGTGTCTGGAAAAAATACGCCGGCTTAATAGTTCTTGTAATGTCTCTTGAAAATAATTTTTTCAGATACAAATCATTGGACACTGCATTCCAAAAAGGTCAATGTTAGCAGTGGATTTGCACTTGTGGCGTAATGAGTTCATATTTCTTTGAGAAAGACGTAGACTGAGCCATCACTGTTCATGGCAAGCACTGTAGTTCGATGATTACGAACTTCTTTTAGCCAGAAGTGGATGATTTGGATGCCAACAACAAGTGATTTCAACATGTCGGCTCTATGTGTCATACAGTTTATGCTGCATTAGATATTCGAACAATTTGAGGGAGTTTATTAGACGTAAAGCCTGGGTTCAAACCTCAGGTCAGACATCAAAACGAAATACAAAAAAAAGTATTTCTTCGGCGTCTTTCTCTCAGCGGATTTCTGGCAAAAACTCTGAGAGTAAATAAAAAATTGCTATGAAAAAGTTTCTCAAAAATCTATCGTTCGGAGTCAACTTTAAACTGTAGGTCCCGCCACTCATGTATAATATTAACACACACAACATAAGTGGTGTGAGAAACTAGTTCGTAATCCTGACTGAAGGGTTGTAATGACCAATTATGTATGTATGTGGCTACCAGACATCGTGAAGGCGTACCAACTAAGGACTTAAACTTGATTGCAATGTCATCTCGTCAACAATGACCATGCTTACAGGTATTGCGTTATGAGAAGACAAGCGGAAAGACTGTAACTCGCATCAGGCTTTTGCCAATGTTGCTGGTCTGAGCAAGAGAGGAGGAAACCATTTCTTGCAAGTTGCAGATTTAGGTTATTTGGCACTCCATTCCTTGTCAGTTTATCGAAGTTATCATCTATTGATATCAAGGGTATAGCTTCCTTTAGTAAACTTTTAGACTGGTTTCCAGCCTAGGTTCTCTTTTTAACCTAAAATTGCTTTCCAATGTAAAGTACAAATTGTTATGTTTTGCAACGATGTTTTTGATTTCAAATATCCGTTGTAGGTCTCTTAAGCTAATGCCTATACCATGAATAAAAATTCAATTTCAACATTTTAGAATGAAGTCTTAGACTTGCTTTGCCTAAAAGCCAAAATCACAAGCTGCCGGAAAAATGCTTTTTCTAGTCGGGTCTTAAAGACATCGCCGTTTGTCTTAATTCATATTTATTAAATTAACTTTATTTTTCATAAAAGGAAGAGAAAACATTTCTTAGAAGGCATATACAAACAAAAATCTCCATCTATTTGGAAAAAAAATTTTATTACACCACAAAGCCAAATTAAAACATTTCCGGAGGGATGACAGTGACACAAAATAATGATACACTTGTACACATAAATTTTGTATTTTTTTTTTGTTTTTTGTTTTTAATGAAAATAAATTAAAGAAAACAAAGCCAGACAAATTTTAAAACAAAAAGCATAAGCATTAATAATTAATTCATAATGAAGAGAAATTTTCAAAATAACAGTCAAATTAAAAATTGTGTAAATCTGCTCGGCTAATATTCCTTTACATTACATAGCAGACAACACATTTTTTGTATCATTAAAACAAGCTGATGACATGACGAAAACTTTAACTGAAAATGAATGTAGAAATTTCAACAAAGAGATAAATCTTGATAAGAGGGGACCGGCAAACTTGGAGGCAATTTCAATACGTATCCTAATAAAAATATACAATAAGTCCTTTTGTAACGTCGACATGGAAGTCGCCGTAGTCTAGTAGGTGGTGTGTTGGCTTATTAGACGTAAGACCACGGTTCAAACTCCAAGTCAGACATCAAAACGAAATATGAAAAAATATTTCTTCGGCGACTTTCTCTCAGCAGATTTCTGGCAGAAACTCTGAGAGTAAATAAAATTGTCATGAAAAAGTTGTTCAAAAATCTGTCGTTCGGAGTCGACTTTAAACTGTAGGTCCCGCCACTCATGTATAAAATTAACACACACAACATGAGTGGTGTAAGAAGCTAGGCCGTAATCCTGACTGAAGGGTTGTGATGGCCAATTATGTGTGTAACATCGCTATTACCGATTTGCTCAAAAAATTATAACTCCTGGTTGGCATCAAGCATTTCTCAGAAGGTGTGAACCAGAATCTTTCTGTGGAGTGTGAGTAGATGTTTGCAAGAATATATTCAACGAAAAGAAAGATACAGAGAGGGAGACTGTTATCCTTTGTCGGGAAATTGCGAGTACGCAACAACAAAGAATGTAAATAAAATCTAAAACAACAAGGAAACCTCGAGAATTCTCGAGAAGGCGAAGCCACGAACATTCATCAGACTGTTCACGTGTGCATAAAAAAGGACAAGACAAAGCAAGCAACAAGTAAATAACAATTCAGTCTGTCTTGTGTGAAGTGGAAGGTGTATTAGCGAGGGCTATTTCCCGGAGGCTTGGAAGTCAGCCCGCGTTGTGATTCTCCTGAAGTCTCCTGATAGGGTGAGGAGTAATCCTCGCTCTTATCGGGGCATCAGTCTTCTTCCGGTACTTGGAAAAGTATTGGAAAGGATAATGGTGTATCGATTGAAGGAGTGTTACAGCGAGGGTCCTTCTGAGTTTCAGTTTGGTTTTAGGGAAGGTAGAAGTGTAGAAGATGCTTGGCTGCATGTCAAGAATAGTGTTGGCGGCTCATCTGCCAAATATGTGTTAGGACTATTTATTGATTTTAAGGGTGCATTTGACTATCTCTCTTGGGATAGAGTTCTTGCAAGGTTAGAAGAAATAGGCTGTAGGGAATTAGAACTTTGGAGGAGTTATTTCCGGAACAGGAAAGCTTGTGTTGTAGGTGCCAGCGACACGGTTTGGAGGGATGTCGTACGTGGTTGTCCGCAGGGTTCCATTTGTGGTCCATTTATTTGGAACCTAATGATGGATCCTCTGTTGAGGCTGCTTGCGCGTTCTTTCAAGGTATGTGCATATGCGGATGACCTGCTTATCCTCGTCGAGGGTCAGTCTCGTGCTGAACTTGAGATGAGGGGAGAGCAGGCCATGCGTGATGTAAGTGAGTGGGGCGACCGTGCAGGCTTCGAAGTGGCGATGGACAAATCTGAGATGATGTTGCTCAAGGGCAGATTATCTCGGGGTCGTCCTCCACTCATTCGATCTGGCAACGCTAGTCTCCGATATGCGACTCAGGTCAAATATCTGGGAATAACGGTTGGTGAGAGAATGAACTTTCTGGTTCATCTTCCTCTCGTAAGAAGCAAGCTTACTGCCATAGTAGGTAAGATTAGACGCATCCTTAGAAGTGACTGGGGCCTAAGCAGGCGTGCCGTCCGTGTCATATATGGGCGGCTTTTCGTTGCCTGTGCAGCGTTTGGTGCTCCAGTACGGTACGAAACGGTTATGTCTGTTGTTGGCAGATACAAGGTCTTGTCAGTTGCAGTAGCATGTATGCCAGTTTGTAGGACAGTTTCGACGGTAGCTCTGCAGGTCTTGTTAGGAGTAGCACCCCTTGACTTGGAGGTGATACGACGTGCTATCATCTTCAAAATCAAGAAGGGACTACCACTTTTAGATCATGTTTGGGCTTCTGCTTCTGACTTGGTGAATTTGGAGAGTAGGGAAATAAAGACACTCTTAGACGAGTGCCTTGTTTCAAGGTGGCGGACCCGATGGACCAATGCAGACGAGGGTAGGGTATCGTATGGATTCATACGTGACGCGGACTTCGTACGTCGACGTCCGGACTTTGGCTTCGGCTTAAGTCTCGGTTTTTTACTTACGGGACATGGCTCACTTAATGCATTTTTGCATAAAAGAGGTCTGTCCGACTCTCCGGACTGCGGGTGTGGGAGGGGACCTGAGACTGTCGAACACATTATAACAATGTGTTCATACTATGATGACATTAGGAGTTTAGATAGTATGGGAATAGCCCCTACTGGGGAGGGTTGGGATTACAGTAGGGCCTTAGTAGACAGCCGGACTTTTAGTAGGTTGGGCGATTTCGCCCGGGAAGTATTTGTTAGGAGAAATAGGAGGTATAGCGGAGGCAACCCCGAAATGTGATCACCCTGCGTGGTGTTCTCCTAGTCGTACGCCCCTTGCTCCTTTTGCCGCTTTCGTCTGTCCCCGCCCGCGGATAGGCATGCGATCGTTGACAGTTTTGAGACGATTGCTGCTGGTTCTTCTGCTCCGCTTCGTTGCTCCTGTTGCTGCTGCTGTTGTCCACATGCCGGTCCAAATTGCCCCTCTCCCTTGCTGTCATCATCCCCGTCATTGCCGCCCTCGCCGTCACCGCCGCTGCCAAGCCTGCTGCGTTGTTGTGTGTCTTCTTGTTTTGTTCGTTTTGTCCACCCCTGGTGCCACACCATGTGGCCAAAGCCTCGTCCGTGAGGGCGCTGTTCAATGTCAGTACCGTAAGTGTTGTCCTTTATGTTGATGTATGTTTATTGTTGTCGCTGTGGGTCACCAGTCCCGAACTGTTTGGAGTTCAACTGGTAGTAAACTATTTGATTACGAGGTCTGACCGGAGACTTAATTCTGGTACCACGGGAGCCAGGAGCCCCTGGAACCTCGGTTCCAGCCTGGCTGTTGGTGTGGCCCCTTTTGGGAGCATCGTGGTGGCTGTGGTTTGGACCCAAATCGGGGGAAGAGTCTAATAGGCTCGGTGTGGAGTTGCATTTTCAACCGGGTGTCGTGACCCAAAGATCGGAAGGAGTTTTAGATAGGCTCCGCTCCTAACTAAGGGGGAAGTCATGTCCAAATATATGGCTTCGAATTGGTACTCAGGTGTAGCATAAGTTACATCTGAGAGCGTTGGTAGACGCATTGTATTTCACCCTGTGTTAAGAGCACCATGGGATTAGGTCCACGCGGACAGGTACCCATGTAAAACCCATCGGCGTTGTCTTGTGTGAAGACACGTTGCGTGTGAAGAGAACAGTCGTGATTTGAAGATCTCCGCTATACGGATCTAACGAACAAGTGTTGTTGTTTACGCAAAGGGTGTAAGCAAAGTAGAATAGCGAACAAGCAAATTATTGTTGTATACATTAAGATGGACACAGTGGCAAACAAAAATTGTGCGAACAATAAAGAATTTAATTGAAACTAAAATTCAATTTATTTTTATTTTTGCAATCAACGAACTCATATTTAAACGTTTTTAAAAAGGTAAAAACGTAACACTATTAATCATGTAGGCGAATGAACTCCACCATTTTTTGCTACGAATTCTATACACACCTTCACCTATTTCCAGACACGTTCTGTCATTTAGTTCTGAGTATCAAAGAATTATTCGTCTTGGATTCCCAAGTGCCAGACAATGACAGAGAAGATGTTCTATGCGCTTACATTTTTCACCTCGTTACAGCTTCTGCAGAAGCCATTGTGAGCTATACCGAATCTCCCTGAAGCCACTGTTACGTCTTAATTTCTGTGACAGAACAGGCTTAACAGAAATTTTGTTTATTATCTCCAGTTTTACTGTCAGTAAATATACAGTCAGTATTGCTACCTATCTTCTCAAATGTTGCGGGTGTTAATTCATCAATGAGTTACGGTGACTTACAGTTTAAAGTTAACCCCGAAAGACAGATTTTTGACAAGCTTTTTATGGCCCTAGTTCAGTAGATAGTGTGTTAGGTTTTTTAGAATGTATATAAAACTGCGTTCAAACGAATGTTTTTAAATTTATCCATTGTAAGCTTCACATAATTTTGTTTAAGATAATAAAGAAGGAAGTGATTTGGTAAGCAAGCATTTTGAACTAAAATTACAACAAATTTTAATAAAAGGAAAAAGAAAACTACTGCGGGCAAACGAATTTGTATGACTGTGGATTAATAAGTTCGTAACTTTTTGAATATCTCGCCGATTAAGGCGCTTAATTTACTGACTTATGTCAGGTCATTTCCGGTATCATTTGAGTACCACATGTTATTTAAGTATTTCTATTTCTGTTCTATTTATTTAGCCACGAATGACTATTTCTTATTTCCTAACCTAAAGAAATGGTTTGGCATATCTATTTTGTGCAGTCAACAAGTATAATTTTTTTGGAAGGTGAATTGAAGTATGTTGACAAGTAGCATGACTTTGTTTATACAAAATCTAAAGTATTGTTAGTTTTTACCTTTTAAAAACGTTTAAAATATGAGCTCGTAAATTGCAAATAAATTAAAAACAATTTTGTGTTTAGTTTTAATTAAAATTCTTTATTATTTGCACAGTTCTGTGTGCCACTGTTTACAACTTGATGTAAACAACAACAATTGCTCTTTGTTATTCTTCCGTGTACAGCCTTTGCATAAATAATAACGTTTTCTAGACAATTATTCGACAGATATGTGTAACGGAGTTCTTTAAACCACGATTATTCTTTTCAAACGCACCGCGTCTTCACACAAGTCTGATTGAACTTCACTAAATCACTCGCATGCTTTGCCTTGAATATTATATGGCAGGGTAAACAGTCTTATGAATGTTCTTGAAGGTGATTGTTCGTGACTTCGCCGTGTCGAAGTCTCTATAAATGTAAACATAGTTGTTTACATTCAATATTGTTGTTTGTGAATTTTGTTTACATTTATTCTTGTAGTGCTGTTTGTGGATTTTTGTTTACTTGTTCAGCATTTTTTTATGCTGGTGTTTGTTGTTCTATAAAGCAGTACGATAATTTGTGGAAAGGTTTGTTGACTGCATTGCTTTGTTTCTGTAGCTTTTGTTTTTGTGTTCCTTTGCTTTAGTTTATAATTTTAATGTGAAGCGATGTAAGAGCAAAACACCAGTACCTAGATTTTTCATTTTCGTAACAATATGCAATTTCCTCAAGGGTTTTTCTAAATATAGATGCCATTGATGTTATAATTTTTAATTTCAACCTAATCAAACCAAATGATTATTAACGCAAATAAAACCATGAACATTTGAAAAGGAAAATTTAAAAGTTTTTTTATAAGCTCTGAGTTTATGAAACCATTCACAACTCCATATATGAAGGCCTTGACTGTGTTGCAAAATTATTCATTATTGCATGCTAAGAACCTTCGTAAAGATTTTTTTTTCTCAACTGAACAGATAAATTTTAATTTTCTGGTTTTTCTTGTACTGTGTTATTGTTATTGTTGTTGTTGTTATTCCCTTTGTAGGAATCTCTAGAGAAATTTTTTTTGTTTTTGTTTCTAATAAAGTTGTTTGTTTTATTAGACTCCTAGTTTTTTTTTATGAAAATAAATATTTTTTGTTTCTATTTTATATAGAAGAGGTATTTTTTTTAGTTTGTTTCCTAAATGTGAATATGTAAATATAGACGTGTGCATACCATATGTATATGAAATTAAAACAACATACATAATACAGTGGACGTCCAGTAGTACGAACGCTCTTTATTACGAATTTCCAATAATACGAGTGGCAAAATTTTTGCATTGACTACTCTATAGTACGAATAGGTGGGCATTTTTCTATTCGATAGTACGAATGGTGGTTTGTTGTAAGAGTTTTTCTTTTATTTACGTATGAATGAAGTTTTTATTATGATTTTACTTCATGCTTTCGCGGTCATCCACGTTTAGCGAAGTTATTGTGAATTTTTTTTATTTTTAAAAGTGTTTTGTGTTTTTAACTGTCAAAATGTTGCAAGTAAAACGATGTAAAAAAAGACAATTGCTTTGCAAGATAAATTAAAAATTATAGCAGACCAGAAAATGAAACAGCGTTGTTTGAAATTTCAAATAAATATGGATTATCCAAATCCACTATATGTACAATCATTAAAGAAAAAATTCCAGATAATTCCATGAGTTCATTAAAAAATCGGTATAGACTTACAAGTGGTGAATTTAAAAAAATGGAGGATGCACGAGGGGTTTTTAGCGCATAGAAAATTCCATATCACAGTCGGTGGAGAACAATTACAATTAAGTACAAAAAATGAATTAAAAATAATACAAATTAATTATATCTTGTTTCGATATGTATTTTTTTTATAAAAAAATATATATCGTCTCCGAAAATCCAAAAGTACGTATCATCAAAAAAATCAAAATCGAGTTTTTCATTGATTATGATTCGTGAGGTTATCTAACATATCTCTACCAATTTTTAGATTTTTGCGATCAAAAATAACGTTTTTATATCAATAATTCAAAATGTTTCTACATATGAAGTACTTGCTATTTTATAACGTTTTTTGCTTTTCCCGTAAAATTAGAAAAAGTGATGTTACGTACTGTTGGATTTTCGACGACAATATACATATATATATTAATAAAGTCTAAATATTTTATGTGAATTATTTGAATTGGAACATAAAAATGTGTTGTTCAATAATACGAATTTTTTGGTGCTACGAAAGGGCCTGACAATATATAATTCGTACTAGCGAACGTCCACTGTACATATATTTTGCAAACATACTATCATATACAGTGGACAGCAAAAGTTTTAGTACTCCAATATATTTTGACAAAAAAAATCCGCACAGGCTTAATACTCTTGCACAAAGTCCCGATATGACTTCAAGAGAGTATTTAGGAGATCATTTGAAAGAACGGTTACGTAATCGCTAAACTTCAAACAAAAGTCAACCGAAAAACTTGCTCATGATGCCACCAGAAAACACTAAACAAAACTTGTACACTCAATTCCAAATGGGTTAAATGGAGTGTTTGACCTTAAGGGATATTCTACTAAATACAAGGGATAACATTTTCATATATTATGCCTTTGAATTTTATATTTACTCAGGGTTCTCCTTGGGGGTACCTATGGAGTCATCTGAAACTTTTCCTTATTTATGTATGTATGTTATTACTAGACAGTCTGATACACGACTTCCATCTCCTCTATATATTGTAATTTCCCGACAAAGAATAACCATCTGCTTTAGAAATATTCGGGTTCCTTCCACTGAAAACAAAGCATGGATAATTACTATAATTGGCAAGTAGTACTTTTCAATATGGATGAATATGCAAGTCATAGAGAAATTTATTTAAGGAAAGACGACGTAAATCGAATGACGATGTAAATCAAAGTGAGAAGTAACAAAATTTTATAGTGCTTTCACACCGAGTGGTTTTAACGTAAAAGTTGGTTTTATCGTTAAAATCAAAAATAAAGCATGGTTTTACCATACAAAATTATTGCGTTAAAAGCATCTAAAAACCTTTTTTGAATTGCTTTTAAGTATGTTTTGTGAAATACAACCTTGTTTTCGATGTACTAAATCAGAGCTACCAACATAGAAATGTTGAAAACAGCTGAGAAATAAATAAATTTAAATAAATATTTATTTTGTGTTAAAAAACGGAAAATTTGGAATATTTTTTAATTTCTTCAATGAAAATTTTAAAAATTTGTGAATATTTAATTATTAATCGAAATGTGTCTGGTTTCTTGTCACAATGAATATAATTTCTTGTGCAAAAGGTAAGTAAGAAGCTAAATATGTCCAGATGAAATAAGACATATTGCTTATAAAATTTTTTTCTTTTAGAACTTTGTGTATATTACTAGTATTTATTAATTTCTTGAATGAAAAAGTTAAAATTCGGTAATTTTTTCATTATTAATCGAACTATAAGCAATTTCCCTTCACAATGAATAAAGTTCCGTGTGCAAAAGGTAAATAAAACGAAAAATATAAAAAAATATATACTCATAACTTTTTGTTTCAGGAATTTGTGAATATACCTCAAAATTGGTTAAATACTAAGTTAGTGACTATCCGAATTACGTTTCCGTAATAAAATGGTTCATCTTCTTTCAAAATTATTCTATTATTCTACCAAAATATCATCAATTCTACCAAAATAAAGAAATAAAAATCCACCCCGAAAACTAACAAAACATAAATAAACGAAAAAGACAAAATCGAAACAAAAACAGCTGTCGCTACTTTTGCCACAACAATAAATACATTGATTGTTAAAACCTGATTTAAGAAAATTTGCGGTGTGAACGCAAAATCAACTGCTTATGGTTTTAATGCTAAAATCAGGTTTTAACTTTTGGTGTGAAAACACTATTAGACGACATAAATCGAAATAACGTAAGTCGAATGATTATTGTCATCATAAATACCCACTGTACTAATTTGGGTAGAAGGTAGAAGGCTATGTGCCAAAGTGTGATCTCTTCCTTCGAGGAAGTCTGCCACCTAACCTAACCGAATATTCGATTTTAGAATTTCGACTAGGAAATTTTGGTCTGAAGAAGCGGAGATTCCCATTGGTTTACACTTGAATTTACACTGATGGCTAAAAGAGGAGGTGTCTTTATTAAGGATCCTGCTATTAAACTTTCTTATAGCCTGCCTGATCACTGGCAGTATTTTCCAAACAGAGTTCATGTCAAGTTTGCTTTTTGAGTTACGGGATTCTCTCTAAAAATCTCTTAATTTTGTCGGTTAGTAGCGATTAAGTCACTAACGACCGTAGTTTCAACGTCTGTACTTGTCCACGAATGCCGAAAGACATTTCTCGGAGAAATTTCCGATCATTCTCTTATATGGGTTCCGAGACACAGGGATATTATTGAAAATTGCATTGCTCCTGAGCTGGCCGGGGACCGTACGGAGTCGTTACAGGGCATAGCTATTCCCATTGCTTCCTTTAATTTGGAATTTGTTCATACGGAGAGGCTTAATCTCGTTAGCAGCTGTAATGTACATGCAAAATTGCCAGACTCTGCTGGACACGTATGGATAAGAAGAGGACTGACTCACTTATGTCTTTAAATTGCATGGCCATGCATAGCATAATAGGGATGCTTATGGGCCACTATCCTTCTAATAGGCATGCCAAAAGACTCGGTATTTCAACTAATGACTTCTTCTTCTTTTACCTTATGTGTCAGTGCCCAGCGCTTGTCATAAAGCGACGGAAGTTTCTGATCTCTGGGGGAGATTGTTGCAATAGCAAGATTTATTTGGGATTCGGAAATGGTTGACCCCCTGGGTAGAATTAATTGTGGTATCACAATGGGCCTAAATACTAAGAGGGACCTCTGACCTCTGTACTAATTCGTATGCACCCGTTCTATGTGCTCGGAAGAAACTTTTGTAAATTTGTGCGCCTAATTTCATAGAAAGTTTATCTTGTCATTTCAGTTCAATGGTCTCTAAATGGGTTAAATTATAAAAAAAAATAAAAATTAACATTTTTAAACAAAACTGCTGTATTTATGCAAATATGTTAACAACTCTTCTGTTTTGTTTTGTTTTAGGCCACACAATTTGTTTACAAAATGCTACCTGCCTGCAGAGAAGAACTGAGTTTGAGTTTCTGTGCTTGGAATGTTGAAAATCAAGGAAAAACCAAGAAAAGTTTTCATAAACAAATCATAGTTATGAGAAGTTATGTCCTAATTGAATTTAAATTGTAGAGAAATGCAAACAATTGTTGCACGAGCTCCACTTTTTTACACACAAAGTTTTCTTTACGGGAAATGAAAAAAAAATCATTATTTGGTAATTTTTCTTCATTGCGAAATAAATAAAAAGAAGTCTAAATATGAGTAGGAATGGAGTAATTTCGTTTATAATATAGGAGAGCTTTTACCAGAAATGAAAAAGGTTAGACAACAGCAATTTATGTTATTTCATTCAATTTTTCTGAAAAATAATGAAAGATTCCAACGTAAGGAAACTTAACTGAGGCCAGAAACTGCTGAGGCCTCATTCTTCTTAGCATGGTAAACAAAGTAATTATTAATGTAAACAGCACACCACTGCCAGATATCTTGGTAAGTTTGACTTTAATCAACATCAACGTGTACACATGATAACATACATACATACATAATTGGTTATTACAACCCTTCAGTCAGGATTACGACCTAGCTTCTCACACCACTTATGTTGTGTGCGTTAATTTTATACATGATTGGCGGTACCTACAGTTTAAAGTCGACTTCGAACAACAAATTTTTTAAGAAACTTTTCATGTCAATTTTATTTACTCTCAGAGTTTTTGCCAGAAATTTGCTGAGAGGAAATCGCCGAAGAAATATTTTCATATTTTCGTTTTGATGTCTGACCTGGGCCTTGAACTCGGGCTTTGTGTCTAATAAGCCAATACACTACCTACTAGACTACGGCGAATACATGATAACATTCACTTTAAAAATCTACTCTACACTCTAAACCAGCGATCGGCAGACATATACTACTACAATTTGCACTTGTATAAGTGTAAGAGCGAAAAAACAAGAAATGAGAAACAGTTGTACTCTCATTTTCACCACAAGACAGGCATGGAAAACTGAAATTTATAAATAATACTAAGCAAAAAGAAAAATTGTAATTTTTTAGTTCAAAAGTAGTAAATATTTTCAGTTTCTTTTTTCATATTTATTTTAAATTTTAAAATGGAAATATGATTTTTTCAACAAATATATGTTTTTAAAAATTAAAAAAATTTTAACCTATTTGTGAGCAATTATTATAAATTTTAATGAATTTCCAAAAACATATAATAAATAACCTATTTAAACACCTAAAGGCGATAAAAAACATTTAAATGTTTATAATTCCAAAAACTACTTTATATGTAGTGGAGACGCTAAAAAAAAGGTAAAACAATATACAGAATTATCCAACTCTGCATTTACATATTTTCGTGTACAAAAGCAATAAACGAGCGAAACACAACCTTCTTCTGTGACAGCTCATAAGAGACTGAATTGTGTTTTCTATGCGTGTGAGTAGTCTGTGTAAATTTTGTAACGGCCAAAATACACTGTGTATAGGAGTTGCCGATCGTGGCTCTAAACCATTCTGCCATACAGCAGACACTTTGCTATAGGGGTATACCAAAGCGATACAATCACTCAATTCGATCGTGTATAGTAACGCAACTTGCTAGGCTATCAAGGATAATCATAATCACCATTGCTGTTCAACGCCATAAATATGAAGGTTAGAGCCTGTTAAGCATGGTCATTATCACCATTGCTGCTCAAAGTGTTTATTGACAGCATTATGATGAAACTAAAATCAAGGACAAGGAACAAAACCAGGGGTTTAAAAAATCAGACATTATTTGTCTGCTATCGCAGAATTAAGGTTTAACACGAAAAATTCCAACAATTGTACACTACAACAACAACAAATTATAAAAGTCTGGTCCTTTTCCTGTCTGGGGATAATTATTATAATAAATAATAAAGAAGGCCTTTCACAGGGCCAGACAAGTCACCGGCCAACTACACCTAGTGTGGATCTCCTGGCTCATTTCGTGGCGCAATAATCTTATTATTTTTAACAGTTATGCGAAGTCATTTGCCTTGAACGAAAGTGAATTGTGGCATGCAGTATAATCCAGATTTTTGTTAACCGTGACAAGTTCACGGGACTTTCTTGCTAAACGTTATCAAAAATGCTCCACTCTGGGCACAGTCAGGGCAGACTACAATTGAAATCGAGCTTTGTTGATGAAAGTGTAGACTTCCATTGGATAAAGGAAAAAGAGCTCATTTGTCAAGGACCTATGCTTCTTATAGGAATTAAATAAATACACCCATATCCCACCGCACATATTCCACAAAACGATTTTATCGAATATAATTTCTCCTATTCAGGCTAAAATCCTAAAATTTAGTGCATTCGCTCATAACGCGAAAAGGTATTCATTATTTATACGTACGTTATTCATACTGTCAGTGAAGCACTAATCAAAGCACTGAGATCCCACCTAATTAAACGAAAGGGCGTTAGGAATTGCGTGTACGTGTACCATAGAAAGAAACAAAAAGACGGACGAACTGGATCGAAATGGATCGGCGATATCTGAGGTAGAGATGATAAAAGATATATATGCGCCCCTACAGCATTCCTTTTCCAAATTCGAAAAAGCAGCTTGGAATTTACAAAACCATAGGTGGTTTAGCATACATAGTTGCCGAATTTCAAAAATGCATTGGACAGCAGAAAAATCAAGGAACTACTTGAGTTCTACAAGAGAACGATTTGCACTGTAACAAGGATTCTAACGGGTCACTGATCTACTGGCCATTTCGCAGCAGGAAAACCAAGGAACTACTTGAGTTCGACAAGAGAACGATTCGCACTGTAACAAGGATTCTAACGGGTCACTGCTCTACTGGCCATTTCGCAGCAGGAAAACCAAGGAACTACTTGAGTTCGACAAGAGATCGTTTCGCAATCTAACAAGGATTCTAATGTGACACAGCGCTATTGGCAATTTTGCTAAGAAGTTCGATATGACCCACCAGGATTACTGTAGAATCTGCCAGGATGTGAAAGAAGCGGGATCAATGCAACACCTTTTATGAGAGTGTCCTGCACTTCAAAATAAACGCTATCGGTTTTTGGCTGAAAGAACGTTTGAAAATCTGGGCATGTTGGCGAACGTGTCACTAAGGGAATTGGCCGGTTTCATCCATACGTCGCTTCAAACCCACCACTAACGGATCATGACAAGTAGGCTCACCTCACACTGGGTTACACAATGGACCATATGTGCCACCGAGTAAACTTGCCTGTGAACGACAGCCTATCCATTAACCTAACCTGACCTTAGCTATGCTAAAAAAATTTTTTGAGATTTTGAAACGCAAGGCTATCCTACCAGTTGTTCTAAAAAGCAAAGTATTTCAATTGTAATAAATTTAAAATTGATTGCAGACTTTCTCAAGCATTTTTTTTTTGTATTGAAATGGGTTTGACTTTATTTTGTTGCTATTACCACGAACTTATTTTAATTTACGTAATACATACATACATAATTGGACATTACAACCTTTGAGTCAGAATTACGACATAGCTTCTCACATCACTTATGTTGTGTGTTTTAATTTTATACATGAGCGGTAGGACCTACAGTTTAAAATAGACTCCGAATGACAGTTTTTTTGAGAAATTTTTCTTGGCAATTCTATTTTACTCTCAGAGTTTTTGTCAGAAATCTGCTGAGAGGAAGTCGCCGAAGAAATATTTTTTCTACTTCTTTTTGTTGGAGATGTCTTACATGGGGTTTGAATCGAGGCCTCATACTAACACACTAATAAATGTAGTTTATAGAAAATAAAGAAAAACTATTTTTAGAGTTACAAAATTAAGTTGATGTTCGCAGACTTTTTACGCCTGGTCTACTTATAAATAATGTGTTGAAAGATGGATGGTACATAGAATCATTTTTTTTTATGGAAATTAATTTGTTTAATCATCTTTCTAATTAAATTTAATAATACGTTTTAATTTTAAATGATATTGTTATCGACTTGGTGCAAATTTAATTAATAATCCACAGTTACAGTTGTTACTGCATGACTAGCTTACAGTTTAATTGTTTATAAGTTTTTAGTTATAAAATCCATTTTGACACTAACACTAACACTTTCACATACACATTTACGTTTTATTTTATCATATTTCCTAGAAACCTGTTACAGGAATTAAAATGAAAACAAGAATCCTGCTTAAGCGCCTTAATGTATGCTTTGTTATTTATTTATATTTTATTTTTTGCTATTACTTTAATGTAATTTTAACGTTTCTATATTTTTCGGCATACTTTCATAAATATTTTATGTTTTGTTTTCCTTTTTTTTGTTTTTTTGAAACACATTGTTATCATGTTACAATAAATTAAGGGCACATATATACAATGTACATTACATTTATGTTTTCAAAATAAAAAAAAAATAATTTTATTCCGCTTTAAGAACACTTTTTTGATGTTAAATTTTCTCTGAAATTTTTAAAAATTTTGGTAATTTTTTATGTGGCTTTTGATATGGTTTTATATTCTTTAGAAAGTATTTATTCCAGAACTTCTCTTCAATAACAATTCCTTTGAAATTCCTTTGAAAAACACTTTGTTTAATTGCGCTTAGTTTTGAAATTCTTTTCTTTTTTTCAATTGTTTTCAGTTTTTATTTTTCAACACGTACAGTGCTTCATTTTTTTCTTTTTTTCTTCTAAAATTATCACAATAAATGCACATAAAAAAATTATTTGACCACCACAATATCTTCCTTTTTTATTTTTCCGTCATTTTCTAACGTTTCGTTTTCTATTTAAAATTTTTTTAAAATTTTTTTTTAATCACATCCAAGAGAAAAAAAATTCACCTTTATTCAGACTGCGCTCCAGGTTCGCTATGTTCTGTTCGATGTCAAGTAGCATCTGTTGATCATCATCCAAACTTTGACTGCTGCAACTTATGCTTTGCTGTTGTATAGAGCGTACCAAATTTGTTGGCTCAAAATTGCCTGCAGCATCATCGGGAGAAACATATTTCGCTTCAAATGTTACTATAACCTGTAAATATACACAATAACACATACAATCATAAGTGAAAAGAAAACAATAAAAAACAAAACACATCTACAGTTACACACAATAAAAATCCTATTAAAGAGAGCATAACAGTAATAGTACTTATACATACATACTCACTATATATCGCTACCTTAATATAGAATGTCCCTAAAATTTAAATTTTCTGTAAAATAGGGGAGAGCTTTGATAAAAACGATATTTAATTTAGGGCCATTATTACAACTAAAGGAAGGATTTTAACGGGTAGATAAATTGTTTTTCATTATTATAAGTGGACGATAAGGTAGAACTGAGCGTTAAGCTAAAGGAAGGATTATCCTACTGGTAACATTTAAAGTTAAGTTTATGTCTAAACTTGTCATATTATTATTATTTTCAATATGGCAACTTCAAATGAAAACAAAGAAGCCCGTCGTTATGCTAACGACATTACTCCCGCACTGCCATATTACTGAAAAAGTTAACTTTATTTGATCATTAGGTTATTATAACGAAAAGAAGTTAAAGCTGACTTTAAAGTTCACTTTAGCTAAAGTGGAAGTTAAAGGTGATTTCAAAGTTCACTTTAGCTAAAGTTACCTTTAACTAAACTTAACTTTAACGGGAAGTTGTAATAATGGCCCTTAAATTGACAACGATCATCTTGTAGGAGCTACATCTATCAAATTAGTTATCATTTATTCAGTCTGTTTTAACAAACCACCATTACAGTCAACAACATTAGTAAATAATAAAATTGTTTTGTCAAAAAAGTGGTTGGAAACTGACCCGAATTTAGATTGAAAAACCATCTTCAGCGATAGATATGTGAACAAACGAATTTAGGACGATACCAATGTTTGGTATAGATTTTGGACTTGAGGCGTCATCGGTCAATATTTCTTTGAAAACTACTTGGCCAGGCGATCTGGACACTGCATACATACATACATAATTAAGTATTATAACCCTTCAGTCAGGATTACGATCATAAATGAGTGGCAGGATTTACAATTTAAAGTCGACTCCGAACGATGGCTTTTTTAATCATCTCTTTATGCTGTACTCTATTGTGAGATGTTTGGTCTTACCAAAAGTAATTCCCTGATTTCAGCTTTGCACCAATCGACTTATAAAAACTTCAAAAGACTTTGAGGAAAAGAGTTCCACCTATGGATAGGGCGGCTACAGATCCTCCAGTAAATCGAACACGAACTGTTGTGCTTAACGTGATAGCCTCATATTGTGTAAAAATTCGTTTTTTGATAACATACATAATAGGTCATTACAACCTTTCATTCAGGATTACGAGCTAGTTTCTTACACCACCTATGTTGTGTGTGTTAATTTTATACATGAGTGGCGGGACCTATAGTTTAAAGTCTACTCCGAACGACAGATTTTTTTTGAGAAACTTTTAATGGCAATTTGATTTACTCTCAGAATTTTTGGCTGAAATCTGCCGAGACGAAGCCGTCGAAGAAATATTTTGTCATATTTTCCTTTTGATGCCTGAGCTAGGGTTTGAACTGCGGCCTTGCGTCTAATAAGCCAAAACACTACCTACTAGACTACCGCGACCTCTTTTTTGAGAACAAGTCCTTTTTTTCCCTGTCGTACATTATGTGGTAGGAGCGATAAAATCAGGAAATACAAGCCACTTTACAAGACGATATAAGGAAGCAATTGATTTGGATACTCTACCGTTATTAATGAGCACCTTCACCCATTTTTGTAAACGGTAGAGAAGCCGTAAAATAGACTTCGTAAACAGACGTAAATTGTATTTCATTCTCGATCGGTTATAAGCAGTCTCAGATCTGATGGGGTGAACTTTTTCGTGTACTGTCTTAAGAAGACGAGACACTTTTGCTTTTTTCCTGCATACTTTCACATACAGCTGCGATATTTTCGGCAGATCTTGTGGTACGTCGACGTGCGGGTTTTAATCGATCGTTTATCGATTATGCCGATCGTAGAAAATGGGCAAAGCATGCGCTATGCTAGCCGAACTGAATATCATTTTTGATAAAACATATATACATACATACATACGTAATTGCTTATTACAAACTTTTAATAAGGATGACCACCTAGTTTCTCGCCTCACTGGCGTGTGTTAATTTTATCCAATTATAAGCTGAGAATATCTCGAAAAATTTTAAATTTAAAAAAATCGTTTTTTGTCATATTTGCTTATAAATGTTTAATTCCGAAATAATGGTATACCTTCTATTTAATTGAATTTGAAATATATTCCTCGTACGCACCATATTACATGTAATGGAATAGTTAAGCTGAAAAGTATGCAATAAAAAATCAATGATTTTATCATGTATGAAACTAATCGAATTAGATATCACCCATACGTCACATATGTATGTGGTCGCCGTGGTCTAGTAGATAGGGTGTTGGCTTATTAGACGTGAGGACGCGGTTCAAAACCCAGGTCAGGCATCAACAACTAAAAGAAATATGAAAATATATTTCATCGGCGACTTCCTCTCAACAGATTTCTGGCAAAAGCTCTGAGAGTCGTTCGGAGTCGACTTTAAACTGTAGGTCCCGCCACTCATGTATAAAATTAACACACACAACATGAGTGATGTGAGAAGCTAGGCCGTAATCCTGACTGAAGGGTTGTAACGGCCAATTACGTATGTATGTATGTATGTATAGATATCGTAGAGGGTTTGTTTGCTGACTTACTTTAACTTAAAATCTGTATTTTTACGGTCTTTCACCTTCAATGTTCTTTTTTTCATTTCTTCGATGTTTCTTTTTCAATGTATTCCAGATTTGTTGTGTGTTGTGTAGTAAATGTTTTTAGGAAAATGGATTCAATTTATTTAGAAAACCGCATAAAAATAACTCAAAAAAAGCTTAAACTAGAGGATCTATTGACTGTTGGAATCGTTTAACCGTGGTAGGATACGGAAGTTGATCGAAATATTAAAATTTAATCTGCAAAGAATTTTTTATAAATGTTGTTTGGATTTTGTAGCAAAAGCAGTAGGGACCTTATAACTTGAGGAAACGATATACTACATACAAGGATTGTTGTGAGAGAGCTAGGGAGAGCATTGTACCGTTGAAGCAACAGTTTGTTGTTATGCGCACAACAAGTGTTTTTCACTCTCTTTCTATGTATTTCTCTGTTAAATTCTCTTAATATTTCCCAACATATCAATTTTTCAACACCATCTTTTTCCCTAGTTTGTATGTATGCCTGTATATTAGTGCATTCGTATGTGTGTGTGTACAAAATTTCCCAACATAAACCTGTCACGTTTTACTTTTACCGGGATAAGGTCATTGTTAAATGTATTCATGATGAAGTTGAGATTTCCTTGACTTTTCATTAACGTTAGTGTATCTATTGCTTTTATACTCTGCTCTCGCTCCACTTTACACATTTGTACTGCTGTGTTACGAGGTCATAAGCAACAGGTTAAATCTTACTAATAATTTGTCTTACTTTATTACAACAATAACACTGGAAAAGATATTATAACAGGCATGCTTAAATTGTCTTTGCCTTCATTTGCTCTCCATTAACTGTTTCACTCTCTCTCTCTCTCCTATATCTCTCACTTGTATTCCACTTTTCTATGGTAAAAGTTCTACAATAAATATTTGAATATTTGACGATGGCAGTGGTAGTGGCAGATAAAGAGCATTCACTTAATTGTGAATTCTAACAATGATTGAGTGGGATTATTAAAGAAGAACACTTGTTAATTAAGGAATTAAAAAGTAATTAAAAAATATACAAATGGCATAAGTCGACCTGTTTAAATACGCTACAATAATTATAAAAAAGAAAAAAGTGATAAAGCTCAAGTCGTTAAGTTTGTACATGGATAGGATGCAATTTCTGGACATCATTTATACGGTCGCCACTTTCTAACTAAGTGTTTAGGATTGCAACCACCTCAAACCTTCAACTAGCTAGTCGATCCCTTGTTCTATTCCCTTATGAGTTCAAACCTGTAGCAACTCTAGTGATGAAGTTAGGTTAGCTTTGGTTAGCTTTGGTTAGCGGTTAGCTTGGCGTTCACAGCCAAGTTCACTTGGTGGTCCATATGGCCATATACCCAGTGTGTGGTAAGCCTAACGCCATGATCCGTTAGTAGTGAGTTTGAACCACCTCGAGCTTCGGATGAAACCGACCAGTTCCCTTAGTAACACGTTTGCCATCATGTCCAGATCTTCAAACGTTCTGTCACCCAAAAACCGATGACCTCTGTTTTGAAGTGCAGGGCACTCACATAAAAGATGTTGCACCGATTCTGTTTTTTTCACATCCTGGCAGCTTCTGTAGTAATTCTAGTGGGGCGGACCAAGTTTGTCAGCGAAACTGCCAATAGCGAAATGTGTTGTTAGAATTCCTGTTAGAGTGCGAACTGTTCCTTGGTTTTCCTGCTATCCACATCTGGACACAGCAGTTTAGAAATTCAGAAACCAGGTATGTTGGACCACCAATGGCAATTCAACAGAATTCCGTGCTCCTTTTTCCAATTTGGAAAAGTATTCTTGCAGGGGTGCATATATCCCCGCTATCGTCTCCTCATCAAACATCTTTGATACCTTTTGTGCCACTTCGTCTATCTTTTCGTTTCTCTCTATGCCACAGTCGACCGAAACCCATTAGAGGCGGTTGTAACGTAACGACGTATACGGTGTAGAGGGTCTATGCAACTTCTGTCGTCCTTTGATTTAGCAAGATGGTATCCCAGCGCATTGATTGCTGTTTGACTGTCCACACATATGATCAAGTTCGATGGAGGTAGGTCTCCGGATTCAACCATACGTGCATCTTGTTCAATGCAAAAATCTCCACCTGAAATTCGCTGGCCTGGTTAGGTAATCTGTATGATCCGTTCAGTGCCAATTTATCGGAATAGGCCCCAGCTACAGTTCCTAGTGATAATGTTAATTTCACTTTTAAAGTCACCTTCGTCTTCTCTTTTCGAATGATACTACATGTTGGCCTGTTTTTTCCCTGAGCGTGTTATTAGATGTGGTTTACGACCAGAATATTCATAGGACCTCGCGAGTAATTGTTTTTTGTAGAAAACAAAAGCTAAGAACCTAAACTTACATTTTCTTCTAACACCCAGTAGTGCCACGCCCACTGAATGATGTTTAGATAGATTAAATGTATTAACTTATTACTTTGCGCGTTTCGGAGAAGAAGCAGAAGAAGAAGAGTGAGCGTGGCAAATAATTTAAGGAAATGAAAGTCCGGGTTCGTAGCTTTTATCTGCTTTAAAATTTATGACAATTGATGCTTGGTAAGCAAGGTTCTAAGCAATTAAATTAAGTGTTCTTAAATATCTATAAGTGGGCGTGGCAAGTATAATAACATTTACGAATGAAAGATCACGTTTCTACATTTTATTTGATACAAAATTTATAAAAATTGGTGCTCTACTAACAAAGTTATAAGAAGTTAAAGAAAATACTTTACACATCCAACAAAAAAAATGTTTGCGAAAATTTCATTACAAAAATTTTGTGTTCTACCAGGCGAACAGAATTGTGTAGCAAGGGGGCGTTTGGCAAAGTATTTTCTTTAACTTTTTATAACTTTATAACGAAGCTACCAATATTTATCAAATTGGTATCAAATGAAAGCTAGAAACATGTAATTTCGTTCTCACTGTAAATGTTAAAATTTTTGCCACGCCCACTTTAAGCAAATTTGATGTAAACTCTTATAACTTTGGCTGTTAGCAACAATTTTCATAAATTTGGTAGCAAATGAAAGCTAGGAACCTAACCTTATATTTTCTTCTAACACCCAGTAATGCCACGCCCACTGACTCATGTTTAGATAGATTAAATGTATTAATTTACTACTTTACACGTTTCTAAGACAAATAAAAAGAAGATGAGTGGGCGTGGAAAATAATATGAATGAAATGAAAGTCTGGGTTCTTGGCTCTTATTTTCTACCAAATTTATGAGAATTGATGCTGTATAAATAAAGGTATTACAATTTTTGCCACATCCACTTTCATGGCATAGGCCTTCTATGAAACTTATGCAAATGGACTAAGCCTAAACCCCAAGAATTTATTACCTTTAAATTACCTTTAAATTTTCACTTTTATATTAATTTAAAAACCTATATGACAATTACCTAACCAATACTTTAAAATAAGACTTGTTCTTGTTGTATTGAATTACTATAAATAAATAAATAAAAAATAAAAAAAAGGGATTCCTTTTCATTGCAAGAGATTGCAATTCACATCATAGTTTAGGCCTTCTTCAAAATCTCTCAAGCATTGATTGGAGAGCTGCACTCTGTAGCTGCACTCATAGTAACGCGTATCTTAATTATATGGTGGATGGTGGATTTATAGGCTACGAGATATGAATTAGGTTGTTGGTGCTATAAAATTGACATCTAAAAGAGAATAGTTTTCTTATAGCGCTCAACTCTGTATCTTAAGTTTAAAGTCAGCTTTATGGCCACCAAGATTCGTCTTCTTGTAAAGGATGGGCCATTCAAAAATTTAAATTTAAAAATCCAATAAAATAAATACGGTTCGGAATTGGGCCAAATTAGTTTTTTTGTTGTGTAGTACAATTGTTCCAGTTAGAAATGGAATGCTATTTCATTCATATGGCTGAGCGGTTGGCCTCACAGTACCTCATTCGATGGAACCAATTTCGGCTAATTAAAGGGCCATCAATCGTTTGACGCAATAAATCGATTGTGGCTTGAGATATAAGGCAAGTTGCATTATCCTGTTGAAACCAAACATCGTTCACTTCAATACCATGAAGAGCGGGTACAAAAAATTGGTGCGATAGGTTTCTGCATTGACCGTAATGGTTGCGCCGTCTTCATTTTCAAAGGAATATGGGCCAATAATGCCTCCACTCCACAACCCACACCAAACAGTCACTCGTAATGTGTACATTGGCTTCTGTAAGACAATTTGAGAGTTTTCTGAGCCCCAAATACGTCACTTTTGCTTATTAACGTATCCACCAAGTTAAAATTGAGCTTCATCCGAAAAGATGATTTTTTTTTTGGCAAAATCGAAATCATCGTACAGTTTCTCGTTGGCCCATCTAGAGAAGCGAAAAACGAAGTGTATGGTCATGCGGCTTCGACTCTTGAACCAATTAAACTTTATAAAGCGTCATACCGAGATCTTTTCGCAAAATTCAACGTAAATTGATGCGTGGTATGTTCAATTCTTGAGAACGATGAGTTGATGTTGATGAATTCTCACGCACATTCTCAGCCACAGTGCTCACATTCTTACGTCTTGGCTCATCAACAATGAAACCAGCTTCAGAAACTTTAGCAATAAATTTCCTTATTCCGGTCACCGGCCACTGTTAATCCTTCTCTGCGACCAAATTTTATACAACATTTTCGTTCAATTTCTGACCAATTATCTTTGTTTTGGAAATAAATTTCCAATAAATCCTAACGTTGTTGAAACGTAGGTATATCGATTTATTACGTTTAGTGGAGATAATATACTGAATTTTGTGACAGAATAGAAATTTAAACCGATAGATGGCCTATCCGATATAAGGAGATGCCTTCTGTAACAGTCCTTAACATTCATCTCAAGCTTCATGCCGTTGTACTTGGCAGTTCTTCTATTAGAACTAATGTGTTCAATGTTGTAAAAATGTTTATGTATTGTATGTCCCTTCTAAATATGTACGTATGCTTGTTTGTAATGTAATTGTCTTTGACAAGTCCAATAAATATGACATTTGTTGCACATGCAACATTGAAAATTAAAAATATTGACCACTGTTTCCGGTTTTTTAAAGGTTACAATTCCATCATTGGGCCCTATAATGTTCTCTTGGAAAAACATTTTAAACTATTTTCTCTTTGTATGTACGTATGTGACTCTCTTAAGTGTGCTCTAAACAAAGCCACATTTCCAGCAGACAGTGTGTGACCATTTGAACGATTAACAAACATTATCCTCAACATCGACCTTTAATGTTAAAATAATGGCAACAATGTTGCAACCATAACAACACCAATAAGGATAATAAAAATAACAACAAATAAGCTTTGGTATTAAAAGTAAAGAACCATATTTTTTTTATTTATTCTACCCTTCTCACCTTTTTTGTTGTTGTATTCCAAAGGGGGCTTTAAAATAAGCGACAGGGTGTCATGACTAAAACATGTCTAAATAGCCTACTCTGTCTACCGTTTAAAGAGATAAAAACAAATGAGAAGAGAAATAAACGAAAAAAAGGAGACAAAAGTTGACACAGACAAATTAGTCTTGTCCAATGCAGAGAACGTGGTGAGCATGAAGAATATACGACAAGTAATACTAAATTAAATACTTTTTTAAATACGATGCTTTGTTATATTTGCATGAATTTGAAGGCTTGAAGGCAAAACGAAGAAATAGGTAACGAAGGCTTATAATAGTATTCTTCCCTAGGGCGGCAAGATGTGGGGTACGTCTATGCGGATATGGAAGTCTTTGAAATGAATTTTTTTGAAATCTTGCATCATCTGTAAATCTGGACGTATAAGCCAATACATTTATGGAGACATCAGCGGTCAATAATAACAAAGGACTTGAGATAAATGCTAAACATAAAGGTCGTAATGTGACCTTTCCTTTAACAGGAAAAGAAGCACAATCAAAAAACTATTGATAAAGTCAACGCTAATGATGTCAGTCTGGAGATCTAGCGCAGGATCACTCTAGCCAACAGGTGCTACTATGGTCTCAATAAGCAATTGAGTAGCAGAGACCTCTGTCGTACGACAAAACTAATACTTTACAAGACGCTCATCCTACCCGTGCTTCTTTATGGCACAGAGGCATGCACCCTATTAAGCACTAATGCAGCAGCTTTGGGATTATTCGTAAGATCTATGATGATTTCCTGCATTCGATCAGTGAGCAGTACGTATGAGCTCCTCAATGACATAGATACTGTGCAGCGTATTAACATCCAGCGGCTGCGCTGGCTCGGCCATATCGTTCGAATGGAGGAGGATGCTCCGTCGAGACGTGTATTTGATGCGGGGATCTGCGGAAGTCGGCGAAGAGGACTACCTTGTATGCGTTGAAAGGACCAAATCGAAGAAGACCTGTCATCGATTGGTGTGACCAACTGGCGTAGGCGCGCAATAAGCAGAGGCGTCTG
Organism: Sarcophaga caerulescens; assembly: GCA_927399465.1. Taxonomy (NCBI): domain Eukaryota; kingdom Metazoa; phylum Arthropoda; class Insecta; order Diptera; family Sarcophagidae; genus Sarcophaga; species Sarcophaga caerulescens. The sequence continues at coordinate 101,380,222 of OV656873.1, forward strand.
GAAGTATGTGTTGCGGCAGGCCGAAATCCATTAATCTGGTTGTTAATGGCCAATTAAGGAAGTAAGTAAGCACTTTCATCTGCTCGCAGAGTTTTTACTGAGAGGGCGTTACCGAAGAAACATTCAAATTTCGTTTTGTTGGAGACAAAGATATGTCGAATAATTGTCTAGAATTGTTATTGTTTATGCAAAGGGTATAAACAGAGGAATAACAAAAAAAAAAAACAATTGTTGTTGTTTACATCAAGTTGTGAACAGTGGTACACAAAATTGTGCTAATAATAAAGAATTTCAATTAAAACTAAACACAAATTTATTATTATTTTATTTGTAAGCTACGAGCGTAGGATTAATAAAATAGATATTTATTGCACACCGTTCGTACATACATATGTATATAAGCAAGTCTGTATATATGTATGTATGTGTAAAGAAAATGTTGCACGCTTTGCTTAAATGTAGATGACATTTGTTTAAAAAATAAAAAAAAAAAACGAAGAGAACAGCAAAAAGCAATTTAAATGTCTGTAACATAAAAGATAAAAATCATAATCAACATTTCAACTTCAACAACAGCACTGGCATGCTTTGTCTGTGAAATAAGTGCAACAAATACGATTAGGGTCGACTGTATGATAAACTTAAGTCTCATACTTATTTACGGAAAAGTTAGCATTGTCTTTACAAATTTTTTTTATTAAAAAGTTGTGAAAACAAATTTTTAAAAAGCTTTGGATAACAATAGATCGGTATCACATAACATTATATTTCAGATTGCCGCTACAAATTGGACTACCAAGGCATTGTCAATATGGATAACTATCCGAATAGTGTCTATTAATGAGTGGCAGGACTTACAATTCGTTGTCCACTCCGAACGACAGATTTTTAAGAAACTTCTCATGGCAACTTTCCTTAAAGTTTTCGCCAAAAGTATACTCAGCAGAAGTCGCCGAAGGAAATCTTTTTTTTACTTCATTTTGTTCGTGATGTCTGAGCTCGAGTTTGAATCACGGGTTTACATCTAATAATCCAACATAGTACCCACTAGACTACGTCAAGTTCGAATGTGTTTCCTTGTAAAATACGTTAACGCTGCAAGGATTTCAAGTATGTGTTCGAGTCCTTCTCCTGATCATAAGATCTTCCTATTAGGATGCACAGTATAATCTGCCCTCCACTATCAGTGTGAGAGCGGCCCTCCTGGTAACCTTATTTACTTATCCAAAGTCCTAAATTCCCACGTGAACCTGAAATCTAATAAAGAATTACCCCATTTCCCCTGATTAGTTAACAGTCCCATAATAATTTTCCAACCACACTCATATGAGTCAAGTGCTCAGATGGCGTCCTAACTTTCAGAGTTTATCGCCATGTCTCATGCTCCATATATTTTGAGCACATTAAATTGAAAACGTATTTCAATGGCATAGGAACATGGTGTCAATTAGGGACAGTTGAGAAGGTATTCGTCAGCCACTCGACTCACACATACAAAGTTTCCTGATGAATCTCCTATTTGACTCCCATTATTCTAATCAAGTTCGACAAAACTTTTTTTTTAATTACCATTTGATTGGGTTATGTTAGATAAAGTGGCAGACCCCTTATAAAGAAAGAGGTCCCACTTAGGCTGGCATTTAGCCATACAATTTAGCGATACAATAATCAATTTAATCCGGTGGTCAAGCATTTCCTAGAGGAAACCATCCCAAGTCCAAAATAAATCTTGCTATTGTAACAATCCTTATATTAGAGAGCTCAGTCAAAGATGTAAAAAAGTGACAGTTCAAAATCCTCTGTCTCTTTATGACAAGAGAAGGGCACTGACCCATTATATGAAATACATACTCTTCTCCTACTTAGACCCGTAGCTCCTACAGAAGTCATTTGCCGTAATACTGAGTCTTCTGGTATCTAAGGACAGAAGTGAGTCAGTCCTCTTTTTATCAATACTTATCCATATCCAGCAGAGTCCAGCAATATTGCACGTATATCCCTATGTCCAGGTACCTGCATATATAAGGGATGCCTTTGGATGATTCGAAATTTTTCTGAGAAAATGACGTACGTTAAAACTACGTTCGTTAGGGACTTAATACCTGCCTGGTTGTCCGATTAAGAAATTTTCAGGGAAAATCCTGCTATGATCTTCGCTTGGAAATATTAGTATCAGAACTCCATTATATTATATCCATTATATTATTTATCAGAAATAAATATACCACCGCCCGCCCTGTCGCTCAACTTTGAGTCATCAGTGTAAACCTTAAAGGTATGCAATGGTCTTAATAATAGCAAAGTCTCCAGTGCCACTCTAGTAAAGGTTCTCATCATCAACATACTGTTACGAAAATGGAAATGGTGTTACATCGTTTAACATTAAAATGACAACAAATGCTACAAAAACAAAAACAATGAAATTATTTACATGATCAACGAATAAACAAAAATATAGCAACAACATCAGTATAAAAAATGGGTATAAACAAGTAAACAAGAAGCAACAACAAACATTACCAGAATAAACATATAAACTAAATACACAAACAACGATGAAACAACGATGTTTACATTTACAGAGATTTCGAGAATGCGAAGTCATTCTCCTTCAAGAGCATCCATCACACTGTTTACCCCGCGATATAAAAGGCAAACAAAGCAGGCAACCAGTCAGTAAAAATTCAGTCAGTCTTGTGTGAAGACGCTATGTGTTTGATGAGAATAATCTTGGTTTGAAGATCTCCGTTACAAAGATCTGTCGAACAATTGTTTGTGTTTACGCAGAAGAATGTAAAGAAGAATAACAAACACAGTAAATTGTTGTTGTTTACATCAAGTTGTGAACAGTGGCACACGGAATTATGCGAACAATAAAGAATTTATCTAAAACTAAACACTAATTTATTTTATTTGCAAGCTACGAACTCATGTTTTAAAAGGGTAAAAACGTAACAACACTCTTGTTGTATCTTCTTACACTCCATCTGAGTTGGTTAAAGCTTTTTGGTCTACAATGGCCCCATATATCACCATTGGTCTGGTCATCATGATATTACATCCAGAATTTCCCTGCACGCTTTCTACTCGATAAATGTATCGTCCATGTCAATTTTATATCCAGTGATATCCCAGATAATGTCCATTCTCTAAGTAATTATCTAAAAAAGTCTATTGACATCCAGAATCAATCGCCACATTAGTAGTAAACTAAAGCCACCCTGTGGACAAGCTCTGGTTGTGATGATTCTTGGTGCTGACAATGGCAAAACAGACTATTTGGTAAACTCAAGAGATATTTAAGTTTTTTTGCGTTGACTAACTAGTAACTAAATCAAGGTCTATCTTTGTTTTTTGATTTTAAAAATATAAAAGTACTCTAACGTAATGTACAATATAAGAAAGAAAAAAGAAAACGAAAACTGTATGTAAAATTGTCTTGAATGCGTTTAAATTGTTTTCCATTTTTATTTTATTTATGAGTTTCAGTTTGATAATTCCATTAACAGGCAATTGCTTGGGGACTTTTTTTGGGAATTTTTTTCTAGCTTTTCGTTTTTAATCAAATATTTTACTCCACGGCAAAGTAACCAACCCCCAGCTGAATATTCAAGTTTTCATTTTTGTTATTGTTTCATAAGAACTTCAAATAATCCATCTTCATAATTATTATAAACTGTTTAGATTGTTAATTTGTAATGAAGACTTTTGGAGTGCCATTAACATTAATTAAATTGTATGACTACAGCTTATAATTAATATTTATTAGTTTTGTTTTAATTATTTCCGGGAAACATTTAAATTGAGTTGTTATTGCTGGAAAATTAAAAATTCTTTTATATAGGGTGAACTATTCAAAAGTTTAAATTTAAAAACGCAATAAAACAAAAACGGTATGAAGTTCTGCCAAATTTATTCTTTTGTTGTGAAGTGCAATTGTTCCGGTTAGAACTGGAATATTATTTCATTCATGTGACTCCTGCGGCTGGCCTCACAGTACCTCATTCGATCGGACCAATTTTCGTGCACTTTTTCGAGTGTATGGGATCGTTTGTCGGCAATGGCATCACGAATGTTGGCCTTTAAATGCCCAATTGTCTTTGGTTTGTCGGCACAATACTTTTCTTTAACGACGCCCCACAGATAATAGTCCAACGGTGTCAAATCACAGCTTCTTGGCGGCCAATTGACATCCAATTGACATAAACGGCCATCAAAAGTTTGATGCAATACATCGATTGTGGCATGAGATGTGTGGCAAGTTGCACCATCTGTTGAAACCAAAATTCGTTAACATCGATACCATTAAAAGCAGGTACAAAAAAGTCGGTTATTATGGTGTGATAGGTATATCCATTGACCGTAATGGTTGCGCCGTTTTCAAAGAAATATGGGCCAATGATGCCTCCGTTCCACAAGCCGCACCAAACAGTCACTGGTAACGGCTTCTGTCAGGCCACGTGTGGGTTTTCTGTGCCCCAAATACGGTAATTTTACTTATGAACATAACCTTCAACACGAAAATAACCAAATCGTGCAGTTTATGCAGCTTATCGTTGGTCTAATAAATCCCAACGTTGCTCAAGCGTAAAATGATTCATTACATTCAGTGTAGAGAATATACAGAATTTTGTGACAGAATAGAATGACATAAGTATTGTCAGATAAGAAATAACTGTTGGTTCAAATTTAAACCGGCAGAGGGCCCACTCGATGAAAAGTGGTACACAGAATCATAGGAGACATCCCATAGTGCTACGTTAAGCAAATTTCACCCTTGTTTGTATGGGTACAAAAACACCGTTTTATACTGAAAACGAAAGCGAATGTTTTTAGTCTACTTCTGCAACCCTTCAAAGAACAGCTTATCCATTGCGAAATGTACCCGCACACAATGTTTTAAGCAGAAATATTCCAATTTTTCCAATAAATCGATTTATAATATGTACCTTGGACAGTGGTATAGCTATTTACATTTGTTGACAAAAAATAGGTGGACCACTGTGATTTGTGACTTATTTCCATACACTTGAGTCTAAAGACAACCCCATAACAAAAAACCTAACCCAACGGTGGCCAGGTTACATCACCTCCATGTGAGATGACCATGCTCTCAAACAGCTGGGGCAAAATATCTACTGTGGCTTGAGATGTCCTTTTGAAACAACATTTCTTTGGAGTCCTGATCATCCAATTCAGGGCAAAAAAAGTTGGTAATCATCGACCTTTAATGCTCACCGTTCAAAGTAGGGACCGGCTAACGTCGTTCGCAAAGGAATATGGACTGATGATGCCGCCAAATTTTTTCGGGATACTTTGAACGCTTTTAGATTTCATGTGGAATTTTGTACGGGTCAGTGGAGTTTTATGTGGTTGCTGACGCAAGTCAAAATGCAAAAAAATTTGATGTTTCGGGCAGATCTTGCATGTCGTCGGTCGATTACTGTTTTATTGTCGATTACTTATCAATACACTCAAATTTTTTGCTCTAGTTAGAATGATTACGGCGATGTAGTACACAGCGGTTAGGTTAGGTTAACGGGTAGCTTATCATTCACAGGAAAGTTCACTCGCTGACCCATTGTGTCACCCAGTGTACAATGCTTAATAGCCCCCATATTTCTGCGCCTTAAAGAAGGGGGAGGGTGAGCAACTTGTAGAGTAAAAGATTTGTCATACGCGAGAGATCTCTGCTACTCAAATGCTTATTCAGACCATAGTACCACCTGCTGGAAAGACTGATCTACGCTTGATCTCGAGACTGACATTATTTTTGCTGGTAACGGTGGAGCCAAGATAAACAAATTCACATTCAACCTCGAAAGTGGAGTTATCGGCCGTAATCTGGGATTCAAAACTTCGCAAGTCTCTACTCGTTTACAAGATATACTTCTTTTTGGTTATCATTTACTGCCACACTTACATCTTAATTGACTCCCGTTCAATAGCGCTAAATGCAGCAGTAACATCTCGCTTGGTTCGCCACACGATATCAATGTCGTCAGAGTACGCAATCGATTGGACTTTTTTGCGGAAACTGGTGCCATTGCGATGCATTCTTACCTTACACAGAACGATCTCCATGACGAAGTTGAAGCGGTCAAGTTACAAATGGGAGAAGGCTTATACTCCTGTTGTTGGCGAATATCATGCGGTATCCCTTGACTCTCGTTCAATAGTAACATCTCACTTGTTACGCCCTATAATGTTAAAATCGTCAGCGTACGCAAGCGAGTGGACATTTTTATGGAAAATACTGCCATTGTGATGCAGTTCTCCCTTCCACAGTGTTATAACTTTATTCGTTACTACCACTATGGCAATGCTGTAACTGTTAAAAAGATACTGGTTATCTATTGTTTCAACATCGCTATTATGGTATACACATTTTTATGATCTTTTATTATATTACTTACTTGCCTTTTTTTCTTTTGCCGAACAATGTTCAAGCATCGCATAATTAGATTAATAAAGCTTAAATTGTTAAGTAAACTATAAACGCGTGTACTTTAATTTACAATAGTTACAACAAATTGGCGACGAGTAGATAAAACAAACAATGGATGCAGCACAGTTTAAAACTTTTATGGAAATTCAACAGAAAATTCTGGAGACGATGAGCAACAACTCATCTTCAGAGAGTAGTGGTTCAAGGGCTTTAAATCTTGGAACTAATACAGCATTAGTACCAAATTTTGAAGTTCTTGATACAACAAAAGAATCATTTCGAAACTATAAGCTAAGATTCGAAAATTATACGCAAATGAAGGGTATACATGCCAACAAACAATACTGTGCAAGTCTATTATTAAATTCGATTGGGCAAAAGAATTTTGGTATTGTAACAGCTCTTGCAGCACCTGGTAACCCCAACGATCTAACATATGATGCACTAACTCAACTTCTACAACAGCATTTATCTCCACAACAGAACGTGCTAGTAGCTCAACATCAATTCCTATCAAAATACCAGGAAAACATGTCAATAGCAGAATACGTCGCAAAATTACGAGAGGATATTGGTGATTGTGAATTTTATTGCGAATGTAAAAAATCAGTGGCAAATATTTTTTTACGGGCCCAGTTTATCCGTGGCATAAACGATAATGCCATACGTGAGCAGTTATTGCAAAATAAATTGTGTGACTTTTCTGAAATCGTAACGAAAGCACTTGCAATGGAAGTAGCAAAGCACGACTCAAAAGAGCTTGCCCATAAAACAAATCCATCGACATCTGCTGAAATCAACAAAATTTTGGCAGGGAAAAAAAATTCTCAACAAAATCGTAAATCAAATAAAAACTCCTCAAAGAAAAACAAATTTTACGTTGATTTTAAAACGTTAGGTCTCGATGGACTTTGTCTAAGATGTGGTAAAAACAACCATTATGCAAAGGACTGCCTTAGCAAGAAACATAACCTCAAATGTTCCGAATGTGGGAAAAGTGGCCATGTGGTCAAGGTTTGTATCAGAGCACGTATGAAAAAATCTCATTCAAGTCAAGAATCGGCACATCAAATTGAAGACCTACATCAATATGGCGTTTTAAACGTTGTTGATATACACAAAAACTGTTCTGAAGATTCAGACAAAATTTTTACTACAATAAATATAGAAGGAAACCCGATAAAATTTGAAGTTGACACGGGATCCAAATATACATTTTTGCCAAGAGATCAATACGCAAATCTTAACCTCAAAGTACCCCTACGGCCAACCAAAATTGCTTTTAAGTCGTATACGTCAAATACATTTGCAGCCGATGGTAAGGTTCAAGTTAAAGCTCAGTATAATGGTACCTCAATAGTAGATGAAATTTACATTGTTTCTGAAGACTTTACGGCTATTATGGGACGTGATTGGTGTCGTAAACTAAAACTCAAAATTGAATTAGACCAAATCGACAATCTGTACACAACTAATCATATATGCGATACTGATGTATTTCGTTCAATTAGTAATGAATTCAAAGATATTTTCCAACAAAAGGTTGGCTGTGTTAAACAATACACAGTGTCGCTCAAACTACGTAAAGACGTTAAGCCAATTTTCAACAAAGAACGTGGGATACCATATGCATTAGTCGAAAAAGTTAATCATGAACTTGATGAATTAGAAAGAACTGGAATAATATCAAAAACTGAGACCAGTGATTGGGGCTCCCCTTTGGTCGTCATACCCAAAGCTGATGGTGGGATACGTTTATGCGTTGATTATAAAGTTGGAGTAAACGAACGTCTAGTGGACGCACATAGCCCAATACGAAAAATTCAAGACATTTTTAACAGTTTACGCAATTCGAGATACTTTTGTAGATTAGATCTCTACAGAGCCTATCTACATATACCAGTTGATGAAGATTCGAGCAAAATACAAACAATAGCAACACACCGAGGGACGTATAAGGTAAATAGGTTATCATTTGGAATAAAAACAGCACCATCTGAATTCAATCGAATTTTAAACCAAATTTTAAGAGGAATTCCAAAAACAGAGGCTTACTTCGACGATATCATCGTACATGGTGAAACAAAATCCGAATGTCAAGAAAATCTATCAAAATGTTTAAAGCAGTTATCATATTATGATTTACATCTAAATAAGGAGAAATGTAGTTTTTTTCAAGAGAAAATAGAATTTTTGGGCCATACTATAACACATAACAAAATTTTGAAACTGGAAAGTAAAATAGCAGCCATAAGAGATCTCCCCAGACCGAAATCAGCTGATGAGGTAAGGCGATTTTTAGGAATGATCACTTATTATTCGCGATTTATTCCTAATTGTTCAACAATCACAGCACCCTTACGAAATTTAACGAAGGCAAATGTAAAGTTCAATTGGGATATTCATTGTGAAAAGGCCTTCAAAAATATCAAAGAAGAAGTTGTTAGTGACCGTGTTCTAGTGCCTTTTGATCCGAAGTACCCATTACAATTAGCATGTGACGCCAGTCCAACTGGGATTGCTGGAGTATTGTCTCACGTTATAGATGGACAAGAACGCCCGATTTCATTTGCCTCAAGATCACTCACAAATGCTGAAAAAAGCTACTCACAAATCGACCGTGAAGCTCTCGCAATTGTTTATTCAGTAAATTATTTTTATCAATACCTTTTTGGGAAACAGTTTACGCTCATTACAGATAATCAACCCTTAGTCCGAATTTTTCATCAAAACGCAAAGTTACCAAAAATGACATTGTCAAGACTACAAAGATATGCAGCTTTTCTTTCCGGATTCGATTATAAAGTTGTGTATAAAAAGGGTATCGAAAACGTAAATGCCGATTGCTTATCAAGGGCTCCGATAAAATCACCAATTTTAACAGACACCGCCATCAACGAAGAAGTAAACAAACTTTGCGGATTGTCAATACACCAAATTTCAACATTAAATTTAAATTTCAAAACTCTTCAATTTGAAACAAAAAAGGATCAACAACTGTCAACACTAATACAGAACCTCCAAAATAACCGTGTAGAAGATACAATGTTCACAATCAACAATGGCATCGTTTTTAGAGGACAGCGTGTAGTAATACCATCTAGCTTGCAACAAGCGGTTTTAGCTGAACTTCACCAAACACATATTGGCATATCAAAAATGAAGCAACTAGCCCGCAGGTATGTTTATTGGCAATCTATTGACAAGGACATTGAGCGTATGGTAAAACAGTGTCTGTCATGTATGTGTGTTAAATCAAGCCCACCCAAAGCTAAATTACATTCTTGGGAGGAACCAGAACATAACTGGCAGAGGCTCCATATTGATTATGCAGGTATGTTCCAGGGTCACTATTTTTTAGTTGTGATAGATGCTAAATCCAAATGGGCCGAAATTGGAATTACATCTTCAGCCCCCTCTTCTAGTTCAACAATACAAATGTTGCTAGACTTATTTGCGCGTCATGGTTATCCGGACGTTATTGTATCCGACAACGCATCTACTTTTACCAGTTATGAATTTCAATCATTTTGTACGCATCGCGGAATTCTCCAAAAGTTCATCGCACCAGGCCATCCAGCCACTAATGGCCTAGCTGAACGTAATGTTCAGACGTTAAAAAATCGTCTCAAGGCAATGAATAATGATTATTATTCTGTACGTGAGAAGGTAAGAGATATACTTTTTCATTATCGAGCCACACCACTCTTAAATGGGAAAACGCCGTCAGAACAATACCTAAATCGTCAGATCCGTATCCAACTAGATGCACTGAAGCCTCCTCCAACTCAAAACAAAACCCCAATCGATTCATGCAAAGCTCGTCAATTAAGAGTAGGAGAGAGAGTACAAGCCCGGTACTATTCTAACAATAAAAATTTATGGAAATTGGGAACAATCGTAAACAAGTTTGGTCATCTCCATTATTTAGTCAAACTCGATGATGGTCATACCTTAAAGCGATGTTGAAACAATAGATAACCAGTATCTTTTTAACAGTTACAGCATTGCCATAGTGGTAGTAACGAATAAAGTTATAACACACAGAAGGTTCTCCATGACGCAGTTTAAGCGGTCAAGATAGGAATGGGAGAAGTGGGGGAAATGACTTTTTTCGAACAGAGCAGAGAACACTGAGATTGAGACGGCTTATTTGAAAACAAGATAAAGTTTAAAAATTTGGTTAACATGGCAACCTTCAGAACGAACATTGTCTTGCTGTATTCAAGTTGACAAGCAGCCTCCTCGTGGCCCCTCCTAGATGGCATACTAGCATACGTAAGTTGTTAACTAATACGTTCAACCGGAGTTCAAATACCAGGACTTTAAATTTCAGTTGTGCGTATTCCCTTGTCTTGAACGCGAACTGTGGTATCACAATGGCCCCATAGGGCTTAAGTGTGTCCATCCAATTCATTTGGGGGGACGGCCACTTGTACCTACCTACCTATTCCCTTGTCTTAGCCAAGGAAAACTCATTACAACTCTTCAGTCAGGATTATGAACTACTTTCTCACACCACTTATGTTGTGTGGGTGGCGGGTCTTATAGTTTAAAGTCGACTTCATGACAATTTTATTCCACTCTCAGAGTTTTTGTCAGAAATCTTCTGAGAGAGAGCCGAAGAGAGATGTCTGGCCTGGGGTTTGAACCGAAGCCTCACATCTAATAAGACAACACACTACCTACTAGACTACTACGACTACAAGCCTCTATTAGGATCCCCTAAAAATTAAAAAAAAAAAACTTTAACTACTGGGATTGGTATTCAAAAAAATTAATTACATTAACTGTGTAACGGTGCTGATTATAACTGTGATGCTGGTAAAAACGAAATTATTTTCATTTCAAAAGTGCCGCTGTCACTTGTCTTGTGTCCATAAACTCTGTCAGTTATTAAATTAAGGTTTATGACAGTCTAACTTATTTAAGGAATTTAAATTAAATTTTTGTTTTTCACAGGGTTATAAAATTCAAATACAATACGTATACAAATACATTACAATGCCTTGTAATATTTATTAACCCCGTTAAGTATGTGTAGGAAATAATAAAGTACAGGCACGTACAAAAACACTTAAAGTCGCAAATTCATTTATTTATGCAGTCAGACAGACAGACAGACGATGAGGATTGTTGGTGGTTATGCGTGTTTACATACTTTGGAGAATTATTCTTAAACAGACCGACATTCACGTTTCTAACGTGACTGTCTGAATACACACGAAGACAAACAAACAAAATGATTGAATTGTATATTAAAAACACAATGAAAAGAAAATAAGAAGAATAAGAAACATTTCGATACCTTTTTCCTTCACCTCATTGCCATGTCCAGCTGGGTTAGCGGATTTGTGTCAGTAGAACAGGTAGTACGCTTAAGGAAATAAAATCAAGGATTACCTTTAAGTTCTGTTCGCTAAGGAATAATAATTTTAATAACAGAGTGGAGTATTTTAATGAATAAAACTTTTTGACAGCTTTGGTCATTGGAGGATTGAAATTAATTAAAATTGTAATATCGATACGTAAAGAGTTCAATAATACTTAACAATATTAGTTTGGTGCAAATCATATATACATACCTCCCGCTAAGTGAGTTTATTAGCCACCTAAGGCTTAATATATTGTTACGAAAATTAAAAATCTACATACTGGTGTTTTGCGTTTACATCGCTTAACATTAAAATTATAAACAAAAGCTACAAAAACAAAACAATGTAGTAAACAAACCTGTTTACAAATTATCGTACTGCTTAATATAAGTTTTTATGTTTGTTGAAACACCAGCATAAAAAAATGGTAAACAAGTAAACAAGTAAAATACATCAACAACACAACAAAAGAGATTTCGAGAAGGCGTAGTCATGAAAGTTCGCCTTCAAGAACATTCATCAGACTGTTACTTTGCCATATAAAAGGCGACTGAGTTAGTAAAGTTCAGTCAGTCTTGTGTGAAGACGCGTTTGCGTTTGAAGAGAGTAATCGTTGTACAAAGATCTCCGTTGCAAAGATCTGTCGAATAATTGTCTAGAATTGTTATTGTTTATGCAAAGGATATAAACACAGGAATCACAAAGAAAAGCATTGTTGTTGTTTACATCAAGTTGTGAACAGTGGCACACAGAATTGTGCGAATAAAAAATAATTTTAATTAAAAATAAACACAAATTTATTTTTATTTTTATTTGCAATCTATGAGCTCATATTTTAAACGTTTTTAAAAGGTAAAAATATATTGCCTGTGTACATATACGGTGATTTTTTAGGTATTATCTTTTTGGCAACACTGGTTTAAACAGCTCACGCACGTTTCGTGTTTTATTTCACTGTCAAACATCTTCAGTTTGGTCTCTAATTTAACCATGAATCGTCTTTCAAACGAACAACGCTTGCAAATCATTGAATTTTATTATCAAAATGGGCTCTTGGAAAGTTGGCCGAAGATCCACTTCTTTATCGAAAAATTGTGTTCAGCGACGAAGCTAATTTTTAGCTCAATGGATACGTAAATACGCAGAAATGTCGATTTTGGAGTGAAGATCAGCCAGAAGCATTGCAAAAGCTACCAATGCGTCCAGAAAATGTCACAGTTTGGTGCGGTTTATGGGCTGGTGGCATCATTGGACCGTACTTATTCAAAGATGCTGCGAATCGTGACGCCTTTAGACTATTTTTTGTGGGGCTATGTTAAAGCTGTCTGTCTATACAGACAAGCCCGCTTCAATTGACGCATTGGAAGACAACATTGAAGCATTTATTCGTGAGATACCGGCCGAAATGTTGGAAAGAGTATGCTAAAATTGGAATAAGCGGATGGACCATTTGAGGCGCAGTCGCGGTCAACATTTGCATGAAATAATCTTCAAACATTAAATTATATGGACCGTACTATCGATTCAAATAAAGATTTCATGCTTTTTTCTGAATTTTATGTGTTTTTTTTTGAAAAATTTTCAAAAATTCAAATTTCATGCTTTTTTCTGAATTTTATGTGTTTTTTTTTGAAAAATTTTTCTATAGTTCTTAAAAAATCACCCTATACATACATATATACATAATTGGTCATTACAACCCTTCAGCAAAGATTACAACCTAGTTTCTCACACCCACTTATGTTGTGCTTGTTAATTTTTATACATGTGTGGCGGGATCTACAGTTTAAAGTCGACTCCTTAATCCATTAGTATATGATCTCCCTCTTAAAAGAACAAGTAGCAGCCGAATTATTCCATACATTTATATTATTCAGTTTTGTTGCAGAGCATTTCCCAAAATCACAGAGTTGACTGGTACTATCTAAAAGACCGTCAGTATTTCGATACACAAGTCACAATGCACCCTGATTAATATCGCGTTCTACTTGTCTCCCGTTAATTTAACGCTATGCTCCCTGGAGTACTTCCTAACTACTTATGTTTTTTAGTTTTTAAAACATTTTTTAATTTTTATTTAATCGTACTAAGGATCTTTGGTAAATTTATGGCTGTTTGTAATTCTTTAAAAAAATGTCAGGGTTTTCAGTTGCTAAAATAATTGAACAGAATATTCAATACGACTATTAATCGAAACTGTAACAAACAGAATACTGTTGAGGTTTTCTGAAAATCGCCAATCATAGTCATCATATCTTCGTATATTTCAATAAAGTTAAACAGAATATTGCATGTTTTATTTGCCTTTTACAATGAAATGACCTTACCACCTTACAATTGCGTTCCAATGACTAGAATTTGATTTTAAAAACTTACAAATATTTCAAATACCTTTTAAATCTTTAATTCGAATTCTAAAAAATATACAATTTCACCCGGTCATGTTCATGTTTCTTTAAAATTGTGACCTAACACCACCACTATGTGACCTATGTTTGCACAAATAAATAATCTTTTTGATACAATTATCCAATAAGAAATAAACTTTTTAATGCTTTTGCCAATCTAACTTTTTCTCTTCGAACTTCTAAACAAAATACGGAACAGTGAACAAAACATTCAAAAAGTTCTCTATGTTGCCCAAGGGTAATGGAAAATGCAATAAAAGACAAGACAAAACTTAATAAAAAAAATAAAAAAACTGGCAATAAAACACCAATAGTTGTGCAAATACAACAGGCTGCACATTTGTTTGGCCAAGTTAGCAGCCATAATTGGTCATTACAACCCTTCAGTCAGTATTACGACCTAGTTTCTCACACCACTTATGTTGTGTGTGTTCATTTTTACACGAGTGGCGGAACCTACAGTTTAAAGTCGACTCCGAACGACAGATTTTTTGAGAAACTTTTCACGGCAATTTTATTTACTCTCAGAGGTTTTGCCAGAAATCTGAGGAAGTCGCCTAGGAAATATTTTTTCATATTTTCGTTTTGATGTCTGACCCGGGATTTTAACCGTGGCCTTACGTCTAATAAGAATACACACCACCTACTAGACTACGGCGTCTACACATAACATTTCATAAGAAAATAAGTGAGCACAAAGCTTGTGTGCAACACCTTGATTTATTCCTTCCTGTGTTGGAAATTATGATACAACAGGCAAATAGTGTTGGCATAATCCAGATCCTTTTTATTTTCTAGAGGAATTCTATTGAATAACATTTGGAGCTGCAACGTTTGCTGTTGTTTGCATCCCAGGTCAGACATCAAAACGAAAATATGAAAATATTTCTTCGGCGACTTCCTCTCAGCAGATTTCTGGCAAAAACTCTGAGAGTAAATAAAATTGCCATGAAAAGCTTCTCAAAAAGACTGTCGTTCGGAGTCGACTTTAAATTGTAGGTCCCGCCACTCATGTAAAAATTAACGCACACAATATAAGTGGTGTGAGAGGCTAGGTCGTAATCCTGACTGAATGGTTGTAATGACCAATTATGTATGTACGTTTGCTGTTGTGATAAGATCGTCCAAGATAAGAAAGAAAAAGGGTGGTTAGAAGATATACCTACGTTGATTAGAAATGACTTAGATGTTCGGCCTCTGTATAGCAGTCTATTGTCACCATTTGTAGAGGGAAACTTGATGATGTCGATTAAAGTAAAGTACCAAAGTACAGCCTTCCTTGGAGTAGTGGTAAACGATCAAACGATAAAATTCATGGAGACCAAATATATAAGGGAGTTGTGCTCATTTGCATGCATAATTATTATCCGTCTTGCAGAATACAAAATCCTGTTCTTGTTATCATAGACAAAAGTAAATTTTAGCAGGATATTTATGGTTAAGATTTCTGCATAGTGTACGGATGAGCTATTCGACCTCAGTTTTTACATTCTCACAGGTCATCACCTTTCGGTAAGCTATTGGGTTGTTCGGAAAGTAATTTCGTTTTTTCTCCACAGAGGATTTATTTGTATTTTTCACACTTAAGCCGTATAATTTTTATATGTTTTGAAAGCTCATGTAGCAAGGCTTGTGTGTGAAAAATTCGAATTAATTCTACGCAGTAGTTTTTGGTTGGTGCCCTTTTAAATATGGAGAGCGATATCTTACTGTTTTACTACAGAAAGGGTAAAAATGCTGTTCAAGTGTATGGAGAAGGTGTGTTGACAGTAGGCCAGTGCCAGAACTGGTTCGCTAAATTTCGATCCGGCAATTTTGATGTCGAAGATGCACCACGTTCGGGAAGCCCGGTTGAAGCTGATAAATATGCAAAAAAGGCATTAGTTGATACGAACTGGCGAATAACAACACGTGAGATCGGATTGAGGTTAAATTTATCAAATTCAACAGTTTATGACCACTTGATTGATATTATAGGAAAGCTGCCTTTCATATCCACAAAAAAAAACGCAATTACTTTCCGATCAACCCAATATGTATAATAAGTTCTTCGGCTCTGCGTTGCATTGCAACCCTTTAGTTAGGATTACAACCTAACTTCTTACACCACCCATGTTAAGTGTAATAATTTTATCCAAGAAACACAAGATGTACAGTTTGAGGAACTTTTCATTGCACTTTTATTTACTTTCAGAGTTTTTGTAAGAGTTTTTCATATTTCGTTTTGTTCGAGATGCTTGAGCTGGGAATTGAACCACTTGCTTACGTCGTAGTGATTGGACATATTTTTTTGAATGAGGTTACTGAATGTCATGTTATTCTGCTTCTTTAAAATCATTGGATATAAAATTTGTTTTTATCTATTCTGTCTGAGCTTTTGATTTCATGCTTTCTAGCATTCTGTTCTCTAAACGACTTTAGATTAGTAATGTCGCATTAGTTAATATGCTGGAAAGTGTGCTTTCTGAAGCCAAGTTCTATCCGATATCTATACCTCTCTTTCGCCGAGACGTTCCCAAAGATTTTTAAAACTTCGATGCAAATACAATGAAGTACTTAATATATTAACCCTGTTTGTGTATGGAATATATGGTTTACTGTTGTAGTCAATAAAATAAAAGTTGAGAAAAACATACAGACAGTCTTCACACAAAAACTAATAATTCGCGAACAAGAATATTTGTTTCTGACTTAAATGCAGACAAAGTTTTTATTAAGAATCATATCTCTAAGCTTAATTGAATTAAAATCCGATACAGAAGTATCTTTGAAAGAAATCTTAAATATGTATCTCATATTGTATAAATATCATTCGGCCACGCCAAAGAGTTACCTTTTTCAAATGTATTGCATTGCTCTTGGATCTCATGTGGATTGTTATTTATCCTGTATTGTCTCATGTTCCAAATTCAAGAATTTCGTTTGTTCACATGCCCATTTCATCCAGCCTGATAGGTGAAGGTGATTTTTCGATTAAAAACGTGTGGTACATTGTCCGATCAGAACATTCATTTTGATCACATAATTTTATTATTTGTATGTGTTGTTAATTGCTATATCCATCTATAGGGACCTGACAAAACGAATTGAATTGGGTGCCCCCATTGTAGTGCGCAGAACTTTAATTAACGAGAGCGCGGTTTCGATTCCAATCAGAGATTCTGTGGGTTTGTGATTGTCTGATTGTTTGTCTGACATAATATATAGCAGAAAATTAAAAATCTAGATACTGGTGTTTTACTTTTACATCGCTTAACATTAAAAATATAAACAAAAGCTAAAAAAAAAAACAAAACAATGCAGTAAACAAACCAGTTTACAAATTATCGTACTGCTTAATATAATAACAAACACCAGCATAAAAATGATGGTAAACAAGTAAACAAAAATGCACAAATAACACTACAATAATAAATGTAAACAACGATGTTTACATTTAAAGAGATTTCGAGAAGGCGAAGTCATTCACCTTCAAGAGCATTCATTAGATTGTTTACCCTGCCATATAAAAGGCTAAGCAGGTAACGGAGTCAGTAAAAGTTCAGTCAGTCTTGTGTGAAGACGAAGACGCTATGTATTTGAAGAGAATAATCTGTGTTTGAAGATATCCGTTGCAAAGATCTGTAGAACAATTATCTAGTGGTTTGTTGTTGTTTACGCAAAAAAGTGCAAAGAGGAATAACAAATAAAGCAATTGTTGTCGTTTACATCAAGTTGTAAACAGTGCCACACAGAATTGTGCGAATAATAAAGAATTTTAATTAAAACTAAACACAAATTTATTTTCATTTTATTTTAAAAGGTAAAAACATAGCAATATGATTAACTACAATAGTAAAAAGAAAGTGAGAATTATTAAAAAGTTAATCTCGAAAAAAAAATTGCACACTACACCCTCTTTCCTTCATCCTATAAACTATATTTCCTTTATTCCAACACAAAGCACAGCATGAATAAGAGTTCCCTCCCGAGTGTTGATCTAAAAAAAAAATTACAGCTAATTTGCCAGTTCAGAATTCCCTTCACTTCAATCAAGCAACACAACTATTTCCATCTTACTTTATTTAGAGATGCAATTTTTTTGTTTTAATACTTATGGATACTGAGGAATGGAAAATGTGTTGCTGTTTGTAGCGCCTGAAACTTCCTTGTGTTGTCAAAAAAATGTTTTTTTAATTTTCTTAAAATTTCATATTTTTCATCTTTTTTTTTGTTGTGAAACCAAGTATAAAAACAATTTCATTATATTTTTTGCATTTCGCTCTGGTTATTGTATTCTACTTAAATAAAAAGCCTCCAATGAATAATTGAAAAAAAAAATGTAAACCCTAGAGCCTAAGAAGAATGTAAATATTTTGGTTTATTTTTTGTTGTTCCATTTTAATAAAAATTTCATTGAAATACAATTCAAAAGAAAATTTAAATTTTTTAAAATCAAATTCTAGGCATTGCAACGCAAAGGTAACGTGGTGAGCGCATGTCATTGCAAAAGGTAAACAAAACATGCAATATTCTGTTTAATTTTATTGAAATATACGAAGGAATGATGACTATGATTGGCGATTTTCAGAAAACCTCAACAGTATTCTGTTTGTTTTGAATAATACTCGTATTAAATATTCTGTTCAATTATTTTAGCAACTGAAAACTCTGACATTTTTTTAAAGAATGACAAACAGCCATAAATTTACCAACGATCCTTAGCACGATTAAATAAAAATTAAAAAATGTTTTAAAAACTAAAAAACATAAGTAGTTAGGAACTGCTTCAGGGAGCATAGCGTTAAATTATAGGGATACATGTCTAATGTGATAATCACGAGAGATCTTCAAACCATGATTACTCTCTTCAAACGCAACGCGTCTTCATACAAGACTGACTGAACTGGCCCAGTTGCCTGCTTTGCCTTTGCTTTCTGAAGAATGCTCTTGAAGGTGAATGATTTCGCCTTTTCGAAATCTCTTTAAATGCAAACATGTTGTTTACATTACTGTTGTTTGTTTATATTGTTTACATTTGTTCTTGCAGTGTTTGTTGTTGCATTTTGGTTTACTTGTTAAAGTTTTTTTATACTGGTATTTTGTTGGTATATTTTTGTTTACTTGTTTATCATGTAAACAAGTTCATTGTTTTTGTTTGCTTTGCCTTGCTCTGAGAGTAAAATAAAAATGCCATGAAAAGTTTCTCAGAAATCTGTCTTGCGGAGACAAGTTAAGTCTGTAGGTCCCGATACCCATGGACAAAGCATGGGTGGTGTGAGAAGCTAGCTCATAATTCTGATACGAGGGTTGCAATGACCAATTAAGTGAGATAAGTAACTGCGGTGTGGCGATTTCAAATAGAAAAATAAAAAATCATACCAATTATGATTGATGATAATTTAGCGGATATGATTTTATATATTTTATTTTTATCGTTGTTTTTTTACTTTAATACAAAATAGTTTAACTTGAGCAGAATTTCAAATGATAATTTATATTAGTTTGCCTATGAAGTTAAAATTTAAATTTACAATTTACGTGACTTTTATCCACCAGCAACATAAGAAGAATTTCAGTTTTTTATTTGTGATTGTTATTACCAGCAAAAGAATTACGTTTAATGTTTCCTGTTTGGTTTTTATAGAGCATTTTGTCATAAATTTTGTTTCAGTTGACAAATTTTATGACATTATCCACATTCTTAAATAAATAAAAAATATTTTACAGTCGTTGGAAGATAAACAGACCAATGGTGTTTAAGTTTATGGGTAGCTGTGGTACTTTGGTGTATTTGTAGGAGTTTATTTCAGAAAATTTTCAACACCTAGAAACAAAAAACTTCAGAATCTCTACGTCCACCAGATGACAAATTTACTGAAAATAGTACGGGAACTATGGACCTCTTGCTGCACACACGATATATCGAATGCTGTAACATTTAAACCTACCCAGAGTTGTTTACATTTTTGGCGAGCTAATGGAGAGGCATATTAGACTCCACTGTGAATGGGAAAATAATGTAAACAGCAAACAGACTGAAGAAATCGGAACGACCATTTGCTATATTCCCGAAATTCTTATAATACTTGACGTTGTGATTCTTACACTTGCAGCGGGCAAGATCTACATCAAGAAAGAACAAAAATAAAGACCTACGTTAAATTGATTGTAATGGTTCGAATCTAGGCCATGAAAAAAAATGATGAAACCGGAATCAATCGGAATAGTCCAGTATATAAGGCTGTAGTGTCATTCGGGTGGAGGAGTGGGCAACACAGGCTTCGACAAAAATTATTGGGGACGCAAATATCCCCAAACGGAACTTACTATATTTTTCGATAGCCTAGCAACTATCAAAGCACTGCTTTCCGCCCTGATAAACTCCAAGGCAGCATACAGTTGTCCCAGACATCTCAATTAGACAGCAGATGTGATGCCCATATCATACGGATACCAGGACACAGTGACATTTGGATAACTGTAAAGCGGATAAGCTGGCCGATAAATTCTCGGCTTTGGAAATTCCCCTGAAAACTAACAAGCTTGTAATAGACAATGCAATCTTTGATTCCATCAACAATATATGTGAGACTTAAAGCACGGGCTAGATGGCGCAGAAAATCTTGCCAAAGCTTAATAGAGGGCGCGGGACAAGTCTGTTTAAATTCCAAAGAAATACTCTTAGTACGACTGTCGGGAACAACAACAGATGGAAGGCTTCGCATACGAGCAAGACGGCATAGAAAATCTGGTCAACCTGAATCGAAGGTGAACAACAAGTCTGCTTTAATTCCAAAGAAGAACATTGGTCTTGGACACCTTGCCAATGATGTCTGCAGAGGCTGCAGAGCTGAGGAAGAAGGGGAGACTATTCTTCACCTACTGGGTACCTGACCTAAACTATGCCGCATTAGAAAAATTCATCTGGGTGCCTACTATATGGATGTTCTGGAAGAACTGTCACACATCGACATTGACAGTATGAGTTGCTTCATGAGAAGCCTCGAGTGGTTCTGAGACAAGGGGATAACGGACAACTGTGGTGTAACAATGGGCCTTATGTAACATACTGTCCATAACCGACTTAATTTCTTCAAAATTTTTAAATGATCTCCGAATGATTGACACATTAGATGAAATTTTTCAACTAAAAATTCCCCGAAGTTAGCGAGGATCCTCAGCATAATTTTCTACATTTTTGTAATAAATTTTCACAATTATTACGCATTGTTCTTTCATAAAGCCGTCCTTTTTAAATTTCAGAGTTGCTACTTTCACCAAAAATACGACATCAAGTTTAAAAAGTTTACTCATACTGAGACACATTTATAAAATGCCATAAGGATAGTGGTGACTTCAGTTTAAAAGTGTTCAAAGATTTTCTATGCGATATACAATATGCGCACTGGAAGCCATTGTTTTATGCAATTTCTAGCTATCGATGTAAATTTCGTGATTAGTTGGAGCAGAATCTGGCTCGGGATAACGATATCTGAGCACCTAATCAGACAGTTCGAGTAGACCAAGTAATTCATCGGTAGTGAGGAGTGAAAATCTAAATTTAAAAACCTAAAAATAACAACAGCTGCCTATGATAGCAATTTGCCGGCTTCACGCTGAATGCCTGGAGTTCAGCAGTTGAAGAAGACCATAGGTAGCAAAGAGTAAGAATCTAAAACTACAACATGTTCAAAGTTCTATATTTACAGTTTGGCGGCTGTAAATAAAGTCGTTTAAAATTAATTTTTTAAAACGAAATTTAATGAAATTGTATGACAACTATTTTAAAATAAATTCAACATAATTTTTTATTATCAACAAGAAAACCGAGTGTTTCGATAAAACTTAACAATTGCTAAAGTAGTTAGTGATGCTTTCCTTCATGTCTCTTAACATTGATATAACTAGTGGCCTTGCCATGACCATGACCATGACCATAACCATGGGCATAACCATGTTCATGATGACCAGCATGAGCAGCGACATGAGCATGACCCGATTTATGAACTACAGCTTTGAAACCACTGTGCTTATCGGCTGTATATTCTACATGACGGGTAGTGCCATCGGCTTCTTTAAGGGTGTAACTGCCTGTAAATTTATAAATTTTGGGTTATTTTTGGAATTCAAATGAAATGTTTTGTAAAATGTAGAACGAACCTTTCACTTTGTCACCATCTCTGGTTTCTTTTTGACTTTTAATATCGCCAGTTTTGGGATCCTTAACACCGTAAGAAAATTCATATTTAGCATGGCCATGATGATCATCATGGTGACCGCCATAGTGATAATCATCGTGTCCGTTATCATGACCATAATCATGGCCACCGCCGTAATGACCGCCATGATGGCTATTATCATGGCCCCAAACCTGTACTACAGCATGTCCGCCATCATGACCATGTCCGCCATGACTATGAGAGGGGTGAGTCTTATGTTCAGTTACAACTGAATAATGGACTTCTTCTGCTTTAGCATGATGGTTGTGTTGCGGATAAAGATGGCCTGCGGTGGCTACGCCGACAACAGCCATAAGTATGATGAATGTATTGAAGGAATTCATTTTATTTATCGTTTTGAATTAAAGTTATCGAAGGCAATATTAAATACTGATTTTGGGGTGATTATTTAAAGGAAATTAGAATTGAACTGTGCTGCTATTGCGTTATTATTCTGGTATTTATAGTTTGAAACTTTTCTAATATTTATAACAGTTTTAACCATATGAAAGAATTATAACTGTTATAAGCAGATTGGAAAATTAAAAATTAAAAGCAATAAAAATGTATTTTTTAATGGAATATTTGATAAAAAAAAAACCAATTTAAAATAAATTTTTTTTTGTGTTTTCAAATAGCCTTGCAGTTTAAAAGTCTATTAAAAATACAACAAATAATAAAAATTAATTAAATTTAGAAAAATAATTGTGCAAATAATTTAAATAAAAATTATTCTTTAACATACTTATGCATGTTTAATACAATTTAAAAGGGCAACAAATTTAAAATTTTTTCATTTTAAACTTTAATTACAAACTGATATAATAGCTCTAGTTAAAGTTCATAAACCGATTTAAACTAATTAAGTTTGGTTTAGAAAAATATTTAACAGTTCACACCCAATTTACAAATTAAGACCTCTTTTCGGCAAGTTCAAGTTCATAACATACTAATTATGGTGTAGCATGTGCGTTTTTTCTTAAAATAAAATTTTTTTGTTTTACTTTCACTTTTAGTTTGAAATTAACTGGAAACTGTTTTGGTTTCATTGTCTTAACAATTATTATACACAACTCTAGTTTTTCATATTCTCTCTACTATAAATAGCAGAATTAAATGTAAGTAGAAGCACAGTTTAATTTTAAATTCTTTTAAACAATTATCCCCAAGAATTAAACGATTAAAATGAATTCCTTCATTACACTCACAGTACTTATAGCAGTTGTTGGATTTGCCACTGCAGGACATTTTTATCCAGAACACTCGTATCATGCTAAAGGTGCAGAGGTTCACTATTCAGTTGTAACCGAACACAAACAGGATTCTCATGGCCATAGTCATGGCGGTCATGCTCATGGTGGACATGGCCATGATAGTGGTCATGTTACAGTTCATATTTCGGGTCATGATAATGGCCACAATGATGGTCATCACTATGGCGGTCACCATGGTGGCTATGATCATCATGATCATGGTCATGATGGTCATGCCAAATATGAATTCTCTTATGGTGTTAAGGATCCCAAAACTGGTGATATTAAAAGTCAAAAGGAAACCCGTGATGGTGACAAAGTTAAAGGTTCGTTTTACATTTTACAAAACATTTCATTTGATTTCCAAAAATAACCCAAAATTTATAAATTTACAGGCAGTTACACTCTCAAAGAAGCCGATGGCACTACCCGTCATGTAGAGTACACAGCCGATAAGCACAGTGGTTTCAAAGCTGTTGTCCATAAATTGGGTCATGCTCATGCCGCTGCTCATTTTGGTCATCATGAACATGGTTATGCCCATGGCTATGGTCATGGTCATGGCAAAGCCACTAGTTACATTAATGTTAAGAGACATGAAGGAAAGCATCACTAACTACTTAATCAATTGTTAAGTTTTTTCTATACACCCCATTTACTTGTTGATAATAAAAAAACATAATGTTGAAATTGATTTAAAATAGTCGTCTTACAAATTTTATTAAATTTCGTTTCAAAAAATAATTCTTTTTACTCTATTATTTACACTATTTATGTACATTAAGTTGAATTGGCTTCCTGCGCAGCTAAATTTATAAATTAATCAGGGTGAAGCCGCCAAACTGCTGACATAGACAGCTCTTTGGACCTGTTGTAGTAGTAGATTCTTACTCTGCGCTATACCTATATACGATATGAGAGTACATGTTCTAGCAAGTTCATCAACTGGATAAATACATGTAATGTTTCTAGTATCGTTGCTCTGCTTTAATAGAAAAATATATGATCCCATGCAAGTAAGAGTCCTTCGTCTCTAGCTCTAGGAACAGACTAGGAATGACAGAGAATATGATTTATTGATGATTTATTTCTTACTCGCCATAGCAGCTTATGCAGACGTAGTTGTGCAGTGTTCTCAGCTTCTGCGTAAGTACACTTAGGGGCTAAGGGTTTCCTAAGATGGGATCAGGTTAGGTTAGGTTAGCGGGTAGCATGCCGTCCCCATGTTAGCTAGTGTAAGGTAGCCCCCCTTAATCCATTAGTGGTGGGTTTAAACCACCCCGAGCGCCAAATGAAACCGGCCAGTTCTCTTAGTGGCATGTTCGCCACTATGCTTAGATCTTCAAACGTTCTTTCACCCAAAAACCGATGACGTCTGTCTTGAAGTGCAGGGCACTCACATTAAAGGTGTTACACCGATTCCGTTTCTTCCACACCCTGGCAGCTTCTGCAGTAATTCTGGTGCGACAGACTGGGCTGTGTCCCGTTGTAATTCCTGTTAAAGTGTGAACCGTACTCTTGTCGAACTCAAATAGTTCCCTAGTTTTCCAGTTATCTACTTGGACACAGAAATTTTGAAATTCGGTAACCAGGTATGTTGAAACACCTATGGTTTGTTGAATTCCATGCTAGTTTTTCCAATTTGAAGAAGTATTCATGTAGGGGCGCATATAGCCCCTCCATCGTCTCTTCCTTAGACATCTGCGACATATACGGTGTAGGGAGAATGTGTTATGACTTTAATAAATTGTATATGATAATTGATTTTTCATTATCAAATAATGTTATAAAAAATAATGTAATTAAATATTTAAATTCTTAGTTTTTTAGTATTTTATTATTGTAATGTTACTTAATTGCCTGCAAGGTGCATTTCCATAGGCAAAATAAATAAATAAAATAAAAATAGGGAGTCTATTCAACTCCTAAGACCTTTTGGTTTGAAGCGGTGGGATTCCAGCGCTTTGATTGTTGCTTGACTGTCCACACATATGATAAAGTTCGAAGGAGGTTTCAATTCCTGGTTTCAAAATCTCCGCCTGAAATACGCTGACCTGGTTAGTTAATCTGTATGACCACTTCAGTGCCAGCTTATCGGAATAGAGCCTAGATTCAGTTCGCACTTGTTCGTTGACGAAATGCAAACCTGCTGAAATCATCACTGCTGTCCATGAAAGTATGTCGGAGGAATTCGATTCAGTCGATTTTGCTGCACTCACAAAAGCTCTGCCTTTCACAGCTCACAACCTGGCGAATTTTGCATACTGAATTGAGTCTGCACCCGTACAAAAATTAAATAATCAAGGAACTGAAAGTGAACGTCCACAGAAAAAGGCGTGTGTCTCCTGAATGGAATCTGCACTAAAATGAAACCAATTTTCATCGAAAAATCATCGTCAGTAAAGAGAATCATTTCTGAATGAATGAGAACAAACAAACGTGTTGAATAGCAATACACATGAGATCCAAAAACATCTAATGCATCCCGAAAAGTCACTGTTAGGTGTGGAGTTTGAGTTGGCAATTGCATTGCTCCATATTTCTTTGAGAACGATGTTGGTAAGGCTATCGCTGGCAACAGCGAGCTTAACAGATCTAATTAGTGAAACACTGCAGAAAAAAAAAAATAGCAATGCTAGCTGGTAAAGCGTTTTTCTATGCCATGTGTTTTGTTAAAACAAAACAAAAAAATTGTTTTTTTAACGAAAACAATTTGAAAGGTTTTATGAGCAGATTAATTAAAAAATTTGTTGTTTTCTCTTTAGTTCAACTACCAGTATAAATACACAAATAAATCTGCAGTAGAAGCACAGTTTAATTTCAGAGTCTTTTAAGTAATTATCTTAAAAATTAAAAATTAAATTAATTAAAATGAATTCCTTCATAACATTTACCTTACTGGTGGCTGTTGTAGGATATGCTGCTGCAGGACATTTTTATCCCAAACACTCGCATCATGATAAAGGTGCAGAAGTCCACTATTCCGTTGTAACTGAACATAAACAGGATTCCCATGGTCATGATCACGGTCATGGCGAACATGGTCATGTTACAGTTCACATTTCGGGTCATGATAATGGCCATGACGATCATTACTATGGCGGTCACCATGACGGCCATGATCATCTTGATCATGATGGCCATGCTAAATATGAATTTTCTTATGGTGTTAAGGATCCCAAAACTGGCGATATTAAAAGTCAAAAGGAATCGAGAGATGGGGACAAAGTTAAAGGTAAAACGAAAAATAAAAACGTATTTCATTCTCCAGAATAAATCTCAATTTGTATATTTACAGGCAGTTATACTGTAAAGGAAGCCGATGGCACTACCCGTCATGTAGAATACACAGCCGATAAACATAGTGGCTTCAATGCTGTTGTCCACACATTGGGTCACGCTCATGCCTCTGCCCATGATGGTCATCATGATCACGGTTATGCCCATGGTCATGGTCATGATCATGGCAAGGCCACTAGTTATGTTAATATTAAGAAGCATGAAGAAACAAAGCATTAGGCATGTCTTACATCCTATCGTTGCATTTATTGTTAATGTTGATAATAAAAATTGAAAGAAACCTTTAACTGCCATACTTTCATTCCATAGTTTTAATACGACCTAGTACTTCCAACGTGCCATGCAAGCAGTCAAATCATGATTAAAAATTTGTCAATAGAAATCTCATAACATTGTTCTCAAAATCGATTCAATCTGATTCTTGACTTGCTTTCCTTTGGTCTTGCACTACGTGAAAAATTGTACGCAAGTATTTTGGCCTATAAAATTAAGAATTAAAGCTAAACGTCTATTATTTGCCTCATATTTGTGCCAACAGCTCATATGGATAGGCTTATTTAAAATAAGCCGCATACTAGCAATTTTATCTCTGAACTGCATTCAGTAATGAAGCTCCTTTCTAATAAAATGGCTTCGTCAATAAGCAAAATTGCCGCACTTAGAGTGAAGATTATCCTCAAGATGTTTTTTAATCACGATTACATCTATTGAAATTAAATGTTTAGTACAGTGTACACTAAATAAGCTATGAACTGTCGTTGCATTGAGCGGCGAGTGCAATCGAATCGTGCTATCAGAAATTCTGTTTTCAAAAATTATTCAGCTAAACATTAACGGGATATGGGGTCAACAAGACCGCATAACTTGCCACACAGCTTGCTTAACAATCGTTTTTTTTTTACAAAATCAATTTGGTGACAACTTTCTTCTGAGAAGTGGTTCTGTTCACTATGCCCCCTCTTGAGTGCGATTTGCAAAAGATTACTTATGATATTGTTAGGTTTTCATCTTTTAAGAACGTTTAAAATATGAGCTCGTAGATTGCAAATAAAATAAAAATAAATCTGTGTTTAGTTTTAATTAAAATTCTTTTATTTTTCGCATAATTCTGTGTGCCACTATTCACAACTTTATGTACACAACAACAATTGCTTTGTTTATTATTCCTTTGTTTACACCCTTTGCATAAACAATAACAATTACTAGACAAATCGACTGATTTTTGTAACGGAGATGATCAAACCACGATTACTCTCTTCAAACTCACCGTGTCTTCAAACAAGACTGACTGAACTTCACACACTCAGTCGCCTGTTTTGCCTTGCCTTTTATATGGCAGAGTAAACAGTCTGGTGAATGTTCTTGAATACGAATGTTCATGACTTAGCCTTCTCGAAATCTCTATAAATGTAAACATAGTTGTTTACATTCATTATTGTTGTTTGTGTATTTTGTTTACATTTATTCTTGTAGTGTTGTTTGTGGATTATTGTTTACTTGCTTACCATTTTTTTATGCTGGTGTTTGTTGTTATATTACGCAGTACGATAATTTGTAAACAGGTTTGTTTACAGCATTATTTTGTTTTAGTAGCTTTTGTTTAAAATTTTAATGTAAAGCGATGTAAAAGCAAAACACCACAATCTAGATTTTTCATTTTCATAACAATATTTAACCACAAATAAGAAATCGATGGATATTTTAACTCTATTTTAATTTTAATTTTATGACTTCAAATATTTAATTAGGAAAGTTTATATACGACATAATTTTTTATAAATATCCCTTGGTTTACGTGGGTTCGATTTACGTTGTAAAATTTTTAGTTTTTTTTTAGTTCGATTAATGTCGTCTTAAATGTTTGCCGATAACTTGCAGTTTCTTAAGTAAATTTGTTGATGACTTACATTTACTATTGCTATTATCGTTTTATTGTTTTAACGTCAAATGGAAGACGGCCTAAAGAAAGACAAGCATAATTCGGGCAATTCACACGACTTTGTATCGTGTATGTTGTATTGAATACACTTGGTTGTTTGTGAACGCTCCATGCCATGCAGTATTTTGTATTTCGTATTCCAAATGTATTTTTTTGGCATTCAAACAATTTAATAGCACGAAACCAATACAAATTTTGAAAAACATATGAAAACATATACACATTGTTTTCATTCACACAATTTGATAGCACGAAACCAATACAACTTTTGAAAAACATATGAAAAAAATGTGTATAAGTGTGTCGGATTTTTACATGAAAATTATCAACAACAATTATACACTGTTGTATAATCGTCCAACAATACACTCAATACAACGATACAACGGGTTGTGTGAATTGCCCAATAGTTGTAGGAGAATCTGCAAGTGCAGACAGTAACGATTCCCCAGAAACTAAAACTAATAATTGATTAAATAAGCAGGAAGATTTTGATGTCGTCTAGATTGGATTATATCGTAAACCAGTGCTCCAAAGGCTATTTATATCAGATTAGAATATTGATGGGTGAAAATGTTGCAGGAGATTAAGTCGCTCTATTAGGCTATGAAAAACACTTCTAAAGAAAAACTACGCAAGATTTAAAGAATTAACTGAAACTAAAGTATTTTAGAGGAAACTACCTGGACGTTTGTCGAGTAAAAGGCAGGAAGTTATCTTTACTGAGAATGAACAGCATCGTGTAATGGATAAGGGAGAGGGAATTAGGTTGTGTGCAGTTCAATAAATCGTTTGGTCGTGATACTCTAATAATTCTGAGCAATAGTGAGTACAGAGTACATTCTGTTCTTCACTCCCTTTTTGTTAGAAAAATCAAAGAAATCAAATTGTAAGTGAGAAATTATTGAAAATCCTATCGAACTATTACGTACATCAGAAATGTACAATTTCCCATGACTGTGGCACATAAATCAGGCTGAATTTGATGGAAGGCATGGGTTTTGTTGCCTGTGAGAACCACTGTGGCTTGTAGCTTATTCGCATATACCTACGACTTAAGAAAATCCTGCAAGTTAAAGTCTAACTGAGTAAAATCGCGCAATCTTGGACATCGGAAAATAATTTATGATTTGAAATATTCGGAAGAATACTGCGCTAGATCCAGATTGCATTTTGAGCACATCAAAATTTGTCAGTCAATACAGAGATAATGCCGGATTTTATTTAAGGCTCTTACAAATTACAAACAAAGTTCCATTGCTAAAGTAGTTCCGATTTATTTTGAATATAATGGGATGTATTAAAACTATAGAATGTTATATAACAGTTTAACAAATTTCTTTAATTTTTATTAACAATATTAACAATGAATGGAATAATGTATGGCATGATTAATGTTTCGAATCTTCATGTTTCTTGACATTAATATAGATGGTGGCCTTACCATGACCATGACCATAACCATGGGCATAACCAGGTTCATGATGGTCATCATGGCTAGCGGCATGGCGGGTAGTGCCATCGGCTTCTTTTAAGGTATAACTGCCTACAAATAATAATAAAAATTGAGATTTATGTCTGCATATGACATATATTTTTAATTTTCGTTTTTACCTTTAACTTTGTCACCATCTCTGGTTTCCTTTTGACTCTTAATATCGCCAGTTTTGAGGTCCTTAACGCCATAAGAGAATTCATATTTAGCATGACCATCATGACCATGATCATAACCACTATCGTGACCGCCAAAATGATCACCATGGTGAACTACATCATGTCCGCTTTCGTGGCCATTGTCATGACCCCAACTATGAACTGCAGCATGTCCATTATCATGACCATGTCCGCCATGACCATGACCATGAGAATCCTGTTTATGCTCCGTTACAACTGAATAGTGCACTTCTACACCTTTACCATAATGATCATGTTCTGGATAAAAATGACCTGCAGCAGCAGATCCAACGACTGCTATAAGTACGGCTAACGGCATGAAGGAATTCATTTTAATTTAAGAAAAATTTATCAAAATATAGCGTTTTCGAGGATAATTGTTTAAAAGAATTTAAAATTAAACTGTGATTCTACATCAATTTGATTCGTTTATTTATAGTAAGAAGTACGAAAAACGAAAACGGAATACATAGTCCAGAGCTGTGAATAAAATTGTGAATGTTCAAGAATTTAAATTGCAGCGATCCTACTTGCAGAATTTTAGAAACGCCCTAGTAACCTTTAAAACTATTTCAAGTTTTTGGGCTGAAAATTATGGAAGAAAAGTACATTTCACATAACAGCTATGGGAAGTGATCTTAAATCAATCAAGTCTAGTGCATTAACCTTCAGCAAAAATATTTGAGTTAACATCGCAGCTGTTTTATACGCAGCTTGCTTTTCCTACAAAACCGAATTTTTTTACTTTCACTTTTAAAATAGTTGAAAGGTTTTATTATCCATTATGGACAATGTATTCTGTTTTCGTTTTTCGTATTTCTCTAACTATAAATAAACGATTCAAATTGATGTAGAATCACAGTTTAATTTTAAATTCTTTTAAACAATTATACTCGAAAAGCTCTAAATTTTGATAAATTTTTCTTAAATTAAAATGAATTCCTTCATTCCGTTAGCCGTACTTATAGCAGTCGTTGGATTTGCTGCTGCAGGTCATTTTTATCCAGAACATGATCATCATGGTAAAGGTGTAGAGGTGCACTATTCAGTTGTAACGGAGCATAAGCAGGATTCTCATGGTCATGGTCATGGCGGACATGGTCATGATAATGGACATGTTGCAGTTCATAGTTGGGTCCACGATAGCGATCACGGTTATGGACATGGTCATTTGGGTGGTCACGATGGTGGTCATGGTCATGCTCATGATGGTCATGATGGCCATGCTAAATATGAATTCTCTTATGGTGTTAAGGATCTCAAAACTGGCGATATTAAGAGTCAAAAGGAAACCAGAGATGGTGACAAAGTTAAAGGTAAAACGAAAAAAAAATGTATTTCTTCTTTCAGGATAAACCGAAATTTGCATATTTGCAGGTAGTTATACCCTAAAGGAAGCCGATGGCACTACGCGCCATGTAGAATACACAGCTGATAAGCACAGTGGTTTCCAAGCTGTTGTCCATAAATTGGGTCATGCTCATGCCGCTAGTCATGATGATCATCATGAACATGGTTATGCCCATGGTTATGGTCATGGTCATGGTAAGGCTACTAGCTACATTACTGTTAAGCTACATGAAGATTCGAAACATTAATCATGCCATACATTATTCCATTTATTGTTAATATTGTTAATAAAAAATTAAGGAAATTTCTTAAACTATTGTAATTATATGCGATATCTTTAACAGAACCCAGTATATTGAAAATAAATTTTAATTTCTTTACCAAAGGAAATTTTTTGTAATTTCTAAGATCCTTAAATAAAATCAGAAATTAAACCAAGACTGAAAAATATTAAGTAGGTGATCTACAATATCTCTATCTTGGCTGATAAATTTTAATGTGTCCACGATATAATCCGAACCTTACGCTTCCATATTATAATTTGTTTACAACTCATTACAATTCTCTTGAATACTTCTTTAAAAATTATTCTCCTCTGTCCAATTTCTTTCAACTGAAAACTTTGTTTGATTAAGATCCACTCTAATTTATAACAAATTTTAAATAATTCTTTACAGCCTCCGGGAACATATAGGAACCATTTGGTCTTTCTTAAGCGCTTCCTATTTTTAACTTTCAATTAAACGTAATGTGTGTGAGGTATAATCGAAATGGTTATTCTGTTGCATTGATGCCATTACATGTGGAATGTAAAATCGTTCAAATGTCTGACACGGCTTCTTTAGCTGGAGCGCATTCAAAAAGTCTAGTTTTCCATGGAGCTCATAAATCAGACAGCTGTGGTTGTGGCTTATGAGCGACTAAAGAAAATTCCACAAGAAAAGGTTTTTAAAGGGGTCCTTGTGCACGATCTGGTGGCACGAGCTTGGTATTCACATCTGTACCTCAGGATTTAAAAATAGTTAGACGTATATAAGAATAAGTTGTTCTTTGTTTAATAACGAATGATCAATTGATTGCAGGTACTCCCATATACACACATACATAATTAGACATTACAACCTTCAACCCTTCAGTCAGGATTACGACCTAGCTTCTCACATCACTTATATTGTAAGTGTTAAATAGATACATGAGTGGTGAGGCCGATTCCGAACGATATATTTTTAAAAAATCTTTCTTGGCAATTTTATTTATTCTCAGAATTTTTTCCAGAAATCTGCTGAGAGAAAGTCACCGAAGTCCCATACACATAAATCAAATAAAATTCTAATTTAGTTCCGGTATACCTTTTGGCAGCTTTCAGTAAAAGAATTTTAATCAAACAAATGAATGAGGGAATCCAACTTTATTATCAAGTAATTGAAACATTTTATTTCTGATACATTTGGTAGATCATTTGTTGTTGCATTACTTTTATTTTGAGTCTTTGGCGATTATTACCACTGAGTTACTCTGCAAATAGTAAGTTTGTCTATAAAAAATGTTATTATTTTTTTAATTCTTTTTTATTAAAAGAAAATGTATTTATTGTGCGGTAGATTTGTACACACAAATAAATGCTTTTATTATTTATTAACAGTAATCAACCTTTTTTAACCTTTAAACAATATTTAACAAAAATTAACTTCTTAAGACCTGAAAATGAACCATTTGTTTTTGTAAATTGTTTTTATAAACTTTTTATATCTTTTGTAGCATAAATAAAACGCTCATGTGCTACTTTATGTTTTAATATAAAGAATAGTAAAGAATGGTGAGCATATGTGTACCTTAGGTTCAAAAGCTTTTTAACTAGACCCAAAAGTCTTAAAATAATGGTAGTCTTCAAAGCAGTTATTTTCTCATGGACTTAAATAAGTATGGCAATTACAATAGGTAGTGTGTTGGCTTATTAGACTTGAGGCCATGGTTCAAATCCAGGTCAGACATTTCTAACAAAACGAAATATGAAAAAATATTTCTTCGGTGACTTCCCTTCAGCAAAAACTCTAAGGGCCATTATTACAACTTGCCGTTAACTAAAGGAAAGATTTTAATGGACAGATAAATTGTTTTTCATTATTGTAAGTGGACAATATGGTAGAACTGAGCGTTAAGCTAAAGGGAGGATCATCCTACCGGTAACTTTTAAAGTTAAATTTATACTTGAACTTGCCATATTATATATTATTTTCAATACGGCAACTTCAAATATAAACAAAATGAGTAATCACAACAAAAAACAACCTCGTCGTTGCCACTGCGTTTTAAGAAAAACTTATTTTATTTAGATATTGTTATCGACATTGCTCGGGCACTGCCATATTTTTGGAAAAGTTATCTTTATTTTATCTGTAGGCTGCAATAACGAAAAGAAGTTAAAGGTGACTTTAAAGTTCATTTTAGCTAAAGTTATCTTTAACTAAACCCAACTTTAAAGGCAAGTTGTAATAATGGCCCTAAGGGTGCTTAAATTTGCCATGAAATTTTTTTAAATAATCCGTTCGGAGTCGACTTTAAACTGTAAGTTCCGCCATTCAAGGATAAAATTTACACCCACAACATGGGTGGTGTGAGAAGCTGGGTTGTACTCCTGGCTAAAGTGTTGTAATAACCAATTATGTATGTAATTCAAGCACTTGGTAGAGAATTGTGAACAAAACATCAAATATCGATATTTTCATTTTGCTGTAGGTGAACTGCCTTACCCAGTTTTGTTTCTGGTTGTGGTTGCGACGCTACCCTGCTATGTTTCTTAGAAGGAGAAGTTCATCTGAACACTACTATCCTTAATCTGTAGAGTTTAAACCAGATTTAGCAAAAGTGTTTGTGGGCAATAATTAGGGCAACCTTATCATAGCAGATTTAAACTGTATTAAAGTAAACCAAGTTTATCCCAAAAGTGAATATATTTTCTTGGACACATCAACGTATCTATATTTCTCAGGAATTAACCACAACCAGATACAAGATAGGAAGGATATCTCATACCGGCTATTTCATTGTATGCTTTTCCCTTTGCGAGCAAACTACTTGTCGATTATAACAACTTCACGTGCTCGACCAAGCCTTGAATAATTAAATGACAATGTCTCAGCTATTGTATCCCTCCATTTAACTATGCATTCTCTCTCGTTATTTTGAACTTTTTCATCTCATTTTCGTTTCTTTTACTTGTTGCTGAGCTTCAGCTTTGGTGCTGCTCTCTCTACCCATTCTATTTGTTATAATACTTCCGG
The DNA here is from genome assembly GCA_927399465.1 of Sarcophaga caerulescens. Lineage (NCBI taxonomy): Eukaryota > Metazoa > Arthropoda > Insecta > Diptera > Sarcophagidae > Sarcophaga > Sarcophaga caerulescens. The sequence continues at coordinate 101,415,451 of OV656873.1, forward strand.
TCAGAAAATTTCCGCTTATTCAGCTTCAAGCTTGTGAAAAATCTGTTTATATCAAAAAGGATGATTAAGTTAATTGCATTAAAAAATTTTCAAAACATCTGTATCTAATATACCAACAAAGATTCTGATATATTAGCAGTACTTGCAGTACGTCTAATGCAGCCAAGAATATTTTTAATGTAAAAATAATCGGCACTTCTTTTTCTGTTTCTCTAGAATTACTTTGTAATAGTTCTCACTTTCTTTTTTTTCTATGGTGGTAAGCATATATAATGCCAGACAAAAAATCAGACAACCACAAGCACCGAGAGTCGCTGGTGGGAATCGAACCGACGGTCTTGGCACTTTGAAGTTCAGCACACCAACAACTAATGGTGTTTTCTTTTCTACCAAAAAATGTGCATTTTATTAACGCAAAATGCAATTTTGCGTTTGTTTCTTAAAAATTTTTCGCCCTCTAAAAGGGTGGTATGTTTTATTCTAAATAATTCGCACTTGCCAATGGTGGAGGGCATTGCATTTTATGCCCTGTATAAATCGAGAGTACTGATAATGCCCTGTAAAGCAGATGACTTTTGTTTATTTATAGGGCTACCAGATGAAATTTAAAAAAAGTCGCCTGGTATTGTTATCCAATTTGAAGTTAATTTTTTCATTGTTTTGTGGAGTAATCTTAAGGAAATATTACATTATTAAAACTACATGGTCAGCAATATAAAAAATTGCATTCAATGTTAAAACAGTGTTAAAATATTATTTTTTTTTGTTATAAAAAAAGCATGCAAAAAATGAAGTCGAAAAATTAGCGATCTGGCAACACCTTTGAACAAATTGGCATTTCCTTATTCATTTTCTTAATAAGTGGTAACACAGGGCATACCCTTTTTTAATATTCGTGTTATGTTCTTCTGAAATAAAAAATGACATTACAACAGGGTTGACCAAAAATTTTTTAATGCACATTGCAAGAGGGTGACATTTTCTTTGTAGAAAAGAAAACACCATAAGACCATCGGGGCACTCAAATAAGAATTAAGGATAATCAGAATGTCTGCAAAATTTTATAATTTGATTACCAATTAGCGTGTTTAGAATTGTCGTATTATACGAAGCTATTTAAATGCAGATTCCAAATCATGATGATGAAATCACTTTTCCATAATGTACAATTTTTTTTTTTTACAATTTTACCCTGCTAACCAACAGAGTTTCACTCAATAGATCGATATTAATTCTGTTTTGTAGTATGGTTGATAAAGAGTTGTTGTTAGTTTCTCAGAACTTTGTTCTTACCCGCATAATCTTCCCGGTAGCTGTAAAAAATTTCATATAAATTAGAGCGCATCTTTAACAAAGTTTTAAGTTGAAAGAAAGTGAACATCATGGAAAATAATTTGTAAAGAAGTATTCAAGAGAATTCTAATGAGTTGGAATCAAATTATAATATGGAAGCGTAAGGCTTGGATTACATAGTGGACACATCGAAATTTATCAGCCAAGATAAATATATTGTAGATCACTTCGTCGACATTTTTCAATTCTGGTTTTATTTCTGATTTTATTTAAGAATCTTAGAAAATACAAACAATGTTCCCATGGTAAAGTAATTAAAATTTATTTTCAATATACTGGGATGTATTAAAACTATACAATAACACTATAACAGTTTAAGAAATTTCTTTAATTTTTTATTAACAACTAGCTGACCCGACAGACGTTGTCCTGTCCAAATTAGAAAAAATGTTTGTGTTCGATTTGTGAATTTGTGAGAAGCTGTTTGAATTGTGTAAAAATAGTGAAAAAGAGAAAAACCACGTACTTTTAAATGATAATTTTTATTTATGTAGGTTTGGGATGTGTTTAAATTACATTTGATTTGAAAATATGTACAAGATGGTGTTATATTTACATTTTGATTGAAAGATCGATGTTCAGGAACCAATTAAAATAAAGAAATACTTTTTTCTGTTGCTTTGCAGTGATATCGTAGTTTTCTTCATTGCAATGCTTTATGATACACGACATTTTTAGTTTTGTTGCCTGGCGCGTAAATAAATAATGCTGATGGTGTTCCGACACGGGAACAGGCGACATACAATTGACAATGCGAGAAGCATGGATTTTCAAGGTTAATGCCGCAAACACGCAATGACTGCCCTTGAGATTTATTAATTGTCATAGCGAATGCAAGCCGTACTGGAAACTGCAATCGTTTAAAATCGAATGGCATGTCGGTCAGAGCCATTGGGATCCGTGGTATCAAAACGTCTTCTCCTTTGTACTTTCCTTTAAGTATTGTTGCTTCGATGACGTTATTCATCAGGTTTTTTACCGCAAGTCGGGTGCCATTACAAAGACGTGGTTGGTTTATGTTTCGTAACATTATGATTACCGATCCGACTTTCAGTTGGAGATTGTGAGGCGGTAATCCGGGTAATTCCAGCGAGTTTAAAAACTCGGTTGGATAGTTGACAACATCATTTTGGGAAGTAATGGAATCCACCGATTTGTACGTCATCAATTCGACAGCAATTTCACTTTGAATCTTAAAATTCAATTCGTCGACATCAATGTTTTTCGCAGCCAATATAGCGCGTTCGCGTTCCTTTCGGATTAGTTCGGATTTTGATTTGGTGAACTGACAGAAACCGGGGGGAAATTGAATGCAACCGGTCGAAATGTCCGGCTGGCGTTGACCGTGGAATCACTGGCAATGTTTGCCGAAAATCCCCTGCTAACAGAATCATCGCACCACCAAAACGGCTTTGATTGTTTCGTAAATCTTGCAAAGTTTTATCTAATGCCTCCAAAGACTTTTTATGCGCCATTGTACACTCATCCTAAACGATCAGTTTGCTTTGCTACAAAACTTTGGCCATTGCACTGTTCTTGGAAATGTTGCATGTTGGATTTTCATTGATTTGCAACTGCAATGGCAACTTGAGTGCTGAATGGGCAGTACGACCGCCTTCCAACAACGTAGCTGCAATTCCTGATAAAGCAAGTGCAAGTGCGAGCGTATCGTGGCCAAAATCAACGCGATCAAAAAAGTTTTTCCAGTTCCACCGGGAGCATCAAAAAAAAAAAAAATGCCTCCAGTTGCATCTTTCATAACTTTCATAAGAGTGTCGTATGCATATTTTTGTTGTCGATTCAAAAATAAACATGCAATAAAATAATCAGCAAATTGAGAAAAATTAACTATTTATTTGCTTTGCTTGTTTATTTTGATTTTTTAGACTTTACTACAGTGCACTCTCTATAATATGAACAACTTAATATATGAACACTTTTTACTTCCATTGGCTATTCTAAAATATGAGCAGTTTATTTTTGTTTTTTAACGGATTTTATCTATATGTACATAAAATTACCCGACGATTTAATAAAAGTGGGCGAATAATTGGGAGTATCAGTGGGCGTGGACAATTTTTCTTTCTGTAAGTAACTTTTGTAAACTTTGAGAACATTTAAAAAAAAATAAGACAAATCCGTCCAAACGTTCCAAGATTTTAAATAAATCGAAAAAAAGTGGGCATAAAAGTGGGCGTGGTCAATTATTCTTTCAGTAAAACTTTAAATTTGATTACTACGAACATGTTTTAAAAAATTTAGCCAAATCGGTGCAGCCGTTTTCCGATTTTAGATAAATCGAAAAAAGTGGGCGTAAAAGTGGGCGTGGTAAATTTTTCTTTCAGTAAAAACTTAAATTAGATTACTACGACCATTTAAATAAAAGATTAGCCATATCGGTGCAGCCGTTTTCCGATTTTAGATAAATCGAAAAAAGTGGGCGTAAAAGTGGGCGTGGTCATTTTTCTTTCCGTAAAAACCTAAGTTGGACTATGACGAACATTTCAGTAAAAAAATTGTCCAAATCGGTCTAGCCGTTCTCAACTGATGCAATTACCAACGAACGACAATTGATTTTTATTTATATAGATATTAACAATGAATGGAGTTAATGTATGGCATGATTAGTGTTTGGAATCTTCATGTCTGTTAACATTAATATAGCTAGTGGCTTTACCATGACCATGACCATAACCATGGGCATAACCATGTTCATGATGGTCATCATGACTAGCGGCATGAGCATGACCCAATTTATGGACGACAGCTTGGAAACCACTGTGCTTATCGGCTGTGTATTCTACATGGCGCGTAGTGCCATCGGCTTCCTTTAGAGTATAACTGCCTGTAAATACACAAATTGAAAATTATCTTTGATGATTAAATGGATTTCTATTTTTCGTTTTACCTTTAACTTTGTCACCATCTCTGGTTTCCTTTTGACTTTTAATATCCCCAGTTTTCAGATCCTTAACACCATAAGAGAATTCATATTTAGCATGGCCATCATGACCATGATCATGACCAATATCATAACCACCATCGAGACCGCCAAAATGACCACTGTGGTGAACTGCATCATGTCCGCTTTGATGGCCATTATCATGTCCCCATGTATTGACTGCAGCATGTCCATTATCATGACCATGTCCGTCATGACCATGACCATGAGAATCCTCTTTATGTTCAGTTACAACTGAATAGTGCACTTCTACACCTTTACCATGATGATCATGTTCTGGATAAAAATGTCCTGCAGCTGTTAAACCCAGAACAGCCATAAGTACGGTGAATGCAACGAAGGAATTCATTTTTATTGGTTTCAATCAAATATTGTGCAAATATTTATAATTAATGGAGATTAAATTACTTGAAGGAATTTTAACTTAAACTGTGCCTCTACAACATTTTAATTTTGTTATTTATAGTTTGAAAATAGAATAAATTTTTATTAATTAGTTTTTAGTTAATGAAACCTTTCAGTTATTTTTAGTTTGAAAGTGAAAGTAACAAGAAACAGAAAATCAAATACTACAGATTATTTATTAATTAACATATCAATTGGCATATTTTGTTTTGCTAAGTATTTATTTGTTATGCCCCTATTTGTCTTGACTGTTAGAAACAATCGATATCTTTCATGCGATTTACTGAAATTGAAATATCGTTCAATAAAGCAATACTTTGGATGTGTGCTAATGTAAATGTCATTTAGGACATCGTGGAATTACTGCACTTCATAATCGCAGCGGACGCATGCCTAAAAACCTATCTGAAGTATAAATGCCATGAATTTGAATTCTATTCCAACAATATTTTTGTCTTGTATTATCCAGTCAGAAGAATTTTACTTTATCCACACCATTTACATGAACACACTACTAAAGTATTGTTTTATTGAACGAAATTAAATAACACCAAAACGCATGCAAGATATCGATTATTTTTAACAGTCAAGACAAATAGGGGCATAACAAATAAATACTTAGCCGAAGATAATATGCCATTTGATATGTTAATTAACAAAAACTCTAATACCACAACTGTTTTTCTGTTACCTTCACTTTTAACTAAAAATAACTGAAAGGTCTTATTAACTAAAATAATTAATAAAGATTTATTTGTTCTATTTTCAAACTATAAATAACAAAATTAAAATGTTGTAGAGGCACAGTTTAAGTTAAAATTCCTTCAAGTAATTATCGCCATAAATTACAAATATTTGCACAATATTTGATTGAAACCAATTAAAATGAATTCATTCGTTACATTCACCGTACTTATGGCTGTTCTGGGTTTAACAGCTGCAGGACATTTTTACCCAGAACATGATCAGCATGGTAAAGGTGTAGAAGTGCACTATTCAGTTGTAACTGAACATAAAGAGGATTCTTATGGTCATAGTCATGGCGGACATGGTCATGATAATGGACATGCTGCAGTTCATAGTTGGGGCCATGAAGGCGATCATGGTTATGAACATGGTCATTTTGCTGGCCATGATCATGCTCATAATAGTCATGATGGTCATGCTAAATATGAATTCTCTTACGGTGTTAAGGATCACAAAACTGGCGATATTAAGAGTCAAAAGGAAACCAGAGATGGTGACAAAGTTAAAGGTAAAAACGAAAAATAAAAATATATTTCATATGCAGACATAAATCTCAATTTTTGTTTTTGTAGGCAGTTATACCTTAAAAGAAGCCGATGGCACTACACGCCATGTAGAATACACAGCCGATAAGCATAGTGGTTTCCAAGCTGTTGTCCATAAATTGGGTCATGCTCATGTTGCTGCTCATGATGACCATCATGAACATGGTTATGCTCATGGTTATGGTCATGGTCATGGTAAGGCCACCAGCTATATTAATGTCAAGAAACATGAAGATTCGAAACATTAATCATGCCATACATTATTCCATTCATTGTTAATATTGTTAATAAAAATTAAAAAAATTTCTTAAACTGTTATAATTTTATTCAATACTTTTAATACATCCCAGTATATTGAAAATAAATTTTAATTACTTTACCATGGGAACATTGTTTGTAATTTGTAAGAGTCTTAAAAAAAATCTGAAATCAAACCAGAACTAAGTGATAAAAGATTGGATAACAAATTTTGATGTGTCCATATAATCCGTATCTCGGCCTTTCCTATAATCATTTGTTTCCATCTCATCATGATTCCCTTAAATCTTTGTTTACAAATTATTTTCCAATATTCATTTTCTTTTAATTTAGAACTTTTTTTGATTAAGATCCACTCTAATTTGTATTAAATTTTAAATAATTCTCTACAGCTTCAGGGAAGACCACGCCCATAAGGATTAAGTTATGAGATATTAAGATCAGGTATTTGTCCATCATTATGCTAAAGGTAATTAATGTCGATTTATTGATTTATTAGTGATAATCCAAACATATAACAGGATGCCTCAGAGGAAACTATGGTATTTTTTCAAGCGTTTTCTATCTTTAAATTTACATAATAAATAATAAGTGCGTGTAAGATACCATAGAATTTGTTTATTCGTTTGAAAGGCCTGTTGAAGCCATTACGTGTGGAATATAAAAACGTTTAAATCTCCAATATGTCTTCCCTGTGTGGAGCGCTCATAATTTAGGTTGAATTTGACCGATTGCATGCATATTTTAATACAACTGCGACTTAAGAAAATATATGAGAAATATCCAAGGCCGCATGAACTGTGTAGCATGTAGCGACATCATGTTGCAATCACATCTTGTTGGTTTCCTCTTAGCAGATTTCTGACAAGAACGCTGAGAGCAAATCAAATTGCCATGTAAAAATTTTTTTTAAATATCCGTCGTTCGGAGTCGACTTTAAACTCCAGGTCCCGCCACTCAGGTGTAAAATTAACTGGTGTCAGAAGCAAGGTTGTAATCCTGATTGAAAGGTTTTAATGACCAATTATGTATATATGTACAGAAGTTTACGTAGAGAACGAAATTGCCTTCGTTGGACGGATCAAACCGAAGAAGTCTTGTCATCGAGTGGTGTGACCAGCTGACGGAGGTGCTGAAGAGCCATAGGCATCTGGAAGGATATGCCACGGCAGCTCGAATTCCGATAAACATGTTGTTAATGGTCAATTAAGTAAGCATTGATTGGGTCTAAAAAAAGTTTATATTGATTTCAATTTCTATGGAAACAACAAAAAAACAAAACTCTTCATTACTTACTCTTATGGGACACCTTACATAAAATTATGAATGCAGGGTATTGAAACGACGGAGTAGTTTTTGTATCATTGTTTAGATTTCATAAGATCTAGATTTCAATATTTTAGGGAAAGACTGGAAAAATTTATGGAAGTTTGTACATGAGGTCACAACAAGCCTTCACCAAGATGGCTTAGGTGTATGACAATTGGCATTGAGACAACCTTGGCTGATGTCCTTTCCGTCATCAAACCTAATCAGTCTTATGGTAAATATATATTGTTACGAAAATGGAAATGGTGTTCTTAAAATGATAAACAAAAGCTCCAAAAACAAAAATAATGGAGTTGTTTACATGATCAACGAATAAACAAAAATATAGCAACAACATCAGTATAAAAAATAGAAGGGGACAAAGCACTAAACAAGCAACAACAAAGTGCAGTATAAAAAAAAGCGGATAAACAGTAAACAAGCAACAACAACACTGCAAGCAACTTGTTTACATTTATGAAGATTTCTCGAAGGCAAAGACATTCTCCTTCAAGTGCATTCATCAGACTGCTTACGCTGCGATATAAAAGGCAAGAGAGAGTAGGCAACGGTGATTCAGCAAGAATTCGGTCAGTCTTGTGTGGAGACACGTGATTCAGAAAGAATTCGGTCAGTCTTGTGTGAAGACACGTTGCGTGTGAAGAGAATAATTGTGGTTTGAAGATCTCTGTCATAAAAATCTATTGAACAATTGTTATTGTGTACGCGGAAGTGTATAAAGAATAATAACAATTAAAGCAAATTGTTGTTGTTTAAGTCAAATCGTTAAACGTGGCACACGGAATTGTGCGAAGAATAAAGAATTGATTTAAAACTAAACACAAATTTATTTTTATTTTATTTGCAATCTACGAACTCATATTTTTAACGTTTTTAAAAGGGTAAAAACGTAACAATATATTGTTCGAATTCAATAAAAAATTTCTAAATAAATATTTATAACGAAAGCATTTCTTAATTAAATAATTAACTTCGTTACACTTACCATATACATATGTATGTATGTATGTGTGGTAATAGGTTTTGTTCATCATTCTCTATTATTATCCTTTTTTAACAAGAACAGAATAATATCCTTTTCTTTTATCTTCTTAAAAAAAACCCTTCTTATATATTTGTTAATTATTTATAATTTTTTTAGTAATCTTTTTAGTAATCAACAAATATAATGAAATGTTGAGAACAAAAAATTCTTACAAATCTTTACCCCAGATGGGACTCGAACCCACAATCCCCGGCTTAGGAGGCCGATGCCGTATCCATTGGGCCACTGGGGCTCTTAACAATACATAGACAGAAATAAATATTAAACGGCAAACCACCACCATAAAGAGAAAAGGAGTCAACAACACTTTTGTTTTGGCCATAAATATGCTGTTCTACAATCAAAAATACCCAAAAGAAAGCAAATAAAATAATTTAAAAAAAAAATATATTTTTTGGCTACGAGATATGAATGTGTATCTTATAAATATGCGCACAAAATATTGTATCTTCAGCTAATAACAAGATGACTAAACGAACCACTGGTAATAATTTCAACAGCCAAAACAATAAAGATGACGTAAATATTTTCTGTTTACGTTCTCTAACAATTTCATTTACTCATTCATTCACATCTTATAGATACTTTGTTGCCTTGCGATATAAGAACGAGCAGCCATAAGTAGAAATTGAATTTTTTTTTGTTTGTTTTATCTTTAGCCGGTTTTGCCGCCTTTCGTTAGTCATTTCAATTCATTTTTTTCATATTTTCTGTTTTGCTACGTTTATTCTTCTATTCTCTTCGTAAATGTTTGTTATTGTTGTTTGTAGCTCAATATTTACCCAAGAACAACCACTATCTTTATCTGCAAATGTTAAAGTATCTCGCACAGAAAGCACATGCCTGTAAAATGTAAAATGTCAGGGGTTCTCAAACATTTTATGTGGGCTCTTAAAATTGGAATTTTTATGGAAATTTTCTTTCAACAGACATACCGAATGGAAGAAAACATAAAAGAAAACATGTTTTTCAAATTTGCTGCCAGTTGAATAAATCAAACTTTAACGTGTAACGAATTCTATGTGACTTGGTGCACCATGCACTCGAATCTGTTTATAGTATCCCACTTAACGAATTTGAATATAAAAACAATCAAGCGTTACTCCTCCTTATAGAATTTTTGCTATTGCCACATGTCATGAATCTATTTCTATTCGCTTGGAAATTAGTATAGTAGCATAGCTGCCAGATAAATGAAGCATCAAATCGTCAAATATTTGAGAAAAAATCGTCAACGTCATTGAAATCGTAAAAAAATCGTCAAAAAGATAAATAAATAAATTGAAAAGTTTTAAAAACAAAAACATATAAAGTCAATGTTAACCAACAATAATATTGCATCATCTATACCCATGTGTGGTGTAAATATTAGGGCGTCAGAAGATCTTGACGTTATGGGTGTCAAGTTTGATGTTCGCTAGAACTGACACAGATTTCAGTGCCTTGGTTTCTTAAGACGGTGCAATAAATACTTCATCTGATCTACTTACCATTTACGCCATTTATAACCGATCAGAATGGAATACAACTCTCATGTATGGGTTGGCCCTTAACGTCTATTTTGAGGCTTCTCGACCGTTTACAGGAGAGGCCGTAGTAGCTCGTTAATCACGATAGTGTGTATAACACTATTGATTCATTGGAGCATCGTTGCAATGTGGCTTGTGTTTCACTGTTCTATCATTACTACAACGGAAGTTGCTCGAGCGAAATAAGGGGACTTGCTTATGAAAATTATGTATTCCTACGTAACGCTCGTCTTTCTCGGCCAGCACATCCGTATGTGGTCGATTGGACAGTGTATCGCATACTGCATTACAGACGAATTTCGTTTGTTAGACGGACTATTCGTATGTGGAACTCCCTTCCTGCAGAGATCTTTCCTGTTACTTATGGTATAAAAATGTTATAAAAATATTTAAACCTAGTGTCCATAAACACTGCTCCCTATTTCCTCCTTCTAATAATATATTTTCCGAGTTCCAAACACAATGCCATCCCCTGAGTGTTGGTCGTATGAAAAAAAAAAATAATCGCACTTGCCTTCGTCCTTCCGATGGTAATATTAGAAGCTATAATCAAATTTTTAAAATTGTCTGCAACGACAAATGATAATTTATGCTCAACTACGATGTTATTTAGGAGTTGTAATTTTTTGGATTAAAAAGGCTAAAATACAGATAAATCATCACAGGTATTCAAAAATAACTTAGAAATATAATACTTTACTCCTTGTTATTACTGACATAAATTTCCAACAGTGACAACTGCAATGCAAAAATTTTGTAAATTTTTAATTGCTAAAAATCGTCAAAATAAGGGCATAAATCGTCATGTCGTCAATATGATATTTTTGGACCACAAAATCGTCAAAATGACGAGAAATCGTCAAAGCTGGCAGCTATGTATAGTAGCTATAGTAATGCCAAAGTCTAAGGTATACTGGTTCTAGAAATACCAATTGGCAACAAGATATCTCTATTAGATTAATTCGATATTCGATATTATTATTCGATTCTGGTTTTTCAACTCAAATGTTGAAGAGATCTTCTTATGATTACAGTTTACAACTCCTAAAGAATGTTATCCAATTAATTGACGAATCCAGATCATACGACAATGTCGAATGTGGAATCTTTTCAGAACAGTTGAATCCTAGATTATCCCTTGCATTACCCATTTACTGCAGTGCTATTCATGCTTAAAATAATGGATATAAAAGCTAAGGCATACACCAGGAATGTCGGGCGTTTTAGTACTATGTAACCAGGCATTCGACTATTACACTTATTTGGTTTCGTTAACACAGAGCTCATGGCAGTTGCAAAGGCTGGTACAAAGGTACAAGATACTGCATGGCCACATGGCCTCACACAAACTTAACTTATTTGCAAAAAAATGGAACAACAGTTAAGAGTTATAATTGCGTGACGGACTGGGTGCTATAAGTATTAAAATGGACTTTATAGCACCCATGGAAACTAAGCTCTTGGAAGAGGGTGTATTTAACCTAACCTAACCTTGCTGATGTCGCCGTAGTCTAGTAGGTGGTGTGTTGGCTTATTAGACGTGAAGCCACGGTTAAAATTCCAAGTCAGACATCTTCAACAAACTCGAAAATGAAAAAATATTTCTTCGGCGACTGCCTCTCAGCAGATTTCTGGCAAAAGCTCTGAGAGTAAATAAAATTGCCATGAAAAGTTTCTAAAAATCTGCCGTTCGGAGTCGACTTTAAACTGTAGGTCCCAATACTCATGTATAAAATGAACATACAGAACACATGTGGTGTGAGAAGCTAGGTCTCCCATCTAAATAAATCACCAGAATATTTGGCCAAATCTAGTTCCAATACTTTTATACGGATGTGAAATCTTTGCTTCTTATGATAACATGCGACTAATAATGCTGTCCCAAAATGTGTTTGTGGACTATCCAAATATGATCGCATGTCAACTCATAGTAAAACACTTTAAACCGTCAATAATGCGTATAATATTCAAAATATCCAGCAATGCGAAAAGTTATTATAAATTTGTGGAAAAAACTTTAAGAATTGTTTGCCAAGCAATAGAAACTGTGAGTCAATAATCCTGACTGAAGGGTTGTAATGACTGGTTATGTTATGTATGTATATATATACATAAGTAAGTCTCCATAGTTCTGGGAAAAGATAATTTTTTTTTTATTTTATGGATAAATATTACATTTGCGGAACCAGAGGAAGAAAAATAGTGTGGCGAAAAAAGGGGTGCTGCTCAGTACAAAAAAGCATTTGTCTACCACTATGCAGAATGGTGGGGATGTTGTGTAGTTTGACGGCTTAGTGCGGCATGCAAAGTGGATCTGACACAATGATGAATAAGAAGAGAGAGTCATAAAATTGAGTATTTATTCATTTTCAATTTATATTTCACCAAGATAATGACCCTAAACTAATGATATAATGAAACAACGGTTTTTTGAGTATTTAAGGGATTTATTAGAAAAGGAAGTTAGGAAACATCACGTATCTTCAAAATCTGTGCTAAAAGTGATGATGGAGCAGGAATGTATCAGAAAAAATTGTTCATAGTACGTCAAAAAGATTGGAAAAGGATTTAAAACGCAAAGGCTGCCTTAGCAGCTTTTAAACAAAGTGAAATATCTCAATTATTATAAGTTTTAAATTTAATTTTAAAACTACACTAGAGCCCCGACTTGCGTCGATCCGATTTGCATCGCTTTTAAAAAATTGACAAAACTCAGCTTGCGTTGTTACAATTTCAACTTGCGTCGATTAAATTTGCGTCGTTTCGTATGCGTTGATTCGATGTGTGTCGTTTGGATCCCAACTTGCGTAGTTTAAATTTCGATTTGCGTCGCTACATACGTTTAATTTTTTTCTTGCATCATTGAGTATTACCATTTTACTATGTGGTAGGTTAGTTTAGCTTAGGTTAGAGGACGTGTACTTGTCGACTGAGACAAGTAGAGTACCCAGAGGTCGAATTGATCCATTGTACAACGTCTTTAAAAAGGAAGGATAATAGAAGGGATAGGAAAAAGGAGAGGAAAATGTGGTACATATTTAGAATTTTTTTTTGCATTTTAAGCGTTATGTTGTTGATTTGGATTTATTATCTGAAGATAGCACCACATAAACTAAACAAAACACGATTTCTTCTTTAAACTAATTTTTTTTATAAATTAATTTTATTTATTTATTTTAAGTTTTTTTTTGTTATTTCTTTTTAACTAAATAAAATAATGAAAATGTTTTCATACTTCTTTTTTATCCGAAAAAACTATTTTTTTGTTTAATTTTGAATTCTTGGTCCCAATAAATTAAATTTCAATTCATTTGTATAGAAAAAGTGATTCGATTTGCGTGGTTTCGATTTGCGTCGCAATTCTCCGGTCCCCATTAACGACACAAGTCGGGGCCTTTGTGTATGCGCAGACTTTTTCCTGCATTTTTTTTTTATTAAATTTTGAACAGATTTGTTATGCTTAGGATATGTACTGATTTTTTTTTAATTTAACAGCAGACTATAATTGTGGAATTTATAAAAGAAACTGAAACAAAGCTTGTTTCGTTCGCCAACTAAAAATAAAAAAATAATGAAAAAGTTTGGAAATCTCTGCTTACTCTCACTTAAGCACTTTCTTACCACTTAATATTGAGGTGGTTGTTTTGCAGTCTTTATCAGTTAAATTTGTTTTGTGTTTTGAAAACTCTCAGTGCTCTCTTCTGTAATCTATTCGAAAGTACATTGTTGCCAACTTTTTCTCATGTTTATCAAAATGAGCGAAAAAAAGTGAAAGTCATTGAAATACAATACAGTGAGAAAGTATTCTCTTGGCAATATTTTCATCAATTAACAATTAGAATTCGCTAAATTAGCAACAAAGTCTTTATTATTCCTTGTTTGTAGAGATTAGAAAATTGTGCGTAGAGAAAAAAGAGTGAAAAAATAAGCCATATGACAGAGCTGATAATGTTAGTATATTAAATAATACATTCAAATAATTACATTGTATATGAGTCAAGGCTGTGACACATAAAATCCGTCATCCGAAATGCGTGAATATTTTTCAAATGACAGCTAAGTTGAAATACATAAATGTTTCCTTATGACAGATGCATTCTTATTTCAGTTTCCCAATTTATTTGTTTTTATTTTCTAAAGCATGCAAAAGAGAAACGAAACAGCTGATCCGTCAAGGTACTCATTGTGTCATATACATACGGTCAATCTTCGAATGGGTTCGGATGTATAGGATCGATTTTAATGCGCAAAAGACCCAGTGTTTGTTTATTACCATACAAGCGCAGCAATATTATTAAGTCATCTGTAGTTATGGTTGTTGAAAATATTAAGGAGTGAGAAGCAGATGATGTATTGGGCATGAAAATTCAGTGTGAAGTTCACTGTAACCAGCAAATTTTTCAAGTGTCGAAAGAAGCATTCAAGTGTCTCTGTTTGTTAAGAACAATTCATCTGATTTCTTTACTATTTACACTACTTATATCCGACCGAGAATGGAATACAACTCTCATGTATGGACCGGTGCCTCAAAGTCTATTTTGAGGCTTCTTAACCATGTACAGTAGAGGACCAAAATACTTGTTAATGAGTAGTAGGGTATCCAACTCTAAGGATTGATTGGAGCATCGTTGTAATCTGGCTTGTATTTCACTGTTCTAACGCTACTACAACGGATTTTGCTCGAGCGAAATGAGGGTACTTATTCCTGCGAATCATATACATATGCGTAGTAACGCTGGTTTTTCGCACTGAATACATCCGCTTGTGATTGATTGACCAGCGGATCGAACTGCTAGCGCAAGCGAAATAAGGGGACTTGTTCCCGTGAATCATGTAATCCTACAGAACACTCGTCTCTCTTGAAGAGCAAATCCGTTTGTGGTCGATTGGGCAGTAGATCACACCCTGCATATCAGACAAAATTCGTTCTTTAGCTGAACTATTCATATGTGGAAATTGCTTACTGCAGACATCTTTTCTGTCACTTATGATATAAAAAAAATTCAAATCTAGTGGCCACAAACACTACTCCCTCTTTCCTGCTTCCCATAACATAATTTCCTAGTTCCAACAAAATGCACTGCTATGTGTAGGGGCCATTCCCTGACTCTGGGTCATCAAAAAAAAAAAAAAAACGCTTTGTTGCTTTGCTTTGTTTTGCTGAATTCGGGGATTGGGTTGTGATTGTTAAAAACTACTTGTTTTTGAAATTATTTTGAAACGGAAAACTCGCATCAAATTCTATCTTAGCTTCATTTGAATATGTAATTGAGAGCTGCAATTAAGCAATTCTCAAAAGAAAAATCCCTTTAATTTTTGATTGTTTTTTTTTTTTTTTGTTTATATGTGTAAATAAATGAAAATTTAATTTTGAGGAACTGTTCCATTTTTGCACTGTACTGTAGTAGTATTTCTACCACATCACTATACTTTATTAAAATAAATTTAAATTTCCATCTCTGTTGTCAACATTTCAAATTCTTTTTTACGCAAAAAAAAAATTGATTAAACATGCTCTCTTTATAAAAATAAAACAACTCTCTTTTTAATCCCAAACTTCTTCTCTCCAATTCTTTTTTGTTTACATTTATTTCTTTTATTTTTATAAATAAAAGAGAAAAAAAAGAACCGAATGTAAAAGAAATACGCCGCAACATGAAGGCAAAAAAAAATTCAAGCAAAACATGTGTGTAGAACGTGCTTTTACTTATATGCGGAAGTAAATACCATACACTGGTATTTTGTTTTTGTCAGCGTGTAAATTCTAAAAATAATACTTGTGATGTTTATAGAGTCGAGTATTTGTTGTTGTTGTTATTATTGCTGCGTAGTGAGCAAGCAAGCAGTGGTTGGTTTGGTTCTGTTGATTTCTGTTCGATTGTGTTTTATTCTGTTCTGTTCTGTTTTGTTTTGGTTTGTGTTGTATTTTGTTTAAGGAATTAACTGTGCGAGCGCTAACCGCCCCAGTGGCCCAATGGATACGGCATCGGCC